>NW_004624740.1:14985448-15468141 GCF_000247695.1 Heterocephalus glaber | reverse complement strand
GACCGGGAAGCCCCTTCCTCTGGACCAGGAGCAGTGGGACGATGGCTCAGAAGCCCCTACCTCTGGACCGGGAACAGTGGGACTCAGTACCTTGGTCTGGTGGTCTGGTGTCCTCTGCGCCTTTGTAATGTGGAATCAGGTGGTTGCCTGTCTGCAGCAGGGTGATTCGGTGTCTTCCACGTGACTCAGGACCTCGGTAGGGCGTGCACAGACCTGCCTGTCTGCAGCGGGCTGATTTCGAGTCTATTGAGGCATTATTGACAAATAAAAATTGTATAGATCTACTGCATGCAGTATGATGTTTTGATATGCATAACATAATGATTCCTGTAACCAGCCTAATTAGCATACCCATTCCCTCACATTGTGACTTTTTGTGTGTATGCATAATGAGAACATTTAGGATCCATCCTCTTAACAAGTGTCCTATACATGATACATTAACTATAGTCACCACACTGTACCTTAGATCCCCAACACTCATTCATCTTTTAAATCCTTTTGGGTGGTGGGGGGTGGGGGGGTACTGGGAATCAAACTCAGGACCCTGTGCTTGCCAGACAGGCTCGGCGCCACTGAGCTAAATCCCTGGCTTATTCATGTTTTATAACTAAAACTTTTTACTCTTTGAGCAACTACTACTCAGCCCTTGGCACCTACCATTCTACTCTCTGCCTCTAGGTGTTTGATTTTTTCACATATAAATGAAATCACACAGTATTTGCCTTTCTATACCTGGCTTATTTTCCTTGGAATATCCTCTAAGCTCATCCATGCTATTAGAAATGGCATGATTTCCTTTAAATATTCAACTGTATATATATGCCACATGTTCTTTGTTTGTCCCTTTGTCCTGGAACATTTAGATTGTTTCTACACCTTAGCTGTTGTGAATAATGCTGCAGCAAACATGGGAGTTCAAGATGCTTTCAGATCCTGAGGGACATACACCCAGTAGCAGGATTACCAGGTCGTATAGTTCTATTTTTTTAACTTTTTGACCAGCCTCAGTACTATTTTCCATAATGGCTGTACCATTATAGGCCACCACAAGTGGACACACCCTTGTTAGCACTTATCTTTTTCATTGTAGCCATCCTTCCATGTTTGAGCTAATAGCTCATCATGGTTTTGATTTGCATTTCCCATGACAATTAGTGACATTGAGCATTTTTTCATGTACCTGTTGGCCATTTGTGTGCTTTCTTCTAGAAAATGTCTAGTTGGGTCCTTTGTCCATTTTTAAATTGGATTGTTTCCTTTCTCATTACTGAGTTTTTCACCTTTCCTCTCTTTATGGCTTACTCTTCTACTAGATTTCACACGCTTTAAGGGGTCTGTGTCTTGTCTTACTCGGAATCTTAGCCACGCTATTGCTTCTTACCCTTAGTAAGCACTTTACTGAGTACTGGTTCTTAGAGATCCACATACACACAAAAAAAGTTTGGTGCCCAGGAATGTTAGGAGCCATCTGCAAGTTTGGGGCCCAGAATCTCAAACTTCTTGAGGCCAAGCTGATCAGCTCTAGCTGCAGGACATGGGATGCATCACTGGAACCCCAAATAGCCTGCAGTCCTGACCCCTTCCTAGGGAATTGCCATCTTGCCTGGCAGGCCATCCTCAGGCTGTGGGGCCTACTTCAATAGTGAAGATGACAGTAGTGGCAGCTACAGTGGTCACCATATGCAATGCAATGGGGTGATGCATTTTTAATTGTCTTGGAGGATGGTCCCAAGGCCTGGGAGCACAGTGTCTTCCTGTAGTCTGGCTTACTGATGGCTCAATTAGGGGAGCAGTAGGACTGCGGTGCTGCACATAGGCCAGCTTCCTAATTGAAAGCACATTTTCTCCTCCAAAGCTGCAGCTGGTTTGGTTCTGCTCATGCAGAAAAGGATATAACCTTGCATAACATAGGAAATGAACGGTTGAGAGAGAAGCCAAATTCAATTTCAGTCAGATATGTTGAGGCCGAGCCCATGATCTATGGGAGCCGGGGCAGGAGCGGTGTGCATGTGGAAAGGCGCGCACTCAGCAGTCTATTAATCACGGCCGCCCGCCCGGCGCTGCTGCCCTCTGTACTGGGGGCCACTGCGCCCGCGCGCTCCTTGCAAGGCTGGAGAGCAGCCAAGCACTGCAGAAGTTAACCTCTTAAAGACCCAGAGCTGCTTTCTGTTGAATAAATGTAATTTTGTGGTCAGAAATAAATGCCTGTGATGTAGCAGGAGCTTTGAAAACAACAGTGAGCCAAAGCTATTACAAATTGCTCTGTGTTGAGGAAGTCAACAGCAGACATCAAAATTCCATGTGTACAGCAAATTGATTTCGGCCCAGAGCTCTGCAGCTATTCAATAAAAGTCCTATTAAACCATTGTATGTAATGAACAATCCAGAGCAAATCTAATATTTTCAGTGGATAATTATTTTTAACATCCTCTTGGTAACCACCAGTGGATTTCTTAGATATTTACAGGGTGCACCAAGTGGGGTAGGCCTTCCCAGCTGTTGTTCAGCCTCACAGCCTGGGAACTGGCAGTCAGGCACCCATTGCCTGGATGGCCCCCCTGCAATGGGGTCAGTGGCAGCTGAAGGCCAGGCCTGCTTTTGAGGGAGGCCCGTAGGGTTTCTGGAGTCACCTGGTACCCAGCACGTAGGAGGTGCCTGGGAAATGTTTGTTGAATTGACCTGAACTAGTTGAAATGGGCAAAAGGAAGTTCAGAAAGCTCTAGAATGGCCAAAGACAATGATGTATTGGCAAAGCTCACTTGAAATCTTAGGCAGCAGCAATCAGAGGGGCACAGGTAAGGGGGGACTGGGACAGACCTGGCACCCCAGGAAGCCCTAGGACTTGCTTGTTAAACTTTGTTCCTTGACAGTATGGGAAATTGAGTCTTTGTCACAACCCAAATGACCTTATTGCCAGCTGAGTGGGGCTTACCTCAGCTGCCATACTGCACTGGGGCCGTGACCCCATCACACTGAATTTTAACTTTTTATCAGTCTCCACTTCTGGACCATGAGGTTCTCAAGGACAGAGTCTACATATTCATTCTTTGATCAGTAACACTTTACTAAATATCTGCATGCCCAGCTAGACCTGAACTAGGCCCGAGTATGTGATGCTGGCTGAATGAATGCAGATCCTGCTTTAACAGAGACTAACAATTTGGCAGGGTGTGTATCCCCATGTGGCCTTCAGTAAATGATGGATGGATGGAATGATGGGTAGAAAGATGGAGGGATGGCTGGTTGAATGATTGGTTGATTGGGTGGGTAGGTGGATGGATAGATACTTGGATAGACAAATTTATGAAAAGGGATAATTAGGAAATGGATGGTTGGATGGAGGCAATGGATGGTTGGGTCTGGGTAAGGATGAGTAAATGGATGGATTGGATAGAGCTGTGAATGGATGGAGTGAACACTCCTACTGTCTGAGTCGAAAGTATTCCATGTTGATCTTTTTTTTTTAAAAAAAAAAAAAAAAGGTTTTGTGTTCCACCTGCTTCCATCCCTATCCCAGTTCAAAGATCTGAAAGTAAGAGCACTTGCCTCCAGTTACATTGTTGGAGGCTTGACTTTCCCTGGCCTTGACCTTCACAGGTCAGATGACCTCTCAGTGTCTCTATTACTTCATCTGATGAGCTTGAAGGGTTGGGGAAATGGATTTTCATGAAGATTAGAATTAGTATTATATGTAAGAATCAATTGACTCTTAATAGTTTGTCTTTTTCATGGGCTAAAATTTTCTAACTTATAATATCCAGGAGTATAGTACTTACTTGAAAATCATGGAATTTAAATTCTGAAGGTTTTTTGTTTTCTTCAGATCTCTCTTCCCTTGGAAAAACTCAGTCTGGAAGTTAATTAAGTTTTACTGATGTTCCATCAATTTAATGCAGTAATTCCTTAAATGAAACTGTCACCAAGGACTAGATGACCAAAGTGAGGGCCTTGTGGACCTGTGAGGGGAGCATGTAGACATGGCTGAGCACCAATACATTCTGCACTTGAATTTGGAGGATTCCCCTTCCCAACTCTCCACCCCCACTCCAGTCGGTGCCTTCTTATGCTCTACAGCGCACCACTCCCATGATCACATGGCCTGCCCACCACCCTATGCTGGGGATGCATCTGTGGCCGGTGTCCAGGCACAAGGCAATGGAGAGTGAGAGAGACAAGTGGGTACTCCATGTGCCACCAATGCCCCCATTCTGGGCTTTCCTCTTCCTCCTCTTCTTCCTCTTCCTCCTCCTCTTCCTCTTCCTCCAGTCCTAGCATCTGCTGGTCCCTCAAGCCTTGTTATACTCACCCAAATGCCACCCTCCTGTCACTTGCATACTCACCACCCCAACAAATGTTCCCAGACTAAAGAAGTTCCTCCCTCCCATGGTGACCTGAGAGCCACAGGCTCACCTGCCACCTGCATAGATAGGCCTCACAGCAGGCCTGCTAGCCGGGCAGTGGACTGAGTAGGGTCACCCAGGTAGAAGGGAGACAGTATTGGACCCAAATATTTGAACTCATTATTCCATCTGCACCCCAGGGAAGGGACATGATCTCTCTTAACCAAGATTCTTCACCCACTGGGTCCTGTGCTATCCTGCATGTCCCCTCTAAGGGTGAACCTTCTGAGCCTGCTGAGTTCCAGCATGAGAGCCAGCAGCCACTCAGCTGCTCTCTTTGCTGGGGAACAGTGCAGCCCCTCCCTACCCTCCTGGCCTACCACTACCTGGGGCTACTCTTTGGCCTTGCCCTTGAGCCCAGAGAGATAGGGCTGGGACAAGAGTTAGCATGGCCCTTCTGGGCCCATGTCCAGTGGGAGATGGAGACTAACCTGGACAGCAGGCTCCTCTGAATCCCAGTGACACTGGCACAGCTTTTGGACAGATGAGGAGCTAGGAGAATATCTCTTAGCTCCAGCTGTGTGCTGGAAGCTTCACTTCATCTGTACAACAGCCTTAGGTAACCTGTTCAAAGCCACAGAGCTCATTAGTTGTAGAGCTAAAATCCAGACTTGAATGTCTGACTCCAAAGTCAGTTATTATTTAAATTTTTAAGAAGTGTCTACAAGCGCCAGGGTTTCTTTTGCCTCTGGGTCAGAGCTTAGAAAGGCAAGGGGAAAAGAGCTCCTCCAGCCATCTCTGTGACCCCAGCCGTCGCATCTCACACAGTTCTTGGTTTTTAAACATACGTTTAGAAGGCCATGAGGTTGGCAGGCATATCGCCAAAGTGATTTAGCCTGCCTTGCAGCTAGGCAATGGAATTATTCTTTAACAAACTAAAAATTAATGAAAATAAAGATACTGATTCAAAAGAAAATGGAGAATACAAAGATGACTTTGAAAAGGACCTCAAGTGGTTAATTAATGAAAAAGAAATTGATCCCAGTATAATAGAGATGGGTTACAAGAAAGAAGAGAATATTAATCCGGGATTAAAAGAAAATGAAACAGAAAGAGAACACATGAAACAGCTTTCTGAGCTTGATAAATCTTTGAAGGATGAGGTTTCACCAAGAAGAAATGACTTTATTTCTGTCCCAAGTATTCAGTCTTTGGATTGCATATCAGATTCAGATAGTGAAAACTCTTTTCAGGAATCCAAACTAGAAAGTCAGAAAGACCTGGAGGAGGAAGAGGATGAGGAAGTAAGCAGATATATTAAGGAGAAAATTATACAAGCTAACAAACTTCTATAGACCCAAGAACCCATGGATGATAAAAGGGAACGAAAACTTAAGTTCAAGGACAAATTAGTTGATCTGGAAGTTCCTCCACTAGAAGACAGTGATACTTACAAAACTTATTTTGAAAATGAAAATAATGTGTCTGGAAAACTATCACAGTTACGTATTTCCAATGAGTTAGGGCAAGAAAATGTACTTCTGTCACTTACTGAAGGAAGCTTTGAAGAAAACAAGGATATGAAGATACTGGTAGAGAAAGATGAAAAGCTTGAACTTCTGAATTTACAAGATAATGAGAGCCAGGGGTTTTGCCCCCCCTTATTAATGCTAATAGTATTGAAAATGAACCCCAACAATTGTTACTCAGATCTCCCAACTCACCTATCAATGGTGTCAAGAAAGAGGAGCCCACGGCAAAGATTCAGATTACTCAGTCATCAACAGGAGAGCCACTGGCTTATGTCCCTCAGCCACCACCCAACCCCAAGACTCATCCACGCTCTGCTGCCACCTCAGATCGAAATAAAGGAAATGGGAAATCTTATCATCGGACACAGTCTGCCAATATATTTCCAATGACCTCAACAGACTATCTTTCCCTTCAACAGAAGGAACTCCGGAAACAGCTAGAAAAGAAGAGAGAAAAGCTTAAGAGAGAAGAACAACAATGGAAAATATAACAAGAGAAACAAAAGAAAAAAAGAGAACGACATGGTCTTCAAAACATGGTTGCAAAAAAGAGAAGGTTCTAGAAATGCGGAGAATCCAGTGAGCTAAGCAAATTGAGGACATGAACAGGAGGCAAGAAAACAGAGATCCACAAGAAGCTTTCCGATTATGGCTTAAGAAAAAGCATGAGAAGCAGATGAAAGAAAGAAAGTAAGAACTAAGAAAGCAAGAGGAATGTGCTCGCTTTGGCAGCACATATACTAGAAAGCAAGAGGAATGCTTATTCTTCCTCCAAGGAACAGAAGGCAGGGAAAAGGCTTTTAAACAATGGCTAAGAAGGAAATGAATAGAGAAAATAGCAGAGCAACAGGCTGTTGAAGAGAGAGCTAGACAGCTACAACTAGAAGCAAGGCGTTCGAAACACTTACAGAACTACCTGTATAATATGTCAGAAGCCAAATCTTTTTGCTTTACTGATCATTATAACTGAAGGAATCTATTAAACATCTGGTAGCTGCTATTATCAAAAAAAAAAAAAAGTGTCTACAAACTTCTCCAGAAGTAAGAGAAAAGGGCAAAGAAGAGAGAAACCCACTAGCTTATCAGCAGGGATGTAGAAAGGAAGAGAACCCATCCAAGGGCTATAGGGGGCTGGGACAGAGCTATCTTCAGCAAGGAGCCTTTCCTTTCAGTACTGCTATGTCCACCCCTCCCCCACTCCTTCCTGATTATCCACAGGTCGGGGGCTGCTGGTATTTGGGGACTTAGGAGACAGATCTAACCTAGAGACATGAGGCCTGCCATCCTCCCAGAGCAAGCGTCTAAGTGTGTGTTTGTTGAAAACTGACAGGCAGGTGCCCTCTCCTAGGAGCACAGGCACAGAGCAGCAGGTAGTTGATCTCGGGTCCATCTGTGATCTTCCCTAGTGTCCCTGCCACCGCACTACCACCAAAGGCTGGGCCCCCTCTGCCCTGTGGACACTGTTTCCTCACATTCCTGCTACCCTCCTGAGTTTCTGCTGAGAGTAACAGAGAAACCAAAGGACAGATTACTGATATCAGAGTCAGACAGATCTGAACTTGAACTTGACATCATCATTTAGCATGGTAACCTTGACTGAATCCATTCAACTTCTCTGTCTCATCCATGGAGTGAAAAATCTCCCTCACAGAGCAGAGGTATATGGAGATATTTAATGATCATGGCATAAAAGTAGTGCTGGATGTTAATAACTCAAGCTGTTGCTCATAGAATCTTCTAGATCTTTTGACCTCTCAAATCCTGGTGCAAACCCAGGATTTCACCCATGCTTCAGGACTCTAACTGTGCACCTGTTCCAAGTGACTGCATCTAGGCCATCAGGATTGATGGTCTTAGTCTTGTTTCTGACCAGAGCCTGTCTTTTTTTTTTTTTTCTTTGGTACCAGGGATTGAACTCAGGTCCTTCCGCTTGTGAGGCAGGCGGTGGAACCACTGAGCTAAATCCCCGGCCCAAGCCTGTCTTAACTCCAGGCCTCCCTGGAGCTCCCTCTTTGGGGATCTCAGAACCGTTCATCAATAGTGCCACAGGTTAAGCATTCCAAGTACCAAATGCTCCAAACTCCAAAACTTTTGATTCTTAAAAGTTTCATATTTTAGAAGATTTCAGATTTTGATTTGTTTTTAAATAAGGATTCTCAACCATCAAAGTTTGTTTAGATAGACCTAAATCTGAAACACTTCAAAATCTAAAATACTTCTGGTCCCACACATTTCAAATAAGAGATAGTCAATCTGTATTGCCAAATACCATCTCTTCTGCGCTTCCTGTTTCAGGAGAGTCAGGGCTGGTCTCCCCTCCCCCCTGTGGAGTTTCCCTCCTGTCTAGAATGATCCTGGTGGGGGGATGTCACTGGAGATTGAACCCAGGGCCTTCATAAATGAGCTACACTCCCAGTCCTAACCCCCCTTTAATTCTGTTTTGAGACAGGATCTTGCGAAGTTGCCCAGACTGGGTTTGAACTTGCAATCCTCCTGCCACAGAGTGCTAGAATTATAGGTGTGCCCCACTGTGCCTGGCCAGAGTGATCCCTTCATGTCACTCCCTGATTGACATCGGATGCCCAGGACTTTGCAGCATGAAGCTGCCACCCACAGTCCCTCCCTTCATGATCTGGCCTCTGCTCCCAGGTACTTCAGATCCCTGCCCTTCTCTGAATGGATGTTCCATTTCACCAACTCTGTCACAGTCCTCCCTCACCCCCAGATGATGTGTCCCATCCTCTTCCAAGCACAGCACACAGCAGTATCTGTGACCTCCTTCTGCTGTGTGCAGAGTGAAAAAGGAAGGCGAAGGAGTGTGGGTGTGGATGCTTGTCAGTGCGCACATAGTTCTGGAAAGATTCACAAGGGAATCTAACTCCAGGCCAGGCATCTGGGGGACAAGTGGACGGGGATGGGAAAGAGACCGACTTTTTATAGTGTACTTTTTATTCTCTTTATAGATAAATGATTTTATAGTATATTCACAAAGCTGTACAATAACCCTAATTCCAGAACATTTTTATCAGCTCAAAAGAAACCTTATACCTGTCAGCAGTTACTTCCCATATACTCCACCCAGAGACAGCCACCAGTCTACTTTGTCTTTATAGATCTCTATATCCAAATCTGTCTCTGTCTCTGTGTCTGTGTCTGTGTCTGTGTCTGTGTCTGTGTCTGTGTCTGTCTCTGTGTCTGTCTCTGTCTCTATCTCTATCTCTATCTCTATCTCTATCTCTATGTCTATCTCTACGTATAGTACTAGGGATTGAACCCAGCATCTTCACACTGATCTACATCCCCAGCCATTTTTTATTTTGAGACGGAGTAACACTAAGTTGTCTGGGTTGGGCTGGAATTTGTGATCCTCCTGCCTCAGCCTCCCAGAGTGCTGGAATTACAGGCATGTGCCACCACTTCTGGCTCCATTCTCTTTTTTATTTATGCATATTTTACCATTCTCAGCATTTCCTATGAATGAAGTCATATCGTACATAAATAAACTGTTACTGGTTTCTTTCTTACATAGTTTTGAGCTCCATCCATGTTGTAACACATATCACTCAATACTTTATTCCTTTCTGTAGCTGTTTACTAGTTCATTGTGTTAGGTGTGCTATGCTTTACTTATCCATTCATTGGTTGATGGCCATTTGGATTTTATTCCTCTTTTTGGGTATTCTGAATAATGTTATGAACATGTACAAGTTTTTGTGTGTATTTTTCTTCTTCTTTCTTTCTTTCTTTCTTTTTTTTTTGTACCAGGGATCGAACTTGGAACCTTGCGCTTGCAAGGCAGGTGGCGGAACCACTGAGCTAAATCCCAGCTATGTGTATATTTATTTATATTTCTCTTGGGTAGGTACCTAGGAGTGTAATTGTTAAGTATATGCTAACTCTATATTTAAAATTTTGAAGAATGTTAATATCTCTGCCAAGATATTTTCTAACTGACTGTACCATTTTACATTTCCATCAGTAATGTGAAAGGGTTCTCTAATCATCTGCAGCAGTTCTTATTATCTGTTTGATTATAGCTATCCCAGTGGAGTGAAATGGTATCTCACTGTAGTTTTGATTTGCCTCTCTCTACTGACTACTGATGTTGAGCATTTTTTTAAGTGTTTTTGGCCATTTGTATATATTCTTTAGGGAAATGTCTATTCAGATCCTTTGCCCATTTTTAAATTCAGCTAATTGTCTTTTTACTATTGAACTATAAAAGGCCTTTATATATTTGGATAAAAATCTCATCAGATAGATGATTTGCAAAACTTTTCTCCCATTCTGTGGGTTGATTTCCTCTTTCTTGATAGTGCCCTTTGAAAGACAAAAGATTTAGGGCCCGGGATTTAGCTCAGTGGTTCTGCCGCCTGCTTCGTGAGCGCAAGGTCCCATGTTTGATCCCTGGTACCAAAAAAAAAAAAAAAAAAAAAAAAAAAAACCAAAAGATTTAAATTTTATAAAAACTAATTGATCTCTTTTTCTTTTGTTGTTTGTGTTTTTGGTGTTATATCCAAGAAATCATTGCTGAAACCAAGGTCATAAAAATTTATACCTGTGTTTTCTTTTAAGTGGTTTATAATTTTAGTTTTTACATTTGGGCCTTTGATTCAAGTTAATTTTTGTATATGGTGTAAGGTAGGGATCCAACTTTGATCTTTTGCTTGTGGATATCCAGTTGTTGAAAGAATATTCTTTTCCAATTTCATTCTCATGTCATTCTTGTCAAAAATCAATTGATCGGGCCAGGGATCTAGCTCAGTGGTTCTGCCGCATGCCTCACAAGCACAAGGTCTCAAGTTCGATCCCTGGTACCAAAAAAAAAAAAAAAATTGATCATAATGTGAAGTTTACTTTCTGGGTTTTCATTTTTTCCATTGATTTGTATATTTATAATTATGTAACTACCATAGTCTTGGTTAATGTAACTTGTAGCAAGTTTTAAACTAGGAAATGTAAGTCCTTCTGCCTCAGCCCTAGCTGGGATTTTGGTAGACACAACATTGAATCTGTAAATCAACTTGATGACTATTACTATCATAACAATAGTACGTCTTCAATCCAGGAAAAAAATCTATTTAATTTAATTGCTTTCAACAGTGTTTCATGGTTTCAGAGTACAAGTTTTATATATCTTTTGCTGAATTTATTTCTAAGTATTGTATTCTTTTTTGTTTGTATTATAAATGATACTGCTTTTCTTTATTTCACTTTATTTCACTTTATTGCTAGTATGTAGGAAAACAATTGATTTTTGCATATTGATTCATATTGTGCAACCTTGATGAATACTGTGTTTCAATAACTTTAAAATTTTTTACTCTACAACCATTATTTGTCACAACACAGTGTTTTAAAATCGTAGGCAGGCCTTCCTCCACCTTGTCTTTCTCTTCCTTAGAAGCCTTCCCCACACACCCACTGTGATTTATCTCCAAGTGGAAGGTACTGAGAGGGAGGAAGTGGCTACTACCCCATCCTGTCCCTTTGGGAGTAGAAGTAGGAGGCCCTGGGCCACTGGGATGGGACAGGACACCACCTGCATGATTTTGGCACTCCTTGAATGATTTCATTATGGAGTGAAGGCACCAATGAGCTAGTGAGTGAGCTGGCAGCCCGCCCTCAGCCTCTGTGGAGCCCTGCTGCACGCAGAAGTTCCTGCTGTTGGAGCTGTGATCTGCTGCATTATAGCTTCCACCTCCTGGTTCTGCCTGCACTCCAAGGAGACAGCCAATCCCTCCTCACAGCAGCCCTTGAGATCCTTTTGACAGTGGCATGTCAGCTGTAGTGAAGGATCTGTGAACCGCACGGGAGGAACAAGGTGCTGGCTATGACTTACTACCTGTACTGTTCTTCTGTACTCTGCCACACATCTGTTCTCTGTGGCCTCATGCCCTGGTCCCTCCCCAAGCACTGTCTTATTTCTGGGCTCCCCCAGGTTTCGTCTCTTAGGAATTTGGTGGGGTGCAAGGAGCAATTAAGGAACACCTCTACCTAAGTGATTCTGAGAAATTTGTTCCCCTTTTTGGTAATCAGGGAAGTACTCTATAACAGAATCATGTGGACAGGATTCAGCCTCCCTGAGCACAGTGCTGGATGCTGGAAACCAGAAAGGAACATGACCTTGACAAACCAAGCTAGTGATGGCAGCTGGACCCACACTCATTTCCATTTTTTTCTCCTTCCCCTATGTCACCACAGAGGTGGCCAGTATCCTGGGTTAGGGGGCAACCTCCCATACCTAGGTCCTCCCTCTCTGCCCACAAAATTATCATCCAGTAGCAGGACTGGGCTTCGGCCAGACACAAAATGAACACATCTTAGAGAGGAATTACCAGACTCTTAGCTACCTTTATCTTTTTTTTTTTTTTTTTCCAGAAAATATATGTCCTTTTACCTGGCTATGTTCAGATAAAATTAGAACCCTGCTGCTTTGGCCTGTTTACATGTCTGTTTTGGGCAGGACCTGGGTCATCTCAGCTGACATCTATATTCCATGTGGCTCTGTGGACTGCGTTTTGCCCTTGAAAAAGCCCTGCAGCCAGACGGAGAGTGAGAAGAACTGTTCTCCTGTGCCCACTGATCTCTGTGGCCTGTCACCCAGCAGAGCACAGCGACATGACAGTTCTTATAATGGTCTGTGTTTATTTCTAAATTGTTAGCCTGTAAACTTCTGGGGCATAGGATTGTTCCTGAGCATGTCATTGCCACCATGGTGTCTCAAGGGTTAAGTGTCCGGGTCCCCCAGGACTTTAAGCATCTTGGCCCACTGCTTGGGTTTACAGTAGAGAACAGCCCAGGGTATAGTGAGAAACAAGGGCTGAATTTGGGTTTGACTGTGCCAGATGCCTGTTGTGGATGATCTCACATTTCATTGTCACAGTTTCCAGGAGGGAGCCATTGCCCTCACTTGGCAGATGACAAGACCAGGCTTAGCTGGCTTCAGTAACCAGCCCCCAAATCACCCACAAGCATGTCCCATAGCTAGGGCCAAAACCAAGTCTGTCTTTCCTACAGTGCACACTCTCTTTCTGCTCATCATATGGCCTAGGCCTCAAACTCAGTACACAGTGCCACGGTGTCACCATATCCTCAGAGGACCCTTAGGAGCTGATGCTGATCAACTTCGTGCCTTTCTTTTTTAATTCTGAAAAGTATAAATGTATTTATTTTTTCTTTTATACCAACCAGGCATTGATGACACTATTTTTGTGAGCTGTAGCCCAGTATCAGAAAGACAAACAGAAGGACACAAGTGCGTTTATGAGCTAGTACACAAGGTCACTCAACCTGCTGTGGGGTTTCTTTCTCAAATGGGATTTGCTGGGTGGTGGTCAGGGCTGTACCAATGCAAACTTTGAAGTTCTTTAGAGTGGCAAGAAAAAGAACCCAAAAGAAATGAATGCAGAAAGAACACAATATAGAACACATAAAACACTGGAAATTACATCAATAAAACATGAAAATACGTCCAACTTGAGACAAACAAATGCAAAGTGTCATTTTTATAGCTACTTAAATAGTACATATACTGCCAAAGTCAATGTTGTCCTGTCAGGTTTCTTGTTAGCCATATTTTCAGTCTGTTTTAATATTTTAATGAGTGAAAAGTATGTAAATAGTTCTAAAGAACCAACTTAGCACCAAGTTTCTCTTATGAATCTTATGGTTAATTTTCCCATTAAGCCAGATAACAGTCATATAAAGTACATTTTTGCCAGAATACAGAAGCTGACCAAGAGGAAGGGGGAAATGTCAAGTTCCAAAAAGAACCACTCTTTCAACTTAATAACTTGGTGCCTTTCTGTATTACAAAAGAGTTGCTAACATGGCAGCTCCCCACTGTTTACCAGTTGCCACTGTGACTTTGATCTTTACAATGACCAAGATCTGTCCTCTCACTTGGCAGATAAAGAAGCTAGACACAGGGAGGTGGTTCAGGGGCTTAAGTGGCATAGCTGTGTGAGGGACCAGCACTGCCTGCCCCACACCTGTGCCTGGCAAGGCCTGAGGACACCCAGGAAAAGGCTCCCTTTCCAACCCAAGGGACATATTACCTCTGAAGCCATAGCCTCAACCTCCTCAAAGTGTCTGGTGGCCAGCCCTTCTGGTTTTTTGGGGGGGGTCCTGGGACCCTTGTAAAAGTCCGCATCATTGCCTCTGTCTATGCCTCACTCGAGGTGGGCCAAGAGAGCCTATTGTGGGGTCCATGGAGCCCCCGGAGGCCTGCTAAAGCCTGCAGTACCCAGTATTCACCTTTTCAGTGTGACCTCATGCTGATGGTTGTGGCACACAGACCCCATGCCCCAGGTGAGGTTTTGGGGTCATCACTGTGACAGCAGAACTGATGAAGAGCCCCGAAGTCCTCTCTTCTCCATGGCAGATATGACATCTCTTGGCTAGAGCCCTCCTTCTCTTTGCTTAGCCACCAGCCTGCCTCACCACAGCTTTCTCATTCTGACCAGAGAAGCTCCTGCCCTGAGTGACACTACAGTTGGGTCTCTTTAGACTATACTTGTGAGTGATAAAAATCCTTTAATTACAGAATGGCCTTCCCCACTCTGATCCTCTGTGTCTGAGTTCAGGAGTGCGTCTGAGGGAGCCCAGGCTTCTACGCCTGTCCTTCACCTCTGCACTCAGCAGACCCACACACACAAGCTTCCCTGTGTATGTGAGGCCTTCTCAGGTGCTGGGGACAAAGAGGGGAAGGTGCCGCTGTCCTGGTCCACAGGGGCTGGAGAAAGCTCAGGAGTCCCATGGCATGGTATGGAAAATGGATAGAAGGATTTCTGTAGTGCTCAGGGGGGAACAAGGACCCAGTGACCAGAGATGCTGAGGGAAGGCAGGAAGTCTCCACAGAGGAGGTGCTACTTTAACTAGCTTTTGAAGGGAGATCTGGAACTCTGTGACCTGGAGTAAGGGACATTTCTGGCAGAGGAACTAGCCTGAGAAGACCTGGAAGCATGAGGGTTATGGTGTGTCGAGAGGCTTAAGGCCTAGCCTGCTAAGTGTGCCCAGTATGGGATTTGGTGGCAGGGTTAAGCTAGGGTTCTGCTTGGAGGGTTCTGGAAACCTAAGAACTATGGAATTTAGACTTGGTAGGCATAGCCATTAAGGCAAGGTGGCCATATAGCTCTTCCTGAGTCCTATGATGGTGATCCAGGGCCACTGTGGAGTACATGTCACAGTCAGTGGCAAGGAGACCTTGTATGAAAGTGATCCCCTGGACACTGGTCTGCAGAATCCATGCTGGGAATCACAAGGGTTTCCTCTAAGGCTGAAACATCAAAGGAGAAAAGAAATGATATTTCTGAAGTCAATTTCAATGACAAATAGTTCAGGGACTTTTTGCAGGGATGTCATTTTAAGGCACAAGCATACTCTAAGGAGTTGTAACAGCCCATTGTAAATGCTATTTAAGAGATAGTCTTTGGTGATTCCTTTTGTACAGTAACTAATGCTCTGAGCCTATGAGTTCACCTCTCACAGACACTATAAGATAATGGATACAGCACAGGTCTTCTAAACACATCCGGTGTCCCTGATAATCACCAACACAGAAAGCCAGCTCTCTGATCACTGTATGTTTCTACGTCATCTGCCCCATTCCATCTCCCCAGGTTTCCCCCACACCAGCTATCCTTACCACCCCTTCCCCTAGACATGGACAATAAAATCACAACAGGCAGAGGCTCCACGGCAAACTCACAAATCCATCATGCTTGAAGCAAAATCTGGTCCTCTGATTTCCAGCCCAGTTCCCTTTCCACTCTATCACACCATCTTCTCCTTACCCTGCCCTGACAGAAATAAGCAACAAAGCTTCAAAATAAATAAGCAAATGAAAATCTTTTATCCCTCAATATATTGGTTATCTAGTCTTTGTTTTTATTTTGCACTATCATCATAGAAAGATCACCTGTATAGAGTTGGGACCCTTGACAGTCAAATCTCACTGTATTATGCTGCAGTGTCATCCCCAAGTCTCCATGGCCCATGGCAACTAAAGATTCTCTTGTTTATCCTCTGTGCTGGCTGTGGGTTGACTGCCCGATCTCCACATACGGTCTCATCCCCAGGTCCATGTTGAATCCACTTCTACCAGGCCATGCAGTTCTTGTGGCAGAAGGGACCAGCTCAGTGTCCAAACTGCTGTAGCGCTTTTATCCGGGCTTGGGCATGGCCTATGGGGGGGCAGCACTGCCACCTCCATTCTGTTGGCCAGAACTCATCTGGCCACACCTGACATAAGTGGGGTGAAGCACCCACCTGGAAGGTGCTATACACCTCCAGCACCAAGACTGGTACTGTACCCAGCCTTGTGGCCATGGACACAGACGTTTGATGGACAGGCAAGTGGACAATGCCTGGGAGCAGTAGCACTTTCTCACTCCTTCTAAATCTCAGTTCTCTCACAGAATTCTGTGAACTTGCTCCTCAGTGCTTGGACTCGAAGCATTTTTAGTTCTATAAGCAAAGACTGAGATTTTGAGTAAAATACATGTGTCTTTAATTCCTGTTGGGTAAAACTCAGCATTATGAAAGTGAAGTCACATTCTAGTACTGTGAAGTAGAATATGCTGGGCATCTCGGTGGCAAGAGACCAAGAGGCTCACTGCAGGAAGATACCTCAGGAGCACCTGGGGTGTGCAGTGGGAAAGGTGACGCTCTTGATGGCTGCAGCCAGCCAACTGCACACAGAACAAATGCTTACGACACAGAGAGCACTTGGCATATTACGAATTTTCATAAAGATTTGGTTCCTTAGCTGTCAGCTCAGTTTTGCAGATAAAACAGTTGGTCATCGGAGGTGGGGTTTTATTCACACATTTAGAGTATGTTAGTGCCTATTGTGCACAAGTCCCTGGGAAGGAGAAGACAGTGGAGCCAACAGCACGGTGTGGACTTTCAAGGAATTTGGAATCTCCTGAGAGGAGGGCCCCTGTCTGAGGTCCAGGCACTCTGGGACAATCCCCCAGGGTAGTGGGAGTGGCTGCAGCTGAGAAGTGGATCCTTGCTGAGCCCCAGGATCAGGGAACATTCCAAGTAGGCGCCTTCCAGGCTGAGTGGAAATTACTGCAGCTTTCAGGGAACAGGGAGTGACTGGGTGTGGCCTGAGTGGGGAGAGTAGCCAGAGGTGAACCTGGTCTCTTAGAGCAGAATGAGTTTTCTTTCCCCTTGGCATACCCTGAGTGGCCACCATGACAGTACCTCTGTCCTTGGCACTTCTCTCAGGGACTGTAAGGAGAATCTCTACCCTAGGTTCACCCATGCACGTGAAGGAGCTACTGTGTATATCCTAACTCCACACTCTGCCTTTGGACCTTGCCCTGAACCTTCTCCACAAACCTTCCGTTTATCAGGAGCTTCCACCCCAGCCACCCCCCTGGCACGCAGCAGGTGAGCCCAGCACTCTGGAAGCAAGTGAGGTGGGAAGTCTCCCACTTCTCTCTGGGAATGCTGAGGGGCACACAGGAGAGTCCTGTCCTCTTCCTGGGAGGTAGCTGCATGGCCACCTGGAGAAAAGCTCTCCGAGAGGACAAAATCAGTGTCAGGTGGCACCTCCTTGGGCTGGGCACTGAGCATGTCCCTTGTGTTAGATCATCTGCTTACCCAGGCTTGGCAGATGGGTGCTGTCATCTCATGGAGCTGGCATTCAAAGCCAGCCCAGGTGGCTCCAGTGTCTGGGTGCCCACCCCCCAACCCTACCAGTCCGAGGGAACCCAGTGCTAGGTCTGGAAAATGGAGCTTGCGCTTAGTCTCAGAACACAGGCAGGTCTTCTGAGATGTCCTCAAACGCTATTCCAAGTGACCAGAAGCCAGGAAATAAGTCACAGACTGTGAGAAGGAATTCTCAGGTGTCAGCAGAGAGAGAAAAGCCACCACAGAAAAGATCAGCTGGAAAAGGGAGATGGACCAGAAGGCATCTAGGACTATCTTGTAGCTGTGGAGAGGAGCCAAATGTCAAAGTTTCCGGAAGTCAGATTGTTCCAGATGGGGTTTATTTGTTTTGTTTTTCCTTTTTGCTACCAGGGATCGAACTCGAGACCTTGCACTTGTGAGACAGGCAGCTGCACCACTGAGCTAAATCCTCAGCCCTGTTCCAGATGTTTTTGAAAGTCTTATAAGGAGGCAGAAAGGTAGAAACTAAGCCACACATAGAATGAATAATCAGCATCTCTTAAGAAACTTCATAGTCCAATTGCATAAAGAATTAATTCAACTCAGTGTCTTGTTCTCATCCTCTCTGGACTGGATATGAACTTCCTTGCATTTATGGAAGAGAGCTGAGAATCATGGTCCCTGAATTAGTTTCCCTGGGGCTGTAATAACAAAGTATCACAACCTGAATGGCTTAAAGGCTAGAAATGATTGTCTCAAATCCTAGCAGCTGGAAGGCAGAGGTTAAGGTGTGAATGTGACCAGCACCAGGTACTGTACTATGGTTGGGAGGGAGAATCTGTCCCAGACCCCTTTCTTAGCACCTGGTAGTTGCTGTCAGTCTCCAGTGCTCCTTGGCATGTAGATGGGTCATCCTGATCTCCACCTTTCTTTTTGCCATGACATTCCCTGTGTGTATATGTCTCTCTCTGTCCCAATTTCCCCTTTTTATAAAGTCATGATGGATTAGGACCCATAGTAATGGCCTCATCCCAATTTGATCACCTCCAAAGACCTTATCTTTAAAGAAGGTCATATTCACAGCTGTTGGAGGTTAGGACTCCAATATCTTTTGCAAGTCACAATTCAACGTGTTACTATTCCCTAGGCCAGTGTGATATGCAGATTATCAGCCACCACCCCCATGTGCCCATGCTCACAGGAGTGAGGACAGTGTTTGCAAGCCTCAAGATCTATCCTTTACCCACCAGAGAGGTGGCCACCTTTGTGCCTTCAGGGGGACACCTGGGAAGTATAAAACCCTCCCTAGGCCAATCCTGAGCAAATCAGAAAGCCTTTAGATGGGTGCCTGGCAGGCAGCATGAGAGTAGGCAAGTGTACTTGGAATGTTCCAGATATCTGAAGGCAACCCCCGAGTCCCATATTACCCCAGACCTCTGTGTATATGATGGTTAAATGCAGTTGAAATAGTGTTGATAAGACATTTCCCAAAATCTGCAATAGCTATTGAGAAAGATATATATCTTAGTGAAAGAAAACAGTGTAAAGTTTTATGTATAATTTGATTTCAAATATATGCACACACGTTTTAAATAGCTTTATTGGGATAGAATTCATGTACCATATAATTACCCATTTAAAGTCTGCAGTTTGTTGACTTTCCATATATTCACTGTGTGGTGACCTTCACCATAACAATGTAGGACATATTCATCACACCAGAAAGAATCCCACATGCCCCCTTAGCTAGCCTACTCCAACCATCCCCCCATTTCCCACCTAGCCCTAGACATTTTATCTCTAGTTTTCCTATATGCCTACATTCCATTCAACTATTTTTTTAATTAGAAAAAACTTGAGGAGAAATACAGACCAGACAGTATGACTTCCCCTGGTGAATGGTAGAATTACAAATTTAACTTTCTTTTCTAAATGTTTGATACTTCCGAATATGTATTGTTAATGATTGGGTAGTGGGAAGGAGGTATTTTTAAAAGAACCGTCTTGTGTTAATAGTCTTTGTGGATTATTCTAAACACTTAAATGACAGTCTTATTTTATTGTGGGGGGGATCTGAGTTCTGAAAAGCTGGCTTCAGATGAGGATTTTAGAGCCCAGCTCATTAAGAATCAGCAATCCACAGCTCCTTCTCCTTGGTGGCTCCCCCTCCTAGGCATTTCCTCTGCTTGGTCATGTGGCCTCTCAGCCCTTAACAAATTGTGGGGTGGCTCAGGTGAGAGGCCCTGTAATTGGGCCACATCCTTTGCCTCCTTAATAACATTGGAGACTGAGAGCAAAGGGACAAGAGAAATATATAATTTAGTGTCCTTTTCCTGAGCCAGTGTGAATGGGGTACATGTAAAATCTTGCACAGTGCAGATAGAAAAAGTGAACCATTGCCTTAGCTGTTGTGTGGTGTGAGCTAAATCCTGGAATGAGAGAATCTGAAATTGGAGACTCTTTGGACATGTTTCCAGTTTGCTTGGGGTTTCACACCTTACCTTAAGGAGAAGACATCTACACTGGGGGAAATGAGCTGGCTCAGTTCATGGGATAAACAAGCCCTAGCTACCATCACAGATTCCACCTTTGCCCAGTCTGGAAACTCAGGCAAGTCCTTAACTCATCTGTGCCTCACATTGGCTTGAGCATTCCAAGATTCTCTGAGTAGCCCCCACCCTTCACGTTGTCCTCCTGGACAAGGCCAACACCATCTGAGCCATATCCTGCTCTCTGCCCCTTCCTGTGCTCCATTCACACTGACCAGTTCACAGATGATTAATCTGATTCATGTATGCTGATGGCCTCTTGTGATCTGACCCATCTCACCTGCCCTGTCTTGACTCCCTTAACTCCTGCATATATGTCTGTGTTCCTTCCATCAGATTCTTACTGATCCCCTATATTCCATGGCATATTACAGCTTCATGTGTGGGTTCTTAACCTGGAATCCATGTGTGAAACATAAGTGGATATATGAGGGTCTTAGAATACATGAGAGAGAGTTCTAGAAGGGTCCTTGGCATTTATAGAATTCTTAAAGAGGATCTCTAAACTCCCAGACCTAAGAACTTTGCTCCAGATATGTTCTTCCCCTTACATATGTAGCATCTTACCTGTCCGCCCTAGTGAATTGCTCTTGAGAACTGCTCAAAGGTCCCCAGCCTCCCTTCCTCCATGTTCCCATGGTACCCTACCTAGCACACTCCCAACTAAGACTTAATAGCTTGTTGGCTTACCTGTTTCCCCCACCAGACCAGAGCTCCTGGGTAGGCACTGTGTCTCCCTGCCTTGCCCTCAGCTCTGCCTGGCACCTGGTTGGCTCTGACTCAGCACTTGGTCCAGGAAGACAGAGATCAGAAAGGGTTCACTGTGAAAGACCCCCCATGGTGGTCACTTTTCAGCCTGGTGAGCACTACACTTGCCTCACTACTAGGTCCTTACTAGGACCTGGGCCCACAGCAGTTGTCATTCTGCTATATTGGTAGGCACTTTTAAGAGGTTGACAGCCCAGTTGTCATGCATCTGTGAGGGAGATCACACTTGGATTTGCTGTGGGAACTCACTAGATACCTTATAGATTTTTAAATTGCCTCTCAGCAAATTTTGAGCTGTCTGTTTTTCTTCTTCTTTCTTTCCCTTTCAGATTGATGCATTGAGTAAAAGAAGCAAAGAAGCCGAGGCAGCCTTCTTGAATGTCTACAAGAGATTAATTGATGTTCCAGGTAAGCGGGGACCCTGGTAAGCATACCTTCGGGGGACCTTGTCTGCTGAGGTGCTGGGGCTCGGATTTGTTCTTCTCAGCTTTCCTTAGGGAAATGGCCCTTCAGAGCAACTTCCTCCAGGAATCCAGCAAGTCCTGGGAACACATACTCCAAAACCCAGACTTTTAGGGATGGAAATTCAATGCATCTATTAGAATAATCACATGATCTCTAGTTGATGCTTTGTAAATACACAAACCCAAATCTCTAGAGCTGCATTGCAAAGTGCTGCACATAGCAGAGATGTGTGAGTGCCACTGTGCAAAGCACTCTTGGGCTACTGATGCTACCTGCAGGGCTTCAGGAATGTCACTGATAGGACACCTGGAATGCCTCGCTCCCCTCTGCCTCGTCCAGGATTAGTGACCTCGGGGCAAGATTTTCAGTTAAGGGTTAAAACTGATAGTCCTTTTAGCTATAAGCATGAGGGCTGTTTTTTCTTTTAAAGAAACTAAAGAGTTAAAACTTAAGAAATGGTTGTTAAACATTGTAAGAGACAGTGACTTCCAAGTCCTTATTTTAGAAAAGTGGGACAGATTTCAGAGTGCCTGAGTCCACTGGTCCTATTTGTCATTCTTATGCTCCCAAGTGACTTAGGATCTGTAGGGAATGACAGACATGATCACCTGAGCTTCATCTCAGTTCTGGAGAGACACCGATCCAAAAATTTAAAAAATTACATAGATACCTTCCTTTGTTGACAAGAAAATGAAATTACTACCACCCTCCCATCCCCACCTGTTGGAGTTGTATGTTTGCCTGTATCAATAAATCTCTGAACATCATTAATATTATTAGAGCTGCTATAGCAAAGCAGGAACAGGTCTCCTTTCTATCTGTACGTGTTCTGTAATTCAGATCCACAATGGGCTTTGCTGAGCCTTTTTGGAACTGGGATTCATAGACGCTACATCAAGCCAGGGCCAAGAGAAAATACTTTAGACAGTGGAGAGATCCAGAGTCTCTGACCATGGGCTTGTTATGAGGTCCTGATGATCTTCCTTTCCTTTTGGATATGTTTCCTTATCTATAAAGTGGAGTAGGGTGGGGAAATGGCCTAGTAGTGGAGAATGGTTTTCTTTGTTGTCTTAGGAGCATATCCAGCTCTTGGTTCTAAATTCTAGCCTTAGGACTTTTTGCAGGAGTTTGTATCTGACTAGTGGTTTTCTGAAGATTGACCAAGGCTCCACAAGGAGACTCCTTCACTGTAAATGGATCATTTTGTGTGCAGGATACAGTGTTCCTCAGCTGTCAGCAGCTTGGTGGGCATCACTTGTATTTTCTTACATGTGAGGCAGTATCTGAGAATTTTGTTTCTGAACTATGTATCTGTACTGACAAGGGATGAAGAATTTACAGGTAAAGTACAGCCTGGGCTTTGATAAATACAACTCTCTATTTTCAAAGAGTATATTCTTAGGGCTGGGGATTTAGCTCAGTGGCACTGTGCCTGCCTCAAAAGCTCAAGGTTGTGAGTTCAATCCCCAGTACCAAACATGAAAGAAAGAAAGAAAGAAAGAAAGAAAGAGCAAGCAAGCGAGCCTGTTCTTTATGTTGGCTCCTCCTTTTGGGAGGGTTCCATTTCATTTGTTCCCAGCACCTCCTGACATCATGGGGTCTCACAAGTGTGGTCCAACAGAGTAATCGGTATCTGTCATGTTGGTAACTTAGTTGAAGTGAGGCTGACTTATTTTCTGTTTGCTAAAGACACAGAGAACCTTAAGCTGCTGTTTTCTAAATAGGCAACACTCTCTTTTCAAAAAGTCAAGTTTGTACCAGGGTTTTTCCATCATGAACTTCCTAACTAGGTAACCTTTTAGTAAGTTGTTAGGTTTCCTTTTCTGCAGTTATTTTTCTTAGTTTCCTATAGAATGCAAAGACAGTTTTCCTCATCAACGATCTTGTTTGTGTAAGCAAGCTTTGTTCATATACATGGATAACTTTTACAGAATTTTGATCATAACATGAGTATATATTTATATTCTGCTTTTTTCACTTAACATTATACTGTAGCATTTATCCTATCTTGATGAATCATTCTAGGCTGGAGAATCAAAAGTTCATGATTTAAATTTAAGATGGTGCAAATAAATAAGATTTAATGTTGTCTATAATAATAAAGTCAATCAAAACACATCTGTATTCCACATAGGTCACATCTAGGCTTGGCCTCCCAGGTATTTCTTACAAATGCTGTGGTCTGACAGATCTGACAAGTTACTTAAAAAGTAGGAAGGGTGCTCCGAACACTCCACCTGTGTTTTGAAGTCTGATTATTGCCCAGATGAAGTAATCCTGTGGTGGAGTCTTACAGGAAGGGCCTGGTCCATATAGTGTTGCATTTACTGACAGCCACACATCTGGGCACAGGTTAGGGTGCCTACACTGTCTGTGCATCAGGCTTTAATCCTGAGGAATCCAGAAGCACTCGTAGGTGTGTTAAGGGCTCCTCGTTGTAAGAGACAGCAGCTCACGAAGCATCTCTGGAAGCTGGAGGAAGCCAGCAGGTATTCCAGCTATGTGCCGCATGGCTCAGCTCCAGGAGGTCACGGAGAGCAAGCAGTGACCTCCAGAAGAGGCAGACACATGTCCCACCGAGACAAACCAGCAGAAAGCTAACTGAACCAGCCCCACCCACCATGGCTTGCTAAGATTTCATTTATCTATGCATGTTCTTCTTTCTTGTCTGTTGCTCCTGCTGCAGGACACACTCATCAAGGCTGGTGCTTTGACTTACTACTCTGTGCCCAGCACGTGGCAAGTGTGCTTGCACATGGCAGTCATTGACCCAAAGATTCCCCTTCCCAAGTCCTCAGAAGCAGCATTCATAAAAGGTCACCCTGGAGACTGGCAGCTTTATCTCTGCTTTGGTTCTCACTCTCAGGAGTCAGACCCCAACACTTTCCTGCTGTATTGCTGATGGGCACCCACCAGTGTATCTCATGAAAGCTGTTCTCTCCCTGTGTTCCTGCTTTTGGCAAGTGATACCACCTCTCCACCAGCTGTTCATAGCAGGGTACATGGTCACCAAGACCTGACCATCCCATCTCATGCATGAGCCTTGACCCTATCTACTTTTCTCCATCCTAGATCCTGGCCTTCGTTCTACGACTCAGAAAGACACTCAAGTCTTCCATGCTGCAGGAGGCCAGACTGCCATTCAGCTGACCTCTTACACCTCCAGATTAATTTGTTGAGGACACTGCTTCCTGGCACAGGCCTACCCTGCCCTTCTACATCTGGCTCCGATATCAGTTTCTCTCTCTCTCTCTCCCTCTCTCTCTCTCTCTCTCTCTCCCTCCCTCCCTCTCCCGCTCTCTCTCACACACACACACACACACAACACACAGGCACATACCCCAAACCTAGGACCTGTGTTCACCTCTGTTATAACTACAGTCACGCTCTGCAGCACATTTGGTCGACAAACCACATATATAACAGTCATCGCATTACTCTGTCTCCTGGTGATGTCTTATCTGTCTTAGTTTGTGTATACATGCTCTACCATGTATACAAACCCTGAAGACACATTTCTCAGGATATCAGGGTAGATGGGTAACTGTACTTGGTAACTCTGTTCTTCTGGCAGACACAATTGTCCTTAATCAGTTCCTAGTCTGTCCCAGTACCTGCCAAGTAGCAGAAAGGCCATAAATATTTGTCAAATGGATGCCTAAATTAACAGATCAAATTATTTCTTCCAAACATGCCCTGAGTTTCTTTGGTTTGGTCTTTAATTGTTCACATGGTACTGCACTCCTGAGATTGATGTATCTCATTGAGGGCGAGCACCCCAGAGCATTAGGAGCATTAGACAGTGTCAGTTAGAAGAGAACAGAATTATCTTTCATTGCGTTGTAGCAGTTTAATAGCTCTCTGAACTCTCATTTTGCTTTGATGTCACTCCATAAAGATTTACATGCCTGCATAGGCATTTATGTGGCACTTAGCATGCAGAGTCTGTCCAACCACCACATGCACTTCTGCAGCCTCCACTTTTGGGGACAGCACTTCATGTCCATCCAGCATCTGTACTTGGTTTAACAGCTGTTGTTAATATGAATGTAGGATCCCTCTCTGCCATGGCCTGTCCCCCTCCCACCATTTCTCCCATGGTCTGATTTGGCTGGTCCAAGAGAGAAAACTGAGCCATGCTCACTCCTCCCTGTTTATCCTCCACATCCCAAATCCCAGAATTTCCAGAATCTTCTTTATATCAAAGACATTGACTACACATTTGAATACATATAGTTAAGATCTCATATTTCTGATCTTTGTCACTTGCCACCAGATTACTCTTCATTTTTTAATCAATTTTGAGAGTATTTTCACTTTTTTTTTTTTTGGTACCTGGGATCAAACTCGGGACCTTGCACTTTCGAGGCAGGCAGCCCTGTGTGGGTGTGGGTGAGGGCAGAGCTTAGTAACTATCAATGCCAGTGATCCTGAATGTGCAGAGAAGGGTCTGGGTTGTGCCATCTAATAAGTAGCAGTGTGTGGTATGCCAGCCCCTAGACCAGTGGTGCTGAACCTATGGCACACGTGCCACAGCAGGTTGTTTGTATCATTGAAAGTTTTGTTATTGTGTTTTTCTTTTAAGACAAAAGATGTTAATTTATGAGTTGTTTTTTCTGAACTAAAATCTCAGCATTCAGGTGTAATTGCAGTGTTGACACTTTGCGATAAATAAGTGGGTTTTGGGTCGCAGTTTGGGCACTCAGTCTCTAAAAGGTTCACATTCACTGCTCTAGATCATGTACCCCAAAGGATACCAATGCAAATAAGACTTGTCTCCTGACCTCCCTCCAGTGGACCCAGTCTTATGTCCACAGTGCCCCACATGTACCATCCCACACCTTCTTCTTGCTCAGTGGCAGGAGAAAGTATGCAGTACCTTTAAGAAATACCCCACAGTATCCTTCCTGACATAAGAAATTAATGTCTCTTCTCTTAAAGTGTGACTCACAGATAGCTAAAAATATTTTGGAATGACTTCCTTTTAAATGCTCTTGTATAGCTGGAATTTTACTGGGTTCTGAGCAAAATTATGATGGTATGCATAATCTGCCAGTCATTAACCTTGCGTGGGTGACTTGTTCTTGCTTCTTGATATTTTCAGATATTTTACAATGAGTATGTATTTATTTCTACAATTGAGAGGGGGGCTGCGTAAATCAGTAAAATAATCAACTTGCAATCTAAGTTTCTGAATAACCCTCATTAATATATTACATACAGATAAGGGCATAGTCATTTGACTTTTTGTAGGGTACTTGTAAATTTGTACAAAGCATAATTGTGACATTTTTGTCCCAGAAGCATCTCAGTAACACTATTTTTTAAAGAGTCACTAGACAGGAGAAAAAGACATCAAATTTGTGAAGCCACCGCCTGCACATTGGTGCTGCAGAACTTGTCTGCTTGGGTTGCAAAATTCCTTGGGAGAATCTCTTCACAAGTTGCTATTACCTCTTGCCTCTGCCTGTGGCCCCTTGTAAGAATTGCTCATATGCACTTTAGTTCCTACAGACACAGACCCTTCAGACAGAGACAGTGCCTGGAAGGGTTTATTTTAAGATTTAAGTCTTAGAAAGCACATTACCAGTGATATAAAATATTCATTGACTCATGAAACACAGCTCAAACTCAGAGTGTCATGACTGACTTATGTTGCTTGATTTCCACTGGCGATTGGCCTGTGACTGTGAAAAGTGGATGTTCATAGATTATCAGAAGCCCTAAAAGAGAACTGGCTGAAAAGAGTCTACTTGTGCACTATTCTGTTTCTAGAACTGCCCCAAGATGCCTCTGCTCCCGGATACCCCAGGCAGAGGTTTCCATTTGAATTTAGGAAAACCTGCTCCCCAGGAAATGTCCCCATCAGCCTAGCATTTGAAGATCTGGAAGCAGAGTGGAATGTCGTTCTTTTTCAGAACTCTTCTTTGCTGCTCTTCCACAAGAATAAAACAGCAATATGGTCCTTTGTATCCATTAATTTCTGGCAAGGACACATTACAGTTAAAATTTGAAAACCCCATTCCTTCCATTCTTCTTCCCTGTCTGTCTGCCCCAGGCTCAGGATCCCATAGTATGACTCCTGGTGATGAATCTTATGATTTGCTTAGAAATACTCTTTGGTTTTCATGACAAGATTTTAATCATTGTGCTACTTGGTACATTCTCAAAGGGCATAGAAATGTGGCCATTCCAGCCTAATCCTGGAAGGTTACTGCACTTCGTCTACTCCAGGTCTCCTGGTTTTGACATATCAGACCAGTGCCCAGGCCCCTCCAGAGGGCCCTCTGTAACTTGAGTGGCCTGAGCCCCTCCACAAATGTCCAGTTTGCATTCATTCACATTATTAAGAATCTGCTACAGGCACCAAAACAGAACAGAAAGGGCCACAGGGGTGTAGCCAAGAAGCATAGCCCTCTGTGTGGCAAATAGATCCTGGGCTAACTCCTGCCTTTCAGGGGTTCTCCGGCCTGGTGATAGTCCTAAAGCTACTTCAGGCGCCCTGGGACAGTTTTGTTCTGGGCCAACATTTGGGGAACTAGAAACCAGGCAGGAGGCAACTTCACCCTCCTTGACCAAATTAGCAAACAAATCTGGGGCCTGATTGTCTTCTCCATCGTGTGCACACCATGTTCACGGGTGAAGAACCCACTACAAATATTCCGACGACATGAAAGCATGAAAAGGTGGGCATTGCGTCCCCTGTTACCAGCTTCTGTGTGCTGCTCTCCTTGTCAGGGCCTTCCCTCTCAATCCCTGCTGCCCATATCCTCACGGCGCTGGAGTGTGAGAACTCCCCACATGTGACTCTGGGACTCCTTCCCGAAGTACTTGCTTTCATGTGGAGGTGCGTAGCCTCATTCCCCCTTTGCCATGACTGGGGTGGTCCTGGCACACTGGGTATCTAGACAGCTTTTCATCAGTTGCTCATCAGCATGCTAATTGCTGTATGACTAATTATGCCCTGAATTCCAGTTGATTTTCTTAATGAGACAGCTGGGTTAATTATGTAATCGTATGATTACATTAGCCTAGAGTGCCCTGGCAAAAAGTAGCGTCTGCCGCGCTGTGATGTCATTGCCTGGATGATGCTCACAAGGGGCACATTCATTCTGGGGCTGGTGGCAGGGGACAGCCCCATCACCCACAGAGCTCTAAGTGAAAACATGGGCCAGATGACCAGAGTGAGTTCCAGGACAACGTAGAGACAACCCAAGGCTGGCCCCAAACTTATGTTTCACAGTGCCTCACATGTATTATGTCATACCTTCTTCCTGCCCTGAGCTGTAAGGAACCTTCAGTGTCACTGAGGAAATACAAGTATGGTATCTTCCAGTTCCTGCCCCTCTTTGCTCCAGGACAGGCAGAACTCCCTGGAGGAGTAGCTCTGCCTACTGGCTCCACGCTCTACTTAATTGTCAAAGACCTTCTCTTCTCCTCCCCTGCCAGCACACAGCCTTTGCCTTGTCTCCACTTACATTCTCCCCTAGGTGACTTCTAAAACTCATGTCTACAGCAGAACAGCTGACACATGCCCCAAGCCCTGTCGTCCAGGGTGTCACCATTCATGCAGCTGCTTTGGTCACATTTATAGGTGTTAGCCTGGATCCCTTTATTCCCTCACACCTGAGAGGCAACCTGTCAGGAAGTCCAAGTGACCCAGCCTCCAGAAGGTGTGCTGTATCGCTTCAGCCACCACTGCGCTCGTGCATGCAACTGTTATGCCTCGGCTTGTACCTGCCACTGCCTCCTCCACTCCCACCCTTAGCCTGGCAGCCAGACAGGACTGTCTGTGTCACTGGTCCCCATACTACTCTCACATGAACAATTTTGAATTTTTAATCGGAGTATATTCTTATTTATGTGGCATGTATGTATAATTATAGTAGTGTATTAAGTAATTGTACATCAGTCTAAAAATAGAATAAAAGGTGGTGATGAAGAGTAAAAATAAATTTTATTTTATTAGCATATAAGAAAATCTTTTGCTTTCCTAAAAAATAGGCATGCATGCACACATGGGATAACAGTGCTGAGGACAGGACCTCAAGCAGGCTAGTCAAGAAATAATGCTACTGAGCTATTCCCCAAGACCCCCAAATTATATTTGAAGTCAGCTATGTTAATATATAATTAATATGCAATAAAACATACCCATCTCAATGTATAGTTTGGTAATGTGGCCACCCTTACAATCCTAAACCCCAGCAACCAGTCAATATTTTTTTGTTACTATAGGTAAGATTTGTCATTTCTGCAGTTTTACATAAATGAAATTACTCAGTATAGACAGCTGCTCCCCAACCCAGGATAGGGTGACATCCCAGTAAACCTGTCACAAGTTGAAATATTGTTAAGTTGAAAATAGATGGAATACACCTAAGCTACTGAGTATCAGAGCACAGTAACACGGTGTGCTGGAGTCTTGGTTGTGCCCCATCACTTGGCTGACTGGATCTGCAGCCTGTACCTCCTACACTGTATCACAGGAGAGAGTTTCACTGAACCTCAGTAGCCTGGAAAAAGATTAAAATTCAAAATTTGCAGCTCAGTTTTTATTAAATGCATAGTGCTTTTGTACCATTGTAAGGTAAAAAAGTAAATTGTACCATTGTGGGTCAGAACTCTGCTCTCAGATGCGGCTTTCTTTCACTTTGCTCAGTGCTTGTGTATTCATCTGTATTGTTGGGTGTCCATGGTCCATCTGTGGTTGTTGCTGAATGGTATTCCGCTGTCTGGATTTGTAACAATTTTCTTACCCATTCACCACTTGATGGACTTTTGGCTTGGTTCCAATTTGTGGTTACCTGAACGTATGTTTTTATATCTTTTAGGCAAATATGTAACACTGGGATTGCTGGGTCAGGGGGTAGCTGAACATTTAACTTGGTAAGAAATGCCACACTGTTTTCAAAGTAGTTGTATCATTTTATCCCTCCACAAGAAACAGGAGAGTTTTAGTTATTCCCCATCTTCTCCATCATTTGGTATTAAATTCTATGAGACATTTTGCTGGGTGTATCATTTATTTCATTATGATTTTAATTTGCATTTTCCCAATAACCAGTGAAACTGAATGTTTTTCATGTGCTTTTTGGCCATTGGTAGATCTTCATTTGTAACATCTTCACTTTTCTGACCATTTTTTAAATGCGTTGTTTGTCTTATTATCCAGTTGAAATTTTTTTAATATATTCTGCCTACAAATTTGTTGTTAAATATATTCATTGCATGATTGGGCATGGTGGTGCACACCTGTATTCCCAGCACCCAGGAGGCTGAGGCAGGAGGATTGCTTCAAGTTTGAGGCCATCCTAGGCTACACAGTTCAAGGCCAGCCTGGGCTACATAACGAGACCCTGTCTCAAAAAAAAAAAAAAAAAAAGTATATTCATTGTATATATTCTCCCAGTTTGTTGTCATTTGAAGAAGAGAAGTTTTTTGTTTATTTTTTCCAGTTTTTCCCTTTTTTGCTTCTTTCTCTTTTTTTTTTTCCTTTGACCAATTTGGCTAGAGGCTAATCAGTTTCAATCATTTTGTTTTTAGAATCTTCCTTTCTTTTCTTTTTTTTTTTTGGTATGGGGGATCAAACTCGGATCTTTGCGCTTGTGAGGCAGGTGCTGGAACTACTGAGCTAAATCCCAGCAGAATCTTCCTTTCTTTACATTGATTTTTCTCTTTTTTCCTGTGTTTTCAGTTTTATTCCTTTCTGTTCCCATTTGTTAATTTCTACTTACATTGGGTTTAATTTCCTCTTTTTTTATTTTCTTAAAAGTGGAGGTTAGGACATTGTATATATCCCATTATGATCAGAGTTTTCCTTGTACACCTTTTGGGTTTTTTTTGTTTTTGTTTTTTTGTTTTGTATGGTTTTTGGGTTTTGGTTTGTTTGGGGGTTTTTTGGTACCGGGTATCGAACTTGGGTCCTTGCGCTTGTGAGGCAGGCGGCAGAACCACTTAGCTAAATCCCCAGCCCTGCCTTTTGTTCTATTAAATTTATTAACTTCTTTTTGTAATTCTGTGTATGCTCTGTTGATGAACAATCCCTGTGTACTGGGTGAGAATAATCCTCTGTGGTTGCTGAGTGGGGTGTTCTGTAAAAGTCAGGTTAGGTTAGCGATATTCTTCATATCTTTTGTGTCCATATGATTTTATACATAATTGTGCTGTTAATTCACAAGAAGAGAGTTTTGAAATCCTTACCCATTATTGTGGATTTTTATTTTTGTTCAGTCAGGTTTTGATTCTTATATTCTGAAGGCTTGTTTGGGGACGTAAATTCCTTTAGAGTTGTTACATCATCTCAGTGATTTGGTGGCTTTAAGTTTATACAATAGTGTCTTCGTTCCTGATGCATGTCCTAAAGTTTCTTTTGTCTGATTTTATTATAAGCTCTCCACCTTTCTTTTGATTAGTATTTTCATGTCATATCTTTTTCTATCTTTTTACTGTTAACCTAGCTGTATCCGTACATTAAGTTGTGTTGCTGCTTGTAAATAGCTATATCCTGCTTTTTTATTCCAGTCTGATAATCTGACCCTTAACTAGAATGTTAGATCATTTACATTTAATGTTATTATAGATCAGGTTGGCTTTAAATCTACTATCTTACTACTTGTTAAGTGCATCATCTCACTGTTTCTATGTTTATATCACCTATTTTTGTTGTTACAGTTTTCCTGCTTTCTTTTGATTACTTTTTATTTTATCTCAATTGTCTTATTAGTTATAATTCTAATTTTAGTGGCTACTTTGGGGTGTAAAGTAGGCATCTTTAACTTACTACAGTATTTCTTCAAATAATATTTTACCACTTTACATATAATATAAGAGTTTTAGAATATACTTTAATCTGTTCCATCTTATTCCTTGCCTGTAGTTATTCATTTTACTTCCACATGTGTAACAATCCCTCCAATACATTGTTACTACTTTACTCTAAATAGTCAACTATCTTTTAAGGAAATTTAAAAATGAGAAAATAGTATTTTTTTTTACCCGTATGTTCACTATTTCCAATATTGTTTATGCCTTTATGTGGATCCAGGTTTCTGGCATCATTTTCTTTCATTCTATAGAATTTTCTTTAACAGTTTTTATTGTCCAGATGCACTAGCAATGAATTCTATCAGTATTCATCTGAAAAACATTATCGTGCCCTTATTTTTAAAAGATATGAAAGGATATTTTTATTGGATATAAAATTGCAAATGGTTTTTGGTTTTTCTGACTCAGGACTGTTTCTGACAAATCTCCAATCATCTTGTCTTTTTTCCCCCCAAATACAATTAATTTTCTCTGCCTTTTAAGATTCCAAGTTTTTATTCTTGTTTTCAGCAAGTTGATTATGCTTATTCAATCTGCACGCTTCTGTTTAGAGTTTCTATGACTGTCTTTTAATTCACTGGGGTTTTTTTTCTTTTTCTTCAATACCCAATCTATTAAGCCAATTTAGTGACTTCTTTTCATTTTAGATTTTGTATTTTAAGCTTTAGAATTCCATTTCACTGTTCTTTGTCCTATTTCTGCCCTTATAGTGTTCATATTTTTATTTAAGTCCTTGAGCACATTTATAACTAATTCCATTCTTTCTTGTCTTTTCTGGTTCTGTTTTTATTAACTGATCATTTCCCACCACCACCACCATTCTACTTCTTTGCAAGTCTAGTAATTTTTGATAGGATGTTTGACTTTGTGAATGTTACCTGTCTGGATTTTGTTGTCTTTCTTAAGAATGTTGAAGTTTATTTGGGTAGGCAATTAAATTAATTGTAGATCAGCATGATCATTCTGAGGCATGTTTTTAGCTTTTTGTGATGATTCTGGACTATCCTTTACTCTAAGATTAATTTAGCCCTCTACCCTAGAGTGGCTCTCTGCTGTCTCTACTGAGTGTCCTTGCTCTTCAGCAAGTCTCTTCTTCCTGGCTGGTTGGAACTCAACAGTTTTCCAACCCTCAGATTCTAGGAATTGTTCAGCTCCACCCTTCTCTGTACTGTAGTTCTTCTCGAAGCCTTGTGGAGTTTCACCTTTGGCATGTACACTGTAGCTCTTAGCTGCAAACTCTAGATTGCTCTTCTATGCATTTCTGTAGCTCTTTGGCTCTATGTGTCCCTCCTTTTCAGTATTCTGCTCTGAAAATTCTGATGTTGTAGTTTCCAGTCCTCTGATCTCTGTTGCCTCATCTAGCAAGGTCATCCTATGTTCTGATTATTCCCCCTTCCCTATGCAGCTATCCAGAAGGTGCTTCCTGGCACAAAGTCAGGTGATCTGAGGGCTTCCCGAGTGTGTTTCCCTTCACTCAGGAAGCAGGTCCTGCCCTGCCAGTTATTCAATGTCTGTGAACTGTTATTTCATATGTTTTGCCTGGTGTTCTAATTGTTTAGGCCAAAGAGCAAGTCTGTACCAGAGCACCTGTCTTGGACAGAAACGGAAATCTCCAATTTCTGTTAATTTTGATGTTTGATTTTTGTTGTCATTATAAATGGCTGACAACCAAGTGCAGTGGCACATACCTGTAATGCCACCACTCTGGGAAGTTGCGGTAGGAGATCACAAGTTTGAGCCCAGCTTAGGCAATTTAGCAACTTAGTGAGACCTTGTCTCAAAATTTTTTAAAAAGGGCTGGGGATATAGCTGAATGTGAAGGCCTTGAGTTGAGTCCCCAGTACCTTGAAAAGGGGAAAAAAGTGCTGGAAAAGATAACTCACAAAGATGAATAGATCCAAACCAAAGAAGTACATTAATAGCTCTCTTTACAAAAATTGGATTCATATTTTTGAAACTTGTAGGTAGGAGAGGATATTTGTTGAAACTCAACTGTAAATTTTCATTTTCCCTGATTAGTTTTTCTTGCTAACTAGTCATAAGCTATTGTTGCATTAACAAATAATTTGAAACTTGATTTGCTAAATGATAAGCATGATTTACTGAGAGTACTGGCAATTTTCTAAGTTAATCTTCATAACAACCTCATAATACAGGCACAAATATTACACCAAATTTACAGATGAAGAAACTAAGGTATGCAGAAGATAAGTGATTTTTCTGCGACCAGTAAGTGGCAGCACTGGGATTTGAACACATACGGTCTGGCTCACACTCTGAATTTTTAAGCCATGCTCCCTCTTGTATGATATGGGGTATTGAGACAATTTAATAGAGGTTTTTGTCTTTTCCCCTTCGTATATATGTTGGTGGAAACATTTCCAAATACTCATTTTTAGAATCTGTCACTATACAACGAGGTTTTTTTGAAGAAGTAGTTTTTTCCTCACTATGTGTTAAAGTATCACATTTACTTCAAAGGCATAGATTATGTGTTTATCTTTTCAAAAATGTCTGTCAGACAGCAGATCACTGATATGACAACCATTTGCAATCAAAGAACAGGGTAGCTAATTTGGAACACTTGTCATTTATTAAAGAAAATTGTAAGGCTCATCTTTAAGCTTAAAACTCTTAAATACCTTGGCTAATAGAAAACCAACAAACCGCCTTGTGGTTTGAAGTATTGCAATTTCTTCTTATGCCTTAGTGACTCATCTTGTAAGAGAGCCCCATGCTTCTGATGGTTTCCCAAGGCTTGGTCCATTTCAGACATTATATTTTCAGCTCTAGAATTCAATTTGGTTCTCCTTTACATCTTCTGTTTCTCTCCTTCTCTCCTTATTATGTTCATTTATTTTTTCTTTTCTTTTCATACTGCAGATTGAGCCCAGGGCCTTCACACTGAGTCATATCCCCAGCCCTTTTTTTATTTACGTTTTTATTTTGACACAGTCTCACCAAGTTACCCAGTCTGGCCTCAAACTCAAGATCCTCCTGCCTCAGCCTTCCAGAGTGCTAGGGTTATAGGAGTATGCCACCATGCATATTGTTCTTTAAATCCTGTAGGTCAGGCCTCCTCTGTGACCACTTTTCCTTTACCACTCGCCTCTCTCTCCACTGCAGCCACCTACCTTCTCTGTGCCTTGAACATGCCATATTCACACTCAGCTTGGGCCCTTTGCGCTGGCTGCTGCCGCTGCATAGAGCAAATAACTGTGCTCGACACCCAGGTCCCTGTCCCAGGTCACCTGAGCCTTTCCTGTTAACTTGTCTCAGGGATCTACCCCTTCTTCCTTGGACTCTTGAGTCTGTGCACCCTGTTTTCTGTCTGCCCACTCAGCAGTACTTGAAGATAATTGTCTTGTTGGTATTTGCTTCCTGTCTCTCTCACTTCACTAAAGCTTTTATAGAGCTACGCTGCCAGCCCATGACAAGCCTTTGCCAGTAGATTTTTGTCCTGTTCACTCCCATGTTCCCTCAGCACCTGGAATGGCCCTGATGTCAGAACATGCACATCAGCCTCCAGCTTCAACTATTCTTTGGCCCATGCCTGTCACTCCCTGCTCCTTGCTCCCCTGCCTGCTATTTCACCCACATAACTGACTCCCCACAGTATCCATCAATCCAAATTCTACTTATCCATTAGCAAAACCACTTGAGTATCACCACAGGGCACTAGTTTACCTGGTTTATCTGTCTCGCACCCCTCTGGCCTTCAGTATGGCCTCTCTTGCTTTAACTTTGTTATTTTATGTACCTAGTTTACCTCTCATGTGAAGCTGGTTCCTACTACACCAAGTATTGTGTCTACCCCAGCCTAACCCAGACTTTCCCCAGAGCACAGAGTCACTTACGAAATACTTGTTAAATTAGTACTTGAAGAAACAGAATTGGCTGCTGGGAAGCAGAATTCTTAATTAGAGTTTTGCATATCTGTTTGCCTGGCCAATGTCCTTTCTCTGTCTGTCCCTGGGTAAGATGCCAGTGCCTGACACATTGCAGCACCCTCCCCCAGCCTCTCTGTGATGGCTGGAATTAATGAGATAATGTTACACGCACTTAGCAAAAGGTGCTGAATAAATACAGGTGACAGTATTGTTGTTTGTTATAATTATGTTCTTTGAGTCCTGGGTGTATAATGAGCTACAGTAATACCTCAGAGAATGTTTTAGGAATTAACTGTTAGATGATTATAAAACACTGCAAGTTTGTCATGGAGCTAGTAGCAAAGCCTGCTGAATTAGAGGAGATCGGGAAGACAGGAGTTACAGGAATTTTGTGTGTTCCTCTTTTACATATGGGTGTGTTCTCTTGCCTCCCCCAGACAACTCCCTAATTGAGCTCTGAGATCAGAGCCTTCTGACATGCAGCATAAGACCTAACAATACTTGTTGGGGGTTTAAATGGCATTGGAAATCATTAACGAGACAAAAAGCTATGATTTCCCCAGATTAGCATGCAGGTCGGGGTTTGGCTTGCTGAAATTCATTGTTTTGGTCTCCAGCCCAAACATGCTAGAGTCATTATATTGTCATGTGGTAATTAGCTGTTCCTTTAATACAAGTAATAAAAATTAAGCCTAAGAGGTACTTTAGCAATGCTTTTTACATATCCCAAAACAATATTCAAATGCTGTAGGCATTTAAAGTCATTCAGCTGCACATGGTAAAGGTGGAAGCGTAATGTATATAGATGTTTGAGTATTCAGTCTCTTCCTAGTTCTGTGACCAGTTTTGCTACTTTGGCATCAACCTTTAATCATGTTCAATTAAATATAGAAGTTGTAATGAGTAATTAGGAGATTGCCTAGATTTTCATTTACAGTATAACACTCTGGAAATTTGTCCATAGGACTAGTTACTATTCACTTGATAACGTGTGTGTAATTTTTATGTCACTGGATTCCTTACAGAATCACATAAAGGAAGTTACTTTCTCGTCCAAGTAGACCTAGTGGGCCCTGGCCTTTAAAAAGGAATGGGCTGGACATGTTGACAGGAATTTTAAGGCTGGAGTGCAATATACCCTCTTAGTTCTTTAAAGCTATACTTGGTACTAGCAGTTGTGCAGGAAAGCCAACATGAGTGGATGTGAATAAAATTCTCTACAAGTGCAGTGGTACGTCTGGCCTTTCTTTCCAGACCTCTGAATCAAGTTCAAATTGTAGCTGTTTGTGGAGGCAGCTGTGGGCATACAGCTCATTTCCTTCAGGCCATTTGCCCAGCACGAGGCCATGGAGGAGGGGAGGAGGCACAGGAAGGTTTCCTAGGAAGATACTGAAATTCAGATCTAAAAACAATACCAGCAAAAAAATAACTGCACCTGAAATGTTCTGACAGTTCCATTTTTCCTGTTGTTACTGCTCCTTAGAACCATCTCCCAAAATTGCTTTTGAAATCTAATTTGACATAAATATTTTAATGTTGATTAAAATAATAATGAAAAGCCATAAAGGAGAAGATGATACAGTCAGAGACTATGTACAGGCACTGAAGAAATGGCCAGTGGGCAGGGCTTTTCCATATGGACCACGTTGGCATCAAACCTGGCACTAAGCTGTGCTGACTCAAGCCGACATAGCCCAGTGCCGCCTTGTGTAAACTCTGTAGAGACATTGGCATCACAGAAAGCTCCTGGCTTCTACCAGGGCCCAGATCTCACTTCCAGAAAGCAAGGGTGGTCTGAAAAATTAATGGCTCTGGCATCGGAAAATTAAGTGAGCTCTTGAATATATACCCTTGTTGATCTGCCGTGCATGGTGTTTAGCATTCCACAACAGGAGACTAAATCTCCACAGCCATCTCATAAGTGAGACTGGCGCCCATGCCAGAAATATATTCAATAATCTTTCCAAGCCCAGCAGACTTGAGTATTCTGCTCTAACAGAGCCTGAGAATTCCTAGGAAGTGCTCCACTGGTGCCCAGCAGGTAGATTTTAATTACTTCCTAGGCAGCAGGAAAAAAAAATGAAGATTGAACAGACGCAGAAGAACATTTAATGTCTGTCTGTCTTCTGCTGAATGAATGGTAAAGCCAGAGGCCAAGAGTCAGCCCTGTAAATTGCATGTCTGTGGCTTCCAACTTCAGATTAAAATCTGCTGTTAAGGAACTCTGATGGCAGATATCACATTCAGTTGGTCACAAGACCTCATAGAGCTGACCCAGATGCTGTCCTGATCTTTGTGTTATAATCAGGAGCTTGGTGACCCAGCTGGCCAAACTGGGCAACTGCTCACCCCGATTGTTCTCAGCGTCAATAAAGGAGGGTGGCAATGAAAAGTGACCATGTGCTGAAATAGGTGACCTCTTCTAAAGCCCGAGTGTCTCTTTCTCTCAGCTGGCCTTCTTTGTTGTGAAGAGTGGTCACTTGGAGCTAGCTGACTTGGGTCCACCTTCTCTGTGCACACAAACTAGCCAGGCAGCCCCGCCTTGGGCAAATCCCTCCATTTCCCAGAGCTTTGGTTTCTTTTCTGTCCCATGTCCCTTTTCCCAGTGCTGTGCAACACAAATGAGAAAATGTTCACCACCACCCAAGTGTTCTGTGAACATTGATGCTTCCAGAGTGTCAGGTGTCACTTCCAGCTTCATAAAATGACTGAGTACTTTAAGTTTATAGGCACCTGTCTAAGCACAGGTCTAGGCAGTCAAGGATTTTTTCCCGGGGCTCCTTCCCTTTCTGCCCATGAAAATCATTAAAGCATTGCACCATGCCAGAGAGTTGGCAGATACCAGTGACTCCCAAGGCCACCATCACCCAATTTTCACACATTGAGGATCCTGGGGTGGGTCTTTCCTTTGTCAAATGGCAGAGAAGCCCCCACCTGGCCAGTGGTCCCAGGGCTCTGTGGGAGGAGGCGATGCCCCAGGGGAGTCTGCAGGAGGTGGCTTCCTGGGCACCCAGGAGGCCACTTCCAGCCTCTCCTCCTTGAGGGTCAGTTTCACAGTGGGTTGATGTGTGCTCTCCTATTGTGCAGACCCAGTGCCAGCCCTGGATCTGGGGCAGCAACTGCAGCTCAAGGTGCAGCGCCTACACGACATCGAGACAGAAAACCAGAAACTTAGGGAAACTCTTGAAGAATACAACAAGGAATTTGCTGAAGTGAAAAATCAAGGTTGGTGGAAAGCATGTCCCTTGCTTTCCTTTCTCCCTGTTTTTTTTTTTTTCTTTAATTGCCTTCCTCATACTGTTGAGACTAGCTCTAGTTGTTACCCACGTCATGAAGCCAGGGTGGAGCAAGACAAGAATCATTTAAAGAGAGATAATGATAATGCTTAGCTGTTTTGAAGTCAAACTTTTCCTCTGCACAATAACTACATATGATTTTATTGCCCTCAGACGAGGCTGATCAGGATTCTTTGAAAATTCCTCCTGTGTCATCATGTGATAGGATCTGCCTTTTAAAAGACTGATGTGTTGCCTCTAGGCGACACCTGTCAGAAAGGCAGCTCATGATCAAAGGGTCACACACAGTAAGTCATTTAGTAATTGCTACTGATCCATTAAGGCTCCAGACAAGACGCATCCTCACAGGTTGTACACTTACTGCTCTTTCCTCGTCGGCCTTACCTATTCATTAACGTGTCTCATGAAAGAAAACAGCCTCTTGGTGTGGTTGCCAGCGTCAACAACGCAGAGAGGGCAAAGGTGGCCTAGCTTCTCCTGCCAGGAAGGAACAAAGAGGTCCCTCCTTCACCTAAAACCCAGATGCATTCCAAATCCCAGAGCCTCCTGGTTTCCTGTGTCAAAGAAAAATCACAGCCTCTCTGACCACACTGGCAAGCTCTTCAGCCAACTCCCCATCACAGACCACCCCGTGGGTTTTCATGTGGGCACATGGGTAAGGAATTGGGTAGAAGGGAGTGGCAGCCACTTGGCTGGTCCTATGTAAGGCCTTCAATTTAATAGGCTTAGAGGGCTGATAAAGAGCTGTAAGGTGCAGATTGTAGATTGGGCAAAGTCCTTTGGCTTTGAGAATGTCAGAGAGAATCAGGAGGAGGGAATGGCTGTGGAAGATCCAGAGAGAGAGAGACTGGGTCATGTGGGAAGAGCCAGAAAGTATAAGGCTGTGAAGGCAGCAGATCCCAGGGCCTTTTTCTCAAGGGTCTCTGAGCATGTCCCCCCTCCTCAGGCATTGATGTGCTGAAACCCTCAGGCAGCTGGGGTTGATGGTGTGTAACTGAAACTGGAAAACATAGGGGACAGGAGATTAGGGGGCCCCAGAGCCAGCCCAGACCCTACCGCTGTCTGGCTCTGCAAAGAATATGGTGAGCTTTTGGGACCTGAAGGTACAGCTTTGTCCTGCATGAAAGTGAAGCATTGGGCTTATTAAGCTGTGGTCCTTCTGAAAGAAGGCATTGCCTTTCCCAATAGGAATTCTTTCTTGTCACCTTTGTCCCAATACCTAGGTGACAGGTAACCTGTAAATGGGCACATGTGATTTGCACAGAGACACTACCTAAAGGGAATATTTGTTCCTTTGGACATCTAGTTTTGACAGCCCCACCCTTGATGTTTATTGAGCTTGCAGTTGTGTGTTGGAGGTTACAGGACCGTATGGGATTTTCCTTCTCCTTACCCTGCCTGGTCAGTGCCTCTATCCCCAGCACTGACCAGGAACCCACCAGAGTGGGGACTGTTCCTGCCCCAGAGGCCTCTTGCATGTGCTTTATAAAGGAACACAGTCCACAACCCAGAAACAAGGCCCTGGAGCCAGACAGATTTGGTTTGAGTCCCTTGGTGTCCACTACCTCACCATGTGGCCTTGGGTGAGTCATCTTGCTCAGTAGATACCCTTTGTCTTGGGGACAGTTCTCTACTTTCCAGTAGGGTTGTTGTGGGATGAAGTGAGAATGGTGTGTATAGTACTCAGCACTCAAGAAATTTTGGCTACTTCGAGTGTGTGTGTGTGTGTGTGTGTGTGTGTGTGTGTATGAGAAAGAGAGAAAGACAGGGTCTTGCTATACAGTTCAGGCTGGTCTTGAGCTCATTGTGTAGCACAGAATGGCCTTGAACTCCCAGCAATCCTTCTGCCACAGCTTCCCAAGAGCTGGGATTACAGGCATGCACCACCATACCTGGCTTAGCTGTTTCTTGAGCATTGTTGCTTTGCCAGAAACTTTCCCTTCTTTATTTATTGATTACAAGTTTTCCCACCTCTTCTTCCCAGCATAACACAGTCACAATTTGGAAAGGCAGGGGTTGTATATCCTTTGTTTCCATCATCACAGCAGCAGTGAAGATGGTCCAGGAGTCAGAGCGGGAAAGGAGCTTCTGAGTTATGTGCACAAACCCCCACTAGAGATGAGTAAATTGGGGCTCTGAGAGTGGTGAATGAATGCCAGCATGTCACTCTCTTCTGCCATACCACCCCCTCCCGCAAATGACTAGGGACTGTGTAGGGACACAGAATGTCCTGGATGTGGATTTGGGCAACAGAGGAGGGCTGCAGGCTGCAAGACAAGCTGGCCCCTAGCTTGGCACTGCCAGGCAATGAGCGGCCCCAGCAGTAAAGAGACCCCATCAGGCACAGACCCCATGCTTCCTGGAAGGATCCCCAGGTGTGTCTCACTGGGGGACCTCACTGGAACCATGCCAAACCCTGTGGCATCAGGGTTTCAGCTCCTAAAACAACACTGGTGCCAGGTGTGTATGTCACGTGCATTCCCACAGACACTGGGGGTCCAAGAGGGAACCCATCCTCTAGGTCGGGAACACCATGCAGCCTGGTGGGTAAAAGGTAAGGGTTCCTTTAAGAGAAGAGACTCACCTTTCTCATTAGATGGAGCCCAGAGCACCCTCCTTAGAGAGAGAAGACAGAATTAAAACCCACCACCCCCTCAGGCATTTAAGGAAGAAATGGGCATGTCAGCCTTTTGAGCAGGCCCTGTGGGGCCTAGAAGAAATGATCCATGAGTACAGTGGCTCATGACGCATCCTTCTCAGGCTGTACTCTAGGGTCAGAGTCAGGCAAGAACAGGACAATTCCAAAATGCCAGCCAGCTCTACCTAAAAGCACCCACATCCTCCTTCCTAGTCCGGGTCTGCATGATAGTGAGGGCAAGCAGCACTTGTACTGTATGTACAGCTCTGGCATGGAAACGCCTGTGCAGCAAGCACCCTGATAGAGCACTCATGCCAGTGGGGCCTCGAAGTGTGACCCTGGCTGAGTCCTGCCTCTTTGGTTCATTTGTGCTGCAGCCCTTCCTGACCTATCTCTGCTGGGTGCTGGGAATGCAAAAAAAAAAAAAAAAAACAGCCCAGCTTCCTTAGGGATGTGCATAAGCCACAGGAAACAGACTCCAAGAGCACCACTCTCTTGGGGTTTGGGCCACAGTGCTCGAAGGGCAAGGAGCAGTGTCTGTGGGAAAATGTGCAGTGGGCTGTCCTGCCTGAGAGCACCTGCAGATCAGAGACCGGACCTGCTCTGTGCATTGCCTTCACCTGGTTTGGGCAGTTGAAGTGCCTGCTATCACCATGCAGGGGCAGGAGAAAGACGAGGGGCCATGTGGGGTGTGGACTTTCCCTGGCTGGACTGCCTGCTGAGGGACCTCATCTGTCAAGCACCAACTGCTACAGAACTCACTGATGCCCCAGTGAAGCTGCCTGATTCCCATCTCTCACACCTGGCTCCAGGACACTTCCTGGCCTCCTCTGAGTCACCTGAATGTCTCTGTCCAGGCCCTCATCATCAGTGTATCCACACAACCCACTTCTGTCAGAGTCTGGCAGAGAGCACCCAAATTCAAGGCTGGATCCCCCGGCTGACAAGATAGCACTCTAACCATTTAATCTTCACCTTCTCTATCCCTTGTGAAATTGCAAAGGTGTGCCTGGGCCAGAGGAACCTATAGACTCACTTGCCTCTACTTCCATAAAGTGTACATGATTGTGAACTTTTGTCTTAGTGAGGAAGTAATTAAAGCCACACTAAAACTTTATTAATCTTCCCTCAATAGGTAACTAATTTAAGACTCATCAATGAGACAATATTATGTTTTACCATTGATTTTTCTCCTTTTTAAAAAATGTGCTAGAGAAACCCAAGCCTTCCTTCCCAGCAAAATCCATTGACCACCCCCCCACCCCCCCTCCCATTCTGAACATTGCAAGTTCAATTTAACATTTAGGGAATAAAAGGTCTCTGAAGGGACATATAATCATTGATTTTGTGTCGGCATGGAGGAATTCAAGTTTAAACCATGCAGTTCCTCCTGGGTTCCAAGAGCCTGATGCAGACAGCCACACCAAACTATGCTTCTTACTGTCGGATTTTCTCTCTTTCTTCATGCAGAGGTTACGATAAAAGCACTTAAAGAGAAAATCCGAGAATATGAACAGACTCTGAAGAGCCAAGCCGAGACAATTGCTCTCGAAAAAGAACAAAAGTTGCAGAATGATTTTGCAGAGAAAGAGAGGTAAGCGTGAGTCCTGGTGCTCCCAGAGTAGTGTGACATTTTACCTCGGTGTGAGATTTTGCCTCTGAACTTGACAAGATAGTTACAAGACAGTTTGAAAGTATTCTATGAATCAGCCAGATTGTACACAAAAATCTCCAGGGCTCTAGGCAAAATTTTGCTTGAAATATGAAAGTGTCCCTTGATCGTTAATTCATGAGTGAGGCCACTATGAGTGCAGTAGACTGGTCTTTCTCTAGTGACTGATAGTGTCTGGCAGTCAGGGAGCAGAGGGTGTCTGTTGAAGCCCCACAGGTCCAGAGGTTAGCACAGCCGTGCAGAGTTAACAGGTTGGTACCTGGTGACTATGCTTTATCTGAGACAAGAGCACACAGGTCCTCCAGACATATGTCCTCTGTAGGGAAGCCCTGGGCTTACACTGAACTTTGCCTTCTTCATTGAATTCTGATACTATCACACATACACAAATCTTAGTTTTCTGTTTTGTTTTGCCTCTTTTCATTACTTCACAGCACTTCATATATCAAGAAATCCACACAAACGGGGCATCCCTGATCTGAAAATCTAAAATGTTCTGAAAAGATTTGTGTTTAGCTCACTGGTACTGCATGTACTTAGCATGTATAAGGCCAAGAACTTAGCATGTTCTTTCCCCAGCACATACATAAAAGTTAAGGATATTTGGAATATTTCAGGGTGCAGATTTTTGGATTAGGAATGCTCAACCAGTAAACTATCTAAATATCACATAATACATTGAACTCCAAAGTCTGGAACACTTGGGATCCCTCCAGAATTTCATATGAGAGGTATTCAGCCTGGGTAAGTGAACGTACCATCTAACGATGTTTAGATTTCCAATGGCTTACTTTACCGAAAACTTCTCCTACAAATGACTTGGTTTTTCATTGGTGTGATGATTTTATGAAAGATTTCTTGTAAAACCTGTGAGGACTCTTGAGCTTGCCAATTCCAACTCTGTCAGTTTGGATTTTTAAAACTGGTTAATTTGGTTAACCATCTTTGGTTAATTTAAGATATTCGGTTTTAGCCCTAGCATGAAGAAATTCATATTAACATTAACAAGAGGCATTAAATTTATAGTTAGGGGTAAAGGTCAGGTTTGGGCATGAGTCACATGGAGTTTTGTTGTGACTTGCTTGGGCTTCTGTAACGTGAGCTTCAAGGAGATCTCAGGAATTGAGGCTGAGGGTATAGCATGTTCAGTGCCCTGGTAATCCCCAGCAGCACCACCAACAACAACAACAACACAGTTTAGGTATTTTACAAGGTCTTTTGGGAGTACTGGTGTGGTTTAAAAAAAAAAAAAAAAGGAAATGCCAAGTTCCACTAACCCAAAGCCCACTTGGCATCGGAACCTTGCCAACCACTCAATACATTCTCTCACTGAGCACCCAGGATGGATCTGCACCGTCTCACTTTACAGAAAGAAAAATAAGCCACAGGCTAGATACCTGCTAAGCTTTTGAAGTTAATAATGAGGGCTGGGGCAGGACTGTGTGACTCCAGACCAGGCCCACCCAGCCACTAGAGCCACTGCCTCAGTCATCATGGCCTCACTGCAGGAGGGGGCTACCCAAGCCTGCAAGTGGAGGCTGCACCCCACCCTGCCAGGAGAGTGTGGCAGGGCACACCCCCAGGAAAACAGTGAGCAACACAGATGGAGCTCTAAAGGTGGCAGGGAAGTGGTCCTAAACAAATTCCCCTTAAGAAAGCACTCTATTTCTAAAGAGATTTTTTTCACCGTGTTATTGATAGCTAGGGAAAAATACGAGCAATCTAAATGTCCTGCCAACAAGAAATGGGTAAGTAAAAGGCAATCCTTAACTAGAATGTTACATAACCATGAAAATCATAGTTGTCTGGAATTCACAGTAACTGGAGAAAAGTATCCAACATAATATCAAGTGGAAAATGCATGAAGCAACATTGCATGCAGTGATCTGCCCACAGTAAATTCATGCATCACAAGTGTGGAAATAAACTTACATGGGAACTCAGTATTATTCAGTAGACTTTTCAAATTAGATAAAAGGAGTGATTATATGAAAAGATAGGAAAGCTAGGCATAGAGACACATGCCTAGAATCTCAGCTACTGAGAAGACTGAGGTGAAGGGATTTCAAGTTTGAGACCAACCTGGGCAATTTAGCAAGACTCTGTCTCAAATGAGACCTGGGGATATAGTTCAGTGCAAGGCCAGGTACCACATTAAATAAATAAATAAAAGATAGAATGACTATTAGGAAGGGAGGATAAAGTTAGGTCTTTATTATCTCATTCTTGATAACAAAAAATGGAATTGGACATAGAATTTAAATAATAATAATTAGGTGAGGATATAGCTCAGTGGTAGCACTTGCCAAGCATGCGCAAGGCCTGGGGTTCAGTCTCCATCAATGCAAAATAATAATAATGATAATGATAATTAAATCTCATACATAAAAAACCTTGGGTTTATATTTTTTTAATAATTTTGGAGTAGAGAAATCTAAGCATACAAGAAAAGTGATAAAAGTAAGACTAAAAAACAGATTTTTAAAAGACAAAAAAAAAGTTTTAAAACATCAACAAATTGGGAAGGAATATTTGCACCACATAAAGACAAAGGATTAATTTTCTGTATATACAAAGAGCTCTTAAAAATTGGTAAGGGCTGGGGATTTAGCTCAGTGGTTCCACTGCCTACCTTGCAAGCACAAGGTCCTGAGTTCCATCCCCAGTACCAAAAAAAAAATTGATAAGAAAAAATACAACTCTACCAAAAGTAGGCAAAGGCAATAAGCAAGCATTTCCTACAGAGAAAAGCTCAGCTTTACTCAGCAGCAAAGTATTAAGTTTGATTTTGTCAGTGTTGGCAGGGTGTATAAAACATTCTTAACATATTGTTGGCGGAGTTTAAATTGGTGAGACTTTTTTGTTGGGAAGTTACTGAATACATATTAAAGAACAAATTGCACAGAGCCTTTGACCATTACAATTTCTCTTTTAGGATTTTATCCAACAGATTTACTCTCAAAATTATGCAATCTCCAGAATGATCACTGAGGAAATGTTTAGCAGAAAGAAACTGTAAACAATTTTAAGTGTCCACAGAGGTTTCATTAAGTTAGTTCTTTAGTAAGAGTAAGGGATACCTATATATGCTGGAGTAGAACATTTCCAAAATGTGGAAAAAAGTGAAAAACTCCAGAATGGTGTGAGTTGTGATCCCCTTTGTATGAAAAGAAAGTGGATAGGAGCTTATGTTAATTACTTTTCTCTCATTCCTGAGACAAAATATCTGACACCCAAAGTTGGAAGGGAAGGGATTTATTTGGCTTTCAGTTTGTAGAGGTTTCAGTCCATAGTTGGCTAGCTCCAAAATGGGGATAACAAATAGGCCTCATAGAGGAGAAACAACATGGTGTGTTCAAGGTAACAAAGCCAACAAGAGGGCTTTAACAGCGCCTCCCTGCCCCTTTTATCTTATTCAGGCTACTTAGGGCGTGTAGCACTCACACCCTTAATCCTAGTGCCCTTGAGCCTAGCATTGCATCATAAATCAATTCCAGCTTCATACACTTGAGATCAAGCCTATGACCACATGAGGCTTTGGGGGGACATCTAGACCCAAACCATAACAGAACTTATATTACATTGTAATGTATTACATATTAGTGTACATTACACTATAGTATGTTACATATTATTTTACATTTCACTCTGGTTTGTTACATGTTTGTATTACAGAACTGAGAGTGGAAATGAAGCCAAGGAACTTTCCAAATGCTTGTAAATTTTGACTTTTTTTTAAACTCTGAGCATCTATTAGTTTTATATTTGAAATACATGGAGATACTAGCATTGATTTTTCTATGGGTGATGGAAATTAAGGTGACTTTTTAATTGTATCATTTCTCCTTTTCTGTATTTCAGGTTTATTATGTTGAGAGCATATGTTATAGTCATGTGATGTAAAAACAATAAAACTTATTTTTAGAGATTTTCTGCAGATTAGGAGAAAGTTATGCTATTTATTGACCAAGGAATTCATTTGGAGATCATGGGAAATATAAATATGTGGAATGCAGTTGGAGACACCCCGAATCTCCGCCTTCTGTACTGCACTTGCATTTGCATTCCATTATAACAGAGCTGGGACAGCTGTCACATCTCTTTAGTACATCCTTTATTCCAACAAATTCCTTCTTTGTGTCAGCAGAATGTAAATGTATCATTCTTCTCAGGCTAACTTCGGAAAACAATGAGTGTGTGATGATGGTATTTTTTTCTTTTTAATATCTGGCATCTCAAGAACAAGTGACATTTAAGATAACCTTCCACACCAATCACTGCATGTCAAGATCTACAGGATGCACACTTCAGGTTACATAACATGAGGTTACAGCGTTGGGGTGCAGGAGATTATGAGCAGGCCCCAGGGCACACAGGGCATTGGGAGCCATAGCCAATTGTGTGCCTGCTGCCAACCATGCTTCCCAGAGAAGAGAGGGGATGAGCAGAGCTCTGAGGTGCCCAGTGAAGCTCCTTTGGTAAACATAGTAACCAATCTGGCTTTCTGCTCTTTCTTTTCAGAAAGCTACAGGAGACACAGATGTCAACCACCTCAAAGCTGGAAGAGGCCGAGCATAAACTTCATTCTCTGCAAACAGGTTTGATGCTCTTCATCCTAGTCAAGTTGATGCAGGGTAGGCTGAAGTGGGTGCTCGTGGTCAGTTTCCTGGCCTGGCCAGGTACCCTTTGCTACCTGTTGCAGAGCCAAGGGAGCCCATGCTGCAGAATTCCTTCTCCAGCCCTCCTGGCTGCTGCACCTGATTCCATTAGTCATGGCTTTGAGTTGTTAATGTGGAGGTGGGAGGATCTGCATGCCATTTCCATACCTTCCACAACCATCCTCTCTTCCTGCTCTTTTTTCCAACAAACACTTCTAAATCACCAAACTGTCAAGGACTGACATTTCATTTGGAACAATAATAGGAGATGGAAGGAAAAAAACCCCTTATTTCTACCCTGAGTGAAGTTAAAGAGAACAATAATAGCAGAACCTTTAAAATTTAAAAGTTAACCAAAAAAGGTTATGCTAAAGTTTCTTTAAACTTATTTTTTCTTTTCTTTTTCATTTTCTCCCCCTGAACCAGAAGCAGCACTGTATCTTTAATTTAAATGAGAAAAAAATTAGAAAATATCATAATCCAAGTTAAAACACAAATGACAGAGGAGGAGAGAAATCACAAGCAATTTAGCAGATTAATTATATACAAAAATTAAGGACCGGACTAGGGGTGTAACTGGTAGAGTGCTTGCCTAGCATGTACAAAGCCCTGGGTTCCATCCCTAGCATGAGAGGAAAAAAAATCTGAAAACAAAGAAAGAGCCCAGTAGAGTAATGGGCAAAGGATAGGAACAAGCAATTCACAGAAGAAATATGAATGGTTAATACACATAAGAAAAAATGCTAACAAATTAAATCAATGAAAGATTGTTTTACCTACCAGACAATCAGATTTTATGCAAATATGAATGTGAGGATTGAACCCAGGGCCTTCACACTGATAAAATTCCCAGCCCCGCTCCTCCTCAGCCTCCTGGAGTGCTAGAATTACAAGTATGCACCACCACACCAAGCTCTGGATTTTTTTTTTAACTTATAATAGCCAGTGTTGGTGAAAGTAAAGAAAAATGGTCCCCACTCATGGTGCACATGGGAGTGCAAATTGCCTCCTGGGAAACCAAGTGGGTGGTATTCATGGAAAATTTGATTATCAGCATTTTAGCCAGCAGCCACACATCTAGTTATCCTGAAAGGAGAACTCATTTTTACTGATACTGCCTGTGTCCTCACATGGAAAGATTTCCATGCCCTACACCAAGGAAGAAGGGCAAATCTCCAGAAATATTCCTAACATCCCATTTATTGGGGGAAGGGGGTGCACAGTTCTGCAGAGTAGGTGTGTTCTGAGACAGTGTCACTGAGGGATTTTTAATGGTGTAGATATCAGATGCTCTCACATACCTCAGTGACAGAGCAGGCCAGTCACTTGATACCACCAAGAGACACCATGCACACAAGATGGATAAGCCTGTGGCTGATGTGACCCAGCACACTCTTTTCCAGTAATTTTTTTTTGCCATAAGGAGGAGTATATTTGGTGGGCATCAGTTCACACACCTGTAATCCCAGTACTCTGGAAGGCTGAGGCAGGAGGATTGAAAGTTCAAGCCCAGCCTAGAAAACTTAACAACTTAGCAAGACCCTCTCTCAAAAAAACAGAGTCTGGGAGTCTGGCTCAGTGCAAAGGCTGTAGGATCAATCCCAGTATCACCACTAAAAAAAAAAAAATCTAGTACATTCTAAAATAATGATAAGAAGTACAATATAGTAAATATGTAAACCAGTAACATAGTCATGTTTGAGTATCGTGCACTGTAATTGTACTTGTTGTACGTTTGTGCAGCTGGCAGTGCAAGGGGTTGTTACACCAGCATCCCCACAAACTTAAGAGTAGTACATGGTGCTCTGATGTGAAAACAATTAGGACAACCCTGGTGAATGGGGATTGTCCACCTCCATTCTCATCTTACAAGACCACCTTCATATATGCAGTCTGCATTGACAGAAGCATCACTATGCAGGGGATTACCATATGTGCAATTATGTATGGGAATATTTTTAAATGATAAAAGATGTTGAAAAACAGGAAATCTGTGCAGTAAACTATGAGCAGTAGTTCTCTTAGGAGGCACTTGGGTTGAAGTGAGGTAGAGATGAGAGGGACTTTCTGTTCCACTCATGGTACTTTGGTCATCTTTGCCTTTTGGAGTTTTTTTTTTCTTTTTTTCTTTTTTTTTTTGTGGTTGTAGTTGTTGTGGGGTTTTTGTTTTTGTTTTGTTGTTAGTTTTTTGTTTTTGTTTTTGTTTTTTGGTACTGGAGATTGAACTCAGGACCTTGTGCTTGTGAGGAAGGTGGCGGAACCACTGAGCTAAATCCCTGGCTAAATCTTTTTGTTAGTTTTTTGCAGTACTGGGGATTGAACAAAGAGCCTTCATGGTGAGCTGCATCCCAGCCCTTTTTTTATTCTGGGATAGGGTCTCCCTAAATTGCCTGAGCTGCGCTTCTGCCTCAACCTCCCAGAGTTCTGGTATTACAAACATGTGCTACCATGCCTGGCATCTTTGCCTGTTTTGAAATCAGAACATACTACTTTTATACTTTTACTTTTTAAATTTAATTGAAACAATTAGTGTCTTGTATCATAGTTTTCTGTCCTTGCCTTTTAGCCCTGGAAAAAACTCGAACAGAATTATTTGACCTGAAAACCAAATATGATGAAGAAACTACTGCAAAGTAAGTCCCTGCTCGGTTGTACTCAGGTCACCTCTGCTTCTGCAAATCAATGAGAGATTGGCCTGGCAGGTTTAGAAGATTCTTGGCTAGTGTGCCACTATGACAACACAGTATCATTCCAGGGAATCAGTCACATCAGATTAGTCCCACAGGTGTGACACCAGGCAAACCCTAGTCTGTGCTGGCTGGTCCTTCCGGGTAGAACTTCTTTCCTTCATTATTATGAAGCCTGCTCAATGCCTCACTCTTTTTCTGTAAAAAGTTTGGGAAAGAGCTTAGAACAGACACAACACCTGGGCCATTTCTTTGTGGAGGTTGGTGTGGGCAAACTACTTACCTTTTACCTGGGCCTCTTCTCTTCCCTCAAGACCTCTAAAAAAGGTTAAGCACATTCCTGTGTCGGTGGATTGGTTCTTGTGACCCCTAACAGGTGAACCTGTGCAGGGACAGATTTTTGAGTGGGTGGTTACCCAGGACTTGCTTCCTGCCTGACTCCTGTCAGGGGAAGTCAGCATGATTCACTAGGAATACACTTAGTGCCACAAACAGAGAGAGGACATAATATTGCCATATGTCACTAGAAGATGATGGAGTGACAGAGACCACTCCTAGCCATGCCGCCTTTGCTAATAACCAGGCAAGTGGTACTAGACTAGTGTTTGAAATACTTTTTCCTGTGCTGGAAGGCTCTTTTCCCACAGAAATCTGTGTGCCTGTCAACAGCAGTGTTCTGGGTGCCCAGTGGGCACTGGTGGGGGTGCTACTCCACTGGCAGGGATGCTGGTGCAAAGCATTCCCATATCTCATTCACACTTGCCCTTGGGCTTTGAGGTTGTGCCCATCCACTACCCTCCAGACACTGAGTGGTTGGGCTCCTAACTCTTTACTCTGGGCTATTCAGTAGTCCAAGGCCTTGAGAGCCCAGCTAAACAGTCTGATGATCAGAACCCACTTTGCCTGCAAACGTGAAACTTCTGCACAGAGACCAAAGCATCCTGGTCAGTCTCTGTGTCTCTGGCTGACTTATTGGACTATATAAACCCTTTGGGGGCCACCAAATCATTTACCCTCCTCTCTGTGTATGCTGAAATAGGACTTTCTGGATGCAGAATGAGCTGGGTCTAAGGTAGGGTAGAGGTTAAAATTTTGCTTTGAAATTCTGTGGCTCTGGTATTAAGTAAGTCCTTGTGTTCCTGGGGCAGTGCTATCTGAGAACACAGCTGCCATTGGCTGATGGGAGGGCACCCATGCCTCACAGCCCCCTCATCCCCAAGCTATAACCACAGTAGAAACCACCAACTGTCACAATGAAACTCGGTCACCTTGCCATGCCTCAGGGTTCCTGTCCCCTTTGTTTTGCTACCATTTCATCTTTTTTTTTCTTTTCAATTATTTCTGTTTGGACTTTATTGTACCTGTAGCATTTCTTTTCTAAATAATTTGATCAGTAGATGATTCATTAATTAATGTCTTGGTCAATTCTCTTCCACATCATTCTACTGGCTGATATATTTCTATATGGCAATATATTTGATCATACCACTAGTTTTCATTACTTCTATTAAACCATATCTCTTTCTAAAAGGCATCAGTACAACTTAAGTATTTATAATTTTGTGTCTCCATAATTGACCAGAGTTTGCTTTATTATGCATTTTAAAAACACTCTCATGACAGTAAGTATTGGCAAAGATGCAAAACCAAGGAATTCTTGTACCTGTGGATAAGAATGTAAATTAGTACAGCTATTATGGAAATCAGTAGGGAGAGTTTTCATAATACTAAATCTAGAACTACCGTATGATCCTGTAGTTCTGCTTCTGGGTATATATCCAAAGGAAGTGAGATGAGTGTGTCCTCTGTTTGTACAACATTGTTTATAATAACCAAAATCTGGAACACCCCTAGTGTCCACCAGTGAACAAATGGATGTAGAGAATATGGTGTGTATACATGGTGGAATACTATATAGCCTTTAAAAAGAAGGCAATTCTATTTTTTGTGACAATGTGGATGAACCTGGAGGGCATGCTGAGTGAATAAGCCAGGGACAGAAAGACAAATACTGCATGATCAAAATGACAGTAAGAACATTCAGTCTTGAGGCTGTCACGAGATTGAGTTTAGTCACCCCAGGACCTCCAGAGGCTGGTCCTCCTGACCCCTAGACCACTCAGAGAACTCTGGCCTGCTGGCATCAGCTGGGAAGTGATGTTCACTGGCATGGATTCAGTGAGAAAAGGTTCTGGCCCATTCCCCTCCTACTGGCATATGTTAAGGCCAAAAAGACTTTTCCCCAAAACCCAAACAATGAAATTTAATACATTACTATGTTTAGTTACATAAACCTACAGTTAATGGAAACTAGCATCCAGAAGTGTGGGGGGAGGAACAATTATTCTGTCATAACGTTGCCTTGTGTGGGAACGATAGCTTTTGTCCCCTGGCTGCTGACAGGGTTGTGACCTCTCCTGTCCTGCCCAGTGGTCAGTGGCGTGGTGAGCAGATCACATGGGCCAAGAGACCGGCTTAGGAAAGTGGCAGGCAAGGCGCAGAGATGGCAGGCATGCCCCAAGACCATCCTCACTACACCACACCTCCCCCCCCCCCCCCCCCCCCCCCCCCCCGCTGACTGGATCCTGAGCCTTCCATGGCTCAGCAAGCGGAAGGCCATTGCAGCTCTTTGTGACCACTTCTGGGATCCAGGGGACAGGGCATGGTGCTGTTAGCTAGGTGCCTGGCAAGGTCTCTGCAGGAGGCAGGCAGCATTCCTCCAGGGACACACAGAAGCAGGCAGGTGTCCTGAGGTGCAGGAGGGAGGAGGAAAGCTGTGAAGAGCAGCACAGTGCCTCGTGGCCAGTGCTAGCAGGATTGTGCCATGCCCGGGCTAGAACCCAGAAGTTGAGGGCCCTTGGGAGGAGCTGTAACTCCATGCCTTACCCTCCCCCCACCTGGACTCCCTACAGAAGGAGAAAGAAGAGAATCACCAGCAATACTTTCTCAAAGACAATGAGGCTTTTTGTTGTTCTTTTTTGAGTCAAAGTCTCATTGTGTTGCCCAGGCAAGACTTGAACTTCTGAGCTCAAGCCCAATCCCCCTGCCTCAGCCCACTGAGTAGCTCATACTACAGGTGCAGGCCACCACACCTAGCTGGGACTTGGAACTAGAAGATGAGTTATGGTAAGATAGCAGGAGGCTTATGGAACTGCCAGGCCAGGCTGTTCTTGGGGAGGACCTACCCAGGGTTCTGAAGGACTTGTGCACTGGGACGTGCAGGTTTGTGGGAGTGACAGGACTGGGCTTTGCCTTGAACCTAGCTGGCACCTCCCTGATCAGAAAGGCTCTGGATACTAACAAGACTAACTGACTACTCCTCAGCCTATGTAATAATTCATAGAGAGTGTAAAGAGTGCCCTGAGGTGGTGGGGCTGGGGCTGCTTTCTTATCTTTGGAAACAGAGGTCTCAGTATTAGTGATCCCATACAAGTACCCTTCCTTGCACATGGCTCTCCCCTTATGTTCTCAGAAAGGTTTGTCACTTAATTATCTACCTCAGGTCCAACCTGTGTATGTATGATTAGACCAGACATGTCTGTTCATAAATGGTCTTAAAACATTTCAGGACATTGTGTTTTTCTTCCTGATAAAAGGGATTCTCTGTCCTTTGGTGACCAAGAATGTAGATGGGCTTTGGAGATAGTACATCACTCGGTTCTGTCTGTGTGTCCTTGGCTGGGCCATGCCCTCCCCAGCTTGCCTGTACAATGGGCATAATTCCAGCCGAGCCATTGGGTGGTCAGGAAGAGCTGTAAAGCTCACATTGTGAATGGCACCCATCATGGTAAGAGCCGAAGAAGCATCCACACATGCTCCTTCTCATGACCTTGAGGGACCTACACTGCCTGCCTATCCCTGTCCCCCATTTGAGAAAGAAGCCTACAGGTCAACAGTGCCCTATATGGCCACAACCCCTTGATGGTGCACAGTCATCATCATGCATCAGCTGGGACAGCATGGGCTGGCTGGGATAGGGATGGCGGCAGTAAAGTTTTTCATGTGTAGGCTTGAAGCAAAATGTAATTAGCCTTTATGTGCAGAACAAGGCCCCATTGATGAACACAGCTGGTCTTTGTTTTGTCCTGTCATTGAGAGTGGGAGGTAAAAGTGTTCCTCTTCATGTTTATTAATGCAGGATTCCTTAGACAAATGGCAAGCACAGTTTCATATTTGTTGGAACATCGGGGGGCTTGCCAAAACAGTTGTTGTGTAAGCAGATTGCAGGGTTGCAGATTAGAACTCTTTCTGGGTTAAATAAATGAATTATTTCTGCTTGCATTTTTTTTCTTTTTTAGTGAAAATATACCTCCTCCTTAGATGGTCACCCTCTGTCCATCTTCTCCTTCTCTCTTAGCACATGAAGATGTAGCACTCTAGAGGACTTGAACTTGAACAGTCCAACAGATCCCATAGATGTGGATTTTGAAATTGACACAGTTCCCTGGGTGGCCTGGGAGGTGGCCAGGGGAACAGGCTTCCTTCAGCAGGCAACGGCTATCCCAAAGAGACCTAGACAGCTCCCATTGCCCATGTCCTTGAGCATGTATCACATAGCTGTTCACTTGCCCTTGAGTTTAAATTGCTCCCACACACATCAACAGTAGAGTTGTCCTCTGAGCTGAGAGATTGGGGTTCTAGGCACAAGTGCAGGAATTCCTTTTTTTTTCTTTTTCAGTACTAAGGATTAAACCCAGAGCCTTTGCACTGAGCTATGTCTTCAGCCCCTTTTTTATTTTATATTTTGAGACAGTCTCACTAAATTCCCCTGGCTAAGCTGGAACTTTCTATCCTGCCTCAACCTCAACCTCCCAAAGTGCTGGGATTACAGGCATCACCCCAGCTAAGAATTCCCATTTTTGTTACAGTCTATGGCCACCTCTTTGCTCTGTCCCCTGATCTAGGGTGGACAGGGAACTTCAGATGAACACATGCAGTCAGCCTCTGACATTCCTCCAAATACGTGGGCTGGGGCTCCAATGAAAGAAAATACTGAATTGCACTGAAATACTATATTTTTTATAGCTCATGTTAGTCTTAGGAGAATTTGCATCTCCCAAACCTTTCCTACCAGTAAATTGCATATTTCTTTAAGGTTCTCTGTGTTGTTTTCCTCACCTCTCTGCTTTTTTCAAAGAACAACACTATATATACACGTACTTTCATAGCACATTACAAAAGAGACACTTATGAGGAACCTTGCTTCAGTCAATTTTAGAGTATTAGCTTTGTATCCTGTGTGTGACCAGTGTTTATCACCTACTCCCATGGGCTCTGGGCAGAAGACTTCCCCTCAGCTAGCTCAGCTGGGGGCTTTATGGGAAACATTTCAGGGAGTCCATACCCTGCACCACAGGGATAGGACCGCCACGTCCCTGGAGAGGATGGGAGATAGGACTTGTTGAAGAAGCCGTTAGCTCAGAACACACAGGGGAACTGTGGCCAGCACACTTGTGAGCACAGCTGGTGTGGGTACCCCGATGGCTCTGAACAGTTTCACAGCCCATGTCAGCGCTCTGCTCTGTAGTAGCCACTGAAGAAGTCCTCCTGTGCTCCTTGCATGGACGAGCATCCCAAGAACAGGCAGCTGGGGTATGCCTCATTCTTTGGGCTGTTTGCACACGACCATGGTGATCTATCTGTACAGTCCCTTTCTGGAACTGAGGTTCTGACACTCGAGTGCATCCCCAGCACTGCAGAAATAAATAATAATAAAGTCTTTCTCTGGGCCTGCCTTTGTATTGGGGCGGTATTACCTGTGACAGTAACCAGGAGACAGCAGGTTTCCCAGAGGGTCCAGTCCCTTTCCTACCCACAGAGCCCCATCGCAGATGACTCCTCCTTTACTTTTTTTATAGTTCCACAGGAAAAAATCCAGAAACTGGGCCAGGGGAACCCAGTTGACTGAGCCTGAGAATCGCACAACTATTTTTGTCATCATATTAGACAAGTATCACTTCCTCTGGTAGTTGGAAAAGAGCAACCTAAGTGTCCTGAAACACAGTCTTTCTCCTGTATCTTTAAGAATGTAACATTTTCTATTTCCTGTCTTTTTGATGAGTCATCAGTTTCCAGTAAGGATTGCTGTAATTATCCTGCTTGGATTAATTTCCCTAAAAATAGAGAAGCAGCTACTTTTACAATTTCAAGAGTGTGGACTCTAATCTAAAGAGCCTGCTGTCCCCAAAACTATAGAGAACATTAAATCAGACTTGGAGGGGACAGCGGACAGCTTTTTTCACTGTCTTATCTCCAGGAGTCTGTGCAGTTGGTAGAATTCTTAGGATTTTCCATCCCTATACAAGTATTTCACTTCATGCCTAAAATCTAATGCCTGGGTAAGCCCTAAAAGGCTTTCCTTGGCTTTTGCACCTACAGCAATGTTCTGTCCTCTGGGCTGGAGTACCCTGATCTGCAGAAAGAAGGTGACTTTGTATGTCTGAACTGAGGTAGAAATTCCTCTGGGTGCCAAGGATCATTTGTCTGTTCTCTGGACCTAACAAGGGTCTCAAAATTACAAACCACCCATGAGAATTAGCTACCTTTTTCTCTCCCTCCAGCTAATCTGTGCATCAGACCTCCAGTAAAATAGCAGATGCTTGAAACAGGCACAAGCGTATAATCTCACACCTCTAGGAGGCTGAGGCAGGAGGATCACAAGCCTGGGCAACTTAGCGAGATCTTGTCTCAGAGATCTTGTCTCTTTGCTCAGTGCGAAGGTCTTGGGTTCAATCCCTAGTATTGCAAAAGAAAAAGAAAAAAAACAAACAGGTATTGTGACTAGAGTGAAAGTGGACAGGATTCAGATACCAGATATGACATGCATACACACACAAAGCCCATACACTGCACACAAAAACATGTACACAGAGATAAATGTGTATGCAAGTATATACTGTACATGTATATATAGTGTATATCTATATACTATATATGTATATAAACATTCATGAATGTACATAAGCTGTCATACCCAGCATGCTTTGAGAGAGTTCTATAAAAGAAAACCATTGTTCATTGAGAGTCACCTGGGTTTGGCTTTTCTTTTTTTTTTTTAAGCTAGGGTCTCACTAAGTTGCTGTGTTGCCCAGGCTAACCTTGAACTTGTGATCCTCTTGCCAAAGTGCTGGGTCACTGGCATGCACCACCACCCCTGTTGAGCCCTGGACCATTCTTGCCACCTTCTGTCCCCAGTCTAATTCATTAAAGTTGGGCTGTTCTGATTTCACCACAGAGAGTCCTGGCTGTTGCAGAGCAGGCACTGGCCACTCAATGGTAATACAGTACACCTCTGCTCCAGAAATGACAGACAACTCACCTCACACTGCCCCAGCCTTGCCCCAGACCCTTGTAGAGGGTCAAGGGGAGGCTGGCGAAAGTGAGGAAACAGCCTCCCTGTGAAATGCTCCCAAACCAGTGGGATGGATTCCTGTGACATTGATTATTTTTAATTGCAAAAGTTGCACATGCTTATTACATGAAATTTAGAAAATTGTAAAAGATTTTAAAATAAAAGATTGTCACCTATAATCCCACACTGTAGAGGTGAATGTTGTAGACATGGAATATTTCCTTCCTGGATCCTCACTCTGTACTGCTTTGCTTTATCTTCAGTATATTTTTGTTTTGTTTTGTTTGCAGTGCTGGGGATTGAACCTCGGGCCTCATGTGTGCTAGGCAAGTACTCCACCACTCTACACAGCTGGCTCTATTTTATTTTCTTTTGAGACAGGTTCTTACTAAGTTGCCCAGGCTAGCCTCAAACTTGGGATTTTCCTGCCTCAGCCCCCTGGATAACTAGGATTATAAGTGTGAGTTACTGCACCCTGGTGGGTTTTTTCGGTTTCTTTTTTTTGACTAATGACTTCAAACTGATAGGTAGTTTGTGGTTTGTTTGGTTTTTTTCCCTCAACATGTTGTATTTCTTCTGTGTCATTAGATAGTTTTCAGAAACAATGCAGACTACACAGCTCTCCACCAATCTGGGGTGCCCTATGTTTGTTATCCCTCTATTTCCAATTGCATATGAACCTGATTGGTAACACTGCTAGCATTGCCTTACAGATGTTAAATTAAGATGCTTTGTGCTTGCTCTTTTTATGCCTTCCCATTCTGCCAGTGGCTGTGGCCTCTTGAGGTGGCTTTTCTATGCCATCATCATATTAGGAGTGTAGAAGCCCAGGACTCTCCAAGGCCCACAGCAGCACCTCTATGAGGCCAGCATTATCAGCTTGCTCCTGTGTGATGTTTGTAGACTTTTCTGGTGAAAGTCAACAGACAGCAAAAAGTGTGCATGGCCTGGCATTGGGAGACCCTGGTGCTGGTCCCAGCTCTATCGCCAGGGTAACAGAGTTCCCTCCCTGAGCAGCAGCAGCATCCTCATTAGTGAATTGAGACCCTTGAGCTGGCTCAGGGGCAGGATGGAAGAGCCACCCCCTTTCCAGCTTCTTCCGTTGATCACCCTATTGCTTCCCAGAGACCCAGGTACTAATTCCTGGCAGGGCCTGCTGTGGAATGACCTTCAGGGAAGGCCCTGTCTGGGGTATAGGGGACAGTGTGAACCATGGTAGTCAGAGCCTGGGTCTCAGGGTCGCAGAGTTCTGCTTCCTGACTCCCTGAGTTGAATAACCATGGGCAGGAGATTCAATCTCCTTACTGGGGCCTTAGCCTCCTTATAGGATAACTATGCTACCCAAGGGCCTGGGTCCACATGTCCTAAACACATGGTGGCTGCTATTGCTGCTGTGGTCTGCAAGGCCCTTGGTATTCCCTTGGCATGTGTAGAAAATCCTGGTTGCCTTCTTCCTACATAAGACCTTGCTCCTACTCAGAGGAATCCAACTGCTTCCCACCTTGAACTTGGAAAGTCAGTGTCCAGGTTTCAGACCTTAGTATCCACATTAGCGTGCTGCAGCTGTGGAATAAGGTCCACTGTTTCTGGCTCTTGTTATCTTCTTAAGGGACTCTGAAGTTTGAGATTTTAATTGTCATTTAGGTACTGCTAAGATGACGTCAAAAGTTCTAAGTTCAGACCATTGGAAAGCTATTGATATTGGGCCTGGTGGCACAGGCCTGTAATCCTGGTATTCTGGGAGGCTAAGGCAGGAGGATCCCAAGTTTGACTCCAGCCTGGGCAATTTAGCAACTTAGTGAAATCTTGTCTCCAAAAAAAAATTCAAAAGGACTAGCGATCTAGCTTGTGTGAAGGCCTTGCATTCAATCCTTGGTACCACCAAGGCCCTTGAATTGAAAAATGGCCCTCAAAATCAACTCTGGAGGTGACTGACCCTCTATATTAGTCTTTTAATATAGAAATACCACATTTTTGCAGGATCCATGTTTTCACGTGAGAGCATGCCATTCAGTGTGTGGTCCCCTCCCAGCTGACCATGACAACCTCATGTGGGAAAGACTGTAGGGTCCAGGAGAGCTTTGGCTCCACCAGGCTTGAAGAATTTTGGACTTTCTGGACTGGTGTGTCAAAATCAAGAGAAGTGTGGAATAGCTGGGCATCAGCAATGCTGTCTAAGGCCCTAATTCAGGAATAGGGGTTCAAAAACTTCTTGGAACCAGGCTACCAGCCTTAAGAATGAGAAGTTTCCTATAGGAAAGCAGGAGTGAACCAGATAATTGAACCCATGGATCTCCTTCACGGCTTGTTTGCCCTTTCATTCTCTTCCTGAGGTGCTGTTTGCTGAGGAATGCCTCCAATTGCCAGAAAGACAGTAGGGTGTCTCATATTTCCCTGCCAGCCCTCCTTTCTGCCAGAGCCCAGTTCCAAGCTGCCTACCATATGAATTTTTAATGCAGAACTTTATGGCATCGCTCTTGCAGCCTGGCTGCATTGCTCTCCTGAGCCTCCAGATTTAATGCTCTGATGAACAGAGAAAGTACTGGGGGCTTTCAACATCAGTGAGAATTAACCCCCAAACACCCGTGCCTGTGCCCTCTAATTTCCCGAAAAGTAACACTCAGGACTTGGGAGAAAAAAGTTAAAATTATGTAGTGTTTGGAATACTCTTAAAATAGCCTGGAGCACAAAAGCAGAGCATATTCTTGGAGTTTTTTTGGCCAACACATAGTTTTACCTTTTCACTTATTTTTTTTTTAAGGAATGACTATTTTTTTACTTGGATGCATTTCTATGGTCTTTTCACCCTTAAAAAAAGGTTTATGATTTGTAAAATCCACAGAACATATAAATGACTGGATGTTCTCCAGTTTCCATGGAAAGCCCAAATGTAATCAGAAATCCAGAATTTGCCATTGACAATGGAAGAGGGACCAGTTGTGTGAAGCAGCTAATTTTGTTTGCAGACATATGGCTGGTTGTTATTTTCTCCTGGTAGCTTTCTGTATTTCTGAAGGTTTTAAAATTAAGAAGAAAAGTTGTGTTTAAAAATTGCTTGAGTTTAAAGAAGTTGGAAAAGGACAGAGTCTTCAATAAGCAGTAGAATAAATGGCTAAATATGCCGAAAATAATAGTCAGAGCTAAGCCCTATGCAAATTAAAGCCTAGATGTTTTAAATGCCTAAATGTAAAACCGCATAAATACACTAGGAGAAATTTTAGGTGGGTATTTATATAATGAGGGGGTGGGAAAGGTCTTTTTAAGCATTGTGCCAAAAGTAGAAACCACAAAGAGAGATACGAGGCTTTCTGGAGATGTAGAGAAGGAAGGATGGACAAAAATATTTGCAATGTATATGACAGAAGAAGGGTTACTATATATGTAAAGAGCCCTTATAAAGCAAAAGAAAAAGTTTCATACCTCTACACAGAAAGCTGTGTGTTTTCTGTCCCTTTCTAACTACTCTTGCCACAGGCATCCCGAGCAGGTTAACTCACAGGCTGCCATCACTTCCCTCAGCTGTGCAGACAACATCCCATCAGGATTGTTTTCCTTTCTCTTAGACATACATGATCTTCCTTCATTCCAGAAACTGGGGGTCCTTCTCTTATCCTTCCAGTCAAAGCAATTTTAGTTTTACCTTCATAAGACTCTGCATACCTCACATCTTTATCTGCAGCCTCACCACCATCATTTTGGCTTTTTCATATCTCAGCCTTACTTCAGTATCTTATCAACTTCATCCATCCTCCTAGGATATGCTAAAAATATCTTTCTAAAATAGTATAAATCTGACCCTGTTCAGATTTGCCCTGCTTAAGATTTCCCCCGCTTAAGATTTCCCCCATGGCTGGCTCTCTGGTCTCTAAGGAAAAATGCCAAATCATAGCCTTCCCCAAGCCTGGGTGCTCTTGCAGCCCAGGCCCCCTTCCTTCACAGGTATATCACTGCCTCCCCTACCTCACATACCTGCACAAACATCTCTGTGATGTGGAAGGGGCCTCTTCTCTGCATGAATTCAACATGCAGTCCAGGGAGAGAATTCACGGGGGTCCTGAGTATGGACTCAGAAGAAAAAGTGCCTCTTTATGTCTTTCAAATAATTGTACTTATGTGTGGAATTTTTGGTTAAATATACCTACAAACCCCACAGAAAGGCTATAGTGTGCAGGGGCTGAGTCTCACCTCCTGGTTCCACCTTCCCTCCAACTGCAGCCACTCAGGAGAGCTGCCACCCCTGTCCCCATGCTCTCTCCACAGGTGTGTGTACCTTCCTGTGAGTAGGAGTTAACAAATGTCATGTGCACCACAGCCACCAGCCAGGGCTCACTCATCCAATATCAGCCATCATCCTTATTTGTATCTCAGAGTCCCTCTAATCTAGCTCCTATTTGGAAACTAGGAGCTACCAAGAAGGCTGCATGGACTTCCATTGGGACTGGTTCTTACTATTGACATATTAGCCACCCTATAATAAGAAGACAAGTCTAGGCTATGACTTTTGTCATTACGTAAACATCTCTGCCTTCTAGAGCACATAAATATTCCAGATGCGCACAGCTCTGCGCACAAGTGCTGCATACTTGTGCCCCTAGTATGACTAAATATGTATAGGAGAGGCACCTCATGGTACTTTGATGTCACCTGCTATTATTTCCATTTGGACAATACCTGCTTATCTGCTAGCTTACTGTTTTGATAATAAAAGTTTGTTTTGTTCTCTGGATGAACTGAAGTTTAGGTTACCATTTTTCACCTGTGGGTGTTTTAAGTCACTTCTGGGTTTCCATAATGAATTTTAGAAAAATCCTGAAAATAATTTTCAGAAAGAGATTGCTGGAGCAAAGAAGATGCTGTTTCAAGCTTTTTCACACATTGCCCCACAGAGGGATGAACGCTTTCACGACAGCAGCAGTGAGGCTGGGGTCCTTTCCCTGCCCTGCATGCAAAGGTGGCACCCCAGACCCACTAGGGTCTAGGAACATGGCTTGACTTGGGCCATTAGTACCAGACCCAAAAGATGAAGGGTATCCTGAGCAACTTCTGCCCTGCTCTTCTGTGCTGGGTGGAACTTCACAGAGGCTTGACTTCATATGGACTGTTAGCACAAAGCTCAGCATTTTCCTTCCTGCTTATTTGCTGTGGTTTCCTTATGCCCCTCATGCATGGGTATGGTAGGAACCACACAGTAATTCTACTTGTACAGTGGACCCTCAAGTTACAACTGTCCTGATATATGAACAACTTGGGTTAATTAGGTTAATGGAAGATTCATCTGCTTCTTGTTAGCTGTAGCGTGTACTCAGGTAAACATCCAGATCTCAGCTGTTGAGTTACAACCAGCCCTCAGAAACCAATCGAGTTCATAAGTCAAGGGTCCACTGTATTCTACATTTTAGCTACTTACAATTTTTATTACTTTCACCTGTTAGGTTCTTTTCTTTTTACTTGAGTTCCAGTGATTTTTACTGCCCAGAAGAATCATAGACAGTCTAGTCCCTTGTATCCTTAGGCTCTCCATCCATGGGTTCTATCAACTACAGAGCAAAAAGATTCCTGAAAAAAATTGTACAAAAATTGTAGTCTTTTTTTCTTGTCATCATTCTCTAAACAATACAGTGGAGCAACTATTTATATAGTGCTTACATTGCATTAGGTATTGTAAGTAGAGATCAGTGAAAGCCTGCAGAGGAGTTCTGTGCAGATACTGCCCAGTTTTACACATGAGACTTGCACCTCTGGAGTTTGCTATCTGCAGAGGTCTTAGACCCAGTACCCCACAGATACTGAGGACCACTGTGTCTAAATGAGAGTGGTCTCATCAGTTTTATCATTAGCCATTTCTAATATAGCTCTGATAATAGAAAATGGTCTTTCTTCTCAATCTGTTTTCCTGCTATTTTTTATGACTTATTGTGTCTGGAGTTTATTGTAGCATATGGGATAATTTTTGTGTCTATTTACCATCCTTCACATTAACACCCATTTTTCCCAGTAGTATTGATGATTCCTTCCTGCAGTATTTCACATCTGACAAATCAGATATATATAAATCTAATTTCTGTAATTTCATTGCCTCAGCTTAACCTTTCACTCTAATCAGTACCTTATAATTTTGATAACATCCCTCTGTTTTCTGTTTTCATATCTTGCACAGCTTGTTTGCTGTTGTTATTTTGTTGGTTTAAAAAAAAATTTTTTTGGTACCTGGGATCAAACTCAGGACCTTGCACTTGCGAGGCAGGCAGCAGAACCACTGAGCTAAAAAAAATCTTTTAGAGTTTTGCCTAACTAGTTTTTCTGTCTTTTCTGTTCTCGTCATTTTTACCAAGTTTTATAAATTAACTTGGGAAATAAATTTAACCTTATTTATATTTAATGCACCTACAAATAAGAAATGTCATCATTAGCTTTCTTTGCCACTAGCATTTTGTGACTTGATTTTCTATAGATGGAATTTATACTGTGTTATTTTAATTTCCACATGTTTAATATTTATATCCCTATTATAGATGAGATAGATTGTTTATTTCATTTTCCAGATATTTGTCACTGGTATATGAGAGTTTATTGTTTTCTTGTCTTTACCAAAAAAAAAAAACATGGAACTTTGTTGTACTCACAGCTATCTCTCTCTCTCCCATTTGCTAAAGTAAATTCCTTGGGTTCTGTGAGTATGCAACCATATTACCTACAGGTAATGACTTGTACCCATTTGTGATAGCTGGAACATTGGATCTTCTTTTATTCCTGTTTTTATTCCTGTTATTTCTCTCTGGAAAACAGTGGGGCAACTAGATTTAAGCAAGTGTCCTTTTTCCTTTTTTTTTTCTTTTTTTGTACTGGGAATCAAACTCAGGACCTTGCACTTGCAAGGCAGGCGGCGGATCCACTGAGCTAAATCCCCGGCCCCCTTTTTCCTATTTACCAATTGTTCCAGTGATAAACCCTGGCCCCCATAAACTCAACTGTGACCTGGTTTTTTAGATTCCATGTGTTGGAACCCCTCTACTATTACATTCTCCTATTGGGCTAGTAAGTTTTCTAACAGGATTATACTTATGTATGTTACATTTCATTCTATTTTTATTTTATAGCTTTTCCTGCCCTATTATTTAAGAGAAGTTCAAGCTATGTTTTTATTTACTGTATCTTTCAGCGTTACTTATTTTTTTTAATGTTTTATTTTGCTGCACATAATACTGGTTAGTGTGGCTTCAAAAGTGACCGTCTTTTAAAGAAATCAGGTCAATCTGCCTTCTTTTTGTTATTTTTCTTTTTTGTTTTTGTTTTTGTTTTTTGAAACAATCTCACTATGTAGTCCAGGCTTGCCTTGAACTCACTGTGTAGTCCAGGGTGGGCTCAAACTCATGATCTTCCTGTCTCAGCCTCCCAAGAGCTAAGATTACAATTGCATGCTACTACACATAGCCCTGTATTTTCTTCAGATACCTGGGGTTTTTTATTGGTGAATGTGGCCTGGTTATATTTACTGATAGAGTCCTCCTCTTAACTTACATTTTCTTTATTATTGATGTTTGTTTTCTAATTCCATTATCTCTGTCATAAAATAGTCTGTTTAAAGAAGATTTACTGAATTAATTGACTGTGTAAATGGTGCCTTCTCAGCAGCCCAGCAGTGAGTCTCCTTTTATTACTGAAGTTTGAGTTCAGGTGCAGAACCCTTGAGCCTTTGCTTTGGAACCTCTTAAAAGCTGCATAAGTAAATGTTCTTCCGTACTATGTTACTACATTCCATGTTGAGCATAGCAACAAATTATACTTCATTATATTAACCTTTCCTTTTCGGGGAAGACCCAAATCTCTTCTAGAACACTCTGAACCTACAGGTTCCTGCTAATGAATTCTTTAAAGTTACCAAGATTTTCCAGCAACTCTCTACTCCTTTCAAAACTCATGTACTGTTTGGCAGGATTATCGCCTAGTGATAAGAGCCCTTTATTCCCTGGCATATGGTACATAGTTTTCACAAACATGAGGTTTGCCAGGTAGATCCCGGGAGGTGACCTACATAGACAAAAACATTATCATTACATTTTAAACAATCTAGCTGCCTTTTTCACTTTTACTAAACTCAGACATTTATCAACTGGGTATCCAGGGTCTTTCTGTAAGTTAACCCTGAGAAGCACTGTAATTTGAAAAATGACCAAATGCAATTTCCTGTCCAGAATCACAGTGACATTGTACACCAATGATCAAAAGCATAGGCTATAAGGGCAGTTATATGACATTTGTGTCTTCCTGATGGAGAGATTATATCAGCTGAAGTTATCCAGCCATAAACACAGGAAAGAGAATTTGACTTGTCCAATAAACAATCCCTTCCAAAAAGAACCCTATAACAAAGCCAGGAAGGTTATTTTGTTTTGCTTTTTTTTTTTTTTTATTTAAAATTCCCATCATCCCTTCCTCCATAAAGTATTTGAAGTGGCTTTAAGACAAGACACGGGATCAATAAGGCTCTTAGAGTAGAGTCTGGGAGTTAACAGGATAGAACTCAGTGGGGAAGATAACTTTTAAAGCTTGGATTTGAATAAAAAGCTCAATTATTCAATAACCTGATGTGACTAAGACATTTCCCTCTGTACGATTTTTAAGAGCTCAGTATTGCTATGATACTCTGATATACTGTTTGCTTGACTACGAGGGAAAACTTTATGTTGCAATTAACCTTTCTATTTTTTTCCCTACATCTAAGGATTGTGGACTTCCTTTGTGGTATTTTAGTGATTAGACAGGATGGAGAGGGTTCATAAAGCTGTGTGGCCAAATCCGATGAGGTCAGAATGAAGGGAAGGGACGGTTTGCATGGGGCCAGCAAGTCTGGCCCCATCTGAATTGTTTGTCTTAACACTTCACAAGTAGAATAGGAACCACTGAATTATTCATTTTCACGTTGCCCTAAAAAAGGCACTTACGCTGCCGAAATGCAGACTTTTGGTGCCAGCAAGAGGAAGAGGAAGGATGCTGTTTTTCCTACAGATGTTCTGCTGCCGGTGTGGCCTGCCTGCTTGTACAGTTTCACTTCCCAGCCCTGCTGGGCCACAGGCTGACTTAAGTGTAGGGCAATTGTGGGGGAGGGGACTGCTGGCAGATACAGTGAATGACTCTGAAGCCACAGGTGAGCTGAGCATTTAATTTATTGGGAAAGACCAGGTTTGGAAGGTGAAGGCAGGTTTGGAAGGACCTATGGAGCTAGAATGTCCCAAGGCAGTAGGGATGGTCAAAGCCTGGAAGATAGTCCCAGGAAGTCAGCTTGGACTTGGGCTTTGGGTAAGGAAGGAGGGGAAGCTAAGGGTAGTAACAAGTATGCAATTGGAGGTCTTTTTTTTATTCTTAGTTTTAGCTTGTGCCACTAAACCTTTTCTTAACAGTTCCTACCAAGTAGTACTTAGGAAAAAAAGGGGATAATTAGAGAGCCTTGCATTTGCAAGTAAAAGCCACTCCCCATGCCTTGAATTGTTATTCCCTGCTCCACCCTTGGCCTCAGTTTCCTGCTCTGTCTGTGTGGGTCTGTGGCACCTGCTGTGTGTGACAAAGAAGACAGGTGAGAAAGGAGGTGCCATGCCAATAGCCACGTGAGTTCTCAGCCAGAAGCTGCCGGGCACCTATTGGCTACCAGCAGGGTGTCAGGGCTTAAAGACAGGGAGAAAGGACAGAACCTAACAGTCCCATCCTGAAGGACAGCATAAACAGGCAGCACTGCAGCTGCCAGGGAGCCTTACCAAAACGGGAGAGCCAGCACCAAGTGTGGGAAAGAGACTGTTAACAGTGATAATTACAGAGGACAGAAGATCACCCCTTCCAAAGGATCTTTTTAAAATCTGAAACTAAACAGCAACGGCCTGATCTCCTGTCTTGCTGGTGCTATCTGCCCATGAGTCCTGACATGGTCTGATCCAGCCCCCCAAAGAGCCTGTGTCTTTATACCTGTCCCTATACCAGGTCTCAATGGAAGGAAGGGATGGGATACACAGGCCATGAAGGAGCAGGAAGAAAAAGTTGTATCTTTGGCCCGGGATTTAGCTCAGTGGTTCTCCCGCCTGCCTCACAAGCACAAGGTCCTAAGTTCAATCCCCAGTACCAAAAAAAAGTTGTATCCTCAGTTTCCCCAAATAGTCAGTTCACTGTGGCAGCCCCTTTTTTGGGTTGGATGAAGCGTGAGACATGGATGTCCCTTCCAGAATTCATTTTCTTCCCATTCTCTTCTTAGCTAACAGTATTTTCCCCAGGACCAGTCACTGTCCTGCCAAGGTTGGCAAGGCACAGCCTCAGGCAGACCTGGGCATCCCCCACTGAACAGCATCTCTTAATCCATATTCTTTTTTTTTTTTTGGTACAGGGGATCGAACTCGGGTCCTTGAGCTTGCGCAGCAGGCAGCGAAACCACTGAGCTAAATCCCCGGCCCTTAATCCATATTCTTTACAGGGCCAGGCTACAGTGTCCCTGTAGACACTTCCATCTTGTGCCCAAATATTTTCTTGTGTCACCTATCACTTTGTTTCTAGTGTAAACATTGGAACAAACATTATATTTAAAAGTGGCAAGAATACAAAACTACTGTGATGATCTTTGCTCTTCATTGTCCATGAGTTTTTGGTTTACTTTTTATATGTTAAGTTTCCAGCATACAGAAGAGGCCATGGGCCCTGAGAGCCTATTAGGCCACCCATCTTCTCCTGGTCATGGCCCAGCCTGTCATACCAGCACCACTCGTGTTTTCTCTTGAGGCATCTTTGTGAATCCTTTGGTTTCTGAACATTTTGTTTTGTTTTGTTTTTTGTTACCGGGGATTGAACTCAGGACCTTGTGCTTGTGAGGCAGGCATGGCACCACTGAGCTAAATCCCCAGCCCTGGTTTCTGTACATTTTTTTTTATTTATGTATTAATTGGTACATTTTAGGTATACAATACATTTACATTTATCATTGGGTGTTTGTACCTGAACATAATGTATCTTAGTTCTTATTTTTTTCCCCATTACCTATGTGCCCTTCACCCCCACCACCTTTCCCTATTTACATAGACTTTGTTTCTTTTTTTTTTCTTCTTTCTCATAATTTTTCCTTTCCTTTCTTCCCTTTCCCCTTCCCCTCCTGCCACCCCTCCACCTTTGGACCTTTTCCTATTTCAAATTATCAGTTATTCATTTTAATCATTTTCATCCTTATTTACACTTTCAGTTTCTCACCCTAGAGATACTATTGGTATTTACACATGTGTGTCCTATTTATTTCACTTAAGAGTATGGCCTTGATATGCATCCATTTAGCTATAAATGACTCTAGTTTCTCGTTCTTTATGGCTGAGTAGTACTCCATTTTATAAAAAAAACCACATCTTCTTTATCCGGTTTCCAGTTGATGGGCACTTGGGCTGTTTCCAAACCTTAGCTATTACAAACTGTGCCGCTGTTGTGCTCTCTTCGACAGCACATATACAAATTGTGCCACTATAAACATAGGTGCACATATATCCCTGTGGGATGATTCTTTTAATTCTTTGGGGAAGATACCCAGCAGGGGAATAGCTGGGTCAAATGGGACCTCTAGTCCTAGTTCTTTGAGGTATCGCCATACGGATTTCCACAGTGGTTGCACCAGTCTGCACTCCCACCAACAATGGAGAAGGGTACCTTTCTCTCCACACCCCCGCCAGCATTTGTCATTGGTTGATTTCTTGATAGCAGCCATTCTTTGTGGGGTGAGGTGGAATCTCAGGGTTGTTTTCATCTGCATCTCTCGAATGACCAGTGGTATTGAACATTTTTTCATATATTTATTTGCTGTTTTTACTTCTTTGTCTGAGAAATGTCTGTTCATTTCGGATGCCCATTTTTGAATTGGGTCTTTGAATTTGGGGGTTCTGATTTTTTTCAGTTCTTTATGTATTCTAGATAGTAGACCTTTGTCTGAGGTATAGCTGCTAAAAATTTCTTCCCATATTGTAGGTTGTCTCTTAGCTCTGTTGGTAGTTTCTCTTGCAGTGCAGAAGCTTTTTGATAAGATGAAGTCCCAGTTATTGATTCTTTGTGCTACTGAAGTTTTGTTCATAAAGTCTTTTCCTATCTCAACGTCATTGAGAGTTCTACCTAACTTATTTTCCAGCAAGTTTACTGTTTCTGTCTTGATATTTAGCTCTTTAATCCACTTTGATCTTAGTTTAGTGCACGGTGATAGGTATGGGTCTAGTTTTAATCTTTGGCAGGTTGAAATCCAGTATACATTTTAATACATATATCCCTACAATAAGGACTATACTTTGTTTGTTTTTTTCCAGTACCAGGAATCAAACTCAGGACCTTGCACTTGCCAGGCAGGCATGGCACCACTGGGCTACATCTCTGGCCTTTTTTTTTTTTGGTACCAGGGCTCAAACTCAACCTTGTGCTTGCGAGGCAGGCACAGTGCCACTGAGCTAAATCCCTAGCCCTGGCCTTATACTTTTTAAATATACCCACAATATCATTATCAGACCAGAAGGTAATTTCTTAATACTTTACATATCCCCTACCATCTCTACTTTTTCTTTTTTTTTTTTTTTTTAAATAACTTTCTTTTTGGTACTGGGGATCGAACTCACAACCTTGCACTTTCGAGACAGGAGCTGGAACCACTGAGCTAAATCCCAGCCCCAATCTCTACTTTTTCTTGCAGTTTATTTGTCCAAGAAACAGGATCATTTATTCAGAAGTATTTCCTCCAGTCTAGATTTTGCTGATTGCATCCCCATATATAGTTTTATCTCATTTTCCTGACCTTTCTCATCCCTGTAAATTTGTAGCTGAATATACAGGCCTGATCAGATTCAGGCTAGAGTTTTTGGTCAAAATCCACTTAACAGATAGTTCTGATTATCTTCTAATGGTCTCAGAGATTTTATTAACTCTGCCCAGAAGAGAAAGATCTGCTTTCCATGCATGACAACAATCAAAATTATATGCACAGGTGTTTGTGTTTTACAAAGCCCTTTTCTGCTCTGTCAGCATTCTCATTTTATTCTCGAGAAAGCAACATATTTCTCCTGGGCACGTGAGTGTTTAGCCCCCTGAGGTCAAATGACTGAAAGGCAAGGAAAGAGATTCAAACCTGTCTGTTCTGCCAGCCACACTCCCAGCTCTCTAGACCATACTTTTCCTAATTGTCTCTTCTGTAACTCCATCATACTTGTGACTCCATAGTGCTTAATTTAAGAAAAGAAAAGGATCTTACTATCCAGTCCATTCTCGATTGCCTTTGGTAGAGTCAGATGGCCCCTTGCTTCTGTTAAAACTCCAGAGAAACGGAAAAAGATTGATCCTGATGCTTATCCCAGGGCCTCCAAATGTTCTCAGGAGCAGAAGCAGAATGAATATGCAGCATCATCGCCTAATCTTCCCATAGCTGCCATGTCCCCTGCCTGAAGATGATTGGAGTTTGAATGACAGTCAGAGACTGTTTCTGACCACACTGAGGGCCTGAGCTGTCCTGTTGGTTTGGCACCAGTGGGCAGTATGGGCTTTGAGGGCCATCTTGACCAGCAGTTAGACTCAGAACTACCATTGCATTTTATTTAAATCGTTTCTTGTGTGCAGGTCAACTAGATATTGGAGCAAGAAGAGACATTTGCACCTTGTTTGGGATTGGAAAGATGAAGCTTAACTAAAATTGTTTTTAATTATTACTGTTACATCATTTAATATAATGGTCATTAAAAAGACATTGTGGCTAATGTCTGAGCAGGCAGGGGTGACATTCTGGCCACTTAACCATCCCTGAACTTGGTTTCATTTCCAACAAAAATTAAAACCACTTTCTCAAGAATGTCACCCCTTAGTAGTCAATCTCTATGCTCAACTGCCTGTCCAGGTCCTTGATTGAGGAGCAGTGGGCCCACTCCAAAGTAACACATGTGGCTATGGTCTTGGAGGCCACCAGATGGCTTCACCTTCCCCTCCACTGCTGCCAGAGCAGGGATGGTTTAACCTCAGGCAGAAAACAAAGGATGAAGCTAGTCCTTTAAATGAAAGTTGTCGAGAAACCTTTCCTCAAACACTTTTCCTCTCTCCTCTCCCATCAGCTATGTGTTCGGTCCTTGTTGGGCACAGAGTAACTAGAGTGCTCCCAGGGTCATAACACAAGGAAGCCTCACTGTCGATCCAAGGCCATGAGTGCCATGAAAAAGTGGTAAAACTCCATAAAAGTCTTATTCACAGTTTTGCAAGATACTCATATACTTCTGCTCTCTATAAATGCTAGCCAGAGAATTGTTGCCTGTCAAGATTAGACTTAAGGTAGTACTGATTGTTTTGCATATTTAGTTAGTAATTTGCATGTTGACTTGGCATATTCACTCAACCAGTGCTTAAGCACTTGCTCTGGTCTCTGGAATTACGGCCATGAATAAGCAAGTCATCAGTACTGGAAAAAGATACTTTCAGATAGAGTAAGTGCAGTAAAAGCAAACAAGTGGAGACCCTGTCTGTGGGAGACTTTCAGAGGAAAGCCACTAGGCCTGAAACGCCAATCATGGCAGAGGCCACCCACAGAGATCTCGGTAGCCCATGCTGCAAAGGCCTGAAGGTGGGGGTAAACATGGGAGTTTCAAGGAGCAAAATAGGGCTAAAGAAACTGGGTGTGGGGCTGGGGATTTAGCTCAGTGGTTTTGCAGCCTGCTGCGCAAGCGCAAGGACCTGAGTTCGATCCCCGGTACCAAAAAAAAGAAACTGGGTGTGTTGGTTGATTGAGCTACAAAAGAAATTTACATAGCATAGCTGTTACTAGATTTTTGTAACAAAACAAAACATCAGCCAGGTATGGTGGTGCACACCTATGATCCCAGCACTTGGGAGGCTAAGGCAGGAGAACATAGCTTCAATTTCAAGGCCACCCTGTGCTACACAGTGAGGCCTTATCTCAAAAAGAACAACAAAAACAGCCTGCAAGAAACAAACAATCCACTTGTACGATGGCCCTGATGAGGAAGCCATTCTGTACTTAGGCTCCTTTGTTTGGAAGACAAGATATTGTTTGAAAAGTGGAAAATAACCTGAGAAAAGGAGCTGTGAGGTGTTTGTAGAGGGTACTCATCCCTGTACCCATCAAGTACCCATCCCTGTAGAGTTGGGCCCATGGGGCCAAGTCAGGTGTCTTTTCAGCCCCTAAGACATGCTGGGTCTCCCTAGGAGGAGCCAGAGAGAAACTAATGGAATCTGCTGTATCATGTTAGGCTGGCAGGTGGCTGTCGGGCTGGGGATAACATGCAGCTAAGGAAACAGTGCAGGCAAAGGCCCCCAAGCACTTGGTGAAGATGAGCAGGTCTTCAGGGCAAAAGTGGAGGGAAGACCCCCCCTATCAGTGGCAGAACAGGGGCCCTATCTTAGGTACTTTCTTACTGCTGAGACAATACCGAATACCCACAACTTTTTAAAGAGAGGTTTATTTTGGCTTGCAGATTGCAGAGGTTTTAGTCCATAGTCAGCTGGCTTCAAGGCAGGGTGGCATGGCAAAGGAAAAACAGCTCATGGCAGGACCTAGAAAGAGCTCAAGGAAGGAGGGTGGGAGACAGACCCTTCAGGCCACACCCCCAGTGAACCACCTCCTCCCAACAGGCTTCACCTCCCAAATCACATTTAGATATAAACTCTTCAGTGGACTAATCCACTGATGACTATAACCCAGTCTCCTCCCAATGCCTCACCTATGATTGATCGCATGAGGCTTTAGGGGGACATATAGATATAAACCATAACAGGGCCTCAAGGGGGCCCATCCTACAAGTGAGTGTCCAGAATGCATAAGTGGGTAAGGGATTAAGTGTCCCTAGGGCAATGTCAACCCACACAGCAGCTCCCTTTGTCTACAGAGAGAAACACTTTTAAAATATTTTTTATAGCTTTATCTGACTGAGATAAGATAATAAGGATCTAAAGACCAGCCTCATTTTTTTAAAATACTAAATAAAATATTGGTAAATAGAATTCAGGGGCTTATTAAGTATATAACACAACAAAATGGGAGCAGATGACTGCCAGTATAATTTACCATTTTAGCAGGTCAGAGGAAAAAAGTCCATTTCATTAGCTCCATAAATGCTTTAAAGGTACTTCATGAAATCAATGTCCATCTTTTATTTCAAAAATCATAATAAAACAGGAACAGCTGGATATTTCATTAACACAATAAAAACATATTTAAAGCCAAAAATCAGCAATATGAGGGATAGTGAGATACAGTATTGGGTGTGATACCCTTAAAGTCAGGCACCAGACAACGGTCCCTACTATGGCCTTTGTGTCTGATGTCGTTTGGAAGCCCTAGTAGGTATACTTTTCCAAGAGAAAGGAATGTGAGGCACTTGGTGGGGGGGTGGGGGGGTTCCTCTGTTGTCCTTACATGCAGGTGGGATCTAGGGTACCACAAAAACCCACAGGGCAACTGAGAAGCTGTCACAGGACCAAACAGCCCCCACCACATGTGGGCTTTCCTCTCCAGAAGGTTGAACCTTCCCCTACCCCACTGTTCTCTGCCCAGCAAACTCCTCCAGGACAAAGAGCACATGTTCTGATGTCCAGGAGACTGTCCCTGCTTATGTCTGCAGAGCCTTTTTTCCTTCTTTGTGAGGGCTTACTATGCTGAGTCAGGGTGTCTTCTGTACCTCCCAGAGAGTCAACAGGAGCAGGGTCCCTGCCCATGAATGCAGTGTACACTTTTTGAGCTCCTGGAACAGGTAGGAGCCCGCTCTCTGCCGCCCCTTGTGCTAGCTGGAAGGCCCCTAGGCCCCTAGGCCATTACAAACTCGGCCCCTGGGGTGTTTGTGTCTCTTAGCACTGGTGCACATTGCCCCTCAGCAGGCATAACTGATCTGCCCTCCCACAGTCCTTGGCTGACAGAGTAAAGGAGGAACAGTGGCACACGGGAACAGGGCTTGGTGGGTGCCTCTCTGGGTATAATCTTACAGGTTTTTTCTTTTTCTTTTTTTTTTTTTTTTTTTTTGGTGCCAGGGCTCGAACTCAGGACCTTGTGCCTGCGAGGCAGGTGTGGTGTCACTGAGCTAAATCCCCGGCTCCCCATCATCTTTTCTTATAGGCTTGTCCCTGCCCCTTCCCAGCTCCTCCCATGTGAGAAGCCTGTGCTCCGGTGGGAGAAAGACTTCTTCCCATAAAGGGCATTCCAGCCCCATTGCCTTCCATGCTCTTTGTGAACAGTCCAACAAGCATGGCCAGCACACAGGCTGTCAGACAAGCCACCCACTTGCAGCAGACCCATATGCTGAGCAGCTAGGTGGAATGGAGTCCACTGGAGAGATATACAGAGCTTCTTCCCTTAGGGGAAGGATTCATTTTTAGGTATTACCCTTTCTGGTGTCAGAGGACTTCACAGTATGGCACTGAGTTACTGGCTTTTGACCTGAGTCCAAATCCAAGAAGATCCCAATCTGCGAAGCCCACCCTATACCTTTTTCAGCTCCCTTGTGCACTTGCAGTCATTCCATCCACCCAGTACACCCTGTAGATTGAGCCCAGGGCCTTTTCACTGAGCTACATCCCCAGCCCTTTTTTCTTTATATTTTGAGATAGAGCTTCACAAAGTCACTAAGTTGTGCAGGCAGGGCTTGAACTCATGATCCTCCTGCCTCACCCTCCAGGGTACTGGGATTGCTTTATGTAAAATGGTATGGTTTTCACATAGAATGTCCTCCTGTAAACTGTCACCTTTAGTTGACTTTTAATACCTAATACAATGTAAATGCTGAGTACATAATTGTCATACTGCATTGTTTAGAGAATAATGACAAGAAAAAGTCTGTGTGTACAGTGCAGATGAAATTTTTTCCAAATATTTTTGATCCATGGTTGGTTGAATCCACAAATGTGGAACCTGCAAATAAAAAGGGCCAAGTGTCTTCTCTTTTAACAGCTCTCAGTGTCATTGTGATTGTTTAGGTATTGAAATAGGCACCAGCCTTGTCCTGGTGTTGGATGCCAGTGCTTAGAAGGCTCGTGTGAAAGTAGATACACAATTTCTAGCATGAGTATAATTTCCTTTTTATCAACCTTGGCCATGTCCTTTGAAATTCCTCATAAAAATTGTGTGTTAGCCCAGAGAATACCCTGAAATGATCTGTAGGAAATGGATTGAATGAACTATATATTCTAGGCCAAACTGAAATTGTCCGCTGTTCGAAGTCAGAGCAGAGCATAATGCAATGCAGGTTAATAGATCAGTGGAAGCTGTTTTGTCAGCTCATAAAAAGGTGAGGGAACTAAATTTTTATAATAAATCGTTCTGCTGAGCAAACAATACGTGCGGTTATAACAGACTTTGGAAAATAAATGATTTCAGACTAACGCCAGGCTCCAGATACCAAGGTGGTAGATGAACCTTCACAATGAAAAGAATGAAAAACTTTTGGGAAATTGTTAACACTCACACTATAAAAGCACATGCAGTTTAGTTCATCACCTTTGTAAAGTAACATGGATGGCTGTGACATTAACCTCTGGGCACTTGCCTAGGACTTCCTGAGGGTAGTTTGTCTGGTAGGATTGATTTTGCTAGAGGGGCGCAGACAGCAGTTTGATAAGAGTTTGAATCATAAAGACCCAGAGGAGATGTTCCAAGGTGGCATGAGTCATCTTGGTCCAGCCTTGCAGATGCCCATGACTACAATTTAGATTCCCAGCTAATTGTAATTAGTTTTATTCACTTTGACTTTAAAAAAAACAAAACAAAACCTCCAGAAAATGAATAGCAAACCTACAGATTTTTAAATAATAATCTAGCCAGATGTGGTGCACATCTGTAATCCTAGCACTCTGAGAGGCTGAGGCAGAAGAATTGCAAGTTCTAGGACTACTTGGGGAATTTAGCGAGATTGTCTCAAAATGAAAAACTACTGGAGACATAGCTCAGCATGAGGCTCTGGGTTCAGTCCCCAGTACCACAAAAAATAATAATAATAATAATCTGAACTTGCCAGTGGCATCACTGGCTCCTTTCAGTGTCCCTGCCTGTAGTTTTAGACCCTTTCTGTGGTGGGGAACTGCAGCCTCTCTAGGCCCAGCTGTCACCACCATAGCTGGAGTTGAATAACCCTGCTGTGCAACAGCAGAGCTCAGTGTTGTCATTGTCCTTTGCAAGCTTAGGAAAGACAAGAGTTTCTCTCATGATGAAAGGTAAGTGCTTCTGTGCTTGTTATCACATTCAATATTTTGGTCTGTTCAGCGGTTGCTTAGGAACCAAAGTTAAACTGACCCATACATGGAAAACTTGAAGTTCATTTTTAGGGGTTGCTTCAGACAGCCCAAAAGGCACCTTCCTGTTTAAATGTGACTAAATTTTTTTATAAGTGACTTGAAATCTTTTGGAGATGAGGCATTGTATCCTGGATATCCAAAGCCATTCATTTTTCTGAGAAGAAAGTTGGAGAGTCTGCCCATGCAGGGAGGTTCCCAAGGCCCCTGAGCACCACCTCTCACCCCCAGGATCTCAGTCCTGCCCTCCCCCCAGTCTTAGGGGTCTCAGGTGCCCTCTTTCTTCCTAGAGCTGTTCTGTCTGACCCTTGCTGTGCCAGGCAAGGGGTGAGGTGTGGGTGGGCCCAGTGAAAGTTGGGTGACCCCAGGGAGCCGCTTCCTTCTGATGCTGCTTCTCCCTGGGAATGCAAGGCTGAGCTCAGGCTGCAGGGCTCTCCTGTTGGAGGCACAGCAGAGGAAATCCTATAAAGAGGCCCAGGGCTCTTTCATTCAGCAATACCTGGCAAATATCAATTGTGTGCCTTTCTCCTTCCATTCATATTGAAAGCACACACCAGGGCTGGCTTCTCCAACCTCCCCTATATCAATTGCCAAGTGGAATAGCTGGTCTCCCTTACCCATGTGGGGACCTAAACACATGGACAAATAGCTGGCCTCAGAGAACAGCCCCTCTGAAAGACACATCCCCAAATACAACAATGTCTGTGATCTGAAGGGCCAGATGAGCTGTGAAAACAAGCCTGAGAAGCAAACTCCTAGAAACAAGGGAAGATATTAGCCAGGTAAAACAAAAACTAGGAATAATATGAAAATGAAGCAAGTGGAAAGAACAGGTGTGAATAGGTCAGTAAACTAAGAAACCAAAAAAAAAAAGATGACTTGGAGTGTGAGTACAGCTAACGACCAGTCATATTAAGTTAACCTTCCCAAAGGGTGGGGGATGTACCTCAGTGATGTCACACCTGCCTGGCAAGCACAAGGTCCCGAGTTCAATTCCCAGAACTGCAAAAAAAAAGAACCTTCCAGAGGAGAGCAGAACAGGATAAATCACAGAATATAAAAGAAAGGTTCAGTGATGTGTGGAGGACAGAAGTGGGTATGGCAACAATATCCAGGTAACAGGAGCTCCAAATGGAGCACATGAAATATTTGCATGAAGAGAAGTTAATTAGACAGAATTTAAGCAAGATGCAAGAGCGTGTTAACCACCAGTGTCCTCACCTAGGCTGGGCCATACCTTGCCCACCTTTTGACTTCTGCAGCCAGCCCTGCAGGTGCACCTGAGAGAGAAGTTAGGCATCATCAACACCCTTTCACCCTTTTCCCTGCAAATCTCTAAAATCTGTGGCACTGCCACATCTGTACATGGCCACCCAGCACCAGAAAACTTACAAGGTATCAGACATAGTCCAGGATCAAGTGAGTGAGAGAATGAATATGTCAGAGGTGGAAATTCACCATGTGTATCTGGACATTGTCAAATGCAAGATGAATTGTCTGATGAACATTCAAAACTGTGTTTAAAACTTGTGATTCTCCCTAAGAAAAATTTATAAACTTTGTGTTTTGTTTCATACCCAATGGAGTCCATACCATGTCCTTCATCCATACCATGTCCTTCATCCATAGCTTCAAGCCAGCAGCTTTCTATATGGACTGTGCTTCTCTTTCTCATTGTGTTTAATAAGACTCCCAACTCTAGCTGGGTGTGGTGGTGTACTCCTATAATCCCTGAACCCTGGGAAGCTGAGGCAGGAGGATTCTAAATTCAAGCCCAGCCTGGGCAATTTATCACTTAGTGAGACCCTGTCACAAAATTTTTAAAAAGGGCTGGGAATGTAGCTCAATGCAAAGGCCCTGAGTTCAGTCGCAGTACCAGAAGGAAGAAAAAAAAAAAGAACCTCAACTCTTTTAATGTTTTTTAACACTTTGTAGTTATTAGACTATGTTTGCACCGAAGTTTCTAAGATGTGATGTTGTTTGCTTGAGATGATACCGTGGAATGTTGGTAATTTAAGCCACCCTTGCACCCAGCACTTCACAGCAAGGGCCCTGCTGGGTTTTTATGTTAGAGACACTGCCTTCCCCATGAAATCCACCTAAAAATAGCCCCATTTAACTAGGCCATTGGATGGGCTGGTTCAGACCTTCCTCAGACCAGTCTGGAAGCCAGCTACTATTTCACACAGATACAGTGAGCATTAACCTGATCCCTCTGCATCTGTCACCCCAGGCAGACTACTGGGGAGTGACAAATCTCAGCAGGCAGCTAAGGCTAGAAAACCCCAGGCCACAACTGACCACATAGGGTCCTGAAGGCATGAAGTCCCACTCTTGGTGTTTGGTGTTGGTAGGTGAACCCCACATTCCTTGCACTGCAGGCCTGTGAAGTAGGTCTCAGGGGACAGAGCTCTCATAGTCAGGGCTGTCCAGGTGCCCTGGCCTGACCCAGAGAGCAGATCTGCTATCACTGGCAGGACAAGACACACTGGGGACTCTGGGCTCCAGCCCAATGCAAAATCCAGCAGATAGAGGGTCAAGCAGACACAGCTGGTCCTCAGAGAGCTCACTGTGTGTGGAGCATCAAGTGGAAACTGAAATCTGCCATGGAGAGCAAGGGCACTGTGCTGCTCCCTCAGACACACCCACGGGAGGGAAGGGCCAGGGAGGGTGGAGTAGGAGTGAATTGCCTGGTTTAGGGTGGGGCCTGGGTGGTTTAGGTTCTGCATGTGGTAGAGTCATTGGGCACAGGGCCATGGGCATAAGCAGTGGACAGAGCCTGGATGCCTATGGAGAAAAGCCACAAAGGACCAGCCCTGAGCCCCAGCCAGGTCCTGTGGGAACACTGGACCCTTTCTGGGGATGCAGACCATCTCAGCCTGCAGCCTGGTAGGGGCAACCACCAGGACCCATGTCAAACAGGTGGGGTGGGGACTCCCCAGCAGCTTGTTCTGGCCTACACAGTCTGGGACTGGCAGGCCCTTCTCAGTAGGACTCTGCTCTCCTCCCATGATGCATGTGCTCATGATGGAACCATGTATTTGCCTTTTAACACCTCAAGGAAGTACTTTCAAAAGTAACAAGTAAATAAGAACCTACAGGCTCCGCTTTTATGAGCAAGCCAGGTAGTCAGTGATCTCAGCCATTTACACTGCAGAATAGCACAGCCCCATCTGTGTCTATCTGTCCATCCCTATCTGCCCTCCTCCCCTCCAGCTGACCACCTGCTCTCATTGCCCTCTGTCCTGGCAAGGTCTTCACTGCCAAGACCCTTTTCCAGATTTAGCCTATCCTTGGCTCCTTTTCTTAACCTGAACCTGGCAAACTTCTGTTCATCCCTCAAAACCCAAATTGCCCCTTACTTCCTCTGAATCCTTCCTTGGCTTCCTCTCCTAAGGGGAATCATCTCCCCCTCCTCTGAGTGCTACTCAAGCCCTTGGCAGGATACTGTATTTTATCTTGTTTTGGCTCTGCTTCCCCAATAAGATTAGGAGCCCCTCCAGGACAGACCACCCTGCTCTCCAGACACAGAATGAAATGAGACCAGCAGACATACTGGCAATAGTGACCCCCCATGCATCTGCATGGCCCTTTTCTCACCCACCTTGGGGACCCAGCCTAATCCCTGTAAATATGGTTGTTTTGCCTCATTCTGTGCCAGAAAGCCTGTCTGCCCATACCCTCCACAACTCTGCCTTGCCAACTAACCTGCTCTCTCCCTCTCACCCTCACAGGGCCGACGAGATTGAAATGATCATGACGGACCTTGAAAGAGCAAACCAGGTAGGATATTCTGAGGCCTTTAAGCACAAAACTGCCCCAGCATGCCCACTTTGCTGTCACAGAAAATGCTCACTCCAAAGCAGGAGGCCAGTTATTCTTGGGGTTTTTATTTAACAGCTAGCAACATCAGTGCTTTTAATGGAATCCTAAGAAGTTCGAAGAAAACACAAAAAGGACTGCCATTATTTCCTTGGTGAAGTCTTCGATGTGGCCACAGCATTGTAGACATCCCGTGGTGGGCATCACTCTGAGGGGCTACTTTTCTCATCCTAACCCTCCGCCCTGTGGCATCCATCACACTGTGGAGGTGCCTGACAGAGTTGTTTTGTTTTGTTTTGTTGGTACCAGGGATCGAACTTAGTACCTTGCGCTTGTGAAGCAGGGGTGGTGCCACTGAGCTAAATACCTGGCCCCCAACAGAGTTCTTGATCTCCACCTCCTAGTGGTTATGGCCATTGGCTCTTAGGGGGCTCCAGGATGAGGACCCCTCTCACATGACAGTGGCAAGACATACTTTTCAGGAAATAGCCAGTATGTGGCACAGAACAGGCACATGGCACAGTATTGGTAGTGCTAAACAGTCAGGAAAGGATTTTGCTTTAGCACATGGCACTGCCGCCTGGGGAAGCAACCAGTCTCCTTGTGTGTTTTATTTACCAAGAGAAGCAGCCAGTGTTGATAGGTTCCTCAGCCCAGAAGGCCACAAACTGTGACGTCTGCCCATGCAGTTTTACAGCTGGTGGGCATAGGAACTGGGAAATTACAAGTGAGCATAGGGCCTGCTGGAAGAAAAATCCTTCCTGGTCTCTGCAGTCTCTGCCTGCCACCTTGCCAGAGTTCCATAGGCACTGCCCTTTGGGGACACTGCTCACCTAGACCTGGGGGTCTGTGTCTGTACTTGCCTGATAACACCCACCCAAACTCAGAAGCAGAAAAGTCAGCTTGTGCATAGGAATGACTACGAGCTAGTGGCTGTCTTTTCCTTCAGGAGACCTTTCTGGTCAGTGTTGGATCTTAGACCCACCCCCAGGATCCCAGGTTGGCCTGCAAGGGGTCCTCAGTAGACACGGGTGACCTGAACTACCTGAGGTCTCATTTGCAGCATTAGTTCCCTGAGTGCCAGTCAGTAGCTGGCGGTGCTGGGTTGCTGACCTTGTAGTTCATCTGTTCCAAATCTAGTTAGCCCTCACAGCAGACACCCTGAGGTCATTGTATTTAGGATTCCCATGTTACAGGTGGGGAAACTGAGGTCAGGGCTAGTCAGGTACAGAGCCAGGGCCAGAGCCCAAGTCTGGCTTTGGAGCCTGGGTTCTTGGCCATCACAGCCCAAAGCAAGGACACAGAACACCTTTCTGGTGGCCTCTCTTTCATGCAGCCTTATTTTCCAAGTACAGCAGTCACACCTCACTGCCAGGAAGCACCGCTCCTGCCAAGGTTTGTGAGTGGTTGTTCCCTTGTGTTTGCTAAACTGACGTGTAATAGCCACTTAGCCTTCACTCAGTCTGCTCTGTTCTACCTCATAGAGACCTGAGTCACAAGTGGCCACTAGAAGGACTGAACCTTTGTCACCTGATTGTATTTGCATCCCCTAGGCCAGTTCTGGGCATGCACACCCTCTGCTGGGCAAGCCCGGGTCTATTCAGCAGCTAGCCTGGGCCTTATGAGTGAAAGTGCACCATCAGGAACTGACTCCCAGGTTTTAGGGACAGACCTTAGGTGCCTAAGATGTTTGGCAGAATTGATGTCTTTCTCAGAGTGCTGAAGTCACTCTGGTAGATTAACGTGATATCAGGCAGGACTGTAGAGAAAGGTGCCAATTCCAGAGTGACACTTGGTTCAGGTTCTAACTCAGATTTCCTGGCTGTATGGCCTTGACCAGTCCCTTAACCTCTTAAATTACTTAATCCTTAAATATAAATAAAAGAAAAACAAAAGCTTGAGTACATTTTGCTAAGGGAGCTAAGCCAGCCACAAAGACATACACTGTGTGACTCCCCCTAGATGTAGTGTCCAGAGGAGTCAGGTTTGTGGAAGCACAGAGTCCAGTGGAGTCTACCAGGGCCAGGGAAGGAGGAGCAGGAGATGTTAAATGGGTTCGGGCATTCTGTTCTGCGGGTTAGAACATTACACGACAGTGTGGCTGGACTCGACACTACTAAATTGTACACATTTGTTAAGACGTTCAGTTTTATGTTGTATCTTACCACAGTTCAAAACTAAATATTTTCTGCAAGGAAGAGTGGGTGGGTGTGGTAACTAGTACTCCCGTTGCAGGATTGCTTTGAGGCCTGGAGGTAAAGCTGCCTAGGAAACCAGTAACTCCATAAATACATGTTAGTCCTGCAGCTGCTAAGGAAGCACAGACTTGTAGTGGGGAGGCTCGTGGAGGCCAGCAAACGCTGGCCGTGGGGAAGTGGGTAGTGTCCTTACCAACCACTGAGCCTCTGTTAATTGCCTCATATGACTGCATCAGGGGATGCATAAAGGAGGTAGTGATTCTGCTCTCCTGCAGCAGTTAGTCCATGCCAGGAAGCTCCGTTTTAGGCTAGAAGCCATGCTGTAAGGACAACGGTTCCCTGGAGTATGTTCAAAGGCCAGAGCCAGGACCCAACACAAAAGAAACTAGGCTTGGGGATGTTGCTGATCTTTGGGAAGCAGAGAGAAAAGGCAGCACAAGAATAATAATTTCAGCTAGGCATGATGGCACATACCTGTAATCCCAGGACTTAGGAGGCTGAGACAGGAGGATATAGCAAGTCTGTCTCCAAAACCCCAATTTTTTTTTTTTAATTATTATTGTTGTTGTTGTTGTTTCAGCAATTTAGGATGCTAAAAGATTGGGAACGGGATGGTTTTGGGTGGGGATCTTGTGATTTCTGTCCTTATAGCTCTCAAGGCCAACAAGAAGATGGGCAGGCTTTTTCTGAGACACACAAGAACCATGGCCAGGCACGGAGGCTGGCAGGAGGAATCAGCCTCCCAGTGTGGAAAAACTCCTTGGCCTGGCCCCCTCTGACAGTGCCACTCTGGAGGGATGAGCTCCCTGTCATCAGAGCTATGCTAGCAGATGTGGTTCAACCCTCGACAGGAGTATGAACTGGGGACTGAGGCACGGAGTGGACAGGAGGAATTGAACCAGATAACATGGCAGGTCCCTTCTCACTCTGATGTCTAGGATTTTATGAGAATGTAGATGAACTCACTTGTACAAGAAAACATCCAAGTAGGAAAGATACAAGCCCCACAATGTTGAAGGGATTATCCCTGGGGAAAGACAAGTAGAAAGGAAGTGAAATTTTTAAAGGAAAGCCAAAGGTGGCAATGCTGGCCTAGGCCTTAAATTTGGAGGAAAGCTCCCGGGTGGTGGGCAAGAGGAGGACCTGGACCCAAGTCACCAGAAGAGCTGGCATGTGGATTGACAGGCAGGTCTGGCAGGCTGGGAGAGAGACCACAGCCTGAGAGCAGTGTGGGGATTGCGGGCAGGAGGAAGACTCCAGATTTCTGATCTAGGGGGATACCCTGGCTAAACCTGAGTGACAGGACAGGGAAAGCCAGCAGGGCCTGGAGGCCACTGGCCCCACTCCAAGTGAAGCCACACACCATCTGTACCAGCTGCCTCCCCATCAGGGAGACCCCCCCCAGAAGGAGCAGTTTCTTAGTTCATTGACATGGCACAGGATTTTTGCATAAGATTTAAAGTCAGGTTCTACTGAGTCTGGTAGCCCTGTTGTATTGCTGGGTGCTTGTGTTTTTCATAGGGAGCAGCAGAAGAGCAGGCAGCAGCTGTCAGTTAAGTAGGAGTGACTTTGAGACCTGTTTGTTCAGGCTCGAGATACTTGCATGAAATATTCACTATCTTGGTGACCATAAAAGCTCAGAACTTTTGAGACTTCGTGACAGAAAGAAGCCATACCCAGGGGCTTCCCTGTCCCTGCAGCCCCTCCTCCAGTTGTGAGTTGAGTTACCCAAAGCCAGGATAACAGAGACCAGGAGAAAGTCATTTCAGCCCGCTATCCTGTTAACCTCCATGATTTTTATGGCATGAGACTGCCCTAATGGAAGATCCTTTAGGCTGAGGTTGGGGTTAGAAATCACAATTTAACCTCACAGAGGAGAAGGAACCAATCACAGAAAGAAAAACAAAGACTTGCTAGACTTGTGTGTGGTTATTTGGCCATGGTTTTTGTGTCTTGACAGGGAGTTGGGACCATGAAGCTGGAATCCCAGTTGAGGCATTTACAACTACATTGACTCAGCAAATCCCTGATCCCCCAGTGCCAGGGTTTCCCCATCCGCAGTGCAAGGGCAAAGCTGCTTTCACGCCTTGTTCATCCACCAAGTCTTTTGGGGTACCTACTCTGAGCAGGGCTTGGCTGCCAGTAGCTCAACTCTGCCTGCACCTGAAGCCAACCTGCTTCGTACAGAGTCACTAAAAGGGTTCCTTCTGACAGTCTGTACAGTCTGGTTATATGGAGTGGGGGTGGGGGGCTTAACTCATCACCAGCTCATAGGGCTGGCTTGTCACTGGAGGAGGTAACTCAACACCTGTCTCCCGGAGCCTGATTTTTAACTGCCACACATAGAGAGAGGACAAGAGGACAAATCTTGCACCAAGAAGGGTAGAAGAAGGCTCTGAACACCACCACTACCACCATATAAAATCAGTGAATTGAGGCTCTTGAAAGAGGAAGCTCCCGGCACTGAGGGAGGCTGAGGCAGAAGCATTGCCAAGTTTGAGTCCCATCTGGGCAACTTAGCAAGGTACTGTCTCAAAAAATAAAAAAGGCTGGAGATGAAGCTCAGTGGTAGAGCACCCCTGGCTATCGACATCCTGTGTCACAATTTCACGTGTGCTCCTAGGATGGGATTGGGGAAGCATCCTCTCTGCCCTTTCTGAGGCCCTCAGAAACCCTCAGGGTCAGAGAGACAGGGCATCCCTGTGGACCTTCTTCTAGGATGAGGTAACTGTATAGGGCCACAGTTCCGGCTGCCCTTCTCTGAATCACACCATGACCTGTGATAAACCAGGAGCAGAAGCTCCCTTGTGACTTTGGGGTTGGTCAGCATTGCATGGTGGGAATCATCACTGCCATTTGCTGGCCTGACTCTAAGAAGAAAAATTCTTGAATCAAGGTGTCACTAGCTGCTTCCTGCCCTCCAGGTAACAGTGGCCGGCAGGGGAGGTTAACCTGCAGACCAGCTTGCAGTCTCTAGTAATAACTTCCCCTTAAAAAGTTGTTCCTTTCAAGATAAGGAAATTAAGGGCCCTGGAAGCAGCACGTGCCTTGAGAGTTTACAGGACATTGCCACCATCCTGCAGGTACAGCTGGTGCTCGGCTCCTACAACCTCACTGGCTCTCAGCTATCTTGCAGGATGGCAGAGTTGCCACCAGAATGCTGTCCCCTGGGTAAAGCATTTGCTCTCATTTCTTAGGAGAAGACAGAAAGCAGGAGTCTCGGGAAAGCCTGAGGTGCTGCTCTCCTGTGGGGCAGCCACAAAGTTGTCATGAGGGCTGCCCCAACCTACCACTCAGGGAGTGTGGCCCATGTCGCCCTGGCTTTGCCTCTGCAGAGGGCTGTCTGCAAGCACAAGGAGCCGGTGTCTCCCAACAGCTGCAGCTCTGCCTGGGGTCAGATCTAGAATCACAACTGCAGCTGGTCAAGTTGTGGTCTTCAGAAAGAGGCGAGAACCTCAAAACAGGTGGGGCCAACCTGGCTCAGCAGCCCTCTTTCTGCCCCAGCTGCCAACGACAAGCTAAATTTAGTTATCAGCTGCAGAAACACATCTATCCCAGCTGCACATCAGTGTCTGTTTCCCTGTCCCCTGCTCCCTTTTTTTGAACTTCTCTAACTTTTAATTTTTCTGGTTTATGCCTGTTTAACTGCACAAACCGACTCAATTCTTTGTTGATGGGTTGTTGGTGCTTTGTTTTGTTTTTAAATATACTCAGGCTAGGGTCAGGGATTTAGCTCAGTGGCACCGTGTCTGCCTCACAAGAGCAAAGTCCTGAGTTCTATCCCCGGTACCACAAAAAATAATAATATTAAATAAATAAACTCAGGCTCTAAATCCTAAATAAACATCAAAAAGTTGCACTAAAGTAAACAAGCCAGATGTAATAAAATGCAATGACTACCAAGAGATAGGACAAGAACAACTCTGTACATGAACTTGGGGACTGAATGCAAGTACACTCTGGGGACATTGAGGTAGATCTCTATTCTGGGTGTTCTCTGCCTTTGATAAGATGGCACTCTGCCCTCCGGAGATCCCCACAGGCTCCTAGGGATACCTCATGAACTTGCCACCTGAGCTCTGGTTGTTCTGGAGTACTTCAGAGCCAGTGTGACATGTCAGAGTGGTGATGCCACCTGTTGGCTGCTACCGTGACAGCTTCTCCAACAGACACAGAAATATTTTTCCTAGTCAGAGAGACTAGGAAATATGTCACAATACACTTCATTCCTGGCAGAGTCGTGGGGATTGTTGTACCCAGGGGTTTAGCTGACTAGCAAGGGAAGAATATACTTTTCAGTCATTTGTCATGACTATCAGAAAAACTTGGAAATAAACTAAAGGAGGTCTTTTTTGTCAAAAATTTTCCTGCAACCCTAATAGTTGAGCAGTTAGCATGAACCAGAAATTACTCTTGCCATCCTCACCGCACTGTTCTCATTGCCAGCTTTCCTGACAGCTGGTTCTAGATTCCATTTGGAGCAGAGACTCTGGGACAAGCTCCTTGGAAATACACGGGCTGTCCGGGCACCTCATGAATTAGGCTTAGTGACATTCCAGAGCTCCTGGGAAGCAGGGCAGGTGGGCACCAGCCTCTTCCTGGGCAGGCCCACCTGCCCTTGAGGAGATCCTAGTTTGTGTATGTGCAGAGCAGACAGATCTAATGGGGCTGTCACTGCCACCAAATCACTTAAAGCTGCCAAAACCCCTTCCTCGGTGAGTACCAGGGCAAACTAACTGCTTGTTTCTGTGAGTTCTTTTTTAGCAATTAGTAGACACCATCAGCTGTCGCACCACAAAATAAGAAAACACACAAAACAGCCCTGCCCTCCCAGACTCATCTCATTAATCTTTTCTGTTAGCAGATTATAATTTTTAAAATATACAAAAAAGTAGCATGTCACCATCCATCCCCATGTCAAAAGTCATTTACTGCCATTTCCTACCTGCCTTAGAGTTCAGTCCCAGTAATAATTGTAAAACCAGGACAAGGCCCATTGACAAACATCCTTTGGCACCAGTTATGTATACTGGGAACCTCTGTGGCTATGCATCCTTACCAGGCCTCTGAGAAGGACAAGGTCCCCATTTTACAGATGAATAGGTGAAGGTACAGAAAGCCTAGATAGCTGGCCCTGGTTCCTCTGTTCCCAGATGCCCTTTCACGTTGCAAGCACTGGAGTGACTGTCTTCATTCAGTGGGAAGTCTGGGTTTGAAGTGGCTATAGCTTCCTCATCCAGGAATTACAGGCAGATGGTGAGAGGTTCCAGTCATTTCTGCTCAGCCCCTAGAGCTGGCCTGAGTCACCCACACACCTTGGCCACAAATTGACCTGGCTGGCTGAATATGACAGTGTCAACATTCAAAAATGTTGCCTGGGGAAGGGTTAAACATGCTGAAATAAGCCTGGCCCTTACAAAAGAAAGTGGCATTTACACCCCATCCGTTTATGGAAATGTTGCTGGAGGAAAACAACCACAACATTGTGCCCGTTTTTAGGGAGAGAACAGCCAAAGTGTCTTTAATTCACTGTTTACCCGTGAGAATTACTCCCAGGAGTAATCCTGCAATAAAATCTTCTCGGTCTATGAGAATAGAAAGAAATTGAATCAGAAGACTCTATTTCCACTGGTATTTATTCAGTCTGGGAAATTCAGTGGGCCGGAGCATTAGTATCAGCAGGGGATTCCTTGCTCCTAGCGTTAAATTACTGTCATAATCGCTCAATTATTTCTTCCTTGTACTGTTTAAAATAAAAATCCATCACATTCTATGTTTTTTTTCAAGCATTTATTAGGTTGAGTGTTTAGGAAAATCAATTATAGTCAGTCAGGCATGAATTGATGAATGTTCTTGTAATAATTGTCAGTTGTTAAACCAAATGTACTTTCTCTCTTCACCCCTTTTCATTTCCTTCAGAGGGCAGAGGTGGCACAGAGAGAGGCAGAGACCTTAAGGGAGCAGCTCTCGTCAGCCAACCACTCCCTCCAGCTGGCCTCACAGATCCAGAAGGCGCCGGATGTGGTGGGTAGCTCAGGCCTACAGGGCATCTGTACCCTCATGTTATTGCCATTTTCTGCTTTAAGGTTTTAATGCTGCTTTCTGGAATACCATTTTAACCAGTGCTGCTTGCTTAGTGAGGAAAGCATTCAACAACTTGGGGCTGCAACACGGTAAAACAGAAGGAAGGGTTTTGCCCTATGATTGGTGTGAGAGTGCCTTGTGCCAAGGTGGAGGCCAGGGAAACATGCTCGCATGCAGAGGACACCTTCCCAGCTGGGCCTGAAGATGACTGCTAGTTGGGAGGAGGAGGACTGAAACAGGAGCCACCCCAGAATTCCTCAGGAAAGTAGAGCATTTGCTGTACTCCTGGATGTGTCCCTTCAGAGGAGAGGAACAGTCTGCAGTGAGCTGGGAACACAGAGGGCATGCCATGCATGACAGCCAAACTACTGCAATCTGCCCTACACATGAGCATCCCTGAAGAACAAGGACTTTTGCCACCTGACTTCTGAAGTTAACAAAAATAGCTTATAGCCAGACCTTCCCCAGTGTGATCAAGGTAGCTTTAAACAACTAGTTCCTAGACCACTTGATGCTGTGCAGTGACATGGAGCAACGTGGTATACAAGGCCCTGGGCAGAAATCGGGGTTCAAACACAGCTCTACGTGTCTCAACTCAAGCAGGTAGCTCATCTTCCTGGGTCACAGTTCCTCCATCTGTAGAAAGGAATTGCATGGGGTTTCAGGAAGTTATGAGCACATTGTGTAGCACAGGCCTGGTGCATAATGAATAGCAGCTTCCCTTCCTGTAGCTGGCACGATCCCCCTGGCCACCTCAGTTTCCCTCAGTGTAAAATAAAGGTTAAATGAGCCTAACTAGGGTCCCTTTAGCTCTAACAGGCTCTCATGAGTCCCTGACAGTTGTAGGTGTCCTTTAACTTGAGACTCAGGCCGTCTGCTGCAGGCCTGGCTTATAGGGGACAGTGTGAGTGACAAGGAACAAGACAAGGCCCTTTGCAGGAGAGTACAATCTCATCAGGAAAACTTACTGTGGTGATAACTTCATCTGTTACTTTAACGTCCATTAGTCCACCTTGTCCCTGAAACAGGTATTATATTTCTTTTGTAGATGAGTAGACCGAGCCCCGTGAATGTGAGTACCTGGCCCAGACAGAGCACAGGCAGGCAGTGGCAGAGCCAGGACTAAGCTGGGGCCTCAGATCCCTCAGCCTGGGGTTTTTAAGTGATTTCCAGGAGTGAACATGGAGCCAAGTGTCTTGTGATAGGACCTCCTTCAAGAATAGATTTTAACCACCCGTGGTCCATACCTATAATCTTAGCATGCAGGAGGCTGAGGCAAGAGAATTAAGAGTAGCCCAACCTGGGCTACATAGCCAGACCCTATCTCAAAAACTGAAAAGAACAGATTTTAGGTTTTTTTCTTTCTTTCTTTACCATTAAGTATAGGGTTTAAATATTTTGGATAGAGAGAACAGGTTTTCATTTAAGGGGCCAACGCACCCTTTATACTCAGCCCTTTCAGTACTTATAACTGAAATGACCCCTCAGCTCTGTTCTCATCCCCTCATCTAAGCTTAGGTGCCCTGAATACAGGCCAGGGCTGGGGCCAACAGTGTCTCCTCCTCTTTGGGCACCATAGGTCCCGGGGAGGAAGCTGTCCATTCTTATGCTTTTAACAGAGCTCCTGAGCTAAATGTTTGGATTGAAAAAAATTCTGGCCCCATCCTGGCCTGCAACAACCCAAACATTTCAGCAGGAAATGAGTGTTTTTGCAGGTAGAGTCGGTTGTGGGTCTTGGGGGGTTACACACTTCATCAGAGGCTAAGTGCTGTGTTTGCCTGGCACCGCTGCCGTCTTCCCACAGCCACCTGGGACTCACTGGCAGTGCTTCCCCACATAGCTGCAAGCGCCAGCTCCCACCAGCAGAGAAACCAGGCCAGTGGAAAAGTGGGCTATTGGGCTTGGCTGGCAGAACTCAGCCGAGAAACAGTAGAGTCCATAGATATAGCAAAAGCCCTAGTCCATCCATTGGGTGTCTCAATGGAATCTCAATTCTAGAAGGCAAGTGGTCACTCAGCAAGCTCCTGCTCAGGGTACAGCTGTGCAGAGCTTTCCATGGTGAGTTTGTTCCTGCCTCTGACAGCATAGTCGTTACAGGGAAGTTTTGTTATTACCATGATTTCATAGGTAAGAAAACCAAGGCTCAGAGGAATTGAGTAACTTGCCACAGGTCACACAGCTAGAAACCCATCAAGTCAGATTGTGAACCTCAGCTTGTCTGCTCTACAGGCCTCTCTCCCCTTCAGCACTCCACTACTTCTCTGTAGCAGCCAGTGAGCCAGGATCTGCAAAGGCCCTCGTGGGTATGTGCAGAGCAGACCAGCTCAGGGCTGTGGCCCACTGGCCCTGCCTCCTTCAGAGCTCAGAGCAACCATAATACCAAGAAACAGACCATGCATCTTTCCCATGGTGGGGCAGGAACAGAAGTATAATAAGGGAGAGAAGTAAAGCCAGGTTCCCACTCCCTCATCTCACCCTCAGTACAAGAAATAAACCTGGAAGAGTACCAGACTCCAGCTAGTCCCATCCTCAGCTAGGTCCTGGTTCACTGTCACCAGCATGTTTTGATTGAAATACCCTGGGCTAAGTGCAGCTCCCACTTCTCATTCATGCTCAACCTAGAAGTGGCTGCAGGACACAAGATAATGTGCTCATGTGATGGGGGGGTTCCATGTTCTGTTCTCTGAAGGGGTACTAAGGAGACAGGCAAGCATTGCAGAATGGTTCCCACCAGTAGGTCTCAGGACAAGAAGGCAGATGAGCTCAAAGGGACAAAACGTGATAGAACACCACACCAGGGACTTTCCCTTTGGGGGCTTACTCCACCTCCACCTGAAACCCCTACAATTTTTACAGTATTTTTAAACTCTGCTAAGCATCTCGCATGTCCTCTACCAACTCCTGAGCCACCAGGGCCCACAGGGCATGTATGAGCCGAAGCCTGGGGATTTCCATGCCGGACAGACTTGAAGGCCATCTTCCCCAGCGGTGGTAGCACAGGGCCATGTTGTCATGTCACACACACACACATCCAGAACATCATCCTGACTCTCAGCCTCATTGGAATCATGATGGGGCTGGACCTTTCCTCAGCCCCGTCCCCCACTCCAAGTTCCTGCCTCCAGGTAAGGCCCAGAATCTGGCCTTCTTCTAGAGCTCCACAGGATTCTGATGCCACCAGGTAGAACCTGGGACAGATGAGGGGCAGCACCTCTCGGTCATGAGCCCAGTGGCACCTTAACTGCCTGACACCCACCCACTAAAGTTTTTGAGACTGCCTCTTCCTCTCCTTGTTCACACTGCCACACAGGTGATGGCAGTGTCTCTCCCAGCCTGCCTACTCTGCACTGAGAGGCCTCCGCTTTCTCACCCTAGTTCAAGCTTCTTCCTCTGCCGCAGTGCCCTGGCCATTCCCAGGGCTCTTCTCCATTTCTTTTTTAGTTTTTCATTGTGTCCTTATGATAAGACCACTAGGAGCATGTGAAATGGAAGTGAGCCATGCTTGGGGTAGGGTGATTTTTTATTTTGGTGCTTCCTAGGTTGATTTGGGGTTTATTATCTCGTGTCACCAATGCTTTTTGCTACATTATGAATGAAGACTTTGTGGCTCAAGTTCCTGAGTGAGGTGATGAGCCCAAGGTCCTGTGGCCAAGCAGGCTGGGCCTTGGGAATGGACTGAATGGCCCTCTGAGGATGGCCTATTCACAGGTCATCATCCTGAGTCCAGGGCCAGCACTGAGAGCTGCTGTTTTTAGCCTTGTTATTTGAGCCTCTTGTCCCTGATACCTAAACTTGAACTTGACCATTGCAAGGCCCATCATTGGGATGGCTTTACAACTGCTTAAGAGCCCTTGAAGCACTGTAGTGGCTGGCATTCTCAGAGTGGAAGATTGATGAAATTTGTTCTATTAGATGACTGGATTCAGTCTGCATCCACCATCAGACTAATCTCTTCCAATGCCATTCCATTATGTCCCCTCCTGCTTCAGAGCCTCCTAGGGCTCAGGCTGGGCAGACCATTGTCATCCATAGTGGTGCTTTCTAAACTCCAGGTTGAAGGATTTTGTTTTGTTTTGTTTTTTAAATACCCATTCTGTTGCAGACTGATAGTTTTATAAAAGGCAGTAAAAATGTCACCAAAATTTTGAATGGCTCTGGGATTTCTCAACAACTCTCCAGTCCTGTTCTTGCCTCACTGTGCACTGGTATGTTGGTGGCTTGGCAGCAGCCCTGGGGCACATGCCGGACAGGATGGTCTGGACAGGCTGTGCCTTGTAAATAAGCCAGCGGGAGATGCATATGGCTCCGGAACCACACACCCATCCACCAGAGGCCAGGAAAATGAACAACCTATTTTACAGTGTCATACAGATCCAAGAAACAGAAAGAGGCCACTCCTTGGCACACAGAACTTTCCTGTCTCAAATGTTAAAGGTGTAGATTTCCCACGAGGGAGATGTGAAAGATCATTTTCCTGGGTGCCTGGCTGTATGGCCAGCAGGGCAGTGGCTGCCACCTGTTTCCACCCAGGTACAGGCAAGACCGAGGTAGGAAGCAGCACACTTCAAAGAGGGGCACAGGCAAGGCTAGATGGAGCCCTAGTGCCAGCCCCTGTCAGTCACAGTCAGAAGCACATCTGCCCAGCAGAAAACCTTCCACAATCATCCCAGAACTGCGATTACTTCTAAAGCTTGACAAAAGTACTGCTTGAGTCTTGGAAGCAGAATTAGAGATTTGCCCTTTTAAAAATATCTTTTCTCTGTGATGCATATTTTCTGCACTAAGCATTTTGGGGAGGAAGAAAAATAATTTTTTTATTTTAAAAACTCACTTACCATGAGAATTTCTACACAAAGGAATCCAAATATGCATCTTCCATATCTTTTAACTTTGGGTGGAATACTAAACTCTTTTTTCTTTTTTTTTTTTTCCTTTCTTTTTTTCCTTTTTTTTGGTACCAGGGATCGAACTCAGGTCCTTGCGCTTGCGTAGCAGGCAGCAAAACCGCTGAGCTAAATCCCAGGCCCTGGAATACTAAACTCTTAAGAATCACTTTGTCAAACCAAGACCTCAGCTTCTAAGTAATTTAGTAATGAATCCAAAGGATATTGACTCCTACCCTGGGATAGAAAATCTGGGTGTTTGATTCCAGGTGCCTTCCTCTGAGCCACTTCACTTGCCATTCCCTTGCTGGAGTGTTCTTCCCCACTGACCACCACTTCCTTCAGAACTCTGTTCATATGTCCTCTGTCTCAATGAGACTTCTGGCCACCTCAGTAAAGGCTCAGGCCTCTCCCAGCTCTGATTCTTGTGCCCTCCTTGTTTTGCTTTTTTTTAATAACACTTGTTACCACCTAACACACTTCTTGTTACTATTGAGTCTATTTAATGGGATTTACCTGTCCTGCCCCATCCTCCACTGGACTGAGGCCCATGAAGCCTGGGGCTTTTGCCATATGCCTGGGACTCAGTGGGTACTCAGAAAGTATTTGTCGAAAGAATGAGTCCAGGTAGCAACTAACCATGTAAATGGGAAGGTGGTGTGGGGAGGGCACACAGCAGGTTTTGTCCAAGCAAAGGCAGGAAGTCCTGGCTCACCCTGAGCTCACCACGCACATCCTGAGATCTGGGTGGTTTCTGCCTCCGTTGCCTTCACAGAGAACCCCAAGGCCACCCCAAAGCCAGTGCAGTTTTGTCATTTCTCTTGTCTTCCCCAGGAGCAGGCCATAGAGGTGCTGACCCGCTCCAGCCTGGAAGTTGAGTTGGCCGCCAAGGAGCGGGAGATTGCCCAGCTGGTGGAGGACGTGCAGAGGCTCCAGGCCAGCCTCACAAAGCTACGAGAGAACTCAGCCAGCCAGATCTCCCAGCTCGAACAGCAGCTGAGCACCAAGAACAGCACACTCAAAGTAAGGACACCACTGGAGTGAGGGGTGCAAGGGGACCAGCAGGCTGGATCCACACTCACATCCACATGCACACCCTGTGCCTTCTAAGAACTGGCAGCAAACTCAGCAGCCTTGAACCTTTTCCAGGCAGTTTGAAGCAGAGACCCAGAGCCTAGGGTGGGAAACGAGCTGAACCCACTGCTGGCTCTGGTATGGACAGCATATCTCTCTCTACAGCCACTCCTTGTCTGAAGCACGAGAGTCCCCAGGTGGTTGGTGCATATACCTGCCTGCCTCACTACCTGAGAACTCCGAAGGCAGCGCCTGGTGCTCCTGTGCTTCTGTGTGGGGCTTGGTGTATGTCACAACCAGGCCATTGGTGTAGATGTGCCTTTAGTCAGCTCTTCAGGTCTCCCTGGCTGTCTGTGGATGAGAGGATCCAGTGCACTGGAACCATGCCTTGCCACATGTCTGAACCACACAAAAACCCAGCAGCCTCTGAGGTCCTGTCTGAGCCCCTGAGTTGAAGGATGTTCCCATGTCCTATGTCCCAGGCCTCCCCTTCCAGACAGACTGGCTAGGCAGCCTAGCAGAAGCCAGAATACTAAATAATAGTAATTATACTTGGAAGTACTTGCAGTCCTTCAAATCAAATGTAATTTGAAGACAGTTGTGGAACCCTAGATTGCTGGGTGTCAGCACCATGAGGGCTCCTGGGAGGTATCTTCTTTGGCAGATGAGGCAGGGCCAGGAAGGGATTTAGGGGTTACCTGATCAACCAGGACCATTCCTGTTCCTGCCCTATAGCTCCTTGTTGCATGCATAAATGAACCAATGTACACTAAATGAAGTAGATTGGAATTAATTGTAAAAATGTAAAGCAGCCAGGAGCAGTGGTACATACCGGTAGTCCCAGCTACTAAGACTAAGACTGGGGGATTGCTTGTACTTGGGAGTTTAAGGGCAGCCTGAGTAACAGAGCAAAGATCCCATCTCAAAATAAGGAAAAAAGAAACTTTCTTCTTGTATAAAGTCATTTTAAAATGTAGCTAAGCCCATTTTTATTTTTTTAATGGAGATTTTCTTCTCAACACATACCCAAACTTAAATCTAGAATTAAATTTTCCGCAAGCCTGTCTCTGACACCAGTGGCACCTGTGGCCCTCCCTTCTAGTTTTTTCTTTGCCTCCTTAGGGTGAATCCTATCCACTTTCTGAAAAACTGCTGGGTGCAGTCTTATAGCTTTGGGAAGACGGTAGAAAGCTTGTCATGTCCCTCATTAACCATGGCCACTATTTCTCCTGTTTCTCCTGTTTCTCCAGCATTTCTTCTCTTCTCATCAGCTTCTCCAGTGAGTACCAGGGCTCATTTTTTATCTCTAGATGAAACCTAATTTTCTCATGTTATAGCCATTTCTGACCCTCGCAATGGCATTATTATTAGATAACCTGCCTTTCTCCCCTTTGTCACAGTTAAAGGGCATGACTCAAATGCATCCTGCATATGGCTGCATGCAACCAAGGGTATAGACCTTCTATTTTTCATTATGGAGCAATTTCTTCTAAATTAGTTAAGGTTTTAATGTTTGCCTTCACAAAAAATGAAACACAGTGTCACAAAGTAATGTTCTTTATCCGTATCTTGGGGGAATTCTTTAATACTACACAGTTAATGAAACAATTCAGCAACACTTCTTCCAAAATCATTGCTCCCTTATCTTCATCTGATCTAATAATCAAAACATATCCTCTAGTAACAAGACTTCTCTGATTTTAATTATCTTAACCCCTTGTCACCAGGAGTAAAGCTTTCTCTGATAGCAAACTCACTCACAAAAGGCCCTAGATTCCCCCAAATGAGCAAATCTATCTCCCATATCCAAATGGAATAAGATTAATTGAATGAGATACCTTCTCAGGCCCTTTGTTTTTTTTCTGATGTGCATAATTGATAGTCTCCAATCTAAACTAAGCAGGGATACAGTTTTTAGGGAACTATTTTATGAATGAGATCTGTCACATCAGCAACCTGATGCTTTTGCTGGGAATGACTGACTCCATGGTCAGAGCTACTGAGGCAGCAGTGGGAGCAAGTTAGGGCTTGTCTTAACTTTGCTTGCCTCTTCTTTCCCCACTCCTCCCTTCTTTTCCCTCCATTTTTTTGTTTTTTTGTTTTTTTGTTTTTGAACTATGTTTTCCAGCTTTGGAGGTCTGCAGGAAATGTAATGGCTGCTGAAATTGAGGTGCTATTTGGTAAAGGATACCATGCCTTCCTGTTCAACTGTCAGCTCTTTGGAATTGTGGGCAATTTTTCCATGAGCATTTGAAAGCGGTTCCCCCCTCCCCCAGGGATTGATCTTTTTTTTTTGGTACCGGGGGGACCTTGTGCTTGGAAAGCAGGCAGCAGAACCACTGAGCTAAATTCCCCACCCAATCCTTTTTTATGTTTTGATTTTGGAACAGGGTCTCACTAAGTTGCCAAGGTTATTCTTGAAGTTGTGCTCCTCCTGCCTCAGCCTGCCAAATAGCTTGAATATAGGCATGGGCACCATACCTAACAGTCCTCGATCTTTAAGACAAATGCCCATGTGTTTGATGACAGTTACTTGGGCAGCCCATGCCTTCCACAGGCAAAAGCTTCATGAGTAGAAATCTTGAGTTCTGAGATGATTGGGCTTTTTCCACTAATACTCTCTGGTGGCATTGTCTGTAACTGAATGTAATGGGCAACTGATTAATTGGTTTGCTGCCCCTAGCTGGTTGAAACTGTCCATCTTGTTCCCACCAAGATCTCTTCCTTTCCTCTGGACAATAGATGTCATCCTGATGGTTGCATGACTGTCATTCTTTCCTGGCCGGGGTTCCACTCTTTGGAGCAAAGTTCACAGTCAGCACAGCACTATCCATATCTCATCCAGCATCCTCTAACCTTTAAATAGATGGGGAGACAGGCTTCCAAGTGGAGATGTTTCTTCCTGCCTAATGTGACAAGTGCTCAAGCACGGTGCCATTTGCAGAGGATAATTCCATATTCGTAATTAATGAAATAACCCGACTGCAATGACAGGGCTGCTATTTTTGATAACTCTCTATTCCATGGTTTTCTGTCGCAACACTTGAATATAGAGGCAGTATAATTAGGCAGTCACCTGCATTATGCTCACTATGGCATAGAAAATAATGCTACCAATAGCTTCAATTTAAAGTGGGTATTTATAAGAAAGGCTAGCTAAAAGAATGCCAGTCTCCCATAGAGAGAAATTACATTTTTCTAAAGATGTCTTAAAGATTAGCACTTCCCACTGGGCAAGTAGGGAAGTGTGTTAGAATCACCTGGGGGTCTTTTTCCAAACTCATATGATTTTACCCGTTCTCCCCCCCCCCCACCTCCTGAGTCTCTGATGGGTCCCGTTGAGCACTGTGGGAATTTGCTGTGCCCCTCAGGCATAGGGGCAGGAAGAAAGACTGATAACCACTTCTTAGCCTCCTGTAGGCCCTTAAATTTCAGACAGGTTCCATGTGCCTCTAGACCCTGCCTCTGGGTCCCATAACTTCCATCTGCCAGCAGTGTGGCTCTGAAGCCTGCTGTTGCTCTGTGCTTGGGCTGCCCTCCATGAGGTCCTAACCAGCAGGCACAGACCTCTCAGCTTATAAAGCTCCAGTGATGCTCTGTGAGTGCCCATGGTGATCATCATGGTCTCTGGTGACATCAGGCCTAGAGGTATCCAGCCTGTAGCTATAGCAGGAGGCACAGCCCCAGTCTGACAGTGTGGCCTCTACATGTCCCTTCTCCCTGTTGTCACTGTAAGTCAGTAGGCAGATGGAAAGAGGACCTCACCTCCAGAATGGCCCAGGCAGGTTGTGACGTCAGGCATCCAGGGTCATACAGAGCCCAGGGCACGCAGTTCTAATAATAGCATTGTCTTGGTTGAGCCTTAAAGATACTGTGAGTAGGCCCAGGAAAGGAAGAAGCAAGAAGAAAGGCCAGCATGGCCCCTGAGTGGGAAGCAGAAGCAGTCTGCTTGGCAGAGTGAGGGCAGGGTGAGAAATGAGGTGGCCTTTGGTTGGCAGGAGGAGGTCATAAGCAGATTCCTGTAAAATCCCTGTAAATCATTTGGCATCACTGACAGTGCTTTAAGGGAGCTAATTGTTCATGGGCATCCATGGTGAATCCTCTTGGAAAGACACACTGGACCCACTCATTCAGTGAATCCAAAGAATTCACACCATCCCCAGCATAGCAGTGCATATGATATGCCATATATAGGTGACCTGAATATTAAACCAGGTCCCTCTTGGGGTCTGTGATCATTCCATTCTGCAAGGAATTAGCTCCTGTCAGTGCAATACCAGGGCACGGCTCCTGGAAGGTGGAGGCGACCTGTGTCATGTTTACTTGCAGGGTCCCTCCTCTTCCAGAGCCATGCTTGATAGCCCTGCTGCTCTATCTGCTATAGCTTCAGTATGTTTGGGCATCAGGACCCCACTTCATGGAAGAGAGGGAGCCCCCTGCTTCATAGGAAAGAGCAGATCCTCCAGTGCAACCCTCAGTCCCCCACCTTCTGGCCTTGGGGGGTTTCACCTTCCACCTTATGTTCTCAGCATCCCTTCAACACATGTAGAGCACTCACCTTAGTGTTTCAATGGATCCAGGACTGGGGCTTCCTCCCTATCCAGGCACGGGGGCATCCTTGGGTTGTTCCCCCAGCCACACCATCACCAGACCCCAATTTTACATGATCGCTGCCTCTTCCCAAGGAACCATGAGATAGATGTACTTACTGGTGGAGGATCCCCATTCACAGATAAAGAGGTTCAAGCTGCCTGGGCCTGGACCCCAGAGTCAGCATCAATGAGGGGCTGAGCAATGATCCGGGGAGGCCAAGCTGTCCACCCCAACACCCCAGCCTGAGCCAGCCAGCCTCTGGTGGCACTGCTAAGAATCAAGCCTACTCTTCTGTATTGCAGACTCCACCTCATCCCACGGTGGCCCCAAAGATGCAGCCTCTGCACAGGTCTTCACATTGGTCTAATGTACCAGAGGTCCCTTTGCTTGTAGCCCTCGAACTCCAAGGACCATATTTTCCAACTTGAGAAAGACAGTGTCCTTTATAAATTAAGCATCTTAACTTGTTGTGTACCAAAATACCTGATATTTTACATTAAAGTTCCTTATGATTTAAGTTTTAACTGAGACTTTAAGATTTCAGAGAGATAGTTTCTGTAGCAGTTAAGGAAGTACCTGAATACCTTCTAGGTTCCTGGAACCACAGGTAAACTTGGCTGCAGCATGGACACAATTGTGGTGAGTGGCATTTGGCAGTCTCCACCAGGTGACCCTGTGTGTGCTTGCCACTGTCCTTTGAAAACTCACCTTAATTTGGCCTCCCCTACTTTTCAGATGAGAAGCTTGACTTTTCATACCCAAAGGCTAAGTTCATCACCGAGGCTCACATGTGTCCATCTCTGGAAACTTCATCTAAGATACCTAACCTCTCAGACATCACAGCTCAGCAACCAGCACACAGTACATATCAGTGATCGCACCAGTGACAGGGCTTTGACTCGCTGCTGGTGCCCCGTATTGAGAGGAAGGATCCGTAAATCACGAGCCCAGGAAAGGGGCCAAATTCAAAATTCAGTGCAGTTTCTACTCGCGGAGTATTGCTTTCACAACATTATTGACTAACCACAGAAAGCCAGGGCCATCTGTGCATTTCAGGGGAAGATAACCCAGTCTCCAGATTCTGCTTCTGTGGCACTGGCCCTAGCTGCTTCTCCTGCCCACCAGCATTTAGCAGCAGGAGCAGGGAATCCATGGGGCATACCTGTGATCCTCCTACCTCCTCCAGTGCAGCTTTGAGATGTGACATGCACAGTGAGTCACTTCTAAGGACACTGCCCTGGAACCAGGTTGAACTGCTCTGCAAGTCAGGACAAGCATCATGGGCATCATCCACCAGGCTTCCCTCCAGCTTATCTGCCCAAGACAAGAACTGTCATGGTGGGTGAATCACAAAAGAGGTGCTGAGCACTTCTTGACTGTTTATCCCCACCACCACCACCACCATACTAGGATTGAACCCAGGGACTTTGCACTCACTAAGCTACATCTTCAGCCCTTTAAGACAAGGTCTTACTAAGTTGCCCAGGCTGGGTCCTCCTGCCTCAGCCTCTCAGAGTGCTGGGATGACAGGCATGCACCACTGTGCCCAGCTGCTATTTAGCCTCCCAGCCATGCTGTAGATAACATTCTGTGAAGGAAGGAGGTAGGCACATTAGAGCTTCCCGCTAGTCAAGTATAGGAAAGAGAATGAAATAATCACTTCTTTAGAAGCACCTTCTGAGAATCTTTTGTGGGAAAATGAGTGCTTACTACTTCGCATTTAATTATGACTGAGAAAACCATTATAATGTAAAAAGTTGGCAAGAGATCTGAAAAAGGAATAAGGCAGAGCAATTTTACACCACGGAAAATACACACACACAAAATTGCCAGCAGAGGCAGCAGCAAATGGCTGGGCCAGTGTCATTTACAGCGCTCTTGCATTCTCAAACTAGCAGGTGGGGTCAGAGACAGGAGCATTAAGACTGATGGCTGCTAGGTATCTCCTACCCACACTAGAATGTTCTCAGGCATTTTAAACTGTGGCCTTTAGTCATAGCTGGGCAAGCAGAGCATAAATTGACCCTTGGAAACCCTGTAGATGGGAAGGGGCTGACAACTCAAGCCATGAATTTATGTAGCTTGAGCTTTGAAACCCTGCCCTGTCCTCAAAGTTCACGTCTAAAAGCCTTTTTTAACTCAAGGAACTCCCTTTGGGGGAGACCAGATACAAAGCAGTCCAAAAACACCATTTTAGCACACAGCTCAAGTAATGCCCTACACCAGCTGCTCTTGCCAACCAGAAATGCTCAGCAAGCTCTGACTATTCTGTACTACCTGAGAATCATCAAACTTTGGGAAAGTGTTGTCACTCCCTGTAAGGCTGGGCGTACCCCACATATCAATAACCATGGCTCCAGAAGCACAAATACTTTTTTTCTTGATGCCTGTTTGATGCCAGTACTCTACAGCAAAGAGCTTGTGTCTCTCTTTAGCAGGGGTCCCTCAAAAGGTGTGGACAGTGAGCCAGATACCTTTCATGAAATACCACACACTGCTTTTTAAATGCCAAGTATACATCTCTACTTTAATTTGCTGTTTCCTGGTATTTTGTGCAAAGTGTAATTTCCCTTGTTCTGTTTGCCACTTTTGTGAACCTTTTCCCTTTCACTTATATTGCATTTTACACTTAAACCTTGATTGCTCAGAGTCTGACCACACTCATGGGCCGGGCCAAAAGAGGAAGGCAAAAGGCGACACCCATGTTGCCAGTTTCCCCGCTCCATAATGGCCAGGTGTCATACAGGGAACATGGTCAAAAAAAGTCCATCAACCTTTTGGACATGGCCACTAACAAATTCCCTCTGTTTTTAGCAACTGGAAGAAAAACTCAAAGGCCAGGCTGACTATGAAGAGGTGAAGAAAGAGCTGAAGTAAGTCTGAAGATACTGGGAAGATCATCTGCCAGCAGATGCCAGGCAGTGTTAGGGCAGCTGCAGGCCCTGGAGCTTTGCCTCTGTGGTGCCCTGGGCTGCCCAGCACTGGGGGTGTTTGCACTTGGGCCTCTCCTAGAATTCTTTGATCTTTTTATAAGACTTTGTACATTTAAAAGTATCCCAGTATGCACGGAGTCAGGGGAAATACGGCCTTTACAGAAATTGTAAACAGGAGCCTGTTTTTCAAATGTAAAATCTCCAAGAGAAGCAGAGCCTTCTGTACTTAGGCCCTCTTTTCCCAGACTCATTCACCTTCATGAGGCCACAGCTGAAAGCTGTTCATCCTCCAGGGCTGGTATTACTTTCTCATGAGCAGAAGTTCCCTCCTCAGGCTCTATCTGCCTCCTGGCCCCTTACCTTTGACTTTTCCCCCAAGCCCATCCTTGCTCTCCAGAGCTCCCAGGCCTGGCCCCTACCTGTCGTCTCCTCCAAGCACATCACACTCCAAGCTCACTGACACCTCCCCCATGCAGCCCATGCCAGCTCTTCCACAGTGTACGAGGCTCCCCTTGACCTTCTGCCTGAGCATCCCTGGCCTCCCTTTGACTGCATCTTCCCTTCCCGGGTTATCCAACAGTGTGTTCCCCAGACCCTGCAAGAGCCTGTGCCCTGGGCTCTTCCAGGGAGAGAGCTTCCTTGGCCTCTTCTGTCCTCTGCCCCACCCCCACCCCCACCCCCCTGCACCTAGAGGAACTGGCTCTTGCAGCTTCCACTTTGCCTGGAGCCACTCCTTCTGGTCTTGGGCTCCACCTCCAGCAAACCAGAATATTTTGGATTTTGGATTTTGGTTTGTTTTTGTTTTGGGATATTTGCATATATGTAATGAGGTGTCTTAGAGATAGGACCCAAATCTAAACACAATATTTATTTTTCATATGCATCTTTTGCACATAACCTGAAAGGTAATTTTATGCGGTATTTTTAATAATTTTGTACATGAAGCAAAGTTTCGTAGTGTGGAATTTTCCACTGTAGGGTCATACCAGCCCTCAAAAAGTTTTGGTTTTCAGATTTGGGATGCTTAACCTATACAGACTAACTCAGCCTCTCACTGCATCATCCTAAAGAAGACCCAAATAAAGAACAAGAATATAGATGCAAACAACATGAATTGTTCTTAAAAAAAAAAAAAAAAAAAGGCAAGTTTGTCCAGAGAGCTCATAGCCTCTCCTGTGTAATATGAAAAACCCAGAGTTCTCACATGGTTTACTCCACCTTGTCCCTGCTTTTGTTAGTTGACACAGTAGACACAATGCAAAGATGCAGACAACTAGAGAGGCCAGTCTTTTTCCTTAACCAAACCAGCACAACAGCTCTGGGGGCCCTTCACCTGTAATAGCCTCTTTACCATCATTGTGCGAGCTTAAAATCTCAATTATGGGAGACGAAAATCTCGGCTGCAGAAACACTGGAAGGGTCCACTTGACTTGCTGCCTACAAATTGTAAACCTCCCTGTGGACCCAGCCTGTCCAAGCCCCGTTGTTCCCTATTGGGCAGCTCCTTAGGGCCCAACAGACTCACTTCCCCTATTCTCTCTGATGCTGGCAGAAAGGATCATCCCCAGCAAAAAGAGCATGAGCAACAGTAGTTCCAGGGACCTGACCTCACAACCTCCTGCCTTGTTCAGACAGTCCAGAGCCTGGAGCAGCTCTGGAACCTAGCCCATGCCCGTGCTAACAGGAACAATGGGGAATGATGTTCGATATGCCTCTGTCTTTAGAGCTTCTTCTCAGATCTGGGGTTGCACGGTCTGCCTGCCTGGCCTTCGAGCCATCCCTGTATGGGATATTGCTGTTTGTCTGTTTTTCCTGGGCCCTGAGTGGGTCCTGATTACCAAGTTCATGTCCACAGTAGAGAGTTGCCCTCTCTGTGGTGTCCCTGGAAGAACTTTTTCATTCCCTTTAAGCTTCACAAATACATTCCACTCACAACAATGTGATGTCTGTATTAAACTTTAAAATTATACTCTGAACAGACCTGGTGTGATTCCATATGGAATGATTTACATGCTGGGCAAAAAAATCTTTTGCTAGCCAACTGCTAGTTGAATACTAGTTATTCTAAAGACATTATCAGATTAAAGCTCCTGCCAGGGAAGTTGTTAAAGTTGTCAGTTCTTCAGCTCCTGGAGAGCAGGAAATTGTACCATTAATGCTTATTATTAGCGTGGCTGTTATCAAAGGTATAAGTAGAAAATCACTGCTCTGTCTTGCTCTTTCAGCATCTTGAAGTCCATGGAGTTTGCACCATCCGAAGGAGCTGGGACACAGGTACACTCTCTGTGTTCTTTGGGCAGTGGCAGCACCACTACTGGCCATTGCTGGTACCCAGGGCCTACTTTGCCATCTCCATCTTTATATGGGTCCTCTCACTTGTGTTTCTGAGTCCTTCTCCAAGAATTTTTAACCAAGCAGAAGCAAATGATCTGTAATTAAACAGACAAAAAGGGAAGAGTTTTCCAAACTGTTAACTCAATTCCAGCGAAATTGTTGTTTCACTTGGCCAGGCACTAAGAACATGGATAAAGAAAAATTTCAGGGACTAGGGGTATAGATCAGCAGAAGAGCACAGATTTAGCATGTGCAAGGGTTCAACCCCAGCACCAAAACACAAAATAAAATTTGGGTTGTGTTCAAGATCAAAAAATAGATAAGGCAGACTGGGGATTTAGCTCAGTGGTTCCACTGCCTGCCTCACAAGCGCAAGGTCGAGTTTGATCCCTGGGACCAAAAAAAACATGACATCAAAAAATAGATCGCAAAAAAAAAATCACCTTAGGAACACTAATTGTGCACCTCCTCACTGGAAAAGCATTGGTGGCCAGTTTAATTACATCCTGAAGCCACACATGATGATGTACACCATTAGTCCTAGCTACTTGGGAGGCTGAGGCAGGAGAATCATGTGAGCCCAGGACAATATAGCAAGCCTGGGCAACATAGCAAGACCCCGCCTCTCATTTTTAAAAACGCTTTTTAAATCAACAGTATTTACATCACAGGTGGAAACTTGCTTCCAATCTGCAAAAGGAAACTGACATCTTCATGCTGGGGGGGAAAAAATTGAAGGTTTACATTACTTTCTGACACAGGTTGGTAGCTTGGCACCTTGTCTTATTGCCAGGCTTAGATAAACTACCAGAGTTTGGGGACAGAATTGAGAAGAATTAATTGTCTAAAAGTCACACAAGTTCTAAGGCAAGGAGAAAAAAATACCTCAACAGAAATTAATTCTTTTTCAAAGGACTCTTTCCGAGAGTCCATTAAGCATCCTTGGGGGAAATCAGCTCTCTGCAACAGAAAGCTGAGGTGGGAAGGCAGGCAAACAGGGAAGGGTGGTAGGTCTGGGGCCCCAGGACCTGGTGATGGCTGCCCCATCATGAGCCTATGGTGAGCCCCCCTCTGCCCCATCTAGGAAGCAGCCAAGCCCCTGGAGGTACTACTACTGGAGAAGAACCGCTCACTGCAGTCTGAGAATGCTGCACTGCGCATCTCCAACAGCGACCTGAGCGGTAGGTGGACGGGTGTTGCGTGCCGTGCTTGGTTCGCTTCCAGGGGTCTCAAGGAAGAGGAGGGTGACATGTGAGTCTGGGCTCATGCATGGCGGAAGCACCGCCGGTTGATGAGGACTGTGACTAACCTTGAGTGTTTGGTGACCCCTCCTCACCACTCTGCCCCACCTGCCCTGTGACAAGATGCGCGCACCCTGCAGCGTGTCTGCAGAGGTTCCAGGAGGACAACCTCAGGATGTTGGCTTTCCGGTCTTTTGTAGTTGTGCTGTGAACAGGCCAGGGGCAGAAGCCAGCACGGCCTTTCTTGAGAGTGTCTCCAGGGCTGCTTACAGGGGTCGCCTGCCCTCCCAGGCTCAGGGTGCTTTTCTTCCTTTGTCAGGTTTTCCTTGGGGAATGCGTCCCCATCCTTAGCCTTTCTGTGCTCATCCCAAAATGGTGGCGTCACTGACTGCTTCTGGTTTGGCAGCTGGTAAACCGCGTTAACAGTGTGTGGGCTCCGATGATATTGCATTTCTAAAATGTGCGCGCCTTCAATCGCGTGGACTCGGTGCATTACCTTCGCCTCAGGGCATGTGGGGGAGCGACCCCACTGGTCCCCAAATGTCAGTGTTTGCTGCTCCTCAGGCAGGGCCCTCTGGTGATAGCTCAAATGCTAGAGGCCCCACTTGAGGTCCACGACCTGTCGACTCTTCCCTGTGTGTGTTACCGGATCCTTGTCACTAGCACTTTGAACCTTTGTCAAAGGGGATTCTCCAGGCTGCAACATACAAGAAAGGTGCAAACACGAATGCATGTGGCTTGTTTTGGGGGGCCTCGTTTGGCTGATTGACAAATTCAATCAAAAAACAAACCAACTCACCTCATTGGCCCTTATAAAATCTGCACTTTTTTTTTTTTCCCTTTTGTGGGGCAAACTTACTTTGCATTCTGGTCTTGGTATTTTTTCCCCTTTGGAATCCCCCATAATGCATTCTGTTTGCCCTTCCTTGTAGGGTCAGCCAGGAGAAAAGGGAAAGACCAGCCTGAGAGTCGGCGCCCTGGACCCTTGCCGGCCTCCCCTCCTCCTCAGTTGCCCCGCAACACGGGGGAGCAGGCTTCCAATACTAATGGTACACACCAGTTCTCACCAGCGGGGTTAAGTCAAGACTTTTTCAGCTCATCCCTGGCAAGCCCCAGCCTACCCCTGGCTTCTACAGGAAAATTTGCACTAAACTCTCTCCTCCAGCGACAGCTAATGCACTCCTTCTACTCCAAGGCCATGCAGGAAGCAGGAAGCACAAGCATGATTTTTTCAACAGGTCCCTACAGCACAAATTCCATATCTTCCCCAACTCCATTACAACAAAGCCCAGATGTAAATGGCATGGCCCCATCTCCCAGTCAGTCCGAAAGTGCTGGGAGCGTCTCCGAGGGCGAGGAGATAGACACTGCAGAAATCGCCCGGCAGGTCAAAGAGCAGCTGATCAAGCACAATATTGGACAGCGCATTTTCGGACATTATGTCTTGGGACTGTCACAAGGGTCTGTGAGCGAGATCCTGGCCCGGCCAAAGCCCTGGAATAAACTGACTGTCCGAGGTAAAGAGCCATTCCACAAGATGAAGCAGTTCCTCTCCGACGAGCAGAACATCTTGGCCCTGCGCAGCATCCAAGGCAGACAAAGAGGTGAGAGACACCCTCGGGTTGGCGCCAGTGTGTGAGCCCATTACGAGGCCATGTGCGTGAGTGCGTGCGTGTGTGCGTGCATGCATGCAATGTCTGCATGTGTGACAAAACATTTGTACATCACATCAGGTAAAATTCTCTTCGGTGGTACCATTTCTAGAGCTCAAGGGTTGAGCCTCATGAGCTACAGCCTTTAGATTTGGGGGAGCTGGCCTTGGGAACTTGCTCTGCTCCTTGCACTTAGGGAATTCAGGATCTCTGCTGTATGCTGAATTAGTGGGAATTGCACTATGCACAGCATTCTGGCATGTTTCGCATCCCTGGGGCCAATTGGCCTGGGTGCTGACCTTACATTGGGAGTGGCCCCCAGGTACCATCCAGCCCTGTAAGCAGCATTGACTGGACTCCATCCTCATGCAGCGTTGGCTCTGCAGAGCAAGCCTTTCAAAGCTGCCTCCTCTCCTCCCCTGACCCCTTAAAGAGGATGTGTCTTATGGTCACCTAAACTCATTAGTGATTTTTTTTTTTTTAGCACTACGAGCAAAACACACCTGCTTTGAGTAAAATACATGAAAGTCCTATTCAAACACCTTTCCTACTCCACCCTCCATAAAAAGATCAAAAGTCACCCACATCCACAATATAAAGAATCCCTGCCCTTTTTAGGAACAGGGGACCTGTGTGCCAAGTCAGCAGTGATTCAGAGAGGGAATTTTGTCAGCCACACTTCAAACGCACATTTGAAATTTAGACCTAGACCGAGAAGGGAGACTTTTGATGTTCCAAACAGTATCAATTTGCACCAAGAACGCAGAGCGTTTTATGGTGATGTTAACTGAAATTGAATGTCTTTGGATGATTAATGGGAGCTTCGTTCTGGGGGCTGGCGTGTGATTTGCTTGGAGACAGCTCTCCCTCCCTGCAACCCTCTTGGCAGCGGTGGCTGTAGGCCACTGCTTAGGTTTGTCTGATTTCCTCTTGTAGTAAAGCCATGGCCTCTGCAGGCCAGTCAGCTAGAGAAAGGCCTCTCCCAAGTTTCTAAGAGCTCCAAGTTGCACAGGAAGCCCTGAGCCCTTTCTTTAGCACCAGGAGGCTCAGATTTCATGTCACACAGCCCATATCGTTGACGCCACCATTCCCCTGATTGTTTTGTTCTTACCACACTTGTTTTTCAACAGAGAATCCAGGCCAGAGCCTGAACAGACTATTTCAGGAAGTACCGAAACGAAGAAATGGGTCTGAAGGTATGTTGCAGGCAGGTGTTTTTCTTTGCAGTCAGTAACCTAGGAAGCAGCATGTCGTTAGCTGTGTTTTTTTGGGTTAAAACTGTGCAGTGTGATTCTGGCCTGGAACCTGATGGAAAAACAGAGCTAGTAAGTATAAAACAAAACACGGGTTCAGGAGGCCCAGCCCCTCCCGCCCTGAGCTGCCTATGCTCTACAGAGTGCAGACCAGGTGCAAGAAGGTGTCCCTGAGATTAGTCCCAAAGCACGGATTCCATTCCAATTACACTATGCCTGTTTTCTCAGAAGCAGGTGAAAGAATAACAGTTATTGCTCTGAGAAAAATCAAGTTACCAAGTCAAACCAAATAGTGCTGCTTCCTCAAACTTTTACCTCTAAAATATGTCAAAGGCCCCATAGGTGCACAGATTACAAATGCAGTCAGTTCCCCCTTGGCAGGTCAACCTCCACCACACTCCTTAAAGTTTCATCTCTAATGGGGCTTCATCCCAGGAGTTTCCTTCTTTAAACAGTTTCACGTGGCGCTTCCTATTGAGTAAGGTAGTGAAAAATTAAAATATCTGGACAGCTTCCAGACAACTGGGGCCAGCCCCTGAGCCTTGGTAGCTTCAGGGTGTCTGAACACCACCGTGTGACCCTAAGAATGCATTCTTGTTCTTTAGGAATCCCTTCAGGCTTCTCTCCTTGTTCATAAATTTCAAAAAGAGACTACAGATCCCCCCAAAAATTAAGTTCAGCCTGTGCCTCTTGACCTGGTGTACCCACATGATTGATGAAGGATCAACCTCAGCCTTTTGCCTTGCTTCCCATTTTTCCTGTTTGGGGAAAATAAATGTACAAAACTTGAATATAGTTCTGAGCCGAAGCAATTATTGAAGACATTTCTGAATGACTCATGAAAAACATGGCTTTTGAATCTGCCCTTTTTCTGTACTGCATTTAATGATTTCATCGTCCGTCCGTCCATCTGTCCCATCCCATCCTGTCCCCGTCCATCTCCCCACCCCCAGCCCCCCATACTAACCCACAGACTGTGACCAGCTCAGGTGAATCTGCAAGCCAGTCCTGCTGGCCAAGTAACATTGACTGAGGCAGGTTCAGCAGGAAACCTCCTGCATGGTGTCTAGGTACCTGCTGTGAAAGTGCTGGCCTGTGGGAGACCATACCTACCTCCTTGTATCCCCAGCCTCAGCTTGGGGCCATTTATCAAAATGATGTCTTCTTGTGACATTGATTTTGTTACCAGAAGTTTGGTTTGATATCATTGCTTGACTTTTCCCTACAGGTAACATCACCACACGGATCCGAGCCTCAGAGACGGGTTCTGATGAAGCAATCAAGTCCATCCTGGAACAAGCCAAGAGGGAGCTCCAAGTTCAGAAAACTGGTACAGTTTCTACTTTTTCAACCACTGTCTTCCAAGCTTAATTAAAAGAATTGTCTTGAGTGTTCTGGTCAGCAGTGATTAAATTTTAAACAGTAGTGAACATTTAGGAACATGAAGAGGAGAGCAGATTTGTGTGATCTGTCTCAGTATTATTAGTTACTGTCATTCCCCAGCAACAACTCAAGAATGTTACCCAGGCCTTAGAATCTCCTTAAATTAGCAGGTAGTAATTGAGCTGGGGATGTACCTCAGTGGCACTGTGCCTGTGTCGCAAGCGCAAGGTGTCCTAAGTATGATCCCCAGTACCGAAAAAGAAAAAATTGGCAGGTGGTTTGTATCAGATATCCTTTTTAAAATACAATGCAGGCTTTTGTTATTTAGTTATTATCGTACTTGACCAAATGTAGCTAAAAAAAGAATGTGCAAAAACTAAAGCCTTACCAGATGCATGATGGAAACATATAATGCTAGTGGGGAGCAGGCAGCCTCTGTGGATAGATGTCCACCTCTGCACCCTACTTGTGGAACCACATCTTTCAGAGGACAGAGCCTCTGTTTCACTTTTTTTCTGGCTGAACTTTGATTGGGAAGAGGATCATGCTGTAGGCTCAGATGCGACCCTTCTTTGGGAGAGGAGACTGGGGATACCTCCTCTTGGTGTTCAGCCTGCCCAGTGCCCATGAAGCACTACTCTGCAGAGCACCTCCCCCATGGACCTAGTCACAGGTTGCGTGCCTGGCCTGCAGGGAGCAGCTATGACAGCTGCGCACAGGCCACCAGCTGGCCACTCACCTGGTTGCTCAGTCTCCTCCTAGCACAGGTCTTGTCTAGTAGGTGAGTTCCTGCTCCCTTCTGGAGACCAGGCATAGGCTGATGATTTCCACTGCCTCATCCTCCTCAAACTGAGTCCTCATATCACAGAGGACAGTTTTGGTCACCCATTATTTCTGATTATCAGCCTCGGTGTTAAAATAATTTGCCCAAACTCATTAGATGGTAGGCACAATGGTAACGCCTCCTATCTCCAGTGCTGGCATTTTCTCCTCTGATGCCATCTGCTTCCTTCTAAAGGTTTCAGAGAGGTAGGATATCATTTAGATGGGGCTGAGGTCCTTAACCTAATGTGGTTCTTGTTCTCTCTGGCCAGAGTAAAAATTGAAGCCCACTCATCCTCATGTGGCAGGACAGCCAGAATGCTTAGCAAAGCACCCCTGGCAGGGACTGAGAGGAAAGGCCCACTGCGAGGCCTTTCCTCCATGGGTCACTTCCTGGCTGAGCTGTGGTTCCTTTGTCTGATGTGCTATGAGGGCTACTGAGCTATAGGAAGAGCCCTGAGGTACATAGGAATCTACTTAAGTGGTGTCAAGGTGTTTCCAGTATTTTTAGACATCCTTTAAAGCAGATAAAGAGCCAACTTGTAGGACTTCTTTTTCTAGACATGAAAGTATATGATTTGGGGAAACAAGCCCCGGGAAGCCATAGACTTCCCAAATGTCAGATCCAGGCCCCCTGAAGGAGCACTCGACATAGTGGCTGTCTCAGCCAGAGACACACTCCATGGTCACCAGGAGCTGGTAGGAAATGCAGAAGCTGGCCGGCCCCACACCTCCTCCTTATGCAGACATGCAGGGTAGGGCCTGGTTAACCATTGATCTGGTCCATCAGCCATCCCCATTTATAGGTGAAAAACCTGAAGCCCAGCAGTGCCTATGACTTCTTCAAACCACAGAGCCCTAGGTTCCTGGGCCAGGGACTTCCTCTGAACCCCACTGTCACTCCTCTTTCTTTCTGCCAGTGAGACCCAGTCCTGCTGGCCACACCACAGCCATCCATCAGCAGAGCATGAGTGCCCCGAATAATGGTCACTGGTCCCTTGGGAGGCTCTGGCCTCTTGTTGCATTTGACAGAACCATAAGAATTGTGGGAGATAGCACAGGAGATTTAACATCAAGTTTAACATTCTCCACAAATGAAGCGCAGGGGGCAGTATCCCTGAGCATTTCTGTGGCTCCCGCCTTCATCACATTCTGTGCTAAGAAATCCAGCAAGTGTGGAATGACCCAGCAAGCCAAAAAGCAGTGGCCTCAGTCCTGTGTGCCTGCTGTTCAGATGGGATGCACAAATGTTTCAGTGATGGGGGAAATACTGGAATAATAGCACAATGTGGTTCTCCTAAATGACCCATGCTGTATGGTGGGGCAAGGTAGAATGAAGTACCAGCTGCAGGGAACAGTTCCACCTCAACCTCTTCCCTGTGTTTCCTTTGCACAGCAGAGCCAGCCCAGCCATCTTCCACATCCAGCCCTGGGAACTCTGATGATGCCATCCGCTCCATCCTGCAGCAAGCCCGTCGGGAAATGGAAGCCCAGCAGGCTGCCCTTGAACCTGCCTTAAAACCAGCCCCACTGTCCCAGCCTGACGTCACCCTCCTGGCCCCCAAGCTCCTGTCTGCCTCACCCATGCCCACCGTGTCCAGTTACTCTCCTCTCACTGTCTCCCTGAAGAAAACACCGTCAGCCCCCGAAGCCACTGCCTCATCCCTGCCCAACACCCCAGCCCTCAAAAAAGAGGCCCAGGACGTGCCTGTCCTGGACCCACAGGGCATGGCAGATGCTGCACAAGGGGTCTTGAGGCACGTGAAGAGTGAGCTGGGCCGTGGGGGTGGGTGGAAGGACCACTGGTGGAGTCCTGTGCAGCCCGAAAGGAGAAACCCCACCTCCTCTGAAGAGACAAAGGGTGAAGAGGCCACAGGTGGAAAAGAAAAGGGCAGTGGTGCCAGCCAGCCTCGGGCCGAGCGCAGCCAGCTTCAGGGACCCTCGTCAGAGTACTGGAAAGAGTGGCCCAACGCTGAATCTCCGTATTCCCAGAGCTCAGAACTGAGCCTGACTGGAGCTAGCCGCAGCGAGACACCCCAGAACAGCCCTCTGCCTTCCTCCCCGATCGTGTCCATGACGAAGCCCACCAAGCCCTCCGTCCCTCCACTGACCCCCGAACAGTATGAGATCTACATGTACCAAGAGGTGGACACCATCGAGCTCACCCGACAGGTTAAAGAGAAGCTGGCTAAGAACGGTATCTGCCAGAGGATCTTCGGGGAGAAGGTAAGGGCTTTCGTTCAGGGCTTGCATTGGCATCTCTTCTCATGGCTTAGGACTGAGTATCCGTTCTGGGAGACTTGGCCATCACCCATTTTAATTGACCCAGTCGCATCATATTGTCATTGACTCCCAGTTTCTATAGAGGCCACCAGCTCCCTGGTCCCATTTGCTAAGCCCCATGACAAGCCAGGTTCTGGGCCCAGCTTCTCTCCTTGTGCCCTCCTTTGGACCTTGGAGCCACACTAGGGGATGCCTCAAAAAGTGGCCACACAACAGATAAGGAACCAAGGCTCAGGGAAGCTTACTGCTTGCCTCAGGATGGCAGATGATTCTGTCCAGCCTCTGCTGCCAAGTGAAACTGAGAGACACCCCCCTGCAGGCTGTTTTTTGGCCATAAAAGGTCTGATATGATGGTATAAAGAGACAATCCGCCCACAGAGAACCAAAATGGATTTGATAGAAAAGTTACCCCAAGCCTAACTGTTCCTTCCCAGTACAACTCAGAAAGCACTTGGATATTTTCCAGCCAGGGAGGCAGAGCAACAGCCCAACACACACACCTGGTGAGAGCTGCCGTCTCCGTGTCATCCCTCCCCAGCTCTTGAAAGTGTGATAGTTCTTGGATGAGCTTCCAGACCTTTCTGTTCTTGGCACTTCCTTGATGACAGACTCTGGATAATGGGGATTTGCTAATGCCTGTAAAATCTAAAATAAACATAACACCCTAGTATCATTTTAGATTGAGTAATGAATTGCTGAACATAATGAGAAGTGCACTGCTCGCCTGGGAGGCAGCCTTCCCAGAGGGCACATGGTTGGATTCCTAGTGGCCTCAGGGCCCCTTATGGCACCCTCCAATCACCTTCCCTGCCTAGCCTTTGGCTCCATGCTTGCCGTTCACCCTGCTATCAACCTTACTGTCTGGCTGTGAACTCTTTGTCTTGATTTTGCAAAAGGTGATAGAGGTACATACAAGTGAGAATAGGAATTTAAAGTCCCTTGAGATTTCTAGTTCAGCGTTGTAAAAATATCATTTGAGAACATTTAAATAGACGTTTGTGCTCATGCCTTAAATTTAGCAGAGACTTAATAGCTTTGTACTTCTTTGGCCCATGAGTGCAGTTTATTCTGGAACTTGAGAACTTCTCAAAAGAGTGATGGGATGCAGCCCCTAAATATCTCTGGGCTGCATCTGTGTCCTGGGTGGGGTGTGTATGCCTATACATATGTATGGCCATATGTAAGCCTCAGAAGCCTTGGGGGTGTGCATGCAACTTGTCGATCGTCTACAGCTGAATATTACTCCCAGACTGGCTCCTGTTCCCCACAGCTCACCTCTGGGCTGGGTGTGATCAGAGAGAGCAAACCTTTGTTAAGTTTCCCTGGCTCGGTATAAGCAAAGGATTGTGGCTTCTCCATCCCCTCAGGGATCCCCCCTCTGCACCTTAAGGAGTTCTGGGCCCAGCACCGTAGCATTTCCTGGTATCCCTAGGCAGTGAGCAAGTGCTTCCCAGTGCTTCCTCCGCAGCTGTTGGGATGACAACCCCATAGCCTTGGGAGGATCCAGACCCCAGGAAGGAGCCCCACGTCTCCCTGGGATCTGAAAGCTGAGACTATAATGATGGCTTGACCAGGACCCCACCTTGTACCAGGCCATCAGGCCAACAGTGATCTCATAAAGCTTATTCCTGCCCAAGCAGTCACAATCCCCCAAGCTGTGGTTCCCCGGGCTCCCTGTGTACCCTCATCCCTTCCATACCCCCACACAGCCATGTGTGCATCACTAAAGCACATTGTGATGTCATGCTAATACCTGGATGCTGACTATGTTTCTCTGGGTGCCACTTCAGGTGCTGGGCCTTTCCCAGGGTAGCGTCAGTGACATGCTGTCGCGGCCGAAGCCATGGAGCAAGCTAACCCAGAAAGGCCGAGAGCCCTTCATCAGGATGCAGCTCTGGCTAAATGGCGAGCTGGGCCAGGGAGTGCTGCCTGTCCAAGGACAACCACAAGGGCCAGGTGAGGCTGCCCCTGCCTTCCTCCAGCAGCCACACAGAGAGGGAGAAGGAATCTGGTCAGGGAGGGGCACCCTCCTCCAGCTGCTGGCTGCCCCAGGAAGCTGAGAACTGCCTCCCTCCTTCCACAACCTGTCACCATGGGACTGACTTTAGTTTTTAGGAGCAAGATTGTACCTGGCTAATTTTATAAGCAGTAGAAAATGAGTTACCAATTAAGAAAATTCTGTTTATACATAAATATAGGTAAAAGTCAAGTAGCTAAATCAGGGAATCAGGAAGGAAACCCAGCCAAAGACAGAAGTGAAAGTGTCACAGGCAGTGGCTTCTGCCTGTCCTCAGTACAGGCCTGTATGGCAGCCGCTTCCAGGCCTGAATGGCCCCATCCCATCTTGGTCCTGGCCTGCCCGTGAGCACCAGGAAGCCTCCTCCTTCCTCATCTCCCTCCGGCCTTTGTGGCTCTCCACTTTCCCTGCTGATCCTTGTACCTCATTTAGTTAGAAACCCCTGAGCTCTGGGCTGCTTCTTCATTTAACTGTGTCTTTTTCTTCTCTAGTCCTCCATTCAGTGACGTCGCTGCAGGACCCTTTACAGCAGGGCTGTGTGAGCTCAGGTAAGTAGCCTACTTCTGCTGGTTTGTGTGAACTGTCTCACTGTTTTTCATGGTCCCCTTCCTCGGGTCTGGGCCAGGAGACTGAGGCATCCTTTGATATGGATCTCGTGAACTGGAAGTAAGCTCACACCTGTCTCCAACCTTGGCTACCATCCCTACTGTGCTGCATTTTGAGTATCATAAATGGAACCATACAAGAAATGACCTTCAGAGATTGGCTTTTTTCCCTAGGTATAATGTCCTTGAGGTCCATTCAACTCATTTCAAGTAGTGAGTTTGTTCCTTTGCATGACTGTGTAGCATCACATGGTGGCGAGGTACTGCTGTTTGTACTGCTTTTTACTTATTGATGGACATTGTGGCTATTCCTGGATCTTGCCCATTACAAATAGTTTCTGTAAATAGTAAAAAGAAGGAAGGAATATGGTAAGCTGATGGCAAACTAGACCCCTCATGGACATCCCTTTTAATGGTGAGCAAGAGAGTCCGCAGCTGAGTGGGGAGATTGCTGTGGCATTCATGCGATCATTGGACCCCATCATTGATCTTTTGGCTTCTAGGTTCAGAGCCCTGAGTTTGGGGCTGGGGACTAAATTAAGGATAGATTTCATGCTCAGGGGCTTCCGTTCTTCAAGTGAGGGGATGAGGCCCAGTAGGATTGTGGTAGGGAACATCTCATCCATCTGGAAGGGCTCCTTTTGGCAACAGGATGTGGGAGACAGGAGCATGAGGAGTGGAGAAAAAAACCCTGGGAACACTCCTAGGTGGTTTGATGGAGAGCCCATAGTGCTGAGGAGAGGGACCAAGGCTGAGATGGAGCCTGGGCACAGGTGGGAGAGACCAGCGGGTGGTGAGGCAGAGAAGGTTGGCCACTGCCTGTTAGTCCCAGACAGCCCAGGGCCTCAGATTTCTCCCATCTGGCCTGTTATCTCTGTCCTAGGATGACTGGCCACTGCCACTGCTCCTAGGCTTCCCCCACCCCACCCCACCCAAATGCCCCTCTGCTCTCAGCCCACAGTCATATTGGAGCTTTTCTGTCACAGCTTTCAGGAACAGCCAGCATCATGAGCCTTCTTTTTTCCTTTCTTTATTTTTCTAAACATGTTGATTAGTCTCCATATCCCATTGATTCACTGAAAACAAACAAAGCTAAGTGAGGAGCGTGAAGCCCTCCAGCTTGCTAGAAGGTTTACAAGGGGACACATGTGTAGTGAGGGAACAGCTGGTCGGCTGTGACAGTAGCAACGGCTGCTGCTGCTGCTCCAAGATCCCAAACACACACCAGATGTAGCCAGATCACAGTGGTGGCATTAAAGCACCCAGTTGAGGTCTTTGTGGGTTTTGGATGTTCTGATTTGGCTTTGTCTAGAACAGGGGACAGAAGGCCATATTCACCTGCACCTAGACAGTCAAGTGCAGCGGCCAGCCACCTGCGGGGTCAGTATGATGCCTACCTACTTTATATCTGGGTCAGGCAATTTAACCAGCAAGTTCAGAGACTTCTGCAGCACCAGTTCACCCTCTAAGTCTAGGAGGAGAAATAACCAACTTGGTTGGTTGTGCCATTTTGTGAATATTTTTGTGAAAAACTACCCTTTCCTCCTGCTCTCATGGGACGTTGTCCCCCCTCACACTCAGGAGAGCATGTACTGTCCCGTCAGAAGTAGGGCTGAAGGGCCAGGGATTTAGCTCAGTGGTTTCGCCTCCTGCTGCACAAGCGCAAGGACCCAAGTTCAATCCCCAGTACCAAAAAAAAAAAAAAGAAGTAGAGCTGAGTTTGGCAGGACAGACTAGACATTTTCTAGATCAAAACCTCTTGCTCCCAAGTAAAATACAAAATCTCCTTCAGTTCCAGGTGTCTTGCACTCCATGCCAAAGTCTTCTCCATGATCTGACACAACCTCAAAGAATGGCTTTATTTTATCAAAGCAGATCACCACCACTGTGCTAGAATGTTCACACAATAGTCATATTTCCCACCTGGGAAAAACACACTAAAAGGAATGCAAATGGTATTTGTATGGCAAGGGATATAACTCAGTGGTAGAACACATACTTCACAAATGATATTTTTAAAATACCAAATTACTTTATAGAAAAAAGTCATTTCAAACTCTGGGACAGATTGGAGGGCAAAGGAGAGAAACAGGAAGCCTTGGCAGAAAACAGATCATGGGTTCTGCAAAGAGGCAGCATGTGGGACTCACCCTATGGGGGTGAAGCCCAAGAGGGAAGGCCGACCAGAGGCCCCAACGCTCCACTGCCTACCAGCAACACAGAGGCCCTGGGAGAGCAGGAATTATGGCAGTAACTGGGAAAATATTTCTTACATTGCAGGAAGATAAAAAGGGTTTTTTTTTAATATCATTATGGTAGCTAAGCAAAAAATGTGTCTCTGGACCAAGATTAGAAGGTGCTTGTAAGAATGAAAGAACCCTATGGTGGCAAGATTAAGAGTGGTAGTTTTTCCTCTTTTAACATTTCTCTATCAGTTATCTTTTTAAGAGAGTTTCTTAAAGTAACTATGTTTACAGTTTGTGAAATTTAGATTCAAACAAGTAGAATTAGTGTCAGACATGCTGGCTCATGCCTGTAATCCCTGTACTCTGGGAGGCTGAGGCAAGAGGATCACAAGATTGAGCCCAGCCTGGGCAAATGAGCAAGACCTTGTCTCAAAGAGCTGGCTCAGTGCAAAGGCCTGCCTAGGTTCAGTTCCTCAGTACTGCAAAACCAAAATGTAGTTATTTGTTTTGGCAGTGTTACTAAATCCTTAGGATGAGTGACTGTAGGAGATTCTAGAACCATCCTTGACAATATAAAGAAAAGGAAGCTTTCAGCATTGCTTCCCCAGAAAACAAAGGAGGGACCCTCGAAAATTCCCATGGGATTCCGATTTCCTACTTTTCTCACTGTGACTCCCAGGCTCAGGAAGATTCTCTGTCCCTGTCAGTGCCTCCATCAGGGCTTCCCAGAGCTCCCAGCAAGGTAGACTTGATGGCTGCAGGACAGTGATTCCAGCCTCAGTCAAAGTTCCTGGACAGTGTTGGGACATGCTCAGAGGCTGAGAATCCAGACCCCTCCCGAGTATGTAAGGACTGGGCCTGGGATTTAGCTCAGTGGTGCTGGCACCTGCCTCGCAAGCGCAAGGTCGCAAGTTCAATCCCCGGTACCAAAAAAAAAAGAGCATGTAAGGACTTTAGAAGACCTACTTCTGTCTCCTCAGCCAGCCAATCCTTCAGAGAGGGCCTTGGTTTCACAGCAGAGATCTCAGGGCATAATGGGAGGGCTTTGTTGCCATGGTAACCAGGTACCTCACTCACCTCCTAAGGGCAGACTGCTGGCTCAGGAGCCAGTTCCTCACTAAAGAACTGCCTTCCTCTGCCCAGTTCTGCTGCCCCACAGGTCCTCATGCTCCTTTGTGACTTCTATGTCAGCCTCACTTGTCAAATCAGGAGAGAGAAGGGGCCTGGGATTTAGCTCAGTAGCACCGTGCCTGCCTCGCAAGTACAACGTCCTGAGTTTGATCCCCAGTACCAAAGAAAAAAAAAAATCAGGAGAGAGAAGCCTAAGTCATGGTGCATCCTCACGTGTTTCCTTGCAGTGGATGTGACTATTTCGGAACCTTTCTCTGATAGTTGGGGCATCCTCTGAGTATCAAGGTCAGTGGCCTTGACCATCAAGGAGATCTGATGCCATTTTCAACCACCAGCTTCACTAGGGACCTGTAGGAGGCTGTTGAGGCCTCACTGATGAGGAAGGTGAGCAGTAGGCTCCACGCCCATCATATGAGAAACTTCACAGGAGAGTGTGGGGGGGAGTGGTGTTTAAAGGACAAATCTTCAGATCAGTGTATATGATATATTTCCTGGGAAATCTCAATTTTCTACAAACATTGTCATGTTGGCTTCTTTGAAAGCTTCCATTACTTGCAGGGATGGGGTGCATGTACAACAGGGTAGTCTTTCATCTAAGGGGGAGAACATCACTTGGAGACATGGTACCTGGTGTCCCTCAGGATCAGAGCCTCTGAGGCCCCCTTCTGTGTCTCTCATTCCCATGCCTCCCTCATGCCTGGTCTCCCCTGATCAGCACATCATGTACTCAGGGGCAGTAAAGGTGACACAGGAGAAGGAGAAGCGTGCTGGTAGAGACTGGTTTTCTCAGAGTGTGGCCTACTTAGCTCTTAGGTTTTATTTTCAGGTTTGATTTGGTTTTGCTGTTTGTGGTAGTAGGACTTCAATCCAGGCCTTCATGCTGAGCTACATCCCCAGCCCTTTTTTTGTTTTTGATTTTTGAGACTTGTTCTTTCTGAGTCACCCAGGCTAGGCTTGAACCTGTGCCTCAGCCTCTCAGACGCCACCATGCCTGGCTAAGAAAAATTTTTAAAAGGAAAGCAAATCCTTAGCTATAATGAAGGTGTGCATGTATGTGTGTGAGGGAGAGACCAGGTACTCATGTTGGTAGATAGGATCTACTAACTGTGTCATATTTTCTTTTCATTCCTTAAAACTCATTTCCATTCACAGTTCCTTGGGGTGATTAATCCTTTGGTGCCGAGACCCACGTGGCATAGGGTTCAAAGCTGGGGAGAGTGGTAGAAGATGAAGAAAACTGAAAAATCCCAAGAAAGAAGGATGCATACCAAGATTATGCTTGAAAGCTGGGACCAGGTGGAGCCATGGCCTGTCAGGAGCTAATGGCCGCCTGGAGTGCAGTGCGCTCTTTATTGGTAGTGTAAGACAAACAGGAAGAAAAGGCAGGGTAACTAGTGCTATATGGCCTACGCTGAACGTAGCATGATTGTCTCATGATCGGGGCATGCTCAGAAAGGGAACAAGGAAGGATACATAATGTAACTGTCTCCTGCGGCTGTGCCATCCAGGGTCTACAGTCTTAGTCTATGGAGGAGAAAGGGAGTAGGGAGGGGGCGAAGGACCATCTTCAGGCTCGGCCTGCGGCACTTTGGCCTCATGGAAAGAAGACTAGAGACAGTTCTAAAAGGAGGAGAGAAAGGAAGGAAAGGGAGATCCTCCTGGATGCCACATTAGTTGTTCTGTTATGGAAAACTAATAGAGAAGAGTTGCCCACATCCCCTGCTCAGGCTCTTGTTAGTATGGAAACAGTGTGTGGCTGTGGGTAACAAGCTGTTAAGGCTGCAGCTTTCACACCAGCTTCCCAGGCAGCCCTTCGAGCTGTGCACTCAAAAGGCTTGTGGATGAGGCAACAGACATCCAGCTCTTTCCCAGCACCCTAGTCAGGAGCCATGGCTGCCAAGTCTCATCCACCGTGGAGAATCCCACAGTTCCATGTTGCCACTGTCCATCAGCAGAAGACCAGCTGCCTCTTGGAGAAGACAGTTGTTATAGGCAGCCCTGCTGTGGGTGGTCTGAGGTGCACCCCACCCATGCAGATCTCCTGGCACTGGTTAGAGTTGGCAGAACTCTTCATTGAGGGGCTTAGCCTGGGTTTTTGTTCTGCTCTTCTCTTTGATAGAACTAAATCAGTGAAAGGAACTTGCTTCACTCCCACAGAATGGTCCTAACCCCTGTTAGAGTTGCTGAAAAGATTTATATATCACTAGCTCACATATAGCCAGAGACAACAGAGCAAATACAAAAGAGATAGCAAGGTGATGACGAACACCTATAATCCCAGCACTCTGGGGGGCTGAGGCAAGACGATTGAAAGTTCAAGCCCAGCCAGAGCAAGTTAGTAACATAGTGAGACCCTGTCTCAAAATTTAAAAAAGAAAAAGGACTGGGCATGTAGCTCAGCACAAAGCCCTGGGTTCAATCCCCAGTGTTGTCAACACGCACACGCACAAGAGAAAAATGGAAAGTTGCATATAGACAGGCAGGTGGTGGCTGTGTCACTCTACCTGGGACGTCAGCCTGCAGAGACACTTTGAACATACCAGCATGTGCATTACTTTCCTTCTTGGTGGTAACTTCATGGGTACATTTTCATTTTATCAAGGGTGGCATATTAAAGGAATTTTCCACTCTAAGGCCAGAGAAGACAGTTATTTGGGTTCAGGCACAATCTACCTACCTGATGACATATATGTGGGTACAGGGATGCAGGGAGTTCCCTCATACAGGGAGCTAGGAGAGGCATTGTGCACATTCCTAAAGCTATGCGGTTGTCCTGGGTCCCCCCATGTCCCTGCCCTTGGTACAGGTCAGCCCAAGGCCTCTGCTCCTAGAAAAGGATTTGTCATTGACCTCACCAGAGAGAACAGAAGCAGTAGCCCACAGTCAGAGTTTGTTTGACTGCTTCTGTCTTAAATTATCATTTCCAGGACTCTGAATAAGTATACCATGGTTATGGTTTACACTCTTTTTCCGGGGGAGGAGGGGAGAAGGTCTTACTGACCTTGAACCCGCTATGTAGCCCAGCCTGGCCTTGAACTCATGAACAGTCCTCCCGCCTCAGCCTCCCAAGTGCTGGGATTACAGGTGTGTACCACCATGCCTGGCATACACTCTTTTTAAGAAATCAGAGCTGAGAATGGTAGCACACACCTCTAATTCCAGCTGTCTGGAAGGCTGATGAAGGAGAATTGTGTGTTCAAGCCCAGCTTGGGCAACTTAGCAATGCAGCGAGACTGTCTCAGAAAAAAAAAAGGGCTGAGGATGTAGCTCATTCTGAAAGCCTTGGGTTCAGTCCCCAACACCACACACACACACACACACACACACACACACACACACATCAATCAGCCACCCCACTTGTCTTCTAGTCACCCTCCCCAGAGGCCCTGTCCCCAGTTCTTCAGTGCCCTGCAGGACATTCATGCTCTGAGCATAAAGGACTCAGGACACTGGTCCTTACTCTACACAGTGATACAGATCATAGAGGAACCTCCTCCTCTTTGCAGCTTTGAGGGAGTCTTTCTCTTTCCATCCCATACTTTATTTAAACAATCATCACTAAGAGAGACTCGGCTGACTTTTTTAGGCCGTGACTTGTTAGGGGCCATAAGAGAGCAGCAGGATGATCCAGAGAGTCAATGCCTCTGCCTCTCTGGCCATAGGCAAGCAACTCAACATCTCTGTACCTCAGTTTCTTCTATAAAAAGGGAAGAATAGGCTGTAGAGGGATTTAAATAGTTTACCAATAGAAGCTTCCAGAACAGTGTGCTGGCACAGATAAGCACCCCCTAAATGTTGACTTTTCTGCTACTAAACAGCACAGCCATCCCTCATTTTTGTGCTGATAGCTTAGACTACCATAAGTGTACACATGAAATATTAGACATCCAGCTTTAAAACAGTCATCTGGTGGCCTGCTGGCTCCTCTGGTGCAGGTCCTCAAGTTGAAGCATTGCCAATGACTGCAGTTTGCTGCAGGGTGACCTCAGTGCAACTCTGCAGAGGCTTAGCTTCTAGGAAATAAATGCCATTCCATCTATGGAAGTTACCTGTCCATCTGTCATTCCTTAAAGTTGACCCAAAAGCTTTAGCTTCAAAGTGAGACTAAGATCAGGACTATTGCTCCATGGTAGAGCCCTTGCCTACACACCAGAAGCCGTGGGTTCCACCCCTAGCACCCCACCCTCCCACCCCACCACACATGCACAGAAAAGGAGAGTAAGACAGGCCAGGAAGGGCAAACTAGACTTAAACTGGTGGCTACTGACAAGGGTAAGAGGTGACAGCCACCCATGTTCTTGGTTGCTTGCCAGGACCCCACTGCCCAGCTCTACTTTGGCAAAAGCCCATGGGACCTTAAGCTTAGCCTCTGGGCACTCTCTCTCTCCCCTGCAGGCCTGTTTTGGAAAGCTTAATTTACAGTGCACTGGGCATTCACTGCAAGAGGCAGAAGTAGGTCATAGGAGCAACCAAGGATTTCAGCTTTCAGTGGTTCTTTTGTAGGGAAGAATGAAGAAGCTAAAGTGCTTAAAAATCTTCAGGTAATTTTAGAAAAGGCAGTGAGAATAAAAGGGAGACATGCACATGTTTGCGTCTTTTATGTGCCACACACAATACTAATATCCTTAATCCCCAATTGATAAGAAATTGCAGGTTGAGAAAAGCAGGGCTCAGCTTGGAGAGGATCTGCTCCCATCAAGCAGGTGGAGGAAGCTTGTGTGGTTAAGGGGTCCTGAGATCAGGCCTTTGTGGCCACAGAAGTATCTGCAGGAGCAAGTCCCAGGGTCCCGCAGAATGGATGAAGGGTTGCCCCTGGAACTATGCACAGAGAGAAGTAAAGCCAGTCTTTAAAACAAGAACAAAATTGGATTCAGATCATAAATGGACAAAATTTAAAAATCATATCCATGACAAAAGAAGCAATTAAAAATAAAGAAATGTGTTTAGAGATATATCCCATGTGGCAGTTGGGGAGTATAGCTCAGTGGCAGAGGGCTTACCTAGCATGCATGAGGCCTTGGGTTCAATTTTCTGCACTGCACAAAAAGGAAATGGGATTCCCTGTGTACAGTAGCCAGAGAGCTAGACAATGAAGAGAAGGGGGACAGCATCTGTGACATCAGACTTGACTTCATGAAGTTGGGCAGTGGGAAGTTTTAGAATGTATCTGGGCTGTGATGAGAGCCATGCCTCTTTGAAACCCCTTTTCTAAATTCAGTGAAAATATACACAGTAACCCAAGCTCCTCTTTCTTAGCTAAGGACAAGCCAACCTGTCAGCTATCATGTCATCCCTGCCCCATGCAGATGGCCCTTGGACCATGCTCAGGTCCCCTTTGAGGAGTAAGAAGGTCCCTCTAGCACTCTCCTGGGTGGGTTGAGAGGTAACCAGGAATGTCCGTCCCTGGCCTCATCTTGATATTGCATTTGTTCTTCCCTTTGGAACTGGGTTCCTAAATATAGCTCAAGTCTGAATTGGCAGATGTTGGATTTGTCCTTTACATAAGGGCCAAAATTAGTCTGTCATTTGGCACCTAAATAAAGCAACCTAAATGCCTTTGTACCAACTTTGCAATTAGAAGAGGCTGAGTTGCAGCATTTCATTTGATAAGGAAACTCATACAAAAGCAGGGACTGCAGTTCTGAAGCTAAGTGGCTGAAGAGCAAGGCCCCATGGGTCTACAGGGAGCACTCCTTCTGGTTAGACCTTCTCCTTCCGGAATTAAGGTCAGGGATGTCTCATGTGGGTGAGAACGCCTCATGAAATTGGAAAAGAGAATCGATACTCCTCAAATATAGCACTCAGAGAGAACAGCAAAGGTGACTTGGATTTTTGCAGAAAAAGAAAAATCCACCCCAAGAGCCTGGAGCTGGTTTAGTGGAGGGACTCCCCAGGGACTGCAGAAAGATGTTATAATCAATTACCACATCATAACACTGATGTATGATAATTACGGAGTGTTTCTCCTGAGATAGCACAGCATTTGGCTGGGATGCAGTTCTTTCATGGTCCACTGCCTGATTAATATGCAAATAATAGGCTGATTGCATGATGAATGCAGAAAATGAGTTCACTGATAACAGGAGCACTGGAGCGGAGAGATGATAAATTACTTTTACTGACTGTCCTACATTAAGTACCTTTCTCAACAATTTCATCACAAATTAAGTAAAACAGTATGGAAAGATTAGGAGGATGTGTAAAATAATGTACCTTAATGGCTTCTCTAATACTGGCACACAACGAAAATGTCACCTGGCTTGTAGCAACAGAGTAGTCTGCTCACCTGCGTACTGTGCAAAAGACAAGCTGCCCACCGCACCATTGTGTGCAGCCGCTGCAGCCAGGCCCAGGTCCTCTAAGGAACATTCCATCACAGCCTAAACCTCATTACCCGCACTCTGGCTGACGGGCAGCACATGAGAGGGGACAGTATGCTATGGGGCACAAGCTTATCCCCTGCACAGATGGTTACTTCGAAGCCAGCTCTCTCCCCCATGACACATGTGCCCTGGGGGAAAGGAGAGTTTCTGAGCTGCAGGCCTAGAAGCCTCAGGAAGAAAACGATATTCAAGACCACTTTTAGCTCCTTCTACTCTCAAAAATCAGTGAAGGGAGGGGGATTGATCCCACTGTCAGAAAGGCAATCACCCAAGTGGTGACTGCCACTTGGGAATGACTTGGGCAGGTTTGCCCAAAGCCAGAAATGAGCTCTGGAGAGAGTGGAGACACACGTGAGCACACTCTACACAGTGATTAATCTTTGATTATAGCAAAGCAATTTAACTAGAGGGTTTGTTTTTTCCCATCTCAGTAATATATATTTAGAATGTTTGTGTGACATACGTTTTCTTTTAATGCACAGGGATGCACTGATAAGTGTTCATACACACAGCTGGCTCCGTAATCGGGTTATTAGAGATAATTTGAAAGCATTATTCCTAAATCAGGTTGCATCTGTAGAGAAGCCAGAACAAGGCGGGCCCTGGGCCCCTGAACTGAAGTAAGGCCACCTGTTGTCCCTCACTCTCCCTCCAACAGTCATGCCATACTGTGATTTCCCATCTGAACTTGAATTCTCATTTCAGTAGGATATTTAATCTTTAACATTCTCGAACTCTGCTTTTGATGTCCATGTTTTCTTAAGAACTTCTAAAGGATACATAGAAAAAAGAGCCCCAAGGGAGAGCAGGCTGACACCCCAAATTCCTCGAAGCATCCCTCACCACTAGAGCCAGCCCCTGCACTGGGTCACCTCTACAGCTCCCCCTGGTGCATCACAAAGTAACCCAGAATTCCTAAGATGCCTTTTCCCACAGTGTAGGCAAAAAGAAAGGGGAGGAGGGAGGTGCCGACTGCACATGGAGCCAGAAGCTGTGGAGTTGACTGCTGAGCAGTGATGAGGGCAGCAGACGTCTTGCAGCCTGTGCTGTGGGCAGCAGATGCCTTGCAGCCTGTGCTATAGCCAGGTGACTGGCAGTGGTCCACCTCTAGACCCTCAACCTTCAGTTTGAACTTGGCTTTTTCTCCCCAGAGTTGCCTCTCCTGCCTCTTCTCATGTGATCTCTCCTTACACACACACACACACACACACACACACACACACCAGTTTGTTTCCAGCCTTCTCTCTACTCTGCAGCCCCAAGGTATCTCCTGGCCTGCTACCTACCCCAGCTTCTGGTTTGGCCCTCTGCACTGAGACTAGACCCATCTTCGGAGTGGGCATTCAGCTGGCCACTGCTCCCACAGTTTCCCTGTGGGCTTAAGTCCCACCTGCCCAGTGTGTACCCAGCCTCCTCAGCCTCCTTCTCCTCCAGGCTTCCTGCCCACCCTCAGTACCCTGTTCTCTTGTCTTCTCCCATCCTTAGCCTCAGCTTCAAGGTAGTGATGCCCATGTCCCCCATCCTGGCCCTCAACCCAAGGTTTTTGTTACAATGGCCTGCTTAACATCTGTCTCCCTCTGTCTCCCCATTTCTTCAAGTCTTGTGACACAGGTCCACCTTGCTCATATGCATACCCTATCACCTAGGCACCAAGGGCATCATTACAGAATGAGAAGCATAGGCCCCTTCTATAAGGGACTCAAAGTCAAGTTTGAGGAGGTTAGATATAAACAGCACAAGTTAAATAACCTTGCTCTTATTCAACAACTTTTGGGGATGGGGCCTCCGGGACTTTGCACTGAGTGCTTTTTATTTTTATTTTTGAGATGAGGTCTTTCTGCCAAGCTAAGTTGGCCAGGCTGGACCCAAACTTGTGATCCTCCTTCCACAGTACTGGGATAATAAGCATGAACACAACACCTGCCTTACAACGTTTCTTCATAGTATTTTGGCTCATGTATAATAAGAGTTTCTATAGGCAGAGTTTAAAAATCATATGCTCTTCCAGTGCATGGGGAAAACAATGATGCCGACAGGTGGCATCAGTCATTCCTAGGACAGACAGAGCTCCTCAGGTCTCCCTTCCCACCACCCACACCTGCTCTAGTCTGCCCAGTCTTATCACCCCACTCCTTTGCATGGGTCCAAAGAAAGTGATTGTAGGTTTGCTGGAGCTCTGGGACTGATGGGTGGTCACTCTGGTCTACAGGGAGCACCAGGGGTCTCTGATGAATGTCAAAGTAGCTGTGTGTTTTGGCTCAAGCTCCTTGGAATCAGTCAAAATAGAACTCATACTGAAAAAGAGAAAGTCCTGTGTTTTCTGTCGGCTCTGTCTAACAGAGGCACATGACCCTGGAAATATAGGGGAGAGGCCAAAGGCTGTGTCTGCAGCTAATTCAGAGGCAAGGTTCGAGCCGGGCATGGTGACACACACCTGTGATCCCAGCACTCTGGGAGGCTGAGGCAGGAGGATTGAAAGTTCAATCCCAGCCTGGGCGACTTAGTGACTCATTAACAAGACACTGCCTGAAAAGAAAAAGACTAAGGATGTAGCTCAGTGTGAATGAGTTCAGTTCCCAGCACTTTAAAAAAGGCAGGAGGGCTGGGGATTTAGCTCAGTGGTTTTGCTGCCTGCTGCTCAAGCGCAAGGACCCAAGTTCGATCCCTGGTACCAAAAAAAGGGCAGGATTCAGGTTTGGAGCCCCTCGGCACCACAGCTGCCAAGCACAGGTGTGATGTCTGAGAATTTTGAAGCTACTCATGAAAGAGGGTCTCACATTACCATGTGCTACAGGCCTTGCCCCTGTGGGAATAAACCACAGGAGATCACAGGACCGTTGCTGCTCATGGGTGGCACAGAGAGGCTCCATCTATCTGAAGAGACTGTTCAGTCATAACCCCAGGCAGGAGCTCCTCAGAGGGCTGCAAGCACCCAGACAGCTTTGGTGTCTACAGCACCATCTGCCCATCTGAACTCAGCTGAGAAGTGCTCCAGGGTGGCAGTCACCCTCTTGTGGCTTCTGAAGCTGTCAGTGCTGTGGGCTAGAAAGGCTCTCAGGACCCTTTGGGGCTGCCAGTGCTCCTGCTGGATCAAGGAGACCCATACTGGGCACTGAGAACCCTCTGCATGTCTTTGGACCATGGTGCTGCCTACAACTGCCAGGGCTTCTGTCGCCTCTCTGGGCTCCCCTTTCTCCTTTTCTCAGTTTCCTCCCAGCCATCCCTGCCTTCGTCTCCCCTTAACCATCTCTTGCCTTTGCCCCCTTGTCTGTCTTTATAGTTATTTGGAATTTCCTGGCGTGGCTTGAGCTCAAAGCCTAAACTCTGGACATAATGAAAAGTGGTACATCAGACCAGCCGCCAGTTAAATAATGTTTGGGTTCTTGTCAGAATGTCACGGAGTACCCTGTCATTTTGTTTCAGCAACTTGTCCTTCTGCATGCGCAGTTCGCCTTATGGCATGCCAGCAGTAAAAATGTCACTTACAATAATTACTTTTTGGTGGAAATGCTTGCTGACTTCCTACCTTCAAGCTGTTTCTTACACAGTGGGGAGATAATAAGAAACGACTTTATCCTGACTGCTCAAATGAACACTAAATGGAATTTGGGTTATTATTACTGCTATAGAGGGCTGGGTATGGAAATTTCGGCAGAGGATTGGATAGACCGAAGAGAGATTTGTCTTGGAAAATTGTGGCAGGTGCACATTTTCAATTGATTTCTATTGAAAACTTAGGGCAGCTGTTTGCCTGCTGTTTGGGGAATATAATATTTTTCATAATCCTTTTATGGGTCCTGAATGCCTTGTGTACCTCTGAGGGCCTTGAGTCACCATCTCTGCTCTCTGTACATACTAACTAAACTGCTCTTATACAGGACTCAATGCCATGCCGAGAAATTAAGCCACACAGATCCCACTGTGTTGGGCTTTTAAAATATGCACATTCCCTATTTTAATTGTCTTCAAGACTGAAGACTGCTAACTTCTTCAAAGCAAGGTTTTTGTGTAATTTATCTTGTCCCCAATGTCTAGCAGAGTGCAAGACACAGAGTGCTTTAAAAATGTACAAGTGGGCCGGGGATTTCGCTCAGTGATTCCACCACCTGCCTTGAAAGTGCAAGGTCCCAAGTTCAATCTCCGGTACTAAAAAACAAAACAAACAAAAAATGTACAAGTGAAACCAGGCATGGTGGCACATGCCTATAATACCACCTCTCTGGGAGGCTGAAGCAAGAAATTCAAAAGTTCCAGCTCAGTTTGAGCAAGTTAGCCACTTTGTAAGACCCTGTCTCAAAATTAAAAGTTAAAAAATGAACTAGGGATGTAGCTCAGTATGAAGGACCTGGGTTTAATTCCCGGTACCATGAAAGAAAGGGAGAAGGAAAGGGAAAGGGAAGGGAGGGAAGTGAAGAGGAGGGGAAAGGGGAGTGGAGAAGAGAAAATAATAGTGTGAAGAAATGAAGGACAGAAGGAAGGAAGGCTGTCGAGTTCATGAGCAGGCAGCAGGGCAGGTGGAAACATGGAGACTTTGTGCTCCTGCTCTGGTTCCCACTTGCTCCATCCAAGGAACATGGAGCCAGTCGAGCTGCCTGGTTCCTGGACTGTGTGGGGGCATAGCTTCCTTCGGGGCTATTGGGAGATTGGCTGCCACTGTGTGGTGTCCTCAGCTCGGCACCCTCCACACGAGTGGTAGGAAACCTGTGTTGTTCCCTCCCTGATCCCGCTGTGGACTGGATTTCCATGACTCATTGTTGCTTTTGAGGTTTGTGCATATTGACACGTGGATTGCAGAGAAACTGTCCCGAAGGCAGGCCTGTCACTGTGTGTAGAGTGCAGGCACCGCCTAGCCAGGCAGTTGGCTCTCTAGGATGTGGAATGTCTGGATTGTTCCTGGCTGTGTCCCTCTACGTTTCTTCTGTGTAAGATGAGGGTCAGGCTGTGCCTGGTACACGTGCTGATGAGGTTGTGAAGATGGAATGCCCACATTCCCGCCTGAAAGCCTTACCACCATGTCTGCACGCAGCAAACACCCAGTAGACATGAGCATTGATGGCGGAATGATGATGAAAGTAGGGTTTCTTCACATCATCTCCCTCCTCACCCCACAGGACCCCACTGCAGCATGCAGTATGAATGGCACACCATGCACCCACCACCCAGGCTTCTCTCCCTATCCCCTTGGCTCCTCAGCTTCTCCTAAATTGCACCCAAACCTGGATCTCATCATCCTGGTCCCCCATCCCCTCCCAGGTCCTTACCACCTCTCACTTGGTCTCTGCAATAGCCCCTTCAGCACCTGCTGCCCACGTTACTGTTCTGTCCTGATGGAACAGCAGACTTTACTTCCTTTCTTACTGCTGATTTTTTTTTCCAGTCCTGGGAATTAAACCCAGGCCCTTCACACTGAGCTATATCCCCAGCCCTTTTTTAATTTTTTATTTTGAGACAGGGTCTCCTTAAGTTGCCCAGGCTGGACTTGAACTTGTGATCCTCCTACTTAGTCTCTAACTGTTGAAAGTTGAGGTCTGTAATACTTCAAACATAATGCAAATGGTAGTATAATGCACTTAAGCACCCATCACCCAGCTTTAACCTTGACTTTGAGTCATAACCCTATATTTTTAAAAGAAATGTCGTTAAAGAGAAAGTAGAGCTGGGTGCAGTGGCCCATACCTGTAATGCCAGTTATTTGGGAGGCCACAGGCTTGAGGGCATCCTGGGCAACTTAAAGAGTCCCTGTCTCAAAATGGAAAATAAGAAGGGCTGAGGATGTAGCTCAGTGGTAAAGCACTCCTGGATTCAATTCCCAGCACCACAAAAAAGGGGGGTAGAGTTGTGCACCCCTCTGTAACTCCAGTCCTGTTATTAGGAGTAAACTACTGTCTGTCTTGAATTGGCTGCTTTTATTCCTGTACTGACTTGATATTTTCACCACTTACCTAAGCAGCCACACACACACCCAGTGTATGCAGGCCTTCCCTCTCTGTCCCCTGGGCTCTGTAGCTGAACCACACCTTGCTTTTTGGGCCCCTCTTTCTGCCTTTTATGGTGACACAAATGCTTCTTGCTCTCACATTCTTGCTGCTGTCGATAGCATGTGGCTGTTTAATGAATGTGCCAGTTTGGATCTCCGTCTCCTAGGAATAGACACTATTTGCCATTTTTTACTATTTTAGACATGGCCCCAATAAACACTCTATGCCCAGTAAGTCTCCAAGAGAGAAGCAGTGCTGGGGTGAAGGCATCCCCTCTTAGGATGGATCTGTGCCCAGCTCCCTGCTGCACCAGGATCCAAACACTGATCACTAGAGGCTGATTCCAAGGCCCTGCACAACTGGCCCCTAGGCCTCTCCCCTGATGTTTCATTCATACTACACATCTACCAGGTTACCTCCACCCCAAGGCTGGCTTGCTTTCTTTTCTTTTTTTTCTTTTTTCTTTTCCTTTCCTTTCCTTTCTTTTCTTTTCTTTTTTCTTTTCTTTCTTTGTTTTTCCCCCCAGTACTGGGAATTGAACCTAGGACCTTCACACTGACGTACATCCCATACCCAGCCTTTTTTTATTATTTTGTAATGTTTTGGTTTGGGGGTTTTTTGTTTGTTTGTTTATTTTTTCGGTACCAAGAATCGAACTCAGGACCTAGCACTTGTGAGGCAGGCGCAATGCCACTGAGCTAAATCCCTGGTCCATTTTTTTTTTTTTTTAAATTATTTTGGTAGAGCGTCATACTGGACATGGTGACATAAGCCTGTAATCCCAGCCCTCAGGAGACTGAGGCAGGAGAGTTCAAGGCCTGCCTGGGTTACATAGTGAGTTCAGGACCACCCTAAACAACATAGTGAGACCCTGTCTCAAAAAACAAAAAAGTCTCAGTGAAGTTGCCCAGATGGGGCTTAAATTTGCAGTCCTCATGCTTCGCTTCCCAGAGTGCTGGGATTAAATATGTCCACCACCACACCTAGCTTCTGTCTTTTTTCAAAAATTGTGTTAAACATTGGGTGGAGTGGCACACACTTGTAATCCCAGTATGCAGGAGGCTAAAGCAGGAGGGTTGCCACAAATTGGAGGCCTGCCTGGGCTATATAGTGAGTTCAAGGCAGCCTGAACTACATACATAGCTAGACCCAGTCTCAAAACAACAACAATAAAGTATTGTGTTATATGAATTTTGATAGTCGTGACAGAATAATTCCATCATCCCCCCAAGTATTCCCTCATGCTGCATTGTAGATAATCCCTGCTGCTCCTCTTTGGCCATAGTCTTAGCCTTTCTAGAATGTTGTATAAAATGTACCTGCAAGTTATAGCCTGTGGAGTCTATGGCCATTGCCTCAGTCACATATTGGACAATACATTTCAATACAATTTAATAACTGCTCTTTTTATTTTTTAAAAAAATAAAATTCATACTGTGTTTACTTAGCAGCAGCCACATGGCAGATTGGTTCCTCATGATGAACCTATCTGCAGCTGTCACTTGAGACCGGGTGAGTCAGGAAGTCTGCTGATTGCAGGCGATACTGCAGGCCAGTGGAAGTGTCCCCTCCTCCAGACACCGCTCTAGTTTGTTTGTAATTAATATTTTCAGTTACATGGATTGCTTTGATCAGAGGGCTCCATTTGCTTTTTACAGGAAAGGAAAATCTTCCTCTCTGGTGATTACATTTCTTTTCCTGGTCACTAATTGCAATCTTATCTTCTATATCCAAACTTCTGTCCTCACATTGGTTCATTCTGCTGCATAGACTTTCAATGGAGTTTTTAATCGCCTGGAAATCTGTTTGTATCTGTTTTATGGATTCCATTTGTTTCCTATGTTGGGATTCCATCATGTTCCTAGCTCCTCTATTTTTTTTATCTGTGTCCTCTCTAGATTTATTAATCATGTCTTGCACTATGGGCACAATCTCTGCTGTTATCTGAGAAATTTTTTCTGATTTCATTTTTTTGAGATCCTCTTTTGTTGCCAGTTCAGGGAGTACAGGTGGTTGAGTATCAGATTGTTCCATCTTGTTTCCTTTTGGGGTTGCTGTAGGTGATCTGGAAGTCTGTTTTTGAGGCTTATTTACTTGTCTTCTCATTTCGACGGCGGCAGAAGGAGGGGTGTTGCTGGCACCTGTGTGACTCACCTCCTCTGCCCTGGGAGCGGTGGAATGGCGGCCAGGGAGCCTCCTTCTGGGTGCTGGGATTGGCTCACCTCCACTGTGGAATGGCTCCCGGGGACCCTCCTTCTGGGTGCTCTGCTGATTACATTTCTTGTCTGTCAAGAGTCATACAGGCCACCACTGGCCTCCCTGCCCTGAGCCCTGGACAGGATGCCCAGTGTACCTATGGACAAATGTGGTTTGGTCATGCTAATCCTGCTGCCAGGGTCGCAGTGGTTCCTGAAAAGCATTTTTTACTTTTGCACTACTGGGGTTAAACCCTAAGCCTTTACACTGAACATCATCTCAGCCCTTTTTTATTTTTTATTTTGAGATAGGGTCTTACTAAGTCACTAACTTACCCAGGCTGGGCTCAAACTTGTAGTCTTCCTGCATCAGCCTCCCAGAGTGCTGGGATTACAGGTGGATGTACCTTCATTGGGTCCATTTGCTGACTCATCTGTCCGAGCCTAGCCCAAAAGCACAAGTGATTCTGCATGCTGACCTGAGATCAGGACAGTATCTCTGCATGCCTGCATCTGTCCATGAATGAACTGCCTCCCAGGAGGCACCCAGACAGGGCTTTGGTCATCTAGATTTTTTCTTTGTCTGCAGTCACAATCAGGAGCTCCTCCAGTGAGCTTTCCCTGGCTTTTCATGGCCAAAATGTATGTGAGAAGTGGCTGTGTAATGCCTGGGAGAAGGGACTTTGTGACCACTCTGCTTTTTGGTAAGATCTGCCCACACAGACACCCAGAACAAAATAGAGAGGCAAGAAAGCAGCCAGCACCATGCTGTTTATTAGCCAGGCAGACATGATTTCGACCTTGCTGTGGGTTAAAGGACATAAACCTGAGAAGAAATCTGTTTATCATGTGGGGAATTCATGCCATCCTTGACAGTAGATGGTGAGCAAGATGGATGATCTGCCAAATTGGTCCCTCGCATGGGTGAATCAGGGCAAATTTACAGTATAATTCCTTTACTGCTTCAGATACAAAAACAACATTTGCTAGGTTTTATATCCAGTTGTCTGTTGACCTGGGGGTGAGCAGAGAGAAGAAATCCGATTTGTAGGACTCATATTGCCTTAAAGATTGATACAGACCATTCCTGTCTTTCACATCTGTCTCTTTTACATTTCTCACACACCAGTCTGGCGTTTTTTTTAACCTGATTTTCCAGGCTGAGGACACAGCTTTATGCAATGGTGGGACTTTGTACCAGTGCAAGGCAATAAACAGGTTTATCGAGTTGAATTGCAGTTGTTTTATTTGGGGTTTTCCTCGTTCTCAGTGTTCATACAAAATATTCCTTGTATTTGGAATATATTTCGTAGAGTTTACAGTTCAGAATGGGTTGTTAGCCTGAATCTGAAATACCCAGCAAAGCACACTTGGGTACATATTAAATGGAAATTAAATTCTTCTCTACTGTTACATTTTTCCCTTTGGCTGGGTAATAGTATTTTGGAGGACCTGCTAGTAGACTGATGTTACCTAGGAACCTGCTACGGTCTGAGGGAGCAGCAAGCAAGAGACAACCCCAAAGATCCTGCCCTCTGTGACTTGTCATCCCTCTGCAGCTAGAACCTAGCGCTCTAGAGCCCATGTGACCACACCTGACCCTCATGCATGGCCTGCGGGGTCTCACTACGTGGCAGCCTCAGTGGGAGTAGGAAGAGATTGTGCCTAGCACTGAGCTGAATCACAGGCACATTGGCCTCGTGGGTGAGAACTCAGTACCTAGTCGCTACACATTGTCCTCCTGGACAGTCTTTCTCCAGCATTGGCAATGAAGAAATGTCTGGAAACACCTCAAAACTAGACTTAAGCCTGTCTTATGGTTCTATAGTGATGCTAAAGATAGGACAGGGGTAATGCTCACCAACAGAGCACAGGGTGATATTTCCCACTGTGCACCTGCAGTCACTCCAGCAAGCAAAGCTCTTCTGAAACAAGGAGCCCATGGACACCTGGGGCCCCACACCAGTCCCATCTCTTCCAGTGTCATTCACAGCATAGTATAGATGAAAAAAGAGCTTGACTTTCCAAAATAGGCAGTGCCAGCAAACCCTGGGGCTTAGTGCAGAGAGGACACCCTTCTGTTTGGTTCCTTCCATCCTCAGCTGGGGTTGGGTCCTGGGGACCCCTCTGGCAATCACAGTGGAACCCAATCCTGGGTCCTAAGACCTGAGTCTCACTGTGCCACCCTGAGGGCAGCAGCCAAGGCCTCAGGTTCAAGGGTCTTCATGACTGTGGTGACCACACTTCATAGGCAGCCCTTACTGAAAATAATCTGTGCTTTCTTTTTGTTCTGGGAAATATGGACAAAATAATTATGCAAGTTATAATGTAGCCACAGTCCCTATGAATTATTAGAATTACAAGGTTTCCTTAGAAGAAATCATGACATTGATAATACATGATTAATATGACAGATATTTTTTACCAGAATGCCTGATATTAAGCCTTCAAAAATCTTTTATTTAAGTCTCTAGTTGGTTTTTTCTTCCTGTTGGTGTTATTTTTGGTCATTTAACACAGAAAATTAGAGGTTACTCTCAGTCAAAAAAAACTATAAAATAATGCATGAAGATCCATAGAAGACCACATGGTCTTGTTTGGTATAGGCTGTTTAATTAGTATTTCCTAGAGAAGGAAAGTTGATGAACGTGGTAAAAGATAACTGTTTTCGTGTGTTTAACTACAGAAAGCACTCCAAAGACCTCTGCCAGCTGCAGCCCTGCCCCCGAGTCCCCAATGAGTTCCAGCGAATCTGTGAAGAGTTTGACTGAGCTGGTCCAGCAGCCCTGTCCCCCCATCGAGACCAGTAAGGATGGCAAGCCACCAGAACCCAGCGACCCGCCAACTTTGGACTCCCAACCCACAACCCCACTGCCTCTCTCTGGACACTCAGCCCTCAGCATCCAAGAACTTGTAGCCATGTCTCCAGAGCTGGACACCTATGGCATAACAAAGAGGGTCAAGGAGGTGCTGACAGACAACAACCTTGGTAGGTCCATCTCAGCCGCCAGCTCAGAGGCCAGCAAGTCATTTCTTATTTAAGGTCTTGGGGTGAAGGGAGCTTCAGGCAGAGCCAGCCCAAAGGTTTAAAGTTCTAGCCAGGGGGCCGGGGATTTAGCTCAGTGGTTTCGCCACCTGCTGTGCAAGCACAAGGACCAGAGTTCGATCCCCAGTACCAAAAAAAATAAAGTTCTAGCCAAACTAGGCATGGTGATACATGCCTCTAATCCCTCTGGGAGGCTAAAGCAAGAGGATCATAAGTTTAAACCAGCCTGGGCAACTTAGCAAGACCTTGTCTCAAAATCAAAAATTAAAAAGCTGGGCCATAGCTTGGTGTGAACACCCTTAGTTCAATGCCAAATGCCATCCCCAAAAAATTTTTTAAAATAAAATAGTTCCAAGCATACCCAGGCTGTGACCCACAAGTTGGACACACCGGGCTTGCCTAGGCCACATTGTGTGAAGAGGAGCTGTGTTAGGCCACATATAAAATATATAATATATTTAATATGTAAAATAACAAAACTTCTTTTAGTTTCTGTATTTTTTATTAAAACAGGTACATTCAACCCACAGGCCACAGGTTGGGGGTGCCTGCTCATTACAGACTTCTTATAAGAATATGGGCCAGATGTGGTGGTGCATGCCTATGATCCCAGCATGCTGGGAGCCTGAGGCAAGAGGATCACAAGTTCAAGCCCCGCCTAGGTAACTTAGTGACTTAGTGAAAACCTGTCTCAATATAAAAGATGGACTGGGGATACAGTAGCTCAGTGAAAGGCCCTGGGTTCAATCTCCCGTACTACAAAAAACAAACATGGGCCTGGGCCATACCCCAATGACAGAGCACTTGTTGAACATATACGAGATCCTGGTTCTATCCCTAGCACAAAAAAAAAGGAGATGGCAAAATCCTACAGCTGTGAACATGAAAGGAGTGGACCATGAGGACCCACAGGCCTACAGGTCCATCCCAGCCCCCTCCACACCTATGTACTCCCCTGCTTGGGACCCCCATGAAGATAGCCTGTGGCCCAGAACAGACCAGGGGGTGCACTCGGGTTGTGTGTATCAGGTTTGCCCAGCAGAGCCCTAGACCTATGGTGGCTGCCAACACCAGGCAGGACAGCTCAGCCCCACAGCATCCGGTTGCTTTGTAGAGGGGTCCAAGCAGCTCACAGTGTCTGAGCATGGGGCCTGCTGCTAGTACCCCTGACCCCCTCTGGGAGGCTGGAGTCATGGTTCCTGTGGTGAGGTGGTGAGTAGCAGCAATTCTAGCAGTAACTTGGTGACCATCCAATATTACTGTTACTGTTCCCACTGCCTCATGAAGACGGGACAACCCTGGAGAGCAGAGTATGTCACTGTCCCATGGTGTCAGACTCAGGCCGTTTGCCTAGTCCTTCCAACTCCAGTGTCATCACTGGACAGAAGCTGTGGCCCTAAGACTGTTATAGTGTTTTGTCATTTCTCACCACCATGGCCCCTGAAGTGCTGTTGCTAATACAGGGCTGGCCTGGGCAGGACACAGAAAAGGAAACCAGCCAGTCCCCAAGTCCTTGTGTCCTTATTTCCCGGGTGGACGCATCAACATGTGGAGCACCATTCTCCAATGCAAGCCATGCTAAGACACTCTACAGAGCAGCTAGAATTGCTCAGGCCTTTCCAGGGAACCTGATGTGTCTGTTGTCCTTCCCAGGAAGTGAGAAGAGAAGGGAATAGCTGACTTCCCATAAAGTCTGCTTGGTGACCTACAGCCTGGGTCAGGCCCACTTAATGTGGTTGAGGCCTGCCCTCTATACACTTCGTGCAGTCCGTTGTCCAAAACAGCACAGAAAAAGAAGCATCAACTGAGAACATTTTTAATTAATTCATAAAATGAAAATGTGTGTGGTGGCACACACCTGCAATCCCAGTACTCTGGGAGGCTGAGGCAGGAGGATTTCAAGTTTGAGCCCAGCCTGAGCAACTTAGTAAGACCCTGTCTCAAAATTAAAAAGGGGTTGGGGAATAGGTCAGTGCAAAGGCCCTGGGTTCAGTCCCCAGGACCCCACACACATACAAAGAAAGAAAATGTAGGTGTTACTATAGAACATGCCCCAAATGCCATTGAAATGTGCAGGGATTCCTAGACTCAAGTCATCCCCTCCTTTACAGCCTTGTCTCAAGTCTAGAGAAGTAGGCCTGGTACAGACAGTATCACTGCCCGCTCCTAGATAAGAAGCATCATTCCATGTCAGCCTTCAGCTGAGAACCAGCTGAAGGGAATTCTCATTTTAAAACCCCTACATTGCAAGTTCACAGTTACGATATTGTAGATAAATACTGAAATGTCCTCCTCAGCATTGCCATCCAGGTCCCCACTGGTTATGTGCAGCCAGGGCCACACTCCGCTGGCCTGTGGAATTTTCAGACACTGCAAAGTCCAAGCATAAGATTTTTCTCAACAAACAGTTGCCTCCTCTTGGAGAAGGAACTTCTGGGAAAGCCCCACAGCAAATCACTTAGACACAGTGGTCAGAAGTAACCCCTGTGGTTGCTCCAAATGGACTTAGCTATGTAGGTAGGGAAAGTCGCCACCTTCCCACAGGGGCATTAGTGGAGTTATTGGCACAGAGGGGCTACCTCACTCCCACAGCCAAATTGGCAGGAATGGCCCTAAGTCAAAGCAGGGGCTTCCTTCCCACTCCACCTGGGGTCTTGGCGCCTTCATGGAGTATATGCAGCTCCATCCCTTGCAGTGACATGCAGAGTCTGTATGTGTGCACATTTTACGGGGTAAAGGTCTGTAGGTCTCTTCAGTTTTTCAAACACATCTGTGACCCAAAAACAATTGAGAGCCATGGGTAGGAAACCTCTCAGTGATACAAATACTTTTAAGAGTAACCACTTGATTTTTTTTTATTCCCTTCACACAACCAGGGAGGCCAGGCAAATAGTAACTAGCTGTTCATCCACATGGCTCTCCTGACAAAGTGAGCTCTTTGGGATCAAAAGAGATTAGTTCGTCTGATTAGAATTGGTAAAATTTATTTAAAACAGCTACAACAAAACACAAAAAGGACTTGGGACATTTATAGGCTAAACTAAGAGTTTAAAAAACAGAGAAGCCATATGTTTACAAAATCACAATGCTTTTTTTGTTTATTTGTTCCTTAGTTTTTTGGGCTTGCTGGGAAAGGAACACAGAGCCTTACACATGCCAGGCAGGCACCAGCCACTGAGCTGCAACCAGAGCTCCAGTAAATTTAAGTTAAAATAACTCATTAAAAAAAAAAAACAAACCTAGTGTCTCAAATTGGAAGCAGCAAACTTCCCACAAAGAAAACTTTGACTTAGGAGGCCCTCATTTTATGATATTTCCTTCTGTATTCTCTCTGGGAGCCCAGGTGGATGTTTTCATTTCACACATGCAGGGTGTGGTCACAGGGTCCCCTGTTGCTGCAGGAAATTGGCTCTCTGTGCCCCAGGACACCATGTTCTGGACACCTCGTAGGCCTAAACACTGGCCTCTCTGGTTCTAGTCTCTGTTTCCACTTAATAAATCCTGTTCATTCAACCTCTTCCATCAGTTCATTTGGGTCATCACAGATTCTAACTTGTAGCTTTAAAAGCAGTGGCCCTCTTCACCCACAGCACAGTGGCTGTCAGAGAAACAAGCCTTTCTTTTAAGCCCCTGATGAGCATTACAGACATAGCACTGCCGAGCTCTTCACAGCCCAGTGCCCTCTGATCAGCCCAGGAAGCAGGCTGCTTGCCCTGCCTAGGAGAAGAAAGGGTACTCAGGAAAGGGGTTTGATCCACTCCAAGCTGCACTCAGCAAAGGCGGTGAAGAGTACAGGAACAGCTCAAATTGGAAATGGCCTCCTTTCAACAACAGAGCAGGGAGCGGTCGCCTTCTCTTTCCCATTGTGACCCTGGATCAGGTGCCCTGTTCTCCCAGCAAGACCTGCAACTTTGCTCATCATGAAAGGACCACAGCTACCCTCTGGTTAGGGGCTCCCCAGAGAAGTCTCTGCATGCTACTCACCCCCCATCTTGTATTTAGGGATGGAACTGCCTCTGAGAAGAGCTGCAGGTGGTATCCAGGCTGGGTTCTGCCAGCGCCTGGAGGCTTTTCTGACAAAAGTGAAATTTGTTTCATATATTCAGGACATGAATATAATGCCTGCCTTGCCAGTAGAGCAGCTCAAAGTCTGGCTAAAGAAGTATTTCCGGGCTAGGATGTGGCTTAGTGGTAGAGCACCTGGCTAGCATACAGGAGATCCTGGGTTCATTCCTCAGCACTGAAAAAAAAAGAAAAAACAAATATTTCTGCAGGGTCCGAGATTTAGCTCAGCGGTTCCACCACCTGCCTTGCAAACGTAAGGTCCTGAGTTCCCAGTACCAAAAAAAAAATATTTCTACAAAAGGCTTGCTCTGAGACAGGACCCCCACTGGGCAGATTCTAGGCTATTCCAGCCCTGTGTATGACTGTATTTTGTATTTTGTTTTTGGAAGGGTTGTTTGAAACAGGATCTCATTAAGCTCCTAAGTTCCCCAGGCTCGGCTCGAACATGGGATCCTCCTCCCTCAGCCTTCCAGAGTACTGGGACTACAGAGCTGTGTCTGATTTTTAACCTTGACATGCATTTATCCTCTCAAATCCCTTCCTCTCAGTGACTATTTCTTGGTTCTATCTCCTCCTAGGTCAGCGCTTGTTTGGGGAGACCATCCTAGGGCTCACCCAAGGCTCTGTGTCCGACCTCCTTGCCCGCCCAAAGCCCTGGCATAAGCTCAGCCTGAAGGGACGGGAGCCTTTTGTCCGGATGCAAGTGTGGCTCAATGACCCCAACAATGTGGAGAAGCTGATGGACATGAAGCGGATGGAGAAGAAAGGTGAGTGTCTGCCCTCTACCCAGCAGTGGGCCTTCAAGCTCACAGACCAGCCATTTCCTTATGTCTTCCACTCAAGGCCAATGAGGACACTGATCCCTCACCAAGCCACTGTGAGGCAAAGGGTCTCGGACAGTCATCAGCTAATGTAGACCTGAGAGGCCTGGGAAGATTTCATCATTTTCTGGCCAGCGGCCTGAATAGAAAGATCTCTTAGCACTGCGGGCAGAGCAGGGTGGTGGCTCGTCACAGCATCTGTGGCACAGGTACACATGCAAGTATTGCTGGAGAGCTCATTAAGGAATACATTTAGCAGATGAGGAAATTCAGGTTCAGAGAAGTTAGGGGCCTCCCCTAAGGTCACCCAGCCTGAAAAGCAGCAAGCACATTGCTGCCAGAAGAGATCCCCCTTCCATTAGTTTCTGGCCTCTGGGAAGCCAGCCTTGCTAGGGGAGAAGCTGCAGAGGCACCTGAGTATGGTCTTGAATGTAGCTGGCATCCTTCCCGCACCCTGTCAGCCACAGCACAGTAAAAAGTCCAAAGGGGAAGCAGCTCTGAGGAGGACAGCTGTGTCTGCTAGGTCTCATGGTTTGTGGTTCCTGATACTGGTCTGCCCCCCAGGTCCCCCGGTCCCACTATCACTCACAGTGCTGAGAGCCCACTGGGCAGCTAAATCCAAATCCCTTAGGTATGGAGGCTCCCACCAGCCATGCCCACCCTCCCTGAGCAGCTCATGCAAAGCACCTATGCAGAGCGGCCATCAGAGGTGTAGCCCTGCCTGTCTCCACTCCAGGGTACCCAAGCTAGTGGGTCAGAACCCAGGTTATGGCCCCTCATTCACTAGGAGAGTCTCTAGCCGAACACACTGTTCTCACCCAAGCAGGGAAAGGGCCAGTGCCCCGCAGCTGGAGCCCCCAATGCCTGCTCCCTAGCCTGGCCCTTTTATAAGAGACTTGGCTCTCCCAGCTTCCTGCTTACCAGGCACTGTGCCCATACCTCACTTAATCCACATTGCTTTAGCCAGTGTAGATTCCCCTAGGCCTTAGAAACTGACCTGAAGCTGGCATGAGCAGAGCAGGCATTCCCTGCAGGGCCAGCTGGCACCAAACTGTGCTCTTACATATGCTGAGGGCCTGCCACACGGACCCCAGGCACCACTGCTGCCCACTCATGATAGGCCCCAGTGGTGGCTTCCACCCATCCAAGGCCCTCTGCCCAGCTCTGGCCTGTCGATGGGTGCGCTGAGGCCCTGACACAGGCTGCAGCCCCTTGGGCAGTTCCATGCAGCATCACAAGCTTCAGAGGCCTTGTGCCGTGTCACTCCCTAACTTTTCTACTTATTGTGGGAAGTTTCAAGAAGTAGGGAGAATGGTACCAAGAACTCAGTCTAGCCATTGCTGAGTTTCAAACAATATCACAGTCCCCCATGGAGGCAGTGTCTACCACAATGTATTTAGGGTAGCTCCTCTCAGTGCCAGGGAGTATCCAGTCCTCTCCAGAGCAGCCCCATCCCTTCTGACATCAGGGTTTCAGAGAGCCCTGATCTCGCCCCCGCCCCCCCCCCCCCGCAGTGTGTTTCTCACCACTGGAAAAGGACCCTTGTCCCCCCAGACAGATCTGCAAGGACTTTCCAGGCCTCTGTGCTTCCTTCCACGTGGACTCGGCGCCATCTTGTGTCACAAAGGAGTCACTGTCTCTGCAGGGCCAGGCCTCCCAACATCCCAGATCACCAGAGCACTGCCATCCTCCCTTCTAGCCAGTGTCCTCTGCTCAGTAGAGAAGCCTTTGCCAGGCCCTTCAGTCACACAGCAGGGGCTGGAGCCCAGTCCTTCCCTCAGCTCCTGGACAGACCCGCCGTGGGAAGGAGGGGCAGTCCAGACTGTAGACCATATTCATTTTCTCTGGGGGAGATTCACCTTCTTGACTGTTTCCTAGTCTCTAAATGGCAAGTGAGTTAAGGAACTCTGTACCCTAATTTCCTGCCCTTGAAAATGAGAATTAAAATGCTAACTTCTCCAGGTCGTAAGGATTAGAAAGAATGTACTCAGTCTAATAAGACCTCAGTAAATAAGTTATTAATTTGATTTCCTTCAAAATAAATCTTGCCCCCGGTCTAACCCAAATTTAAAATTCTGTGCCAGGGAATCAAGGCTCTGTGATTTATATGCTTCCTTCTCTTCCATAAAGCTTTGGTTTCTCCTATGAACTCTAAATATATTTTCTTCTCCTTATCTTTTTCTTTCCTATAAACCTCTCTCTCTACTCTACTCGGCCATCTGCCTTTCTGTTCCTGTCACAGGTGGCCTTGGAACTGGGCCCTTGAACCAACCTGTCTGTATTCGACAGCACATGTCTGTTCACAGTCACACGCACAGTGTCTCAGCTGTCTTGGCAGCCCAGGGTTGGCCCTCACAATCCAGTCTGCTCCCTGACATTGATTTGGGATCTGAGTGTATGTCCCCCAGCTCAGTGTGGCTCCCAGGGACATTGGCTGGGGCTGCTCCCATGCTAAGGCCCAGTAAAACCAGGATGGGGCCAGACAGGGTAGCAGCTCTGTCCCCGGCAGCCTTAGATCAGACCTCACTCCCCTCATTTACTCACTGCATGACCCCAGATGAAGCCTAGGGACAGTGGCCCAGAGCCTCCCAGAGTATGACTCAGGACTAGATGATCAGCGTCAGGTGCAGCTGCTGGCAGTGACACTAGTGGCTCTTTGTGCCTCCTGCCCCTTGAACTTAAGCACACTGTTCATATCTCCCATAAGGAATTTCAGACCATATTCCCAACTCAGTCCGTCAGGAATTTTGGTGAGCAGTGTTCCTCTGTGAAAGCAGCCCGTGGTTTTGGACTTGAAGCCTGGTAGGCAGCGACAATGCACCCTAGAACCTGAGTTCCAGCAGTCCCCATCCCCCAGTGCCTGCCTGTGTCCTCAGGCTGCAGCATTCCCCTGCCTCCCCATTCCCTTATTACATCTCTATCACCTCCTCCCTACCTCTGACTGCAGCGACCTTTCCTCTCCTGCAGTCCCTCCTTTGCCTCCAGGCAGGCCTCATGTCTCTCACACCCCAGGCCCCGCCCCAGCCTCTTCTCCCTGGGCAGCACCACACCGCCTGGAAGTGGTCCCAGCAGGCTCAACTTCATCATGTCCCCTTCCCACCTCCATCATCTGCCAGCCCCCTGCCCCTCTCTGCTTTTTCTCAAGATCGTGGCCAGGGATCACTTCCTCCACACCACCCCCTGCCTCTGCCTACCCAGAAGACCTGTCAGAACCATCCAGCCCTTGCTCCAGGAGTTCTACTCTACCACCCAAATCTTTTTTTTTTTTGTATATCCTTGTATTGGTACATTTTAGGTATACAATATAATGACATTCATCATTGGAGATATGCACCTTTACATACTTTCTTGGTACTTATTTTTTCCCCCTTCCCCTGCCCTCCCTTCATCCCCTCCATCCACTCTTCCCTATTTACAAAGACTTGTTTCCATTTTTTCATTTTCTCATATTAATTCCATTCCCTTCTTTCCTTTCCCCTACCCCTCCCACTTCCCCTTCCCCTTTGCCCCTTTTCTTCCTATTTCATATTATCTATTATACCTTTTAGTCCTTGTTTACACTTTCAGTTTCTCACACTAGAGAAACTATTCACTGTGTCCTATTTATTTCACTTAAGAGTATTGCCTCAGTGTGCATCCATTTAGCAATAAATGTCTCTAATTTCTCATTTTTGATGGCTGAGTAGTACTCCATTTTATTAATCACATTTTCTTGATCCAGTCTCCAGTTGATGGGCATTTGGGCTGTTTCCAAGTTTTGGCTATTACAAATTGTGCTGCTATGAACATGGGTGCACATATATCACTGTGGTATGATTCTTTTAATTCTTTGGGGAAGATACTCAGCAGGGGAATAGCTGGGTCAATGGGACTTCCAGTCCTAGTTCTTTGAGGTATCTCCACACTGATTTCCACAGTGGTTGCACCACTCTATACTCCTACCAGCAGTGGAGCAGGGTTCCTCTTTCCCCATAGCCCTGCCAGCATTTGTTATTGGTTGATTTCATGATAACAGCCATTCCTTCTGGAGTGGGGTGGAATCTCAGTGTTGTTTTCATTTGCATCTCTCGAATGACCAGTGATGTTGAACATTTTTTCATATGTTTATTTGCCATTTCTACTTCTCTGAGAAATGTCTGTTCATTTCAGATGCCCATTTTTGGATTGGATCTTTAAATTTGGGAGGTCTGATTTTTTTTAAGTTCTTTATAGATTCAAGATAGTAGACCTTTGTCTGAAGGACCGGTGGTTAAGAAGAGTTCTTTTTTTTTTTTTTTTTCCTTCGGTACCAGGGATCGAACTTGGGTCGTTGAGCTTGCGCAGCAGGCGGCAAAACCACTGAGCTAAATCCCCAGCCCAAAGCCTTCTTTTTTTTTCTTTTTTCTTTTTTTTGGTACCAGGGATCAAACTGCTAAATCCCTGGCCCACTACCACCCAAATCTTAAACTCAGGTACCCAGTTCCCTGACCATCCTGCCTTGGCATCTCTCTTCATTCCACCTTATCCAGGACAGCCCCAGGCCCTTGATGGCACCCAGACCTCAGCTGCCCCTGGCTCACATACTGTATCCCCCACCTGCCCTCTCTGCCTATATTTCCTTCCCTGGCACCCCATCTCCATAGCCACACTTTCATCCTCTCTGGACATGGTGCTCCTTTCTCCCACATCTTCACACTCCTCCCCTGTGCACTCTAGCCAGACCTATGCCCCAGCCATTCTTCACCCATCCTCCTTGACTCCTGGGTCTTGCTAGGCAATTTCCCACAGTTCCTGGGCTGTGTGCCACCTCCATTTGGTACCTCCAGCTTCTGTGGGGCCCCTGGTACTGCTCCCCAGTCCTGGCCAGCCCTCTCCACATCATACCCTAGGGCTCCTCTTCTCAGATTCCTTCTTCCCACCTTCCCACATCATAAAAGACAGGGGAGATGGCACCCCTGCCTCCATCCTCCTGCCCCACTCCCACTCAGGACCCATCCTTATATTCCTCCCAGGACCCAGCTTGTGCACTAGCATCACCAGCCCTTCCCCTGCCATCTCTCTCCCCTCAGTCTAGGGACAGTCTCTTCCCACACTTAGCTAGTCGTGGTGACACCCACCTGTAATTCTAGCACTCTAGCACTCCATTTTGGCCCTTCTCTTTCTCATCTGTGTCATGACTGTGGCTGCGCTTTCTGTTCTTCTGCCTCCCCAGTTCCTCTCTCTGGCATAGACCATTCTTCTGAGCTCCTAGGTCAAGATTTTTTCAGTTCTACCCATGTCCCACAGGGTAAAGGTCTGGCTCCACATCCCACACCTGCTCCCACCACTGCCATCCTCTCTGCACACATGAATATAGACATGCTCTTTCCCATCTGTCTTTTTACACACTCATGCCACAGTCCAAGTGAGCAGCCCCTGCCCTCTGCCTCATGCCAGGTCCGGGCTCTCCCTCAGGGTCCCTCCACAGTACTCTGCATTTGCCTCCCCATGGCACACTACTGTGCTTGTCCATCTGTAACCCCCCACTGAATGTCAAGCTCTGCAGGGGCAACACATACATGTGACATCAAGCAGAGCCTCAGTGTGTGTGCTACTGGGGACAGCAGGGTTCCAGTGCAGGTGCTTTTTGGTTTGGTTTGGTTTTAGGGGATTTTTTTTTTTTAGACAGGGCCTTGCTATATAGCCCAGGCTGTCCCTGAACTCTTGATCCTCCCCCTTCAACCTCCCAAATGCTGGAATTAAAGGCACACACCATGACAACTAAGGTCAAGTATTTTGAGATACTCTCTGCAAATGTAACTTTAAAGCCAGACGTGATGGCACACACCTATAATCCCAGAACTCTGAGAGGCTGAGGCAGGAGGATCACAAGTTTGAGCTCAGCCTGTGCAACTCAGTGATTTAGCAAGACCTTGTTTTAAAATAAAAAAGAAAAAGGGCTGGAGATGTAGCTCAGTGCAAAGGCCCTACATTAATCCCCAGTACTGCAAAACGAAGAACAAATGTAACTGCAGGCTGCCAACACACCACTGTGTTTGGGGGGACCCGGGCTTTGTGCTGCTTCCCAACTTAGCATTGACCTCACCCTGCCATCTCCCCTCCACAGCCTATATGAAGCGGAGACACAGCTCAGTCAGTGATAGCCAGCCCTGCGAGCCCCCACCTGTGGGCATTGACTACAGCCAGGGAGCCAGCCCGCAGCCACAACACCAGCTAAAGAAACCCCGCGTGGTGCTGGCCCCCGAGGAGAAGGAAGCCCTGAAACGAGCCTATCAGCAGAAGCCATACCCATCCCCCAAAACCATCGAGGAGCTCGCCACCCAGCTCAACTTGAAGACCAGCACCGTCATCAACTGGTTCCATAACTACAGGTGCGACCCTGCCACCACCTAGAGCTCCCTGCCCTAGGAGCAGGCTGGACCACACCAGGGACAGTGGCCACGCACAGTGCTTGGAAACAATGCTGTAGACTTGGCCTCAGCACTCGGGGCAACTGAGGGCCCTTGGGTGGCCAGTTAGTTGGGGTCCCTCTTTGGAGTTTCTAACTCCAGAGATGTAGGGCCGAATCTATTCCCACAGCATCAGGTAGTTAGCAACAGTCAACATTTGCCACACCAATCCAGTCCAAAAATCACCTCTTGGCTATACTTTCATTAGGGAGCTTGTAGACATCTGTGGCCCAACATTTGTTCTGTAGTAATCTTGTGAAGCGTTCTCAGGATCTTTTATAGTATTGTTTTTCTAAAGTAGTTTGATTACTTTGTAATTAAATCATTTAAGTGCCTTTCTTTTGGGAAAGTTCACGAGTTAACAAAAATTCATTGAGCATCTACTAGAAGTGTTTTAACCAACTTCACATCACTCACTCCTCACCACTCCTTGAGGGGTAAAGTGGCATCTTCATCCTGTAGGGGAAGACATAAAACAGAGAGCTTGAGCGCCTCACCTACATAGGGCAGGGCCCAGTGCCCTTCCAGTGCATCAGAGTAGGCTGGGAGGAAAGGTTTGGAAGAGAGCAAGGCAATCCACTGAAGGGTGCTGAATCATTAGTCTCAGCTGTAGCCAAACTCCCTACTATTGGCAACTCCCAGTAGTCCAGTAGCAGTTCCCAAATTAGTGCCAAATTAAAACTGGGGTAGGTGCTCCTGGTTAACCCACAGGTGGCACACTTTTGGCCACTGCAAGTAGAGACCCTCACAACTGCTCACCAATAATAAGTGTCACAGAAGACCACAGATAGTTAAGGGCCCAAGGAAGGATCCTGTGTCTCTGACCAGGCTCTTCCCATTTGCAAGTTCTGCTGGGAACTCCCCAAGTTCTGAAAAAATGAGGAAAGTTTTAAATGTTAGATAGGCACCAGACCACACCCTCACTACCCATAAAGGCTGAGCTAAGTGACAGCAGCTTAGTGTGAGGTTTAAGGGGACTTGGCACGGGCAAAGTGCTCCATCAAGGCAGCACTGGCCACCCAACACCCTCCTTCCAGGAGGCTGGCTCCTTCCAGGACAAAAAGAGCACAGGAGCTGGGCGCACCAGCTCATTTATCCCACATCAACAAGCAGAGGTAGGCTAGCAGTCAGGGTCAGAGTCCCTGTCCCTGGAAGGACACATCAAAGTAGAAAGTGAAATGAAGGAGAGTGAATAGAAATGGGGGCCAGGTTCTCCAGAGCGCCTACTGGCCAGGCACCAGGCAGTCCCTTCATCACTCTAGTGACAAAGATGCATTAGAACATGTGCTGCAAATTATGCACCTTCATGCAAGTAGTGTGACTCTCACTGTCACACAGAAGCATGTGGAGCTCTGAGGATCTGGACACGGTGCCAATTCCACAGACAATCTCCAGACCATTCCCCTGCCTACCAGGACCCCTTCTCATAGGTCCCCCACTACCTTCTGGCCAGGGCCCCTTCCCTTGCATTTCCCAGCTGCTGTCCCTTGTCTTGCTGCCCTCCTGACAGCCACAGTGATGCCCACTGCCTGGTGGCCAGACCATCATTATAGAGATGCCTCTTGTACATTTAGCACAAGCAAATTCAACTGTCCACCCCTGGCAAAAACACTGAGGGAAGGGGAGGGAGGAGAAATAGCAGTAGGACTTCCACACAAAGCAGGTGAGCCAAGGGTGAACCCTCCATCATAACCACAACAAAGCCGCTGCGCCAATTCAAATGGGAGAACAAGCCTTTGCTGTAGAGATTGGAAAGCGGTCAAGGACAAGGGATGAGACAAGCAGAATTGAACTAGAGACAAACTTGACAAGAAACAAAACAGTGCAAATGAGAAGCATACACTGGGTCATTTGGGTGTAGCTCAGTGGTAGAGTGTATGCTTAGCATACTCGGGGCCCTGAGTTTGATCCCCAGGACCCAAATAAATAATCTAGTTAATTTAAAAACTAACCAGAACCACTCCTGGAACCTCGTCCTGCTAGATGATAGAGAGTATTCCTCATGAACATGGAGACAAGTCTGGGCTAAAAAGGATGAGTCTTCTATCTGCTGAGCACATCTTATGTGCCAGACACTGGGCCACAAGTTTTATAGCTGTAGCAGCTCATTTAATCCCCCAGCCAGCACCCAAGCAGTGTGGGTCCTGTTTTACAGAAAAGGGTGGGTGGAAGCCTAGGCCTGATGCCCTGGGCCCAACAGTATCTCTTCCACCCCCACCAAGTGCTTGGAGCCGGCTCTCATTCAGAAAGCAGCTGGGGATAAGGACAATGACTTACTCTTGTCTACTTTGTGCCTGATATTACACATTTAATATTTTATTTAATCTTTATAACATTTCTGCAAGGAAGACACTGTCCTCCATGTTTTTCAAATAAGAAACTTCAAGCTCAAAAGGTCAAGTTAATTTGTCCAAGTTGCACAGCTAGTAGATAGTAAAGCCAGACTCCAGGCCCAGACTCACCTAGCTCCCAAATGCCCATCTGTTTGAGCCTGGCTAGGACTATAAGTGAGCCTCCACCTCCCAACAGGGTGAGACTGGGGGCTGTCCTCCACAGGTGTCCTCATTGCCAGGGGTTTGGAAGCCAGTCAAGAGCAGGGCCACCCTCCCAGCACATCACCAGGGAGTGGTCACAGGAGCTGCTATTTCCCAGGGTCTCCCCAAGGAGGGAGGAAAGTCTTGTTATCCCTGGGAACTTTGAATAGGATTCTCAGACCCCCATCTTTCTGAACCAAAGCTCAAAAATCTTCAGTACAAGATTCTAAGCTCACTCTGTGCAGGAAGCAAGTATCTTATGAAATAGATTAACAGCCACTACCAGAGTTCTGTGGACCTGGACCAAACCACAGCTCTCTTCTCCCTGGCTCCACACTGCCCACAGCCAGCATACAACCTGACTTACAGAAGCATTCCGTTTATTGATGACATGCCCCTCAGACAACATTCTCACGTACACCTAACCCAAAGGCTTTGTGCCAAGTGTGATGCTAACTTGCCCAAAGACGCTCTTCCGCCAGGGTACGTGTGCACATTATCAGAGGCTTTCTCAGCCCTTGGAAAGCAATACCTGGAGAGATGCTGATCTTAGTACTGTGAGCTGGAAATCCAGGGCCCTCTGAGGCAGCTTCCTTTCTAAAAAGGGAGAGTGTGCTCCCAGCTTGCAGTAGATAGCAGTGTCTCTGCAAAGTATCACAGCACATTTCCCACTGTTGGCTGGATGCAGCTTGATTAAAATCTGCTTGATATATTAAAACATATACTTGGTCTCCTTCCTGCTTGATCCAATGACACTTCTTCCCTGGTCTTAATTCAGAGGAAGGGATTAGTCAAAAATACACAATTTGGTGGAATCCTACTAGAAACCTCCCAGCCCTCTGTGGCTCAGAGTTGGAGGTGGAAGATGTCCACCTGAGGCACTGGCCCATAGTTGGTTCTCTTAGGGGAACCCCTGGTGAGGACCCAGTGATTAGCACACAGTTCTTTTTATTAATTCAGCCAGCATGTATGATACTGTATGCCAAGCACCAGGCCAAGCACACAGATTAAGAGTGAGCTTACCTTCCCAGTCCAGCTGGGGGTACAGTGGGGCAGTGATAGAGAAATGTGATATTCATTAAGTATGTGGTATAATCAAAATATGTGGTGAATTTTTTATAGCCATTAATGCCCTCGCCTCAGAAACATTTGCCCCATTATTCTTGCCACTTTCTTGTTGTTTTGGGTTTTTTGTTTTGTTTTGTTTTGTTTACCAGGTATCAAACTCAGGAACTTGCGCTTGCAAGGCAGGCACCAGAAGCACTGAGCTAAATCCCCAGCCCTTCTTGCCACTCTCTGAAGCAGTTCTGGAAGTCCTCTTTCATGAGAGTCTTTAGAAGGTGTAATCAAAAATATGTTAAATGCTGCTGTCCAGGGCCACCATGAGAAAGGCAGGCTCATAAAAGCATTATGGAATGTCTTCATCCACCTTCATTGACAAGATCTTGCACAGTACAACTTCTGGCTCTTCCCCAAAGTCAAAATGACCATGAAAGAAACAATCTATTTGCAAAGACCCAAGTTCAATCCCTGGTACCAAAAAAAAGAAACAATCTATTTACTTTTTACTTTGAATCAATTCAGGATGTTGAGGCAGCCTTGACAGCAAAACTAAAGACATAAAAGAGAACTTCCAGAACTGCTTCAGAAAGTGCCAAGGATGATGGGATAATGGGGGGGGGGGCGTTGGGGGAGGTCTTACAGGTGTCTTTTACTGTAATCATTCTTTTTCAAATTTACACATTCACCGTATTTTTTCAATACCACCTTGTACTTGGTGGAGAGGAAGGGGTGGCTAACATCCCAACACTAACCAGCGAGGCCAGTGGTCATGGGCACCGGGAACCAGGAGAGGCTGGCCGTACACTGGAGAGCCTTAACGCCTGTACCGCCTCTGTCGCCCACAGGTCTCGGATCCGCAGGGAACTGTTCATTGAGGAAATTCAGGCCGGAAGCCAGGGCCAGGCTGGCGCCAGCGACTCGCCATCAGCCCGGAGCGGCCGCCCTGCACCCAGCTCGGAGGGCGACAGCTGCGACGGAGTGGAGGCGGCTGAGGGCCCAGGCGCCACCGTCACCGCCACTGCCGACGCGGAGGAGCCGGGCGGCCCCACAGCCGCCACCAAGTCTCAGGGAGGGCCAGGCACAGCGGAGCGCGAAGAAAGGCCACCACCGCCATCGGGGACCCCGGGGACGCCCGTCCCAGACGACGCCGCCGCTGCCGAGGACGCGGGCCGGGCCGGGCCGCCACCGCCCCCGCCCCTCGAGGGCCCCGCCGAGCTCCCGGCGCCCGTGCCAAACCCCGCCACTGCTGCCGCCGCCGCCACCGGGGAGGACGCCGCTACCTCAGCTGCCGCCACCAGGGGTCCTGCCTCGCCGGGCACGAGTGCGGGCACGGGCACGAGCACAGGCACGAGCGCGGGAGGGACCGCACCCGCGGCTGCGCGCAGGCCCCGCTCGCTGCAGAGCCTCTTCGGCCTGCCTGAGGCGGCGAGCACCCGGGACCCGCACGACAACCCCGTGCGCAAGAAGAAGGCGGCCAATTTGAACAGCATCATCCACCGCCTGGAGAAGGCCGCCAGCCGCGAGGAGCCCATCGAATGGGAGTTCTGAGGGCACGGGCCGGGCCAGCACGAGCACCGGGTCGGGTGTGGTCGGGTCGGGCTGGGTCGGCCCCGTGGGCCGAGGCCGGAGCCCCTGCGTTGCGCACTTAGCCCTGCAGGCCACAGGGCAAAATCGCCATAGGCCAAGGTGCATATAGAAAACAAAGGAGCATTAAGCCCAATCTATGTCGTGTTTTCAAGGAAGAAAACGGAAAATGTGTAGTCCAGCTTTTTTGTACCCTGAAGTGTTTTTTTTTTTATTGCCCTAAGTGATTTCCACAGGTTCTGGAATAACTCTTACAGCTTTTGCCTTGTGCCCTCCTCTTTCGTGTGGGCTTTAAAAAAAAATCAAACCCACATATTAAAAGGGGGCTTTTTATCTGCCATCTAATGGCTTCAGAGCGATAATACACTATTATCTTCTTAAACCAGGAAAAAGGGGGGAGGGGGGATTTTTCAGAAAAAAACTAAAAAAGAAAGTTTTTGTAGCTGTTCAGTTGCCACTAAGAGATTGCACAGTCAAACCGACTCTAAACACACTAGTTTGGATTCCTAAATATTTTCAAGAAAAGAATCTTCTCGTTTGAAACTTTGAATTAAAGTAAAAACTCATTTACTCCACATATTTTTTAACAAAAAAAAAAAAGTCACATCAGGAAACTTATCTGATTTTTGTGGTAGCTGATGTAGTGTTTTCTTGTACGTGAATAGAATCCTGACATGTAGTGCACATTGATCCATAGCTTTAACTGACCCGGGGCTTTTGCTGCCCAGGGTTTGTTTAATACACTCCATTCTAGGCCAAATCAGGACAAAAAGAAAAGATCCGAATCTAGGTATTTTATAATCTGCTTTTTAACCTCTAACCGCAGAGCACGCTGATCAGACCTCATATCTCGGAGGTTTAGGAGACAAGTTAGAACTGTAGCATGTACCCGTTCATTTTGTTTAGTTTATGGTGTCTCCGTCTGTGTTCGTGCGTCCCCACATGTGCGAGCATTGGAAGACAGGAAAGAGTAGGCCGGCAAGGTCGCAGCAGGCAGTCCTGGGGCACAGCGGCCCCCGTCTCATCTTTCCTTGGCACAGAAGGCACCTCACCTCACACCACTCTTCCTGGGCGTCTGATGGACTGAGCCCCCTGGGGGAAGATGCTCCCTGGGCCTGGGCAGGCAGGGCTGTGCGCACATGCACTCCCTCTTCCCCCTTCCCACCACAAGCACTGATGACCCTGTTGAACTTGTGGGAAGCTTCCCTCCCTGCAGAAGAGAGGACATGGCAGTCTGGGCCCCTCTCCCACCCCTGTAGAGATGGCCCAAACTCACCAAAACGTTGACCGCTCTTCACTTCCAGACCAGACCATTGGCCCTTCATTTCACCTCTTGGGAAGTTATTTTATGCACAGTTTAGGGCAGTCCAAGTACAAATCAGAAGTCTAACTTGTCTCTGATTCCTCCTGTTGTCTATGTGTATATGCGTGAGAATAGAGGTGGATGAGAGTGTGCGTGCGTGTGTGTGTGCAATTTTATACGTCTGTGTATTTTCTTAAGTACCTGTGCACACATAGAGTGCATTACTGCCACCTTTTTCAATAAGCTGTTTTATCAGTTATGGCTTCTACAAGTTTGCTAATTTAGACTCCTTTATTGCCATATCTTTAAACTAACAATAGATGATTTCGGTATATATATATTTTTTTTTGCTTATTTATAGGTGCTGTATTTTATTATCTGATTGTTAGGAAGGGATGAAAGGGGCAAATATTCTTTAGAGGGATAGACTGCCGGCAGTATTGGGTATAATTTACAAGATGTAGTTGTCATACTGTATATTACTGATTGAAAACTTTTTGACCGTATTGTGTATCATTGAAACCTTTGTCTTAGGTCAACATCTTTGGATGACATTTTAATGGTGCATTCATTATTTCTTAAGTTTAATTAATATTACTTTTTTGATTTGGGAGGGTGGGAGGGAGTTCTAATTTTAAAGGTATGCTCCCGCTATTACACCTCAGTGTGCTTGTTATTACTTAACTTGTAGGACTTTGACTGTAAGATGTGAAACCACATTTCTTGCATGATGTTTTAGAAATTATGTATTTCATTTACAGTCTTTTAACCTGCAACTGCAGCACTTAGTTCAAGTTTTCACAAACTTAAGAGTCACTACACTAAAGACAATGCTTTTTCATGAATAAGAAGTTCTCAGAAGGCTCTAGGAGGCTGGGAGGCAGGCCCTTTGTTCCTCTTTGGACGGTTGCATCATTTCTGAACTTGACGTCTTGGTTCGTTAGGAAGAGAATCCACCACGGAGAAGCTTAAGGGGAAGCGGATTAATGTCCGGCTGGCTGCAGGTGCCCTAAGAAGAGCGAGTTCACGCCAGGACAGTGAGGGGCAGAGCCACTGATAGTACTGTGGTGTCATCTCCACAAAACCTCAAGGGAACTTTGTCATCATATGTGGTGACCCTCTAAATACCTAATTTTCATTAGAATGAGAAGTAGGGAGTTAACTGTTAGGCTAATGTTTTTGTTTCAAAGGCATGACTGTTACTTACCAAGGTGTTAAATCTGAGGAAATTGGGAAGTCTAGATTTGTCTGTCCTCGTGGCCAAATGGTAACAGTCTACCACAGCCACTTTGGCTCTTCCCAGCAATTGAGTCATTTTTTGTTTTGTGTTTCTTTACTTTTGAACTGGGTCATTGTTGATTTCCATCCTCATTCTGTCTTTTCTGCCAGACTTACATCTGGGTGCTCGATACAATCAATTGGTTAGATTCTGCTTGCGAACAGATCTGTTTTATATTTTTTTCTTTATTATTTATTTGTTTGTATTGAGATCCCAACCGTATGATCTTTTGTGTTAAGCTAACACTGTAGTACTTCTAAGATCTGCCACTAAATAACAAATCTGTGGAGGGGGAGCAGCCCCTTCCTCATCAGGCCCCTCAATTTAAGTCTAAGGGTTTGTCTTTCATCTTGATAAGCAATATTCAAGTGCCTTGAACAGCGCCCCCTCTTGAGTGGTGACCTTCCATTGGCTGGCCATCCAAATAGCAGCTCCACAGGCAGCCAACCTTCCTCCTCTTTAATCTCTGTCAGCTTAAAAAGCTGATTTGTACCTCTCCCCAGGGGAAATGGTTCCATATAAAACACTAACACTTAATTACAAGCTCCATTATACCATTTTAAATGGCTTCTTTTTTGTTAATTGGAGGCAGCATTCATAACTGGAGGTTTCTGCCATTACTTAGCTAAGTGGGGGCCCAGCATCAAATCAATGTTTGCATCTGGCCGCCTGACCCTTGCTTCCTGCCCAAATCCCCTTGTGATATCTGAGATGTGTGGGTTCTGTCCTAGACCCCGTCTCCTCACTTCCAGCCCAGCCTGGCTTCCGGGTAACCTCCTCTCTGAAACTTTTGGATCAATCAGGATATCTGATTTTGTTCTACCAGACTTATCTTCTTTAGGAAGGGTTGTACAGCCACTTAACTCGGTTATTCTAACCAGCCTACCTAAGGAACAGTGTGACATGAAGTGGCGTCTGGTCCCATCCTGGGGCAGGTGCCCTGGGATGCAGGCTTAGAAGAAATCTCCAAGAAATCCCAAGATCATGGCTCACAGGACTACTGCCAAGCATGCTGCTCTGGGAAAGCAATCAAGACAAAAGATGGCAGCTCTCAACCTCCCCAGGACAGCTCCTTGTGCCTCTGAAGCACAAACGCCTGCCTGCCTGGCTTCCTTCCTGTCGGTGTCTGTGTTTTCTCCCTGTGTAAAAACCTTTTTGATGTGGATGATTGGCTCTGGTTGGTGGTCCAGGCACATTGCTAATTTAGGAATTAGTGTTTTCCTGTGTTCTTCCCATGGCCAGAAGAGACCTTTCCTGACCCCCAGCACTCTGTAGATCCACATAGCTCATGCTCATGCCCCATGTGCCTCCTGGCCAGGGCCAAGGTTGTGGTGTTCCTCATGAACAAACCAAGCAAGGGGCAGGTTGTACGTGACCTGGAGGAAAAGCTCTGGACCATGTCATGGGCCTGCCCTCACATGGGAACTGAAATCACCAGCAAGCTCAGCCATGGGCAGGTGCCTTCCCTGCTACAGCTGGACTGGGTGCCTATGTTCCTCTGGAACTCCTGTCCTTTCATGCTGACGTGATCAATGAGCTCTGGACATTCTATGCAATGGCTTTTGTTCCTCTGCTTCCAGAAAAATAAATCTCCCTGGAAAATAGCAGAGGAGCCAGGGGAATCTACACATGTCCTTCTGGGATAAGCATAAAGTGAAATGGATTTGGTCACTGACTACAACTTGAGCTTTTGCCTTAAATGCATTATGACAGGCACCTACAGAAACAAGCATTTGCCTATAGTCATTCCAAGGCCAGCCTTCCCAAACCCAGCTGCATAGGAGAAAGATCAACACAGAGGCCAGGGGTGCATAGTGAGCGTGGTGGGCTCTTAACCTCAGTACTTTAGGCTGGAAATACTCTCACTGCTGGGATGGCCCTGTCCCTTCCTGGATTTCCCCCCTCATCTTCACACTCCTCATTTGTCCCCTTCTCTCTCACTAACCTGTGGTCTCCACTTGATGTCACCCCCTCAAGACCAAGTGGGCTGGGCAGTGAAAGAACTTGAAGCATGGCAGACCTGAGCATCTCAGCCTGATGGGCAGGATTTTTGCCTCTTTAGTGAGCACTGCATGGCTGGATGGCTGGGCACTGCAAGGCATATGGCTTCTCCTCTTGGCATTCACCTGTTTCTGAGGTTCCTGCAGCTGTTTTCTTTGCAGGCAGGGGTGATCTCAGGCCTCAGAAGACCTTGTCTTTGCTCTGCCTTTGTGTCCTGTGCATTCCTGTCCGGCTGTTGAGATCCATCTCAGCCATCCCCATTGCCCTGGGCTGCCCCAGACAGCCACATGATCATGCTTCCCCAGGAACTCCGTAGCTGTCCACATCTCATGTTTCTGGCGCTGGGGTCATGACTTTTGCCTGTGAGCTCTCTTTTGCAAACATCAGGTATCTTAAGGACAGGAGAGGACATAGGACTTTCTCCAGCCTGCCTGCCAGGTCTTCTTTTCTTCCCAAAAGAACTTTCTAGTTTCTGTTCAGTGTCAAAGACAACCACTCCCTAGGGCTGCTGGTTGGAGGTGGGTCCACCCACTGGTAGCCAGACTGTTGTGATGGGAAGTAGGACCATGCTGAGGATTTGTGTCCTCATGTGCCTGGGCACCTACCAAAAGAACCTCACATTTGGAAATCCCTGTGGTGCTCCTGCTGTGGTTTCACTGGGGCCTTGACGTTAAGGAAGTCCAGTGACCACCAGGACAAGGTTCCTGTCCTAGCTGGCTAGATGGGGGCCCAGAATTCTAACATCGCTTAGCTGCATCCCCAGTGGGCCTTGGGACAGTCTGGGCCAGCACATTTGCATGCTAATAGAATGGTCCAGTTTGACAATGTCATTTTCATTCCCATCGGTTTTGCCTTTTTTATAAATGAAAACTACCAGGAAAAAAGGGAAAACAGGTTTCCAAATAAAATTCCAAAAAGATCCAGCCTATAATTTCTTTGAGATGGGCTGAAAGATAAGGGCCAAGACTTGGGGGCTAAATCATGATGCAAGAAGAAGAGGGAGCAGCAAACCATCCTAAAATGAGGCATGGGCCCAAAAACCTTGGTGGCCTACATGCCTAATCAGGGAAATAAAAGGAAAAGCTATTTCCTCCCAACTCCCAGGACCTGCCCCCCTTTACCACGCTCCACCCACTGACCTTCCTCTGCTACCTCCCCTCCAAAGATCCCATGTCCACACCATCAGTGGCATCTCGAATTTTCATTTTTGGATGAAGTGACATTTAGCTTTAACAAGACATTTCCAAAGCGCCTGGTCTCCTCCAAAATGCTAACTTTAAAAGTTCGGCATTGTAGGCAAAGAATCTCGAAGAAAAGCTAGTAAGAGAAAGACATTAGGCTATGCATAAATGTGCACTTCCCCTCCCCTGTTATTTGACTTTTTAATTGTCTTCAGTTTAATGGATCATTTTCATTTCCTCATAATGTTAAGGAGTATATAGTCTATGTTACTGTAATTTTTGTAGTGTTTGGGCTTTAATTTCTACCACAAAATATGCTATATGCTATGTATCAAGCTTTCTGTGATCAGAAAGGAAAGGTGCCTTAAATCCCAATGTCACGGCTCTATCCCTATGGAAAATAATCAGAAGCACAGTGTATGGAAGCATTGGGACTTCCGTTAGCAAAACAATACACCACACAGCAAGACACATTGAGGTGGCAAGGGACTGTTTTTGTTTTATAATTCCTTTTCCTCCTCCCTTATTTCTTTTGTTGTCTTTTGTGGGAGTTTTTTGTTGTTGTAGTTTGCTTTAAACAGAAAGCACTTAAATAGATGACTACGTGTAAAAGTTTTGTGCAATAGAAATAATGTTTGTTCATTTTTGAAAGATGGCGCATTGCACACCAAATGAACTCAAAGTAAGCTTTAGACCAGAATGATTCAGGTTGTGGCTGAGTTATGTTCACTGTAGCTCTGTGTGTTCATGAACCGAAGGGGAATCAGGCTGCCAGCCCCTGCAGTGACTCAGCTACCCCTGCTGAGCTGAGCGTGCAGGGCCAATGGGCTCCAGCCAGATCTACCAACCTGGGTGCAGTAGGGTAGGGGTGCCTGTAATTCAGCAGCTGAGAGCTTTCCCGAGTGTCTGAGACCCCAGCCATCCTTTCCAGCACTTAACCTTGTCTTGTTGAGACAGACTGACTGCTACTGACCCGCCAGTGTGCATGAGGATGGTTATAAAAGGATGTTTCCTTGACAAAGAAAAAAATGTATATCTGTCTATCCTCTTCTATTTATTATTAGGTTAATCATTTAAGTACATATCAGGAGTGTGTTGTTTCGTGTTCTCATGAATGCTTTTTGCTGTCACTCCAGTGGTTACTGTGTTCTGCTCCCCCCTCCCCAGAGAAACTAAGAGTCTGGGGTTTTGCTTGAGGGAGGGGTTCTCCAGCAGTCAGACACCTGTCTCCCAAGTAGCCACTCAAAAACTGGTGGTTTTAACTGTTTAAATGAAAGTTGGTGAATGAAAATCTACCACAGTCAGGAAGTGCCGAGGGGCAGATCGCTCTCGAGGAAACTTAGGAAAGCCAAGTTCAGTTCCCCAAAGCCTCCTAGAGCCTCTGTTAAGACTTCTGGGTTCATGAAGGTTCAGCGAGCCCTGGTCAGAGACAGTACAGTGGCCCAGCCGAGACCATCCCTTCTGAGCAGGAGAGCGGTTCCTTGCAAGGCCCACACGGGTTACTGTATTTTAGTTGGTTTCTGTTGTCCTTGTCCTGGCACACAAAGTTGATCAAAAGCATCCTGTGAAGTAACAGGTGTTTCTTAGCACCGGCAGTGGCTGGAGAGCTCAGCCTGGGAAGCCATGGGCAGGAGCCCCTTTCCCTCCAGTGTGGGGAAGCCCAGAGGAAGCCTGGATGTGGAGAAAGAACTTTTTGTGGTTAGAAGCACAGCCATCAAGACACCCCAGGCATGGGGGGCCACTGCCCACACCAAGGCAGGCTGGACTGCCTCTGCCCCCAAAGTGCCACCCACCCCAGACCCACTTGGCAGAGCATTTCCTCCCTGCTGTGACTTGTCACCTCTGAAGTCTTTGGGGTCCCGGTTTTGTTCCTGTCTCTGGGAGAGAAAGCCCTCCAACAAAGTGATTGCCCCATCTCCCCAAAGGGTTTTCATTTTTTTCTAATTAGTCTATGCATTTCTCTTTCTCTCTCCCTCCCTCTCTCCCCACCCGTTTCCTGCCTGTTAACGGGCATCTCGTGTCCCCACCCTCCACGACCCTTCAGAAAATGCTGTGCATTTTGGAGACGTGAGAATTCATTCAAAATTCTTAAAGCATTTGAGAATAGCTTGTTATAAAGTAAAAGCGGGGAAGAAGACAAGATGGTTTCCCCCACGTCCCTTCCCGTGGAGTAAGAGACCTAGCTCTTTGCATTTGTGCAATAACTACTTGCGGTGAGAGCGGGTAGCGCCATGCTCCTGTCCAGACTACTAACACAGCACAAGACTGCTTCACGAGTGGTGACCTCCGCAGACGGCCCTTCATGAGCTCAGTTCCCAGTGCTTTGTGGTGTCTTACACTTTAGCAGTATTTTATATTTTCTGTAACGCACTAAGTCTTAGATGTTTTCTAGAGCTCGTTTGTTAATACAATCACAGATTTTTTTTCCCTTAATCCTCACAAAGACCCAATTGACCAAAAAAGAAGAGAGAGGAAAAAAAAGGCGTCATTTTTGTACAAATAGCTTTGAGAAGCCTCTGTTGCTGTGACTCATCTCTGATAACATTTTAGTTCTTGCTACTTGTTTTCCGCATTCAGAGTCAAAGTTGATCTGGCTGGCGTCGGGGTGGGGGAGGCACCCGTCAGCCCCTCAGCGTCGTCCCTTTTGTCTTTGGTTAGCCATACGATGTTTGTTCTCAGCACTGTACAACGGTCCCTATATGATATGGAGAAGCAATATCACTGAAACTCACACCATGTATTATTATTATTCACTAGCACCCTAGGTGTGATAATTGAAGTAAATATCTTTTATACAAACACAACAATGTGTGGGTTGTTTTTATTTGAAGTGCTCTGACCTGAGGAAAAGCAGCAAACACTTTCATTTGGGTCCCAAGGGCACCTCAAGAATGTCTGTCCTCCCACACCTTCCGGTTTGTCCTCTGTCTCGTGGCTTCTGGGCAGGCATTGGCAGAAACATGGGGTGTGGGGCATGGGCACTGGCTGGCCTGTCCTAGGGTCTCTATCCTCGGAAGCACTCCCTAAGGGCCTGCCTTCCTGCCTGCTGTTGCCACCCTGACTGGCCGAGTGCCCTTGAACTTGTACACTGCCCCTTGCTGGCATCTGCTTCCTTGTCTGTCAAATTTTGAGACACTATTACCTGTTCTTTGGCATGTTGTGAGGACCAGGAATGGTGGCCCACGTTACTGACTGTAGTACTGGGATGATGGTAGCAGCCCAAAAATTGGGGCTTGTGGGACCAGTAAAAAACCTCTTGCACCTACCTGGTCAGTGGCCCAGCCTCACCTGCATTGGGGTGTCTCAGTTTGTCCCTTGCTGATGTGAAGAAAGTCAAGCCAGGGGGGGCCAACTGACATAGACAACTGAGCAGGAAGAGGGAGGGAGGGTGGCTGTGGGTTTCTGCAATGATGAGGCTTCTGAGACAGGCCTTCTTTCTGACTAGTGCTGGGAGTGAGAGGTGCCAAAGCCCTGCAGAGTAAAGCTGTGGCACACGCGTGTGACTCGGGATAGTTCTTGTGTTGTGATTTACTGGGTGAGGAAAGAATCGCCATCCACGTGGTGTGCAGCTATGTGGTGGGTTACGTGGTTGCATGTTAACTTGCAGATTTTTAGAATATGAAGCTCCCCGGGGGCTGGGGATTTAGCTCAGTGGTGCCGACGCCTGCAAGGTCCCGAATTTGATCCCCAGTACCAAAAAAAAGAATATGAAGCTCCTGTGTGATACATAATTGTGAGCACTCTCCAAATGAACCCAATTCAGAGTCACCGGATGAGATGGAGGCAGCCACTCAGGGATGTAGGTATTGCTAGTGCTGCCTCCCAATGCCAGCCCCTCCCATGGAAGAAACTAGCTGGAAATCAGCTGGCAGAGAAAAGAAACAGAGTTCACCCCGTGGCTACCACTGGAGGGCGCCCTACTCCAGGCCAATTGCTCAACGACTTAGCCTGGGCCTTTCTGCTTTCCCCCAGTTAAGTGGGCCTGAAGGAAGCTGTGAAGTTTCTTTGGTGCTCCAAGGAGACACAATTGCAGATAAGCAGGTGGCTGTGTGACAGTGTGGCACACTGGAGCCCAGGAGCTGTCTGCAAGAATCCTGCCTGCTTGGGCTCACCAGGACCTCCAATGGCCGCCTCAGGCTGTGGCTCCTTCTCCACGGTCCTAGCACCTCGGCTTGGAGCACATGCAGCCTGCTGGTCCCCATTTCCATTTGCCACTGGTTCCACCAAGGTGGCAGAGCCCAGGACCTCGGCTTGCTGGCCACCCTGGGAGCTTGGAAGGTTCTGGAAACCATTAGGACATTGGCGGGGACCCAGCCTGCAAGCTGTTCATTCCAGTCTGACTACCTAGCATGGAGTAGTTTGCTGTAACAGACTGGGAGACACAGCCTGCGGTGGCCTTGGGCAGGCATTGCTGAATTCCTGCCTTTTCCATATAGCTCAAACTCTCAGAATGTCAACTAGAAGGACCTTGTATCCCCCGTAAAATTGTGGACACTGGGCACAATGGCTCACACCTGTAACCCCAGCACTCTGGGAGGCTGAGGCAGAAGGATCACAAGTTCAAGCACAGTCTGGGCAACTTAGCAACCTAGTGAGATCCTGTCATAAAAATTTTTTCATAATTTAAAAGGGCTGGGGATGTAACTCAGTGTGCAAGCCCTGGGTTCAGTCCCTAGTACTAGAAAAACAAAAACTGTACAGACAGGTCATAGCAGAGCTGGTCTCTTGGGGGCAGCGGAGGGTGCCACAGAGAATGAGGTTTGAAGACCCCATCCCTGTGGTCACAAGGTGCACTGTGGAACCTCAGTGGTCTCTTACCAGCTGGCAACCTTGGGCAAGTCTCAGTTGACACTCAGGACTCTTTTCCGAAAGAGTGGATGGATCTGACTTCCTGGCGTTCCCATCTCCATCTCTGTAACAGGCACTGTACGAATGCCAAGCCAGCGCTGCGATGTGACTCAGTGGGCGAGGGCTCGAGGCCCTAGGTTTAAATCCCTACCATTGTGTAAAGGAAAACTAAACTAAGGTCTTCGGGCTGCTAGGGGAACTGAATGACACACCTAGAAACTGCTCGGCGGCGTCTCAGTGCTTGTTGGTCAGTTGTTGACAAATGTCCTTTCATTGTCTTCTGGTTGCAAGAGCAGTTCCCTCAGGTGAGGGTTTTTTCTCCTTTGTGCCTGTACAGGAAGAGTCCCTGGATCCTTCTCCAATCTATCCTGCTCTAAACTGGGCACTCCTCGGGATACCCAGAGAACCAGTGCCGCCAGGCCTGATGTGGGCGCTCAGTTTGAGTAGCACGATCCTCCACAGAACTGCATGCTGGGAACAGGCAATGTGGTGGGGAAGAGGGGTGAGACGTCCTCACACTGACTCCACTGTGTGGCTGGTAAGAACACAGCTGGAACCGGATGTGGTAGTGCACACTCATTATTCCAGCACTCTGGGAGGCTGAGGCAGGAGGATCAAGTTTAAACTGAGCCTGGGCAACTTAGCAACTAGTGAGATCCTGTCTCAAAATTAAAAAAAATAAAAAGACCTAGGGATGTAGCTCAGTATGAAGGCCCTCAGTTCAATCCCCAGTACCTGGGGAAAAAAAGAAAAGAAAAGAACAAAGTTGTATCTGGAGGGCAGCAAGCTGGGTGAAGTTGTTCCCTACCTGTGGCATCCACAACCAGCCTTGGGGGTAGGGGACCAGCTGGGGAGGTGTGCACTCATTGGCATGGGCACAGGGTCACCTTGGGCTGTGGCTCTGGCAGATCTGAGGTCTGATCTGTACAGGACCAAGTGCAGCCTAAGTACTTACTAGGTGGTAGTGTGCCTAGAGGACCAGCTGGCCCTGCCAGGCTCTGGGTGCCTTTGCCCGGCCAGCTCTGCCCCCACTCCAGGGACCCTGAAGTCCTGGGAATCCCTGTGTGTTCCAGCTGGAGGAAACAGATGTGCCCTGCTGGGTAGAATCCACCCCACCCTGTGTCACTGCCCCCCATGCTGCAGGGACAAACCGGGAGCTTACCTGCCAGTGGGAGGGAATAGACAGAAGATGCAATAAATAAGTGAGGCTCAGGTAGCTTAGAAGGTGATCCATGTTATGGGAGAAAAATAAGGCAAGGAGACCAGGAAGAGCAGGTGAAGCGTAAAACTTCAAATCGGAGTCAGGGTCAGCCCCCTAAGAACCTAGCATCAGGACAGTCTCAGCAGAGGTAAGGGGATGGGCTGCACAGATGCCAAGGGAAGGCACTTCCCAGCAATGCAAAGGTCCTGTCGTGTGAGCGTGTCTGGAAGCCAGTGTGGCTGCAGCAGTGACCAAGGGGAAGAGAGGGTGGCAGCAGGTCAAAGAGATGAGGGAAAGGCAGAGCATGTGTGGCCCTGTCACCCTGCAGGGCTTTGGCTTTTTCCCTGTGCAATGGAGCTGTTGGAGGGCTTAGCTGAGGGCATCCGGCCACACTTTGTCCAAGCCTCTCTCTGCCTGCTGCTGCGGGACTAGACTCTGTGGGTAGAAGGGAGGCCACTGTGAATCTGTTGCCATATCTGAGATGAGAGGTGGCTGTGATGGGGACCAGGTGGTGGCCGTGGTGAAAAGGGACTGGATTTTTGGATCTGTTTGGAAGGTGGAGCCAAAAGTAGGACTTAGGGCAGGTTTGACATAAGAAGTGACAGAGAACTGCGGATAACTCCGGGCTTGGGTCCAAGCCACTGGCGATAGCCTGGCCAGGGCCTCAGGACAGCAGGTTTCTCGGAAGGAGACTGGCTCGGGCAGGAGGGCTTCAGGCTTCAGGTCAGATGCACTAAGGTTGAGATGCCAGGTAGGCAGGAAGGGGAAGAAGAGGACAAGGCTAGGTGTGGGCGGGAGATACACAGTGGGGCAGCACTGGCTTGTAGAAGTCGTCCAGGTGGCCAGGCCAGCAAGCATGAACACCATGCTTGTATGCCAGGGCCAAGGAGGAGCCAGAGCTGCTGCCGCAGGAGAGGGGAGATCGGCTGGGGACACCTTGCAAAGGGGCGCAGCAGGCCCCCAAGGGGAGAGATGACAGGCATCTCCAGTCACCGTGGGCGTCAGTCAGGTCCACCACCCCTGCCCAGCCTGCAGCTGGCTGATTTAATATAACAGGGTCCCCTCCTTCAGGAAAGCCAGGGGCACAGCCCTCCGGGCCTTGCCACCTGACTTTCATCCCCTGTCAGCCTTGTGCCTTGACTTGAAGTGGTGGGGTCCAGCTGCCATAGGCCTTGACCTTGGTGTTGCTCTGATTTCTTTCTCCTCTCCGTGCAGTGCGCCCTCTAGGAAGCCTTTCCAGAGTCTCCCAGAAGGATGGGGTCCCATAAACCTCCACAGTGGAAAGGGACTCCCTCACCTGTCAGAGGCGGGGCCAGCCCTGTCTTCCTCTCCTAGTGGCAGGCTGTCCCCACTCCATCCCCATGCTTCATGCTTCTCAAGACCCTGCCTCTTGGCTGCGCGTGGTGGTGCCCACCTGTGGTCCTAGCACTCTGAGAGGCTAAGGCGAGAGAACTGCAAGTTCCACCCCAACCTGGGCAACTTAATGAAACCCTGTCTCAAAATAAAAAATAAAAAGGGGGCTGGGATGTAGCTCAGTGGTAGAGCTCCATGGGTTTGATTGCCCACTGCCTCAAAAGAAAAAAAAAACAAAACCGTGTTTTCATACAGATCCATCACCACCACCAGGTTCCACCCACTGCCTGTCAGAGGGGCACCCAGCACCCAAGACTGCTGCTGCACCGCTCTCCCCACCCTCTGGCCACTCTGGCAGCCGCCTGCTTCAGCCAGACACCCCTGAGCCCTCAACACTCACCCCAGTCCCTGTTGCCCTCAGGGTCTGACTATACTAACTCCTGACTCCCCCTCTCCCGGCCACCTCTTCCCGGGATCACTCTATGAGCTTCCAGCTGCCATCACTGTAACACTTTGGGCTTCTTGTCTGCTGCTGGGACCGCAGCCACCCCTGGGCTTGGGTCTCTCCAGCCTCCTTCTCCAGCCTCAGGCCCCAAGTCCATGTCTCCGCCACACATGCCCCCCACCCCGCTGTGAAGAACTGGGGTGTCCCCATGTGGGACTGGACCCAAGGGTATCCCCCACCCCCAGCCTTTCCCACACAGACTCTCACTGACACTTTGTTCAGAGCCCAACCCAGCTGCTGCCCCTGCTTGCCCACTTTGTACCTCCTGTCCTGTCTTCTGCACCATAATGGGGTCCCTCTGACTTTCTCCACTCCCCTGGGCTGCGCTTCCCAGATCCAATGGGTTAGCCGCAAGCTCATGAACTTCCTAGAGCTCAGGCCCGGAATTCAGCCCAGTTCTGGAAGTCTGAAGTTCAGGACCCTCCTTTGATAGCACTCAGCCCCCCAGAGGCATGACCACAGCCCATCCTGCAGCAGAGAAGGCAGGGAGAGCCCACAACTTCTGCAATAGGGTCTGTATCTGAGGCCTTTCCCAGTTCAGGGTGACGGATTCCAGGCACGGACTGGCTCACTGGGCTCTGGGACAGTGTGCAGGTCCTAGTGAGCAGGATTGAACCCAGGGCCTTCACCATGAGCTACATCCCCAGCCCTTTCTCAACTTTTTATTTTGAGACAGGGTCTAAATAAATCATTAAGTTGCCCAGGCCAGGCTCAACTTGCAATCCTCCTACCTCCTACCTCCAGAGTGCTGGGATTACAGGTGTGCACCACAACACCCAGCTAGTCACTCCTACTTCTACACCCGCACACCAGCCAGCACTCAGCATTCCATAGAGCCCCCTCTTCAGGGACGGCTCCCCAAACACAGCCCTGCACTGTGCCCCAGTGTCTGGGAGCACTGACTGCCACAAGCCCTACAGGCCATCACCAAGATGGGTGGGGCCGCCTAGGACCGAGGCACTGCTCTCCAGCCCCTACACATGTGCAGAGCGTCACCTGTGTACATGGGTAGGGACTGTGCCTCTGTCCATGGCAGGCCTGGATGCTCCCTAGGAGGCCAAGCTGGGCCGCCACAGGCTGGCAGGTGTGAGAAGCAGGCTGACTGCACACACAAGCCTTCCCTCTGCAGGGGTGGCAGTCATCCCCCGTGGGCTCCCCATATCCAGCCCCGTCCCTCCATCCTCTTCATCAGAGCCTCATCCAGGGCTGTCTCCCCACTCACAAGATCATCCCTGCTTGTACCTGCTCCTGCAGACACCTGGTGCCAGGAACTGACTAACCCCTCCCTCAGCCCAGGCCCTTCCTTCACCTCCATTAATGCTACCCAAGGTCCCGTTAGCTCTCTGCTTATTCCCACTCCCCACAGCTCACCATGACTCCTGTCCACCTGCCCTCCTGAGCAGGCCCAGGACAGCAGGGCGTCCAGGCCAGTGGGTCATTTGTTGTGCTCTCTCTGGACCTTTCCCCATCAGGGGCTACTAAAGCCCTGTGAGTCACTAGGCCCAGACCCACCTCTGCCACCAACGGCCTCCCTCGGTGACCCAGTCTGGCCTGGTACAAAGACAAGAAGCCCATGTGGGGCCTGAGCAGTGAGAGTCTGTGTGTAAAGACTGGGGGCAGGGGATACCCTTGGGTCTAGTCCCACATGGGACACCCCAGTTCTTCACCGGTAGCACAGGGACCATCTCTCACCACTGATGCCAGTTAGGAGGTGTGGGAGGGAAGTGCATGGCGTACAGTGGCCACCAGGAGATGTAGCAGTGAGGCTGAGTCGTCCCTGGGCCATGCACTGTGCCATCAGGACAGCAGGTCTGCACAGTGTCCAGTGAGGTGACACCTAGGCCATTTCACAGCATCGCGCATAGCCTGGAGCCTTTGGCCATTTCTGAGGCCACAATGCCCCCTAGTGGCCATAAAGCCCTCCCCAAAAGACCAAGTCCTGAGTCTGGGTATCTATCGGTCGTTCTCAATGACCCTGACAGCTCACCCTCACTAAGGGCTGTTGTCACCGTTTTACAAAGGAGGATCAGAGAGGCTGGCCCAGCAGCCCAGAGTTACGCAGTCAGCGGAAGTGGAGCCAGACCCCCTGCCTGGCCACCAGGCAGCTGAGTTCTCCCTGCCTGTGGCTACTGACAGCCCCAAGAGCCCACCCTGCTGCAGGACAAGAAAGTCCGGACAGTTAGCCTGGATTTGGCTCCTGGGCAGGGGAGAGAGGGACAGGGCTGTAGGTCAGGGGACCCCGGGGGCCATCATCTCTGCCACTGCATCTGGTGCCTATTCCAGATGGGGATCCCCTCCCTCCACACCTGCACTGCACCTCCCCTGCCACCCCCAGAGACCCCTGATCTTTATCTCAGAGCATAAGCCCAGGGAGGAAGGGGCCCTCAGAGTAACGCAGACAGTCCTGGCAGAGGAAACAGCTCCTGTTTCTCCTAAATCCCTAACCTGGGCTCCTTCCCCTCCCTGGGGATTTCAGGAGCAGAGGGTGCTCGCCCCCAGAGACCCTACTGCACAGACCTCAGTGGCCTTTTAGGCCTTTTAACAGCACCCCTGCTCGGGATGGGGCTGGAGCACGCCAAGGGTCCCCCCCCAGGCTCCTCTGACAGCTGCCTCTCCCTCTGGCCGCAGGGCGCTGTGCGGAGCTGCAGGTCCATGTCACCGAGGCCATGGCCATTACTGCTGAGCAGAGGGAGCTGATTGCCCGCCTGGAGCAGGACCTCAGCACCATCCAGTCCATCCAGCGACCGGACGCTGAGGTGAGGCCTGCTGCTCCCTCCCCTCCACCCCATCCTCGAGCCTCCCAGATCAGCTGCCACTTCCCAGGCACCGGGGGGCAGCCAGGCCCTCCCCAAGCCCAGCAAGGCTGCCCCCCCATCCTCTGCTTCCCCTGCTCACCCCATGCAATCGCCCTCTCCCAGCTGGGGACGCCATACCCCAAGGCTCCCTCGGGCTGGCACAATGTGCCCTGTGCCCATACTCGAGTGTGTCACCTGCCCCGGGGCCCTGGGCAGAACACACCCAGGATTACACCCTGGATCTCAAGGGGAAGCTCCAAGACCGGAGAGGCCCAGGCCAGTGAGAGGTGCTGCCAGCCTCACCTCCACCGTCACTCAGGCCCAGACTTCTCTGCTTTGGCAGCCCTGGCCCGGGCTCCTCCTACACCCAGGCTCACCACCTGCTCCCTGTCCGCCCTGAAAGGTGACTTGGTGGCCACCGTGTGGTGGCACTGCCCCTCCTCCTCTCACCTGCAGGGTGCTGCTGAGAAGATCCCGGAGCCCATCAAGGAGGCCACGGCACTGTTCTATGGTGAGCAGGGCCAGCCACCCCCACCCAGGGAGTGGGGAGCTGGGGAGCGGGGGACCGGGGACCGGATCCCGAAGAACACGCCCCTCCCTCAAAGGAGGGCAGGGCCCTACCCCAGCAGCACAGCAGCAACCTTAAATGCACCGGGCCACCCCAACGACCCCCTGAAACTCATCCAGAGTTGCATGGCATTGGAGAGGAGGCAGTCTCTGTGGGTCCTGAGCCTGGATCCCAAGGCTGCTGGGCCAGGATTCAAGAGTAGCCTCCCCAATTCCCTCAGGGTCCTTTTGCTTCACCAAGGGCCAAAGCCTTTGGAGCCTCATGGGTTCAGGGTCCTCACGTCCATGCACAGAGCAATGGGGAACAGAGCTCTGGGGCACCCCGGGCCTTGTTCTGAGCTCTCAGCCCTCCCCGCCTGCCCCTTCCGCTTCACCAACCTGCTCAGCACCAGGCAGGCTGTGGCTTCTGCCCCACGGCCTGGGCCAGAAATCCCTAAAAGCTGGGCCATGTTGCCTAATGCTCCCCTTGGGGCTCTGCCTCCCGCTGTCATCCCAAGCCACCCTTTGATACCTCCTAGGACCTGTGGCACCAGCCAGTGGCTCCCTCCCTGAGGGCCAGGTCGATTCGCTGCTCTCCATCATCTCCAGTCAGCGGGAGCGCTTCCGTGCCCGGAACCAGGAGCTAGAGGCCGTGAGTGATGTCCCTCTATCCCTCTTTCCCCTACGTGCCTCAGACCTGAGGAAACAGAAGGGGAAGACACAGGTTTGGGGGAGAAAATTATTACAATCTAAGTGGTTTAAATTTAAACCACTGTGGGATTGGATTTATTCTGTGCAGTCAGGGAAGGCTTCCTGGAGGAGGCTGTGCCATGCTGGGCCTTGAAAGAAGCAAGTGCTTAGAGACACAGGGCTGGTCACAGGTTACAGGTTACAAGGAGAAGGCACAGGACCCAAGATAGAGTTGCAGGTGGAGCCCTCCTGCAGGCTGGGGCACTCATGAAGGCTGTATGCAGGGGAGTGGCACTTTGAGAGTGGAAGGTAAGCCAGGTCACTCAGGTGACCAGGGCAGGACAGAAGGCCAGCCAGGGGGTAGATGAACCACACACAGGGACAGCCAGGAGCTGCACAGGTCAGGAGCAAGGAGCCCCAAGAGCGCACTGCTGCCAGGTCCCCAGCCAGAGCCTTCCAGAGGGGGCATAAGGAAGGGGCTGCCCTCCCAGATGCCCAGGGAGCCCACAGCCCAGAGCTGCATGCTGCTGCAGGTCCTGGGCATGCATCCCCAGACAGGGCATGGTGACACCTAGACAGCAGGCAAGAGGTGTGGTCCCCAAAAAGGAGGGACCCAGAAGGCATGAAAGAAGCAGACACACGAGGTGCATCGGTCAAGGTCAGGCTGTCCCTGAGGAGGCGTGGACATGTGCAGAGTGCAGAGCACCCGAGTGAGATCAGAGGAGCACCTGGGAGTCACACTGTCCTGGTCTTGAGGGCTCTGCAGACTCCGCCCACCACACAGGGATGATCTGGGGACCTGCCCCTGCCTGGCTCTTAGTGGGAGCAGAGCCAGGCAGATCACAGGCCAGGCCCACACCATGACCAGGGTGGGTGGAACCCAAGCTCTGGAGAAGCAGCTCCATGTGAGGGGGCCATGAGGCTCCCCATCGGGGCTGCCTGTGCAAGCGGTGAACTGGGAACACCCCTGCTGGCCTTTGGAGACTGGGGACACCATGCTGTGGAATACTGTGCAGCCCTTACTAGAAGGCCTGCCAGGGGAGAAAAAAATATTTGTAGTATCCCACTTTTTGCTTTAAAAATCTAGACTTCGTGCCATGTCCTTTGTAAAAAATTGTGGTAAAGGGCCAGGGATATAGCTCAGTGGCGCCACACCTGCCTGCCAAACACAAGGTCCTGAGTTTGATTCCTGGTACCCCCCAAAATTGTGCTAAAATAGGCTAACAGAAGCCAAAATGTGCCATCCCAATACAGGGGTAATCCATCCACATTGTCCAGCCATCACTGCCACTGAACCCCTGAGCCTTCACCTCAGGGCACATCTGAAGCTCTGCGCATTAACGGTGACCCCCTTCCCTTCTCCCTAGCCCATGGGAACCACTGTTCTACTTCCTGTCTCTGTCCACTCACCTTGCTGGGCGACAGATACTAGAGTCATACAGGATGTGTCCTTTGGTAACTGGCTCATTTCACTTAGTGTTGTGCCCCCGGGTTCGTCCAGGTTGTAACAGTGTCAGAGGTTTTTCCTTTTAGAGGCTGAATAACAGTCCTTTGTAGGCGAACATCACTTTCTTTTTCAGTACTGGGGATTGAACCCAGGACCTTCCCACTGAGCTACATCCCAGCCCCTTGTTTTGAACCAGAGTCTCACTCACTTGCTGAGTTTCCCAGGCTGGGCTCCAACGTGTGCTCTTCGTGCCTCGGCCTGCCAGAGTGCTGGGGTACCAGCCACACACCACCACTCCCAGCTATTCACCACATTTTGTTTAGCCATCCACCTGTCAGCCCCTGGGGTGGCTTCCAGGTTTACGAGATTGTGAATAATGCTGCTGTGAACACAAATATTCCTTCAAGACCCTGCTTTTCAGTTCTTTTTTTTTTTTTGGTACCGGGGATCGAACTCAGTAGCTTGCGCTTTAGAAGCAGGGAGTGAAACCACTGAGCTAAATCCCCGCCCTTCAGTTCTTTTGGATATATTTCCGGAAATGGAATTACCAGATCATATGGTAATTCTATGTTTAATTCTTCAGGGAACCACGATACTACCACATACTTTTTTTATACTGCTCAGATTTTGAATAGTGTTGAGGGAACGTTCCATCAGACATCTGAATGAATTGAAAGTGTAATCCTGTTTCCCCTTCCCTCACACTGGCAAACCCTAAAACCATGTAGTGTCTGATTCCATTCATATAAAATGTCTGGAGCAGGCAAAGCCTAGCGACAGGAAGTAGATGAGTTGTTTCCCTGGGGAGAGGGAGGAGGGAATGGGGAGTGACTGCTGACAGGTTTGGGGCTTCTTATTGGGGTGAGGTCTTGGAATTAAATACTGAGCATGATTTTGAATACACTAGCCAGGCATGGTAGGACACCCATGTAATCCCAGCTACATGGGAGGCTGAGGCAAGAGGATGGTAAATTCAAGCCTATCCTGGGCAGTTTAGCAACTTAGACCTGTTTCAAAATTGCAAGGGAGAGAGAGAGGTTGTAGCTCAGTGTGAAGGCCCTGGGTTCCATCCCCAATATCATAAAAAGAAATTAATTGATTGATTTTAAAAGGGCTAGGGATGTAGCTAAGTAGTAGAGTACTTACGTAGCCTCCACAAGACTTCAGGTTTAATCCTCAGTACTGGGGGAAAAAAAAACACTGTGACTATACTAAAGTTGACTGAATTGTACACTTAAGGATGGCGAAACCAGGCATGGTGGTGCACACCTGTAATTCCAGCATCAAGGAGGTTGAAGCAGGAGGATTGCCATGAGTTTGAGGCCAGCCTAGGCTACATAGTGAGTTCAAGGCCAGCCTGAACTATAGAGCAACACCCTGTCTCAAAAAAATAAGAAAAAGGGCCAGGGATTTAGCTCAGTGGTGCTGCACCTGCCTCACAACTGCAAGGTCATGAGTTGGATCCCCAGTACTGAAAAAAAAAAAAAAGGATGGTGATGCTTGTGTTATGTGAATTATGTCTCAATAATAATTTGTTAGGGGAGCTAGAGGTGCAACTCTGGTAGAACATTTGCCTAGCATGTGCAAGGGACTGCAAAATAATAATTGTTAGCAGGCTAATAATACCAAAACCAAACAATGAAGAAAGCCTGTGAGAGAGCTGCCCGGGGCAGGACCCCAGGAGGGGAAGAGAGACTTCCCAGAGCCCAGCAGGTCCCTGCACAGGACAGGCAGAGGGTACCAGGGAGAGGTTGGCAGTACCTGGCCCTACCCACTGCCCATGTGCCCTCCTGCTGCCCACAGGAGAGCCGCCTGGCCCAGCACACCATCCAGGCCCTGCAGGGCGAGCTGGACAGCCTGCGAGCAGACAACATCAAGCTCTTTGAGAAGATCAAGTTCCTGCAGAGCTACCCTAGCCGGGTGAGCACCACCCCAGGTTCCCCAGGCACAGGTGGGAGGGGCGGGCAGTGCCCCAGAGGTCGCAGGGTCAGAGGCAGGTCTGCTGGGCAGCACTGGGTCTGGGGTCCCCCTTCCCTGCTTCTGCTTCTCAGAGTGGAGCCCCATAGAGATCTGTTCACCAGAGTCCTCCAGGAGGTGGCAAGGTGCCGCAAGAGGCAGGGGCCACACCGAAGGCCACCAGCCGGAGCAGCAGGTCCCAGATCTTGGGACTCTGACCCATGCTGTCCCTGGCCTCAGCCCCAAACATTCCCCGGGACCAGCAGGTGCATGGAAACCGTTCTGTGACTGAGGGGAGACTGTGTGGGTGGTAAAGAGGGAGCTGAGACTCTCAAGGTCCAAGCCTCCAGGGAACACAGCCCTTAGCCACCAGTCGGGCATCCCACCATTGGAGCCGGAACGCTGTGGGCCACCAGAGGGCGCCCAGTCTCCACAAACTAGTGCTGCTCTGGTTAGTTTGGTGAAGGTCTCTCCCAGGTGCCTGCCCCCCGCCCCATTCTGGCTACACAGGAGGCTGAGGCAGGAGAATCATTTGTGTCCAGGAGTTCCAGGCCAGCCTGGGCAACATAGTGAGATTCCCAGCTCAAAAACAAAAACAAAAACAGACCCCACCTCAGCTGTCTTGTACCTTCCAGCCCATCTGTGCCTTAGTTTCCCAGATGTGCCCAGAGGTGAGGTGACTGTGACCTGGGGAAAGAACTCTGGCCCCAGGCCTTTCCCCTGTGACACCAGCCACTACCCACTTCCCGTCCTCTCCACTGCCTTTGCGTTGCAGATGAGGAAACTCTCCCCTGTGATTCTGTCACCTGCCTTCCCTTGAGTGGTGGCCGTTGCTCCTTGGGCAGCTGAGTCTCTCCTCTCTCCTCCTCCTCCCCCTGCACAGGGCAGCAGCAGTGACGACACCGAGCAGCGGTACTCGTCCCAGTATGAGGAGCGCCTGGACCCCTTCTCCTCCTTCAGCAAGCGGGTTTGTGACCCCCAGGGCCCTCTGGGCTCAGAGCTGTCTGGACTCTGGGGAGGCCCCGGCCCTAGCACCCCACCTGCCCACTTCCAATTCACCCGTGTGGTGGGCAGGTGGACAGGGCAGACTGATGGTGCCCTAAAGATGTACTGGTGCCGTGGAATCCCTGGGCCTGCCCAGGATCACCAGTGTCGGTGTTGAGCTGAGGGCACAGCAGGGATCAGGTGGCCCCGGGCTGCACCGTGGGGATGAGCAGACAAGCACAGGGGTCCCCGAGCCGAGTGTCAGGTGACCAGCAGTGAAGAACTTTCCCACAGGTGAGACAGCCAACAGATGGGGTGGGGAGCCCTGAGTGTCACACTGGGTGGGCCCTGGCCTCTGCAGTCTCTGCACGGGGCCCTTTGGGGTCCTTTCTTCATTGTCCCCTTCCCTGCAGGAGCGGCAGAGGAAGTACCTGAGCCTGAGCCCATGGGACAAGGCCACACTCAGCATGGTGAGTCCCTGCCCCTGTCCCCACCCAGGGCAGGCCTGAGCTTCCTTCTCTGGGAAGGACCTGTCCTGGCCACCTGCCCTCCAGCCCTTTCTGGAGAAGCCCCAGAGACCACTCAGCACCTTCCCACACCCTGCCAAGAGTGACTGGAACAAGGTCCCTCCCCTCCCCTCTCCTCCCCTCCCCTCCCAACAGCCTCTGGTCCAGTCCTTCGCTGCAGGCTCTGGGATAGGCCTGCAGGGGGCCCCCTTCCCCAGCCATTTTACAGCCAGAGTGCCCCGCCTGGCACAGGGTTGTGTGGGTGTGTCAGCTGCCCCCACCACCCCTCCTTAGACCTTGGGCCCTGCCCCAGTCCACCCACCCTTGTTTGCTCCCAGGGGCGTCTGGTTCTCTCCAACAAGATGGCACGCACCATCAGCTTCTTCTACACACTCTTCCTTCACTGCCTGGTGTTCCTGGTGAGTGGACACCCAGGGGTGTCACCCAGCTCCCCACCCCACCCAGCAATTTCCTCAGCCTGGGCCACAGCTCCCCCTTGCAAGGGCTTTGACCTGCCCTGGGGACAAGGAAGTTCCCCTTGGCTGGGCACAGCCCAGCCATTCTGGTGAAGAGGTTGCTTTCCCCGGGTGCACGGGTAGAGGCCAAGCAGAGGCCTGGTGATGCCTTTGGGTCCGCCATGCTGGGGGCAGTGGCTCCGGCCCTGGGCAGGCAGCTCACAGTGTCCCTGCCATGCCAGGTGCTCTACAAGCTGGCATGGAGCGAGAGCGTGGAGAGGGACTGCACTGCCACCTGCGCCAAGAAGTGAGGACCCCCAGCCCTGCAGCCCCAAGCCAACCCCCCAATATGATCCCTGCTCCTCCACTTTCATGCTGGTGCACCTCAGCCCCAACTTGTTGCGGGGTACACCCCCTACCCTCTCTCCCGCCCCCGCCAATGTCCCCCTTCTTTATACTTGGTCTCAGCAACAGTTTCTGTGCCCCCAGGTTCGCTGATCACCTGCACAAGTTCCATGAGAATGACAACGGGGCAGCGGCTGGTGACCTGTGGCAGTGACCCCAGGTCCTCCCCGAGACAGTTATGGCTGCATTCATTCCCCACCCCTGCTTGAGCAATTGCTTCTAGTGACCTAGGCTTTCCCAGAACCCCTCCCCCATATGGAAACTGTCCTTGTCCTCAGCCCAACAGCTGCCAGAGGTCCTAGGTCCCTTGGAAGAGTGTCACTACCACATCACTCCCCAGGTCCAGACAGCCGCCAGGGCCCAGCCAGGCTGAGCCATCACCCATCTCAGCCTGATGACCTGGCTGGGCTCCACCCACAGCCAGACCTCTAGCCCTGATGGCAGAGAGCCCTGACTGTAACACCATCGGTCACCACTGATCCTGGCAGCACTGTGGCTTTGGGTGCCCCCCATACCCCAAAAGCAGTAGGAGACCCTTCCTTTCAGGCCAGTGCACTTTGCATCCAGCTCCTCCTACCTTCCTTGGTCACCAGTCCCACCCCGAGAACTTGCGTTAGGCAAGACCGAGTCTGCTCACCACCACCACGGGGGAGCCCGTGGGACAGTTTCTCAAACCCCTCCTGTCCCTGTCACGTCATTTCTGCCTTCTTCTTTAGCGAGGTCTTCTGGTTTCTAGATGAAGAAGCATCTCAATCCCGGGGCCCCTGGTCTCAAGGACAGGCCCAAAGGCTCAGCAGAACGGGCTTTGGGCTCTCCTGGCATGGGTGCCTCTCTGGGGCCAGGCAGGTCTCCCTAACTTAGGTTTGCACTTGCACATTCAGCTTTGCACACTTGGAATAAAGAAACCACAGTTGCAGCCACACGGCCGTCCCATGCTCTGTGACCCCTGAGCTCTGGGACACTGGGGGTCTGGAGGCCTGGGAACCAGGTTGGCCCTGGCACACAGGACATCTCTCCATTTGTTGTCCCCAAGATATCCAAGAGCGGGTCCAGAGCTCATCTAAAAACCAAGCCCAAGCTGCCTGAGCTCTCAAGCAGACATGCAGCCCCATCAAAAAGGGAAACCTGTTCCTTTCTTCAAATGTCATAAATGTCATCTGACTGCCTGTGGCTGGGGTCATGACGTGTCTTCACAGGTCCACATCAGTTCCTGGGGAATCCCTGCTTCCTTTCTGTGTCCCGCAGAGCTGTCTGTATCCTGCCCCTTTCCCAAGCGCATGTCCACCAAGGCCCCAGTGGTACCCTTGCATGGGGACTCCATGGACCACTGGTTCTGGGCTGCCTCAACCCAGCCCAGTCCATCCTTTTCAGCTGTGGCTAGCATCCCCCATCTGGGTGGCCCATGAGGCTGGCTGCAAACCTGCTTGGCCCTGTAGTCCACCAGGCCAGAGTCCCCTGCACCATCTCTATCTCGGGTTTCATCCTGAACTCTGGAGCTGGGGCATCCAGAGGTCCCTCTTTGGGGGGGTCCTACCACCAGGACCCCTCATCTGCCCCCTCAGAACTTCCTCCTGCCCTTAGGGACCCAGGATAGACCTGTCCTCCCTAACCTCAACTCCTGTCCCCGATGACAGCTGCTCTTGGCCAATCACAGCCCCTTGCCACCCCCTTTCCACATCTCCCATCAGTTCCTCCTTGTGGGCCCGAGTCACTGGGTAGACAGCCCCTCCTCACTTCCTCCTCCCGGGGAATCAGAGCTATTGTCTTGCCTGGCTTCCCCATCCCAGGACCCTCTCCAGCCACAAACAGCCCACCAGCAAGCTCGGGGCATATCTTGGAAGGTCAGTCCACTGCCTGCCCCTCTCCCAGGAGGGTGGGGTCAATGGCCAGGCAGGGTGAGGGAGTCTCTCTCTCTCTCTCTCTCTCTCTGCTGGCACTCAGTCCTCCACCCCACCGCTCCCTGCCCAGCCTCATTCATAGGTGTCCTGCTTCCCAGGCAGGCATCCAGCCTGTGTGCTGCTGGAATCGATGGCTGGACCATCGCCTAAGCTTTCATTAAGTGTTTGCCGGCCAGGTCCTGTGAGGGGGCAGCTGGTACCAGGGCCTTAGCCAAGGACTGGCTGGCTTCAGTACCCTCTTGGAGGGCAGTGCCAGGGTGGTGGAGGGCAGCAGGTGAGGGGTCCACTGTCACCAGCCCACAGCTCCCCTCCAGGGGCTGCCCTTTCCATCCCTAAGGAAAGAACTAAACCCCTGCCTGCCCCGCTTCCTGGAAAGTCAGAGATGTGAAATGGCTCCGGGAGAGGCTAAAAGGCTCTGGAAAAGGTCAAGGCAGGTCAGGCAGGTCCGGAGGGCAGCAGATGGAGTCACTCTCCCCCAAGAGGAAGCCACCAGCAGATCACAAAGCTACGGCCAGCTGGCCTGAGGCCCCTGGGGACTGAGGGCCTGGAGCAGGGGGCAAGAAGGGACAGGAGGGGAGAAGGTACCCAGAGAATGCTCTCAGCTCTCCCACCCCTTCTTCCCTGCACCGGTTCAGGGCCTGCTGGAGGGCGCAGCGCACCCGGGGTCAGTCCACGAGCGCCTGCGAAGGCTTGCAGGGCTGATTCCTCAGCCCGCTTCTCTCTGCCTTAACAGCGATTTCTGAAGCCAGACAGGGTGAGGAATCAGAGGTGTGGTCCCCCGTGAGCACACAAGACCTCTAACACCTCTCCTAAGAGGCGCCAGTCTCCCCGCCACGCAGAAATTGTGGTGTGGGGATCGTGCTCGGGAGGCCCCCACCCTGGGGCTAGCCCTGGGAGGGCTGGAGGGAGGGGGCGTGGTGCTCGCCCTCGGGATTTATGAGAACCAGACCCAGACTTCCTCCGTTGCGACATCTGGGCCTCCTTGAAGCTCCAATTGTCCTCGCGGCGGAGGGCCCCGCCACAGCGTCCGCCCCAGCCTGGCTTCAGTCACCGCGGGGCCAGATCCGCGCCGCCACGCGGGACACCCACCCAGCCCCACGCTCGGCCTCCAGGAGACTCCTCCACTCGTGCGGGCTGACTGTGGGCTGACTTTGGAGGGGGCAGGCTTCGCGACACGGAGCCCCCGGCTCCTAACGGAGCGACTCTGGGCCGGTTCAGAACCCCTGCGGCCCCAGAGCCCGACGCTCTCTGGCCCTGCCACGACCAGCCGGCCTCGCGCGCGCCGCTCCGACTCCACGGAAGCCTGGGGGTGCGGCGGGGGTGGGGCCGGCGCGGCTCGAGGCGGGCGGGGGTGGGGCCTTGGCTGGGGGCGGGGCGCGGTGAGGGCGGGGCCAGGAGGCGAGCATCGCGCGGGCGGGGGGCGCGAGGGGAGCGGGGGGCGCGCGCGGCGCTGAGCTAGGCTCAGAGCGCGCCGGGCTCGGCAGCCTGGAGAGCCGTGCGGGCGCCGCGCCGGGAAGGCGGGGAGCGCACGAGCCTCGGAGGCTGCGGACCTGGGAGGGAGGAGCCGCCGCCGCCTGCTGCCGCCCGCCGGGAGGGAGCCCAGCCTGCTCCAACCATGAGTCCCCCGGCCCTGCGAGCCCGGCCGCGGTCCGAGCAGCGCTCCGCCGGCGCCCTGGCCCGCGCTGCCGCAGCTGCGCGTCTGTAGGTAAGGACTCCCGGTCCCCGGCCCCCGGGCCCTCACCCCCGGACCCCAGCGTCCCCGGGGCTGTGCCCGTGTGCGCGCCGCTGCCCCGGGGAGCGCTGCCGCACGCGCCCCGGTCCGAGCGTGTCGCCTTTGTGTGCGCGGGTGGGAGGAGGAGGAGGACGCGCGAAGGAAGGGATGCGCCCCCGCTGGGATCGGGTGGCGACCCCCATCCGGGGCCGGGCGGTGAGTGGCGGGAGGGGCCGAGCCGCCTCCGGAGCAGCTGCGTCCCCGCCCCCTGCTACGACCCGGGCCGAGCAGTGAGTCCCGCTCGAGCGCCGCTGTCCCCCTGAAGGGGGGGGGGGTCCTCTGGCGGGGGGGGGCGCTCAGGTCTCTTCTCCAGGCCGCAGGGGGGGTGAGGGGGGGTCATCGGCTGCGGTCGGGAAGGACCCCATCCAGGCCCCAGTCTCCCGGCCGGCACGCCCTCCATTGGGCCTAGGACCCCTTTCCCACGGTCCCCATCCCGACCTGCCCACTCTGGAGCGGCAGGGCAGGCCTCGTTAGTGGGGCGCATCGCCTGGAGTGTCCGAGAGGCTGGCGCCTTTAAGAAGGGGCGGGTTCGTGCCCTCCATTCAGGCCCTCCGGCCTCGGCCATTGAGGAACCTGCGGGCTTCGCGGGCCAGAACCGCGCCAGCGCCAGCGCAGCGGCAGAGGCTGGGCAGAGGCGGGACGCATCAGGACCCCCAGCAGCCCTAAAAGTGGGATCCTTAGGAGAAGTTAGCAGTGACCAGGGCCTCTCCTCAGCCACGCAGGGCAGACTGGGCAGCCTCAGGAGTGCCCGTGAAGATGAATAAGCCGCATTCTACGTTGGCCCGGAGGTGGTGCCAGGGAGAGCAGCAGGGTGGGCCAGCCGACCTGGAGTGAACTCTACCTCCAACCAGCATTATCCACCCTGCAAAGTGGGGGTGGTGCTTCCTGCCTCCTGCCGGGTGACCAGTGGGAGTTGTCCCCTTCCAACTCCCGAGCAGACCTCCAGGCTGAGCCCCTCATCTAGGAGGGCAGGAGGCCAAGGGGCCAGGTTTCCCCAGGAGGCTATTAGAAGCGATCTGAAGCCTCCCTACTCTTGAACAAATCTCTTCCGTCCTGGCCTCCCTGCCCCATCCAGGAAGCCACTGGTTGGGGATGCGACTGAGAACTTTTCAGCTCCAGTAACTTTGGGAAGGGTCCTGCAGCAATGAGGATGAGGGTTAGGATGAGGGTCCTGGGGCAGAGTTTGACACCACCTGCTTCCTTTTCTTCTCCTTAGAGGTGTCTCCCCAACCACCAGGAACCCCACTCTCCACCCCCTGGGGGCCGAGCAGCTGATTGGTTCTTGGTAATGGAGGGTGTGTGTACATGCTTTTCTTACCTCATTGTGAAAAGTCTGTCTAAAGTGTCCGGTCCCTCTTCCCTACCTGTACTCCAGGTCTCCCAGGTAGGACCCAGGAGCACACACTTAGGGGTCAGATTGCCTTGGGGTGCTGGAGGTGGGGCATCCACCCAGGTGGGGCTCAGGCCACCCAGGGCTCTGCTTCGGTTTCGAGCTGACTTGTGCCAGGCTAAGGGCACAAGTGCCATTTCTCGCATAATCATCGCAGTCACCCTGTGGTTTGGACCTGCTTTCATCCTCATCTTACAGAGCAGGAATCAGATTGAGGGGAGATGAAATGACCTGCTCAAAGTCAGCCCACAGGCGAGGTCTTCAGAAAGCCCCTTTTCTGATAAGAGCCCAGATCCACTCCTGACTTCTTGCATGGCCTGCAACCTACAGTGCAAGGATTGGGGAATTCAGGGCTGTGGGCCTCCTGGATGCAGGCCCCATGGGGTTCTGGTCACCCCAGAACCAGTGGAGCCCCCTCCCAGCCCGATTCTACTCTCCAAGTGGGGCCACAGGACAGTCGGAGCTCATGGGCCTAGGGAGGTTTCTCTGCCCCTTACCTGCTTGAGGCTGTTTTTACAGCTGCTCTATCCCAGGGGACAGCAGGTGTGACCTCAATACAAGGTCACAGCCCACACTGTTTGGGCAGAGCTAGGCAGGGCACGCTGTGTGGGAGTGTGGCATTATTTGCCTCTTCTGAGTGAAACAGGGTTTGTGTTCCATTCTCAGTGACTTCTGACCCTCTGAGGACAGGACCAACCTGGGCGTCCACGGTCTGGTGGAGGAGATGGGCCTCAAGCCAGGTGGCACTGCAGAGGGGAAAGGGTGGAGGCAGGACAGGCCAAAGGGTGTTACTGGACCTCTAAGCTGGGTACGTGCCAGCCACTGGGGGAAGAGTGCACATAGGCGGGTTGCTGAAGAGTGCAGGGAACCTTAATTAGCACCTGCAGCTAGTGAAGCTCTGGGGTGACCAGAAGTGAGGGAGCACAGAGGCCTCAGGCATCACTGGTACGTGTCATGAAAAAGCCAGAAGCCAGACTGGCGCGCTGAGTGACGGGGACTAAGAAGAGTATTGTGCAGGTCTAGGGGTTGGGATAGGGCCCAAGGAAGGCCCATGACACTTGGGAGAGAGGGAGAGGCTTCAAGGGTCAAGCCAGCACCAGAGAGGGGCCCCCTCTGCTCTGCAACCCCAGGAGGGCAGGGTAGAGAGGACAGAGCAGGACAAGTGCAGCTGGAGCCAGTGGAGCCTGCTGTCCAGCACCAGGGCCCACTGAGGAACTGTCCAGCACGGGGTGCTCCTGAAGGAACATGGGCCACCTACCTTTTGAGACCCCAGGCCCTGGCTTAGCTTGTCCTGATCTCCCACTCCTACTCCTCTGGCCCCCCACTTCCTGCAGGTTCCAGCTGTGGGTTCCCTTGCCCCTTCGCATCTCAGAGTGCCCCCTCTCTTCCTCCAAAGCAAGACTGAAGTCCCCTACTGTGCACCAAGGGGTCTCCCCAGGAACAGGTCCCTGCTGGGTGTAGTGTGGGGTCTGCTCTACTCTTGCCCATTCTGTGGGCCTGGACTCTCCTGATGTGCAGTGGGAGCCTGTAGAGTCCAGCACACGAGGGGCTGATTGCCTCCCTCCCCAGAACCCTGCTTCTCCGTGCATACAGTGGGAGAACTCCTTTCCTGGAGGGAAGGTATGAGGAGAGAAAGGTTTTAAACAGAGGCATGGTCCAAGCAGAAGGTGTCCTGGAAGTGGACCTTTTCACACTAGGGGGACTGGATTTCTGGGCAGGGGACAGCAGGAAACAGGGTGGTCAGGGAGGGCAAGGGGCAGCTGTCTGCCCTGAGCTGTAGGAGGAAAAGTGGGAGGAATGGATGCAAAGTAAATATTTAGGGAACAGAAATGGGAGCTTTGACTTTTTTTTTTTTGAGACAGGGTCTCACTAAGTTACCCAGGCTAGGCTCAAACTTGCAATTCTCCGCCTCAGCCTCTTTTTATTTTGGTACCTGGGATCGAACTCAGGTCCTTGCGCTTGCGAAGCAGACGGCAAAACATGGCTCAGACTCTTAGAGTGCTAAGATTACAGGCATGAACCATCATGCCCTGGCTTGAGCTTTGGCTTTTAAACAAACTATTTACTTAATCTGCATAACAGCCCCATGGGGTTGGTGCTACTCTGACCTTCCATATTAACAGAAGGGGAAACTGAGGCCCCAAGAGGCCCAGGCATTACACCGCTAGGTAGGAGGGGAGCTGAGATTCAGAGGCTGGCTCCAGATGTCAGGCTTCTAACCACTCCTCTGTCCCTGCATGTCAGATGACCAGATGTCCGTGCAGGGAGAGCAGGACACCCAGGCAGTGGGGTCCTTGTGATGGGGACCAGTCTGGCTATGGGGCCCCCAGGGACCCAGGGTCTTCAGGCTCCAGAGCCAGCCCGGCTTGTCTAGACTGGGGTTGTCAGTGAAGGAAAAGGGGCTTGAGAAGAGGGCTCCCCTCCTGTCATGGGGCAGAGAGGCAGGAGAGTGTGACCCCTCCAAGCAGGCCTTGTGCTGGAGAGCCATCTACGGGTTGCCACTCACCCACACAGGGCAGGGTCCCTGGACTCAACCCACACCTGCAGGTTACCAGAGTGGCCCCTAACTGGACCAGCAGGCTCAAGACTCATGTCCATTTGTCCTCTGCCAGGGAGGTGGGGTGAGCAAGATACTTGGGCTGGGAACAGCTGGGAAATTCCCACTGCATCCTTGCTGTAGCGCAGGGGCCTGGGGGACACAAGCTCTGGCAAGGTTAGGGGTATGACGGCCTGGAAAACCAATGCCTCTGTCCCCCAGAGCTGGTGGAAGTCACTCCAGGCTGGAGGGATGGGTGTCTGTGTCCTGCCCAGGAGGGGTGGAAGGGACTGGCTTAGAGGCCTGGGTCAGCTCGTGGACCAACAGGGAGAAAAGCCTCCATTGTCACCTGCTGGCCAGCGTCCCCAAGGGTGGTGGAGGAGAGCTGAGTGAGCCCTTGCCTCCTCTCCTTGTTGGGGACACCCAGCGGAGGCCTCGGTGTCCCCGTGTGAATCCAAGGGGACACTGCAGCCTAGAGCCAGGATCCTTCGTTCTGACTGGGCTTCCGGTTCACGCTAGGCTCACTGCTCACTGTGGGGTGCTTCTCTGTGGAGGGAGCTAGAGAAAGGGGGTCTCTCGGGGAGGATGCGCGCACCCTGGCATCCTTGCACAGGGTCCTGGGTGCCCAGTTTGCGCTGCAGGTCGCAGGCTGACCCTGCTGTCCCAGGGGCTTCGTTGTCGCCTCCCAGTGGGGACAGCACCGAGGGGAGGCCACTGCTGCTGGACGAGGGTGGGGCCTCCCCAAACCTGAGCCTCCACGGGGAGTGGGCGGGGCCGCCCCTTCTTCCCGCCCCAGGCCCCGCCCGCCCCCTGCGCCCTGGATCGATTGGTGTCTGCCCATTAGCGGGGGTGGCTGCAAGCCGCCTCATCAATATTTTAAGGATGACCGGGCCTTGGGGTCCGGAACTGCGCGCCGGCGGCGGGAGCTGAAGACCGACCCCTTTGTTTTCTTTTCCAATTGTCAGCGCTATTTTTACCGCTGGAAAGCCGCTGCCGCCCCCTCCCCTGTCAGGCGTGCGCGCATCTTGTGGCTGGGACAGGCGGGGGTCTCCATCTGGGTTCCTGCGCTGGGATCGGGAGAGGCTGAGCCAGGGCTGGGGAAGTCGAGATGCTGGGCTGGATCAAGCTTCCCTGACCGCCCCTCTGAAGCCCCATCTCATTCGATCTGGGAACAAAAAACCAGATTTCCAGGAGGAGAAGCCTGGCAGCCTGCCTGAGGAAAGGCCTGGGGTGATGGGGGAGGTCTGCCCACCCCGTGGTCCCTAGGGGCCCAGCACTCAGCTAGGGACGGGCGCCCTTTGTTCCTAGCCCTAGTCCTCAGGGAAGGAAGCAGTGAAGGTGAGGTGCCACCCTGGCCTGCCACTGGTCCCCATCTTCAATATCCAAGGAACATGACTGGTTCTTCTTTCCTTTTCTTTTTAAATTTTGAGACGGGCTCTAGCTAAATCACTAAATCACCCAGGCTAGGCTCAAACTTCCCATCCTCCTGCCTCAGCCTCCCAGAGAGTTGGGATTACAGCTGTGTCCCACTATGACCCACTCCACTTGGTGACTTTTACCTCTGGCTACCCAACCCCTGCTTCTTAGTAGCTGGGGCCAATCCCTGAGGACACTGAGGGTGGTGGTGCCCACAGGCTTCCAGCCAGCCAGCATGCTTGGTGAGAGGAGTTCGGTATAGCCCCCACCTCACAGTGCCGCCCTGCTCAGTCCCTGACTGGGTAGGACACCCCACACCCAGCTAGGGCCAGCCAGGACCCCCCTCCCAAGAGCCTCCCCAAGGCCTAGTCCCCAACTCCAGCCCTTCTCTCTGCCAGGGCTTTTCCCAGCAGCAGCAGCAGGAAGAGCAGGAGGGACGGGGACAGATGCCCGGGGACAGATGCCCGGGGACAGGCACTGGGGCTCACTTCCTGCCTCCCCCAGTGGGGCAGAATTGTTTCACGCAGGGACAGCCAGCTACTCTCAGCCCCTGATGGTCCCAGTGGTATGGGACAGAAGTGGCCCCCTGCTGAGTAAGTGACTGGGCCCTGCACTCCCCAGGAAATGCCACCGAGTGGATCAGGCAAGGCCTGGGCTCGGGCTCTCCACCTTCTCCGAAGGCCACCGTAGTGTAGCATGTGTGTTCCTGCCTCCACCCCTGGGGGAAAGAATAGTTGCCAGGAGCCAGGCCTCCCTCTGCCCCCCAGGGATGCCTATGCCAGCTGGGGACACAGCCCTGGAAACCGATACCTGTGACACCCTGCAGCTGGCAACTTGCTGGAAGGATACATGGGGGACTGCACGAGCTTAGTGCAGATGCTTGTGCCGCCTGGGCAGGGGACAGAGGGAAGTCTGGGAAGGCTTCCTGGAGGAAGTGGCCCATGGCATTCATCATGGAAGGGCAGGTAGGAGTTTGTTAGGTGAGGATGGAAGGAGCAGGGCAGGAGGAGGGCAGAGCTCACCAGGGCCTCACCCCGCAACTCCCCCGTTTTCATAGACTCCGGATGCCACCCCCTAACTCCCAGTGTCCTGTAAGCCCTGCCACAGCCATTGCTCAGGCTGCAGGGTAGGGGGCTTCTCCTCTTTGCAGGCCCTGCCTTCTGGAGGAAACCCTCTCCCCCAGTTGCCCGCATACCAGTCAGGGGTCTTCAAAGAGACTCGGTTTGGAAACTGTGGGACACTCCTCAGGTAGCCTGGTGTCCTCCCCAGTTAGTCCTGTGGTCATGACTGTCCCAAGGAGAGAGGATTTCCACAGTGCCCGACGGCCTGAGGCCTCAAAGATGATCTTGAGGAAGTGGGGCAGCTATTTTTACCTGGCATTTAATTATGGGGCTGGGATCCCAGAGGAGACACCGGCTGGTGTTCCCGGGAGCCGCACAGGGAGGGGCACTGGGGAGCAGGGGATCCCAGAGGGCAGGTGAGGGCATGACCCTCCATGTCGATCCCCTCTCCCCAGCACAGCTGGCCCCCCGATGGGGTCCCCAGCACAGGGGCACATCTCCCCACTTATCCCCTCTGGTGGGTTTCACCTCAGCCGTGTGAATACTGGCCGGGCCTGTGCCCCAGGGGTGATGGCCCCTTGGGAGAAGGGGGAGAAGGTTCCCAAGTGACGGGTGGGACACACACCATGTAGTTCAGTCATCTGCAAGGGTGAAGGTAGGGGCTGCTTGGCAACAGGCAGGGAGCTGGGGTGAGGAGACAGCGGGGCCCTGGGCTGGGCTGGGAATTCTGCAGGGAACAGTATGTGGTCACTGCGATGGAAGGAAGTCCTGAGGACACAGGGCCTCCAACACTGGCACAAAGCACCAGCAACTGCCGAGCATGGTGGTGCACGCCTGTGATCCTAGCCCTCTAGGAGGCTAAGACAGAAGGGTCACAAGTTCAAGCCCAGCTAGGCAATGTGACAACTTAGTGAAAAGGCCTGAGGATGATGGATATCTTAGGGCAAATGCCCTAGGTTCAGTCCCCAAAAACACCGAAAGAAAGGGGCCCTAGTTGACCCTCATGTTATAGCAACCTGAGTGAGAATCCTAGACCTGTCTCGTCATTAAAAAGCCACTGCTGAATCCTGGTGCGAGGGCTGAGGCAGTGACAGCTGTGACGCACCTGGTGTGCTGAACATATTCATTTGTTCATTCTGTCGGTGTTTACCAAGCACCTGCCATATGCTCTGCACTGGGGACACAGCTACACTCAACACAGGACTGTCACAGTTCCTTCTGAGTTCCCAGCAAAGGGCCGGAGGAGAATACACCAAGCCAGTCAATGTAGGTCAGATGGCAATGGGCATAGCAGAGAGCTCCTGCCATGGACAGAGTGGGAGAATGAATTAACCTAAACAGATCGGTCAGGGAATGCTATGGGACAAAATGACACTTGAGCAAAACACCAAAGGAGGTAAGGGAAACGACATCCCGAGCATGTGCAAAGGCCCTGAGGTGAGGGTCTGGCTGGCCTGCCCTTGAATGGTAAGGAGGCAGGTGCAGCCAGGGAGGATGGCAGGAGACAGCTTGAGGTAGACGAGTGCCAGTGACACTGGGTTGTGCAGCAGGACTCTGCTGAAAGTAACGGGAGCCATGGTGGGATTCTGAGGGAAGAGAGCTGATCTGCCTTGTGATTTAGAAGTGATAACTGGGATCCTGCCTGGAAAGCAGACTTTAGGGGACCGAGGTCAAGATGGGTAGTATGGGTGATGAAGCTGTGAAATTGGCAGGCAAGAGACTGGAGGGAGGAGAGGCAAAGGCCTGGGCTGTCTGCCTGTTCCCCAGGCAGAGCCCCCAGGACCGCCCAGGACTTCTCCCTGCCCACTGGACTCTCCCACCCCCTTACCGGGAATCGAACCCAGGGCTTTTGCACTAAGCAGCTACATCTTCAGGTCTTTGTTTTTTTAAGACAGGGTCCTGCTAGATTGCCCGGGCTGAGCTTGAACTTGCAGTCCTTGTGCCTCAGTCTCCCATGGTCCTGAGATTACAGGCCTGGGCCGTGATTCTACAGGGTTTGAAGGGCCCTAAGAAGAGGTTAGAGAAGGAATTAGGCCCCTGGAGACTCATAGGGACCCCACTTGAAGACCTCTGCCAGCTACAGGAATGGCCCTGGGGGTCCCTGGAACTGTGCTTGGGGCTCCCCTCCTGTGGACGCAGGCTTCTCTATGTCCACCCATCCACGCTGCCCTGTGCCTCCAGCCCCCCCTCACACACGGGGTGCAGCGCGGGGACGGGCATAGGGGGTGCGCTGGCTGAGGTCCCAAAGTCACCTGCTCTTCTCCCACAGCCCCAGGGGGCTGCGATGGGACGGGAGCCATGAATGGTGCCGCCCCCGGCCCGGTCCCAGACTGGCGGCAGTTCTGCGAGCTGCACGCACAGGTGGCCGCCGTGGACTTCGCACACAAGTTCTGTCGCTTCCTGCGGGACAACCCTGCCTACGACACCCCCGACGCTGGGGCCTCCTTCTCGCGCCACTTCGCTGCCAACTTCCTGGACGTCTTCGGAGAGGAGGTGCGGCGTGTGCTGGTGGCCGGGCCGGCGCCTCGGGGGACAGCAGAGCGTGAGGCCATGGAGCCGGAGGCCTCGGCGCCCCCGGCCCTCAAGGCGGCCACCTGTGGCCACTCGCGCAGCTCGGAGGACGTGTCCGGCTCGGTTGCCAAGGCCCGCGCCCGCAAGGGCTTCTCACTGCGCAATATGAGCCTGTGCGTGGTGGACGGCGTGCGCGACATGTGGCACCGCCGCAGCTCCCCAGAGCCGGACGCGAACGCGGCCCCCAGGGCCACGGAGCCCTCCGCTGAGCCGCGCGACAAGTGGACGCGGCGCCTGCGGCTGTCGCGGACCCTGGCGGCCAAGGTGGAGCTGGTGGACATCCAGCGCGAGGGTGCGCTGCGCTTCATGGTGGCCGACGACGCAGCCACGGGGCCTGGAGGCTCCGCGCAGTGGCAGAAGTGTCGCCTGCTCCTCCGCAGGGCCGTCGCTGGAGAGCGATTCCGCCTGGAGTTCTTTGTGCCACCCAAGGTGAGTGTGTCTCCCACCTGGGGGGAGGGGCGCGCCGCAGAAGCTTGAGGAAGCCAGGGACTGGCTCGGGGGACCAAGTTGCCTGATCTGGTATGGTATGGAGTCTTTGGTGTCAGGAGCATGTGGGCGGGGCCGCTTTCTGGACAAGTCATCCCTCAGGCCAGGTTCATCTGTGAAGTGGGAGAGGGTATCCTGTTATGGTGTCACAGGCCTGTAGTCTCAGAACTCTGGGAGGCTGAGGCAGGATCACAAGTTCCACAGCCCAGCCTGGATGACTTAGCAACTTATCAAAACCCTGTCTCAAACCAAAAAAGGGTTGGAGTTGTAGCTCTGTGTGAAGGCCATGGGTATGGGAAAAATTTCCCCATACTGGAAAAGAAAAAAAGTAGTAGTAGTGGGAGGGGGCCTTCAGTCTACACAGGGGGGACCTGGGTGCTATCCTTGGTCATGAAAACCCACTGCTAGCCCTCCTTTACCCCTCCTCATCTGCAGTCGGGCAGGCAGCTCCCAGCGCTGAGGTCTGTGCCACTGAGGGTGGGAGTGACCGAGCCCACCCAAAGAAGGGTCCCTCAGAGGCCTGTGTCGGACTCCATGGGACTCTGCCCATCCCCAGCAGCACCATGTGGCCCTTTTCCTGCTCACCCTCCTGGGCACTGGCCATCAGAGCCCTGGGGCAGCTTTGCAAACTGCCTTCTTTGAAAAGTAGGAATAAGTGCCCCACTAGCGGCCACTTTCCAAGAGCACGGCCTGTGTCCAGCCTGGTGACCTGCAGGTGCAAGCTCTCCTACCAGTACCCAAGAAAAGTGGGCACGTGAGCGCCAGGTCACTGAGGAGAACATCGAGTACTCAGACAAGAGTACCCAGGGTGCCCTGGCTCCTCAGCTGGGCTAATCAAACCCACCAGCTCCTGGTATGGAGAAGGAAGGGAAGTTGGGCGGTGTGGCAGCTGACCACGCCCCCAGAGGGGTTGCTCCGACCCCGCCCACCGTAGGCCCCACCCTGCGGCGGCACTGTCCTAGAGGAGTCTCTTGTTTTAGGAGTTCATTGCGCCCCTCCCTGCCTGCCCTAGAGGTGTAGGGGTGTGGGCTCCCAAAGCTGGGTGCCTCTGATCCCTCCCTGTGGGTCCTAAACCAGTGATTTCCTGGGGGAAGTGCTCTGAAGAGCTTTCTCCCCAAGTCCTAGCACCCCCAGATTTCTCAAGGGCTCTTTGCCTGCCTGGCTTCCATATTCAGGTCCCTAGGAGAAACTGTAGACCCCTAAACCCAACTCTGCTCCTGGATAGACAGAGACCAAGGTCTGGGGAGGGGCAGAACTTACCAGGGGTTACCCAAAGGGCAGGGGCAGAGGTCCAAGGCTTCACCACCTCCAGCCCTGAGTGGCAGTCACAGCTGCCAGTCTGTAAATAGCCACATTTGCTGCCCTGGGAGAGGGGACACAGCAGCTGGTGTCCTCTCCATTGGTCCTCCAGAGCCCACCAACTTCACTGCTGGCAGAAGGCAGGGTTCCCAGGGTGACTGGGCCCTTCCCCCACTCTGAGGAAGGCAAGTGGGTTCCTACCCACCCCCCTTTCAGGCCCTCCTTATTTTCATGCAAATAGTGGAGCACATCTTGGTATTCAGAGTGATCCTCATGGAAGGGAGGGTCACACTACTGGTGTATTAGCCTGTTTTCTGTTGCTGTAACAGAATATCTGAGGCTGGGTTTTGTTTTCTTTTCTCTCTTTTTTTTTTCTTGGTGCCGGGCATCGAACTCAGGACCTTGCCCTTGTGAGTCAGGCATGGTGCCACTGAGCCAAATCCCCAGCCCCAAGTTTTGTATTTTAAGATGAGATTTGTTTAGTTCATAGTTTGGGAGGCTGAAAGTCCAAGGTCAGAAAACTCCAAGTATTCTGTGTCTGGTGGGGTCTTCTGGGCTTGTCACAGTGTGGCAGCAAAGGATGAGGAAGGACAGATTTGTGTGGGAGAGTGACCCTACTATAAAAACCCACCCTCAAGACCTAACCCAGTTCCCTGAGGACCACATTCACCTCTTCCCAGGGCAGCACCCCCGTGACCACCTACTCTCCACTAAGCCCCACCTCTTAAGGGTTCTGCCACCTCTGAATACTGCCAAATTGGGGACCAGATCTCCCCAACACAGACCCTTGGTTGTCCCAAACCATCACACATAGTAGGGGCTCAGGGGAGAGGTTCTCAAATGTCCCAGGGGCCTGGCCTCCAGGGGGAAGGGACCCTCAGGAGCAGCTTGCCAATCACCTCCCTCTGCCTGTCCACCCATTCACAGGCCCAATCTCCCTGGGCCCCGTGGAGCAGTCAGAAGCTTAGGGACACACTCAGGGGGTCTTTATGCTTCCTCTCCACAGCACTTTGTGTCCCCGCCCCAGTGAGCTCTCTGGCTTCCTGCCCCCTTCTCCCTGCAGGAGCAGTCTCCTGATCCCCAGGTCCCCTCCTAGCCCTGTGCCAGGCCTACCTTGGGGAGCAGCCAGGAAACCCAGATTTGCAAGACGAGTTGCAAACCTGAATAGGGCAAGCTCAAGGTGGGGAACTTGGGCTGTGTGTTTAGCAGGGGGCAAGGACAAGGCCGAGGACTGAAGTTGGGAAGTGGATGCAAAGTTGTGGCAGGGACAGATGAGACTGGGACATACAGCCTCAGATGCCAGCCCAAGGGACCACAGCACCTCGGGCCTGCAGGAACCCAGCCGAAGGGCCCGGGCCAGGCCTTCACCTGGACCCCCGTGTGCTGCACCTGCCCCACACCTGCGGCCCTCGGCCCCGCTGGGGTGGCCTCCCACCAGCACAGCCCACCAGGCTCCTCAGTCCCTGACCCAAGCCCAGCCCTGTGCCTGCTGGACAGTGGCCAAGGCTGCCAGGAATTCCTATCTGCCTGCCCACCAAATCTGTGGCTCTTCCCTTTCCTCTGAGAAAGTCCCTGTCCCAGAGCCCAAGCCCTGCCGAGAATCCTGGTCCCAGACCAGCCCCAGGGGATCTCAGGGCCATGGCCAGGAGTTTTAGGGCAAAGCACATAGGACTGGGCACAGAGTGGCTCCCAGCCGACTCACCTTGGTTCAACCTCGCAGTGTCACTGGGGACACCAGTTCCTTTTACCCACACCTGGGCCAAGGCCCTGCTCAGCTTAAGTCCCATTCTGAATCAGGAGCCGTGCTCCGGAAAGTCTAGTCTGAAGCAGGAAGCCAGCCTTTGTTTCTTTTTTTTAATGAACTAGAATAGAATAGAAAATATCACACTTCATCACACACTGTAAGGGTAAATACTGCCTGGTGAAATGTTTGTTTCAGATATTTTTACCTATGTGGGTATGCACTGGGCTGCAGTGTCAACTATGTATATTTCTTACTGTGGGTTTAAGTCAAAAATGGGAAAAACCAACCAGAGTGGGTACACTGTGTCATCCCAGCACTCTGGGAGGCTGAGGCGGGAGGATGGAAAGTTTGAGCCCAGCCTGGGCAACTTAGCAAGGCCCTGTCTCAAAAATAAAAATGAAAAAGAGCTGAGGATGTAGCTCAGTGCAAAGGCACAGTACTACAAACGGAAAAAGGAAACGTAAAAGAAAAAGAGGCCCAGAGATTTGGCTCAGTGGTTCCGCCACCTGCCTCATAAGCCCAAGGTCCCGAGTTCGATCCCCGGTACCAAAAAAAGAAAGAAACCCACAGGTCTGCTGGTGCAGAGGGCTCAAAGCTGGAGCTCGCCCTCCAGGCTGGTCCCTGATGCCCCCTGCTCGGCCTTCCGCAGCTTCCCATCTGTGAAATGGGGGTCAGAATAACACTCTGCTAGGGAGGTCCCAGAGCCTAAGCTGGGGGCTGCTGAGATCTCTGGGAGGCCTCGAGATGACCCTCTCGCTCTCTCTCACTCTGGGTCCCAGGCCTCCAGGCCCAAGGTCAGCATTCCCCTGTCAGCCATCATGGAGGTCCGCACCACCATGCCTCTGGAGATGCCGGAGAAGGACAACACCTTTGTGCTCAAGGTGAGCATCACCCTAGCCCTGAGGTCCTCCATCCACCTACCGCCTCCTCCCTCATAGGTAGCCTAGCTGGAGGTCATCACAGGGGAGATGGGGAGGGAGCCCCATTATCCCACGACAGATGTCTGGCACATGGCTAGGACCCGAATCGGGGTCTGAGCTCTGGAACCATGTGCCCCAAGCAGCAGTGGCCATCTAGGCCCCTGTTCCCTTTTCCTCCTGCTCTGTGAAGCTCATCAGTTTCACTTCCTCCCCTCCCTTCCCCACAGGAGCCAGTGCACACCCACCCCATGGGCCAGAGCTGGCGGCCAACTTGGAACAGTTATGCAAATGGCCCTGCATCGGGGCGCTGGGGTGTGGGACCGCCTGGTCCCACAGAGGGCACAGAGCACTGTGGGTGGGCGAGGGCAGCACCTGGGGCCTGGGGGCACCTGAGGCCTGGGTGGCCTGCAGGGGTGGCTGAGGACGGGGCTCCCAGCTGCCAGGGCCAAGGTCCCTGTGCCTCCTGGAAGGATCAGGCAGTGTCTGAGGCCAGAGTCCCCAGGGAGGTGGTGTCTGCCCCCTCGAAGCCTCGCAAAGCCCCCACCCTCCTCTCCAGGCTGCGGTTTCACTCATCCCTCTCTATTCATCGAAGCACAAACTCACTGACTCACTGAGCAAACGTCTGCCATCCCTATGCCCTGTTACCCCAGGCAGGAGGCTGAGGACACTGGCACTGCCCTCCTGGCTCTCCCATCTACGGGGTGGTCCCCATGGTGCTGGTTATATTTGGGAGCCCTGAGGCACAGGGACTAGCTTGCCGGCCCCACTTCAGGCCTGTTTATCCATCCATTCAGAGAAGGGTTAAGGGGATTCTCTGAAGACCCTCCCAGCCCAGCACTGCTTTTGGACAGAAGCACAGGATAGGAAGCTGACAACATGAGGCCTGGGAACCCTGAAGACTTGGGTTCAGGTTCCAGAACTGCCACTGGCTGCTGTGTGACTTTGAGCAAGTTACTTGGTTTCTCTGGACCTCAGTCTTCTCATCCCAAAACAGGATCAATAGATCATCCCCTCCCAAGCCTAGTGCAAAGCGCTTGGCTTGGCTGTTGTGGTAGAGTTCAGGCACTCTGTGTGCTGGGCCAGTTGGCTCCCCCTTTTGACTTGGACCCCATTTCCAGGTGCCAGGGTACTGGCTGGGGATGCTGGGTCCTCATCTCTTCCTCAGCCAGCATGGCCTACCCTGAGGCTTCAGTTCCAGGGAATGAGGGCCTGGGCTCTGTGGGGCTGGGCCTCGCCTGCAGCATGGGCTACAGGCTGCCCCCCAGGACCTTGGCTGGGTTCTGGGCAGTGCCCGACGATGACCCCAGTCTCCATCTCTGAGCCTGGGGGAGGGAGGGATGGGCCATAGGAGCCATTCTGACTCCCATCCTGGGGTCTAGAGCCCCTGCTGAGGGTAGGGGAGGCTGGAGCATGTCTGAAGTCTGGACGCCCAAACACCCCCTCCAGGTGGAGAACGGAGCTGAGTACATCCTGGAGACCATCGACTCGCTGCAGAAGCACTCGTGGGTGGCTGACATCCAGGGCTGCGTGGACCCTGGGTGAGTGGCCACGTGGCCTGTGGTGGAGGTGCAGCTGGGATGTCCTCGGTCCTGCCCTCAGGGAGCAGCTCATCATAGGCTTTTCATGGTCCAGTCCAGCCCATTCCCCACTCCAGGCCCCAGCTGGTTCTGTGAGGCCTGCTCTGCAGGGCCAGGGCCCCCCTTCTTGCCTTCACTTCAGGGAGCTTCAGATGGCTAGGAGGAGGCTGTGATGGGGTGAGACCCCCCACCTTATCCCCCAGCTCAGGCAAGGCCTGCTGTAAACATGCTTACCTAATTAAGGCTTAGGGAAAGAGTAGGCCTTACCCAGGCATGACAGTGCACACTTGTATTCCAGCACTCTGGGAGGCTGGGGCTGGAGAATCACAAGTTCAAGCCCAGCCTGGTCAACTTAGTGACTTAGCAAGACCCTGACTCAAAATTTAAAAAGGTCTGGGAATGTAGTTCAGTGCAAAGGTCCTGGGTTCAATCCCCAGCAAACAAAGGAAAAAACAAACAAACAAAAAACCCCAGTCAGCCTGAGTTGGCCAGAAGGCAGGAGTACAGAAGAACAAAAAGAAGAGCCCAGCAAAGGGCGCGGGTGTGTCCCATGACAGGACACCGCTGTCCTTTCTGTACTACATAGTGACAGCGAGGAAGACACTGAGGTGTCCTGTGCCCGGGGAGGCTGTCTGGCCAGCCACGTGGCCTCCTGCAGCTGTGAGCTCCTGACAGACGGTAGGTGGGGACAGAGCCGCCGGGGGGGTGGGGGACCCAGTTGGAGGAGGTGAAGACGGGTGGACAGATAGGACATGTTTCTCACATCCACGTCCCTGACAGCAGACCTACCCCGGCCCCCAGAGACTACGGCGCCCGGTGCAGTGGTGACAGCCCCACACAGCCGTGCTCGAGATGCCCTCGGAGAGTTCCTGCCACATGTCCCACTAGAGACCTTCCTTCAGACCCTGGAGTCCCCAGGCACCAGCAGTGGTGACAGCAATAATGCAGGTACCAGTGGGCAGCTGGCTTTCCCTGCCTTCCTCTCCCAGGTCCCTCCACCCCAGCCACAGGGACTCCTGAGCACCTCCAGAACCCTTGCTGGGCCCCAGACATGGTAACATTTCACTCACTCCCCATCAAAGTGTGCCACACTTTTTTTTTTTGGCAGTACTGGGGATTGAACTCAGGACCTTCCCACTGAGCTACATCCTCAGCCATTTATTCATTTAATTTTTTTTTTTTTTTTTTTTTTGAGGCAGGATCTTGCTACGTCACTCAGTTGTTAAGGCTGGGCTGAAGCTTTCCATCCTCCTGCCTCAGCCTCCCAGAGTGCTGTGATTATAGGCCTGTGCCACCATACCCAGCCTGAGTCAGGCTTCTGTTGGCCAGTCTATCCTGATCCTCCCACTGGGCCTGGTTTCCATAGAAAATGCTTACTGAAAGGAGTGCAGAGGGTTGGCACTGGGGTAAAGACGGGAGACTTGATTTGTTCCCACGTTTGTTGCTGACTTACAGTGATCATTCTTCCCCTTCCGTGCCTCAGTTTACCTCATATGGATAATCACTGGGTATCAGCTTCATGCCTAGTTCTAAAGTCAAACAGCATTCCCCATAACCAACAAGATGCTGCCCCCATGTCTCCCTTACACTGTCACCTCCCTCCCAGGGGAAGAGGGTGCTGAGCCAGATCCCGAGGTGGAGCCCAAGCTGGAACTCTCTGACTACCCCTGGTTCCATGGGACACTGTCACGGGTCAAGGCCGCGCAGCTGGTGCTGGCAGGAGGGCCCCGGAGCCATGGACTCTTCGTGATCCGCCAGAGTGAGACCCGGCCCGGGGAGTACGTGCTGACCTTCAACTTCCAGGGCAAGGCCAAGGCAAGTGTGTGTGGGGGGGCAGGGGGGTACAGCAGCCAGGCCTGGGGAAGGGGCTGAAGTGTCCTGGTCCTGCAGCTCTTGGCAGGACTTCCCACAAGCCAGGCCCATGCTGGCCATGGGGGGCCACTTGCTCGTGACCAAGCCCACCTAAGTTTAGGCCCTTCCAAGAACCCAACTTGGCAGATCCTTGTGGGTCCTATGAATTGGGGATCAGTGGCACTGGGGCCTCTGAGGGTCCCCACCTAAAGCCATGTGGTTACAGGGCTGGGGTCAGCTGAGGCCCTCAGAGCCACACCCCAAGATAGCCCCTTTTCTTCCCTGCCCTGGTCACTCTCCAGCCTCTTGTGCTCAGACAAAGGACAAGGACAGGAATATACCTTTCTCCAGGGACACACACAGGCTCTGTAATCCAGCAGGAGGGCTGCACAGGGTCTTGAGGACAGAGCCAGAAGGGACCCTGATCTCTGATGTGCAGGGGAAGAACTGTTGAGGTGGAGACAGGTGGGAAGGGTGACCCAAGCAGGGCCATGAGCACAGGTGAGCTGCCAAAAAGGGAGTCACGGGCCATAATGACCTATGGGGCAAAGGAAAACACCACAAAAAAGTCAAGGGACTTTGGGGTCTGACAGCATGTGGCCGGAGGGGGCAGGAACCTCTGCACCCACACCCCAAAGCCCTGGGTTTCCAATAATGAAGCAGACCTAGCCTTGGCTCCTTCCAGGGCACGTTCCCTTCCCTTCCCACCCCACAGCAGGAGGGGGCACTCTGGGATTCCTGCTCTAGGCCTGCAGCTAGGGGTCAGCTTCTGTCTGCAAGCTGCAGGCTGGCCCTGCAGTGGCCTCTCTCCTTGGCAGTGCCGGCCCCACAGTAGAGGAGGTAGCACCTCCTGGAGGACACCTCCTTGGAAGGCAGCCACCCTTAGCAGTTCCTACAACTACCAGGCACTTAACACATCCCTGGCGGCTGGCGGTTTACTTCTTGGCCAGTGCTGCCTCCCCGGAGGGCCTGGATCTGACTAATACCCAAGCTAGGGCCTCAGATGGTGCTCAGCTTGCCGAGGGAAGTGGGACCAGCAAGAGACAACCTTGAACCTGGCCCTCCCCACTCACCCAGCTGGTGCTTTCAGCTCCATGCCCCATAGCTTAGGGGTCCAGTACAGCAGGGCCCCATTCCTCCGTTGCCACTCCCTCCCAGAGGAAGCTCTTTCCACCTTCAGGTAACAAAAGTCCAGAAAGTTTTCCTAATCCAGATCATCTGCCTTGCTTCCCCCTGCCCTGGAAGCCCAGCTCTGCCCTGGGCCTCTGCCCCCAAGACCAGAAGGGGGACCTCACTATGCTGTTTCTCCAGGCTGGGTCCCAGCTCTGGGCTGCCATTAATATTCCCAAGCTTTACTCGTGCTGTTCCCAAGTGGCAGAACTCACTCCTACTCCCCACCTCTGGGCGGGGGGGGGGGGGGGTCTCTGTCCTCTCTGTAGGCTCCTAGGCCAGCTCCCTCTCCTGGGCTTTGGGCCACATGCACACCCTCCGACCCCCACCTATACCTCCCTTCCTGCCATGCACACCCCAGAGACAGCCACTCTTCCTGCTGTGGGATGCATGCTGGACAAAACAGTGGAAACAAGAGACATGTGGCCCACCACTGGAGACCACAGGCCTATGGCTTCTCACCTTGAATCGTCTACCTCAGGTAGGCCCCAGGGACTCAGAGAAACTGGCCCTGTCCCATGTCCAGCTGCTCCCACTGTTGCACAGCTAAGGAGCACAGGCAGGCAGCTTTGGCACTGCAGGGACTGTGCAGCCAACCCTGTCCTCCTGGGCTGTCAGGATCACACAGACATGAATTCTCGTCCCAGCACGGTGCCCTGAGACTATGGGGCAAGTCACACTCCCACATCTCCAATGTGGGGGGCAGTAACCCCTACCTTCTGGGGTCTTCCAGGGTGAGGGGTGAAGGACACGAGCATAGGCACAGAGCAGGTGCTGCCAGGGTGGGGACAATGCCTGTGCCCTTCAGTCCCAGCCTGGCTCATGACCCCACCCCCAGATGGGGCTCAGTAAAAGGCACTTGCCCGGATGGCCAGCCCAGGACCCCACCACTGACTGGCCTGCCTGTGCCCACAGCACCTGCGCCTGTCCCTGAACGGCCACGGCCAGTGCCACGTGCAGCACTTGTGGTTCCAGTCTGTGCTGGACATGTTGCGCCACTTCCACACTCACCCCATCCCCCTGGAGTCAGGGGGCTCCGCCGACATCACCCTACGAAGCTATGTGCGGGCCCAAGGCCCCCCACCTGGTAAGATGTCCCCACCTGGCCCTTGTGATAGCTCTGGATAGGCAGCTGCCCAGCATGGCTGGGGGGGGGCGGGGGGTGCTGAGCCAGAGTTCCCTGACCAGAGCCTCAGGTGCGCCCTCCCGGAGCCCAGAGGCCGGGACTGTGAGCCGGGGGTGGGGAAAGGAATGGAGGCAGGGTGGCAGCCCGGCCCCCAGGTCCCAGTGATCCCTGGCTGGGGGAGGGGGCCCTCAGTGGCACAGGCGGGTTCTCCAGAGCCCGGCAGAGCTGTGGCTCAGCACTGGAAGTACTGGTGGGGTGCATAGGCTGCTGGGGCGCTGTGTGCGATCCCAGGAGGTGGGCTGACCAGAGCTCAGTCACCCCAACTCGGGCCTGGAGTCCTGCGCGATCCCGGACCACGCCGTCTCTACCAGGGCTCTGGTCGTGGGCCCGATACGCCTGGGCTGTGGCCGGCTCAGGGCGGCCCACGGCCCGGCGCTGACGCCGCGCGGCCTCCCGTTGCAGACCCAGGGCCGTCGCCCAGTGCCGCGCCCGCGCCCGCGCCCCCTGCCTGCTGGGCCGAGCCCGCCGGCCAGCACTACTTCACCAGCCTGGCCGCGGCCTCCTGCCCTCCAGCCTCGCCCTTGGAAGCCGCTGGCGCCTCGTCCTCCTCCGCCTCGTTGTCCTCGGCCGCATCGGTGCCCGTGCCCCCGCGCGCCCCCGAAGGCCCGCTTAGCGTGCGCAGCCGCAGCAATAGCGCCGAGCGCCTGCTGGAGGCAGCCGCCGGCTCCGGGGAAGAGACCGCCGAGGCAGCGCCGGGACGCGCCCGCGCCGTGGAGAACCAGTACTCCTTCTACTAGGGAGGGCTGAGCTTGACAGAAGCCCCGCCCACTGCGGCACAGACCCCGCCCTCCACGGACCGGCCCGCCCCTCGACGGCACGCTCCGCCCACCGGCCCTAGCCCGGAGCTGGGAGAAAAGCGAAGCTCTTCAGTGAAGACATAAATGTTATTAAAGAGCCTGTTTTAGGGACTGCACCCGGCTCTCCTGTTGTCCTTTCTGCTGCGCTGTCCTCCGTCATGGTGAGAGAGCAGCTCCTTCCGTTCAAGGACATCTGCAGAGCCGCACACAGGGCCCAACCTAGCCTCACTCAGTTCTGTTGTAAGGGAGGCAGCTGAGACAGAGAGCTGGGCTCAGGGAGTTTGCCCAGGGCAGGGGGCTTTAGTGGAACCGTGAGAGAGACATGGAGACATCCGAGGACACAGTGAATGATGGGGAGGGCCCAGGTCACACAGGCCTTGAATGCTAAGGCGAGGAGTTGCCCCTGGCTGGGAAAGTAAGGTGTCCTCATGCAGCTCAGTGTAGGCCTGGCAACATGGGAGGATGGCAAGGCAGGGCATCTCCACATTAGCCCCTTGGGGAATTGGGCAACGGGAGATGCTGGATTTCCCAACTCTACCTAGAGGGGGCAAGGGTCCTTCCGCCCCTATGGGTGCATCTTGTGCCTGCTCACAAGCTGAGCCGCAGAGCTCCATGTCCCCAGCCTGCAGCCAGCACCTGGGTCTCAGGCCATGCCCTTCCCAGGAAGCCTTTTCATGTAGGACCAAAGCCCACCTCCTCTTCCCTCCTCAAAACTCTGCCCCCCAGCCTGGGGGCACAGATCCACAGACCCCTGCTCAGGAGTGGCCTCACAGGGCCGGGCCAGTGGTGTATACCACAGACTCCCAGGCAGCTGAACCTCAAAGACTATAGCTAAGACCCCCACAAGAGGGGCACAAGCACCCCTGGGTAACTCCCAGGGGTAAGGGCCCTCTGGCTGGAGCCCTAATGGTTTGGGGTCTATACTAGGCCAAGTACCAGTCCCCACCCTACCTACAAAAAAACAGAGGGGACAGGAGGCGGCTTAGGCTGCACAGAGGCCTGGGCTGGTGAAGGGTGTCCACCGGCCACCTTCTGCTTCTCAGCCAGCTGGGGGAAGGCTGAGCCTCCCACTCCCTAGGAGAAAGTGGCCTTTGCGAGTGTTCCAAGGTGGCTTCAAAGGTAGCATGAAGACTTGAACACAGGGTGTGCCAACCTGCACCCCTCCTGTCTCTCCCTTGAGAGAGTCAGCCACTCACGTGCTTACCATTCAGAATGGAACAGAAACAGGCAAAAGGAACTGATTCTGTCACCTTTTAAAATTAGGAACTCAGAGTAGGAGAACATTCGAGAAGGTCTTTGCCTACCCTAAGCATGGCTGTCAGGCAGTGTTCCTGCTGTGTTCCTATGTTAAAGTGAATTCAGGGGGCAACTGGAAAATGATAGGGTGGTCCCAGGCTCTCTCAAGGGACACAGCAGTAAGGGCAAACAGCAAAAGGTCAAGTGAAAGGAACCTCTTTCCCCCACAGTGTGGCTACCAGGACGAGACCTTTGGGGCTGTCACAGTGCTGCTTCCAGAAGGCCCAGATTTAGAGGCTCTGGGGAAATCACAACAGTTGCACACCTGGCAGCAGCATTTCCAATGTGGCTTCCTTTGCTCTCCAAAAAGTGCTTCAGATGCTGCTCTGTGCCACAACCGGCCCGTGGGGTAGCTGGGCAGGCGGCCAGGCAGGCCCATGGCAGTGTGATGGGCACAAGAGAGGGCTGGACCCTGGGTGTGGACTACGGCAGGGGAGGGCTGTGGGTGCCAGGGGCAGCAAAGTGGAGAGAGCCTTGAAAGCCAGGCAGGGAGTTTGCTTAGGAAGCCAGTGTCATTTAGAACCGGGAGCCAGAATGGCCCTGAGGTCCTGGGGATGGGGAGGATGGATGAACCCGGGGGCCAGGAGGCTGTAGTTAAGTCTGGGTGAGGGGTTGGGGGCCAGGGCAGGAGAGGAGGAGAGCAGCCATGGAGGAAAAAGGTCAGCAACACAGTGGCAGATTTTGCTGGATGGAGGGGTGGGGGCTGCAGGACCCAGGCAAATAGCTCCACCCACGAGGAGCTGCTGAAAGGAGAGCCCGGAAGCCGATCCCTGCGTCTAGGAGAGAGGAGGAGGAGGCATCTGGCCGGCTCCAGCAGGGGACTCCCAGAGGCTGGAGTCCTCTTTCTAGGCCAGGGCACACCCTCAACACTGGCTGTCTATTCTCCTGCTTCCCCTCAGGTAAGAGATGGCGTTGGGGTCTCCCCACATGAGCCGCAGACGGTCATTTTGGCTACGGAAAGTCTCCGAGACCAACAATGCAGTTGTGCTCCCTGGGAGGGGCCCTGGGTCCAGGTAAGGCTGTGCTGGGTTCATGGAGTTTCCCCGAAGGCGACCTGGTCTCAGAGGGCTCCACGGTGACCCAAGGGTGGAAGGTCCGCCTCGGAGGACTCCTAGGCCTGACCACATGGAGTGGGTTTTCCTTTCCTCAGCAACCTCTCACCCAGACCGGAAGTGAGAAAATGCCCTGTCAGCTTGTGTGTGTGTGTGTGTGTGTGTCTGTGTGTGTGTTGGGGTCGGTAGGGTCCACACCTGTGCCTGCCCATCAACAGGGAAAGCTGACTTATGACTCAGAAGGCAGAAAGTTCCTACAGAAATGGAATTGCATACCTGGAATGATTGAAATAAACAGTTTCCTGTGGGGTTATTTCTAATGTAGGCAAGTTGGAGTCCCTTAAAGTAAACTTCCTGGGACCCAGGAGGGCTCTGATATGGCTGACATTAAGAGTGAAGCAAAGTATTGATGCAAATTTGGAGTAATGAATCTCAATCTGTCTCCTCAAATCCTTTTATTTTAAAAAATGCTAAAACTGCCATTCTGTGGGTGGAAAGTCATCTGCAGGTCCCTCTTCTCCCTCAAGACTCTAGACCAAGGGTTCCTAATCTTTTTTTTCTTTCTTTCTTTTCCCAGCACTGGGAGTGACTCCAGCACCTTTGTGCTGAGCTACAATCCCAGCTCTTTTTACTTTTTTATTTTTATATTTTTTAGACAGAGCTCCACTAACTTGCCAAGTTATCCAGGATGGGTTTGAACTTGCAATCCTCCTGTCTTGGCCTCCCAGAATGATGGGATTGCAGGCCCAGCACCAAACTCTTCAGTGTCTCAGAAAACTTAGCTGTCTGGTGAAACCTATAGCACCCTTCTCAAAAGAATGCTTTTCTTGGGCTGGGGATAGCTCAGTGGAGCTGAGCCTGCATTGCAAGTGCAAGGTTCTGAGTTTGATTCCCAGTATGGGGGGATGTTTTTCTTTTTCTCTCTTTCTTTTATTTTTTTTGTTTGTTTTTGAGACTAGGTCTCAATATGTAGTTCAGGCTGGCCTTGAACTCACTGCACAGCCCAGGCTGGACTCAAACTCACAGCAATCTTCCTGCCTCAGCCTCCTCAGTGCTGGGATTACAGGCATGCACCACCATGCCTGGCCAAAAAAAATGTTTAAAATGTATGAAATAAAATACATAGCCTTGCAAAGAAAAGCAGTTATACTGCAATTAATTTAAAATGCTAAATACAATCAAAATATTTTTAAAATTTGTGATATGGTAATATACATGGTTCTTTTTTAACACCTTAAATAGCAAGCTGTAGCAGTGGTTCTCATAATTACTGTAATTTCAAAGTATGCTGGGGTTATAAATGATACTTGAGAGTTTCTACAATGATCAAGATGTGTTGTGACGACATCCCTAATTTCAAGTGGTGGCAAAGTGATCCATGAAGCTAGTGCTGATGTAGTTTCTACTCAGATGAAAGAAATGTGATTTCTAGTTAAAGGTGAAAGTAAAGGGGGTCATGAGGCTCAGAGGTGGGGTTTCACCCAGCCCGGCAAAAAGCTACCTACCCAGGGGAGCACAGAGCTGCCAGGGCTCTATTTCCATTGCAAAACCCGGGAAATAATCCAGATGGCTACTACCAGGAGACAAGGAGTGACCACCAGGTGCGCTCATAAGATGACAACTTGGCAGCAATGACAGAATGGAAAACAACACCCAGGGCTGAGGACAAATCTCCCAAACAAGAGAAAAAAAACCCAAAAAAACACTGAGCAAAAAACCAAACAAACAAACAAAAAAACCTTGCAGGACAGAAAGTGTTATTCTGTCTATAGAAAGCAAAAAATCCAGCCCTAAACAGTGGGTCATTTAGGATTTATATTTATACAGTAAAACTAAGAAAGAAGCTGATAAACATAACTCAGTATTTAGTGCAGTTAGTGGGAATGGGTAGAAATGCAGTGGGAGGGAAAAATGGGAATTGGTTTGAAACTGAGCGATGAGTATATGGTTGTTCACCTTGTCCCCCACCCCTGTAGTAGAGGTTGAACCCAGGGCCTTCACTCTGAGCTATATCCCCAGCCCATTCATTTATTTATTTATTTGTTCGGTCATTCATTGATTTATTTGTCTAGACAGGTTGTCACTAAATTGAGTTCTCCAGGCTGGGTTTGAATGTGCGATCTTTATACCTCAGCCCCACAGAGTGTGGGAATTGTAGGTGTGTACCACCACTCCTATCTGGCTGTTTCCTTATACCTTAGTTTTACACATCTATATTCTGCTACAGGCCTGGAATATTTCCTAATTTTTTTTTTGGTACCGGGGATCGAACTCGGGTCCTTGCACTTGCAAGGCAGGCGGCCGAACCACTGAGCTAAATCCCCGGCACAATATTTCCTAATTTTAAAAATGAAGTACAGGGCCGGGGATTTGGCTCAGTGGTTCCACTGCCTGCCTCACAAGCGCAAGGACCCAAGTTCAATCCCTGGTACCAAAAAAAAAAAAGTACGTTTCACCAGTAAACTGATTTTTTTTTTTTTGGTACTGGGGATCGAACTCAGGACCTCGCGCTTGCAAGGCAGGCAGTGGAACCCCTGAGCTAAATCCCTGGCTCTAGTAAACTGATTTTTGTGAAAGAGAGAAAGAAAGAAAAAGAAAGAAAGAAAGAAAGAAAGAAGAAAAAAATGAAAAGGCAAAATGAAAAATTGAAAATTATTTAGAAATCATATATCTGATGATAGTCCAGTATCCAGAATAGAAAAAGAACTCTCACAACTCAACAAAAAGACAAGTAACTCAGATTTTAGAATGAATACAATTTTCGAGATTTTTAAATTTCATTTTATTTTATTTTATTTTGGGGACAGGGTCGCTATGCTGGCCTTGAACTCACTGTGATCCTTGCCTCAGCCTCCAAGTGCTAGGATTACAGGCATGCACCCCTACACCTGGCTAGAATGAGTCCAACTGTGAATAGGCTTCTATGTTTCCAAGGACAATATACAAATGGCAAATAAGCTCCTGAAATCTTTGAACTCAACATCATGAAACAATAAGGAGATGAAAATCAAAACCGCAGCAAAATACCACTTCTGTGCTGCATGAGCTAGCTAGCCTGTGGCAAAAAGACAGCGCACATAAAATTGCCCTCATGACATACAACTCAGGGGTTGTTCCCTGCACCCTAGTTCTGCATCCATCACTATTACCTAAGGCTAGAACACATCCATCATCCCAAGAAACACCCCTGTACCAAGGTGCAGCTCTGTGGCAGACCACTCGCCTAGTTTGTGCAAGGCCCCGGGTTCCATCCCCAGCACCAAAAAAACAAACCTGTACTCATTGTACTTATTAGCAATCACTTCCCATTCCTCTCTTCTCCCACTCCCCTGGATTCTCCTGCATTTATCCTGTGCATTTCAGATAAATGGAATATACAGTGCCTGGCCTTTTGTGTCTGGCTCTTTCAGTAAGCATAATGTTTTCAAGTTCACCCATGTAGCAGACAGCAACACCGGATTCCTCTTAATGGCTGATAAGATTTCACTGTATGCTATGACACACTTTGTTTATTCATCCATTGATAGTCAATGAGTTTGGTTCCAGTTTGGGGCTATTATGAGTAATGCTGCTTAAAGTTCCTGTATAAGGTTTGGTGCGTGGATAGGCTTTGAATTCTCATAACTATATGTAACTGTTTATTTTAGTACTAGTGATTGAAGCCAGAGATTTCTGAGTGATGTCCCCAGTCCATTTTTTAAATTTTATTTTGAAATAAGGTCTCACCAAGTGGCCACAAACTTGACAACCTCCTGCCTCAGCCTCCTCAGTAGCTGGAATTACAGGCATACACCACAGCACCCAGCTCTGTATTTAACTTTTATTTATTTGTTTGTTTATTTATTTACAGTAGTGGAGATTGAACCCAGAGCCTTCATGTGGAGCTACAAGCCCAGCCCTTTGTACTATTTTATTTTGAGACAGAGTCTTGCTAAATTGCCCAGGTTGGGCTCCAACTTGCAATCCTCCTGCCTTAGCCTCCCACAGTACTGGAATTACAAGCACGTACCACCTTGCCCAGCTTTATGTGTAACTTTGTGGAACTGTTTGCCAATGTGACTGCAACATTTTGCATTCCTGCAAAAAGAAATTAGGGTTCCAATTTCTTACATCTTTACAAATATCTTTTTCTTTTTTTGGCTTTAGCCATGCTAGTGGGTATGAATGAAATATCACCTCATTGTAATTTGATATCTTCTGATTTTCCTGTCCCCTGAGAGGAAGACTAGAATTTCTTTATCTTTCAAAATAACAGGGCTAGGACGGGGGATTAAGCTCAGTGGTGCCGCCACCTGCCTCGCAAGCACAAGGTCCTGAGTTTGATCCCCAGTACCAAAAAAAAACAACCCAAAAACAAAACAACAGGCCTATCGACCAGTGTGCTATAAATCTTATTCTAGAGTATTTAGGTGGAAAATAAAATTCATAGTCAACATGCACAACACAGGCAAGATATCTATTCAAGTTGAATACTGGAAAATCACACTACTTCTTTTCCCCACTTTGGTTTTTTGAGACAAGGTCTGACCACATAGTTCAGGCTGGACTGGAACTCACTATGCAGCCCAGGCTCACCTCAAACTCACAGTGAACCTCCTGCCTCAGCCTCCTAAGTGTTAGGATTACAGGCATACACCATCACATGCTCCACACTAATTCTTAAAAATTTTTAAATGAAACAGATTCATGAAAGGACTGAGTTAAAGTTGTAGGTGTCTGCTTCCAGCAAAAGTGGTGACAGGAACCCATGTGTTATTTTTCCCTGAAATAGTGACGCTCAGGACATTGGACATCAGGAAGTGGAAAACAGTACAGGCTCAAAATCAAGAAGCAGCTGGGTGTGATGGCACACACCTGTAATCCCATCACTCTGGGAGGCTGAGGCAGGAGGATCCCAAGTTTGTGCCCGGCCTAGGCAACTTAGTGATTTAGCAAGACCCTGTCTCAAAATAAAAAATAAAAAGGGCCGGCATGTAGCTCAGTGCAAAGGCTCTGGGCTCCATCCCCATTAACAGCAAGGGGAGGGGAGTTGGGGACAGGAAACAACTGAGATCATCATATTCATACTGGAGAAAATCCCAGTGAATGTGGAAAGGGCTTCAGCCACAATTTGTCTCAAACCCAACCTCAGATAGTGCTCGCAGGAGAGAAACCCTGTAAGTGTAATGAATGTGGGAAAAGATTCAGCCAGAGAATACATCTTATTCAACATCAGAGAATTCACACAGGGGAAAAACCATTTATATGCAATGAATGTGGGAAAGCCTTCCATCAACATTCTTCCTTCACTCAGCATCTGACAATCCGTACTAGAGAGAAGCCTTATAAATGTAATCAATGCGGGAAAGCCTTTAGCTGCATCACATCTCTTACTGAACATCATAGACTTCATACTGGAGAGAAACCTTATGAATGTAGTTTTTGTGGGAAAGCCTTCAGCCAGAGGACGCATCTTAATCAACATGAAAGAACACATACAGGAGAGAAACCCTACAAATGCAATGAATGTGGGAAAGCCTTTAGCCAGAGTGCACACCTTAATCAACGTATGAAAATCCATGGCCATGAGAAATTATGTGACTATACATGCGAGAAAACTTTAAGCCACAGGCCTTCACTTAGCAGCATATAAGTTGTGGTGGGGTAAACTGTGAATTTATAAATGTGGAAAATTTTTATCAGATCTTTCTATTCAATATCAACTTAGTCATTTTGGAAAGTTTATAAATAAACTTCTAATGCATAGAAACCAAATGTATACTTTAAACTAGTAACATTATATTCCCAGTAGGGGTTATAACTAGTGAAAATTATTTTATAAACAAAAATATATTGAGTCATGGTCCAAATCTGGTGTAACACTTTTATTTTTTTTGTTGTTTGTTTGGTTTTTTTTTGGGGGGGGGGTTGGTACCAGGGATCAAACTCGGGTCCTTGTGCTTGCACAGCAGGAAGTGAAACCACAGAGCTAAATCCCCAGCCCTAGTGTAACACTTTTAAAATAAATGAACAGAAATTCTGTAACAAATAACTGTTATTATTCACATGTAAGTTTTATGCTATGAAGCTTTGAAATTATGTGAACATTAATTAAAGCAGTGTTAGGGCCGGGGATTTAGCTCAGTGGTTCCGCCACCTGCCTCACAAGCGCAAGGACCCGAGTTCAATCCCCCGTACAAAAAAAAAGTGAAAGAAAAAAGAAAAGCAGTGTTGTAGTATTATCAGTTGCATAAACAAAGTAAACACAAAAGAGCAACAAAGGAAAAAAGAAACAACTGAGATCAGAACTCCCGCTGCCCCAGTTTACTGCCTGGAAAGCTCCTGGATGTGGTACAGAGTTGAGGGACCAGGAAAAGCCCTGCAGCATCTTCTAGTTGAGCTAACAGAGCCAAAAAATCCAGGAAGGCCAAGCGGCCAGACTTCTCCGGGCAAGAAACAGACAGGAGGCGCCACCCCCAGGGAGTCCTGGAGATTTGGAAGGGACCCCGGGTGACTGTTCCTCACCACTGGCATGTGAAGAAGTAGACTAGGGGAAGGGCCATCAGGAGGATTTGAGGAAACTGTGCCCTGTGTCCACACAGCTCACCAGAGTGCATACTTCCAACAGCCAGAATGGAAAACCCCGAAATTGAGAGAAAAAATAGAGCTCCTCTACTTAACAAAGTTCAAAAACAAGGCTGGAAGAGCAAACTGTTTTCAGGAACTTAAATGAATACCAAAAGAGAACTCAAAAACATTTTAGAAGAGGCTGGGGATTTAGCTCAGTGGTTTCACCGCCTGCTGCGCAAGCGCAAGGACCCGAGTTTGATCCCTGGTATCAAAATGAAAAATTTTAGAAGAAACCAGGAGTGGTGGTGCATGCCTATAATCCTAGCTGCTCAGGAGGCTGAGGCAGGAGGATTGTGCATTCAAGGTCATCTTGGACTACATAGTGAGACCCTGCCTCAAAAAAAAAAAAAAAAAGACGGTGGGTGAAGGTATAGATTGATAGTAAAGTGCTTGGCTAGCATGCATGAGACCCTGGGTTTGATCTCCTGTACTGAAAAAAAAAGAAAAATCAAGAATCTCACAAGGTAAAAGTCGCAAAGTGTGGCACCTCATTAAAGAGTACCAGACACATGAAGAAAGAGAAAACTACAATAATAATAAGGAAAAAAACAATCAACTAATGTTGACCAAGAAATAGCACAGATGATAGATTTGTGGACAGGACATTAAAACAGTGGATGTAGGGCTAGGGGTGTAGTTCAGTGGTAGAACAGACCCTGCACATGCAGAAGGCCCTGGCTTCAACCCCTAGCACTGTAAAAGAAACCAAAACTCAGTTGGTAAACTATATCCCATGTGTTTAAGAAGGTAGAGGAAGGATTGAACTTGTTAAGTAGAAATGTGGAAGACATAAAAAGACCCAAATTAGTCAGACGCAGTGGCACTCACCTGTAATTCCAGCATCCTGGGAGGCTGAAGCAGGAGGATTGCAAGTTTAACCCCAGCCCCAGCAACTCGGACTTAGTGAGACCCTGTCTCAAAATAAAAAAATGTTTTAAAGGGCTGAGGATGTAGCTCAGTGTGAAGGCCCTGTATTCAATCTCCAGTCACACACACACACACACACACACACACACACACAAATCAACTTTTTGAGATAAAAACAATAATAATTGAGAAGAGAAATACTCAGTGTATGGGATTATGGCAGATTAGCCATTGAAGGAAAAAAGACTGGTGAACTTGGAGGCATAACAATAGAACATCCAAAGTGAGATACAAAGAAATAAACAAAAAAGACAATAAAAATGAATAGACCAGACATGAGAGGACAAATATTCTGATTCTACTTATATGAAATAGCTGTAGAAGGCCAATACAGACAGAAGATAGATTAGAGGTCATAAGGACTGGGTGGAGGAGGAAATCAGCAGTTATTGCTTAATGGTCACAGAGTTTCTGTTTGGGGTGATGAAAAAGTTTTTGAAATGGATAGTGTAATTGTTGTGCAACATCATGAAAGTGACTAATGTCTCTGAATGGACAGTAGCTCTCCCTTTATCTGTGGAGGAGATGTGCCAAGATGCCCAGGACATGCCTGAGATATCAATTAATTAATACTGACCCTACTTAATCTATATTTATTCCAGTGCCTACAGACTATGATAGAGCTTAACTTATAAATTAGGCACAGGAAGAGTTTAACAATAACTAATAAAATATGAAAATTATAACAATAAGGGGTAATAAAAACTATGTGAATGGAGTCTCTCTGTCTCTTTCAACTGCTACAGGGAAGGTAGCATATACTGCATGGATACCATGAACAAAGGGATGATTCCTGTCCTGTGTGGGACCCAGAAAGACAGCAGGGAGTTTCATCATGCCACTTAAGAGGAGCAATTTAGAACTTATGAAGTCTTTATTTCTGGAATTTTCCATTAGTATTTTTGGACTTCAGTTGACTATGGGTAATCAAAATCACAGAAAATGAAACTGCAGGTGGGGGGAGGGCTACTGAACACTTTCGTTTGTGTGTTTGTGTGTGTGTGTGTTACTACAGATTGAACCCAGGACTTTCACACTGAGCTGCAGCCCCAGCTCTTTTTAATTTCTTTATTTTAAGACAGGGTCTCACTAGGTCACTAAGTTGCCCAGGCTGAGCTAAAACTTGCAATCCTCCTGACTTAGCCTCCCAGAGTGCTGGGATTATAGGTATACACCACCATGCCCAGCTTCCTATATAATTTTATGTGTTAAAATGTCAAATTTTAGGGCTGGGGATTTAGCTCAGTGGTTCTGCCGCCTGCCCTGCAAGCACAAGGTCCCGAGTTCGATCCCTGGTACCAAAAAAAATGTCAAATTTTATGTTACAATAAGAAAAAATAATAAAAGATAAGGTACTTTAAAAAAATAAACAGAGTGGGCTGGGTATGCAGCTCAGTGGCACTGCACCTGCCTGGTAGGCACAAGGTCCTGAGTTCAGTCCTCAGTACCAGAAAAAAATAATAAAATAAATAAAGAGCATCAGTGGGACAATATCAAGCAGGTAAATACGCATGCAATTGGAGTCCCTGAAGGAGGAGAAGGAGCTGATTCGTGGAAGAAGTCATGACTAAAATTTTTCCAAATTTTATGAAAATCATAATAAACCTGCCAATCCAATAACCTCAACAAATCATGAAGAAAATGAAATCAAGGGCCAGGGATTTAGCTTGGTGGTTCCGCTGCCTGTCTTGTAAGCGCAAAGTCCCGAGTTTGATCCCTGGTACAAAAAAAAACCCAAAAAAACCCCGCAAAACAAAACAGAAAACCTAGAAAAAAAAAGAAAATGAAATCAAGCCACATCACAGTCAAATGACTTAAAATCAGCAATAAAGAGAAAATCTTGGGCCAGGGATTTAGCTCAGTGATGCTGCCACCTGCCTCACAAGCACAAGGTCCTGAGTTCAATCCCCAGTACCAAAAAAAAAAAAAAAAAAAGAGAGACAAAACTCTTAAACCAGCTGGAGAAAAAGGACACATTAGGTATAAAGGAACAAAGATAACAGATTTTTCATTGGAAATAATTCAATCAAGAAGATGATAAAGTATGGTGCCACATGCCTATAATCCCAGCACTCTGAGAGGCTGAGGCAGGAGAATCTCAAGTTTCAGCCCAGCCTGAGCAATTTAGCAACTTAGTGAGGCCTAGTCTGAAAATAAAAAATAAGAAAAGGGTCTGGGGATGGAGCTTAGTGTGAAGGCCCTGGGTTCAGTCTCCAGTACTGAAAAATAAAATATTTTGCAAAAATGGAGGTAAAATATAGAGAAAAATAATGAAACAAAAAATTGCCTCTTTGGGTTTTTTGCTTGTTTGTTTTGGGGTTGTTTTGTTTTGTTTTTAAGACAGGGTCTCGGGCCAAGGATTTAGCTCAGCGGTTCCACTGCCTGCCTCACAAGTGCAAGGACCAGAGAGTTCGATCCCCGGTACCAAAAAAAAAAAAAAAAAAGACAGGGCCTCGCTGTGTAGTTCAGGCTAGCCTTGAACTCACTATGTACCCCAAGCTGGCCTTGAACTCACAGGAGTCCTCCTGCCTCAGCCTCACGAATGCTGGGATTACAGCATGTGACACCACATCCAGAAACCTCTTTGAAAATATTAATAAAACTAACAACACTTTAGCTAGACCGGTAAAGAAAGAGAAGACATAAGAAATGAAGTTGGAATTTTAGCTTATTCCATATATAAAAATTAGCTCAAAATGGATGAAAGACCTAAACTTAAGAACTAAAACAATAAAACTTTTGAGGAAAACATTGAGGGAAATCTTCATGATGTTGAATTTGGCAATGATTTTATAGATATAACACCAAAGCACAGTCAACAAAAGAAAAAAAATAGATAAATTGGATCTCATGAAAATTAAGAACTTTTGTTAATCAAAGACCAAAAGACAGGATATAGAATAGGAGAAAACAAATTTTTTTTAGGAGAAATTTTTTTAAGAAAATAGGAGAGGGGCGAGGATTAAGCTCAGTGGTTCCACCACCTGCCTCTCAAGCTCAAGGTCCCAAATTCGACCCCTGGTACCAAAAAAAAAAAAAAAAAGAATAGGAGAAAATATTTGTAAAGCATATATCAGTAAGGGATTAATAGCCTGAATATATAAAGAACTCTCACAACTCAACAATAAACAACATAACTTAAAAATGGGCAAAGTACTTGATAATCATTTCCCCAACAAAGACATACAAATCCCCAAAGAAATGCCTGAAAAGATGCTCAACGTTATTAATGCTTAGGGAAATGTAAGTCAAAACCACAATTAGCTACCACTTTAACACCTACGAGGATAGCTATAATTTTTGTTTTAAAAATGGAAAAAATGACAAGTGTTAGTGAGGATGTAGAGAAATTGGACCTCTTATATGTTGCTGGAATAAATGGAAAACAATTTGGCAGGCCGGGGATTTAGCTCAGTGGTTCCACTGCCTGCCTCGTAAGAACAAGGTCTTGAGTTTGATCCCCAGTACCAAAAAAAAAAAAAAACCAATTTGGCAATTCTTCAAAAATATAAACATTGCTGGGCATGGTGGTAGATGCATGTAATCCCAGCTTTTGGGAGCATGAGGCAGGAAGATCCCCATGAGCTCGAGGCTAGCCTGGGCTATGTAGTGAGTTCAAGGCTAGCCTAAGCTATATAGCAAAACCTGTCTCAAAAAACCAAAAACAGGGCCGGGGATTTAGCCCAGTGGTGCTGCCACCTGCCTTGAAAGTGCAAGGTCCTGAGTTCGATCCCTGTACCAAAAAAAAAAAGAAAAAACAATAATAACCGAAGCAAATAAAAAAACACCATAAACAGAACTATAGAACTATCATATGACCCAATGATGCTACTTCTAGGTATGTTGCTAAAAGAACTGAAAGCAGGAACTTGAGCAGACATTTGTATACCCATGTTTACAGCAGTGTTATCTGAAGAGCCAATATGTGGAAGCAACCCAAGTGTCTCCATCAACAGAAGACTAGACAAATAAAATGTGTTTTATAATACCATACAATGGGATATTAGTCACTCTTAAAAAGGCATGAAATTCTGACACATGGTACAATATGATTTTGAGTATTGTTTAAGATTTCTTTGTAGTTCTTTTGTCCTTAAGATAGTATCCCCTGGAGAGGTGCTATTGTATTTCTGTGCTTAATTGTGCCACCAAATTGACATATGGGTGTTTGCTTTATTTTGGTGTCCATTTTTAGGAATTGCCCTGTGGTGTTTCTTTCCTGTGGTTTGCCAAGGGAAGGGAAAACAGACTCAAAAGAGATAAATATGTTAGAATGAGAGTAACATGATGTTAAAATTTTCCACTAAAACTCAAAATTGCAGCCTGGTGTGATGGCCCATGCCTGTAATGCCTGCACTCTGGAGGCTGAAACAGGAAGACAGCAAGTTGCTCCAGCTGGTCAACTCAGCAATACCTTGTGTCCCCACCCCCCGAAAAACGTTGGTGGGGGGAAAGTTGGGGGAAGGGATGAGCCCTGGGTTCAATCCCTAGTACAAAAAAAAAAATCTTGAAATTGCAATAGATTTGAAATTCCATAGCCAAATCATCAAATGCATACAAAGGAGATGGTCATGGCTGTCTCGATGGCTCCTGAATTCTCTCATTTGTTTCAGTTACATGAAGGAGTGAAGGCAAGGAGATTGGGAGCTGTGGCGTGGCCAAGTTCCTCCAATATGGCAGGTGAAGCTTCTCAGCCCCTCCAGGAAGGTGGACACACTCTTGCAGTTGAGAAAGAGTGGACTGCTCCCCATCTCCTGTTTGAGCAAGTTGGTGCACCCTGCAGCCCCAGGACAGACAAAGCCGTGCTGGTAGTTTATCTGGGAGAGGCACCCAGGAGGATTTCACCTGGTCACATCACCAGAAGTGCCTCAAAGAGACCGGAGGTGCCTCGAAGAGACCCAGTGTGGGAACCCTGCAGGACAGAGAAAGTGCCCCCAAGGGATTCAGCTCTAGACTTTGACCAGGCTCAGAAAAAGGCAAAGCAGCCAGATCTGGTGGCGCACGCCTCTGATCTCAGCACTCAGGAGCCTGAGACAGAAGGATAGCTGCTAGTTCAAGGCCAGCCTGAGATTCATAGCGAGTTCAAGGCCAGCTTGAATTACTATAGCAAGACCCTGTCTCAAAAAAAAAAAAAAAAAGAAAGAAAGGCAAAGCATCCACTTCTCCCTTTGACCCTAAGAGCAGCTAAGTGAGGAAGAATAGAATCTGAGGGAAGGGGCAGAATTCAAACCCAAATGTCTGCCTGGACTCCTGCTCCCAGCCTCAGAGGGGGAAGTAGGAGAGGCCTTAGCCTTTTAAGAGGAATGGCTCCCCACTATGCCCTGCAGACCATGTGCCTCTACGTGGGTCATGTGTGCAAAGCTTATCCACAGTGGCCCTGAACCTTGGCAGAGGGTCCTAGGGACTTTGGAGACCACAGGAAGATGGCAAGAAGCTCTCCCCCTCTTTCAGGAAGGCTGACTTGAGGCAGTGTCTCCTCACTTCCTGATGGTTTCAATGAGCCCCCTCTGCCTTGCCTGCCTTAGGGGGCAGCTGTGGTCACTCAATTGAGCCTTAGAATCGGACCCTCAGCAATGGGATGGCCCTTCACCCATGAGCATTGTCATCTGTTCCCTTTAGTTCCGGTGTTCCCCAGTTGAACAAGGGGCCAAAGGAGCTGACACTTTTGGGGAGCTTGCTTCTGCTGTCTATGTAAATAGCAAACCACCTGAATCTAAAAAGAGCTGGTTGTTTTCTTACCGGCCACTCTGTCGTCTTTCCTGGACACCCTTGAGTGAGTTTGAGGTTGAGGCAGAGCTGGATCTGGATCAGGACCACATTTTATGACTTAAGTGACTGTAAGACCCTTTAGAAACAAACTGAAGGAAAATGGCCCTGTCTGTGCTTTTATCCAGTGGCAGTGAGCGATGCCCCACTGGATACTTAGGTCATCGTTGATGTTTCAGTTTTATGTTTTTGTGGTGCTGGGTATGGAACCCAGGGCCTTGCAGGTGCCAGACAAGTGCTCTGCCACTGAGCTACACCCCACCTCACCCTTCACTGGATAAGTTTTTATCTTCCAACTCTTTGCTATCAAATCTAGATTTCTTCTTTTTCCCCTTTCCTTCCCCTTCTTCTGCCACTACCACCTCCTCCTCTTCTTGTCTCCATTCTCCTTCTTCCTCCTTTTTTGTTACAGGGGACTAAATCCATGCCCTCTCGCATGTTAGCAAGCACTCAACCACTAAACTACATCCCTGGGCCTTTTTTTCTTTAAATTTTATTTTGAGATGGGGTCTCATTAAGTTCCCCAGGCTGCATTTGAACTTGGAATCCTCCTGCCTCAGACTCTCAGGAAGCTGAGGCTATAAGCATGTACTACTCCACCCAGCCAAGCCCAGAATATTTAGCAATCACAGTTGAGCACCAGGGATGCTCTTGCTACTGGGTTTGTAGGGACAGGACCCCATACGCAGGGAAAAAGATAGGGTGAAGGCCTCCTTGGGCTTTGTTAGAAGTTAATGGAAAAACTTACTAAGGGCAGGGGCCTCTGCCTCTGTAGATTAGGTTCAAGCAGTTAGAAAGACAAAGGCAGGGCCCCGGGGATTTAGCTCAGTGGTTTTGCCGCCTGCCTGGCAAGCGCAAGGACCCGAGTTTGATCCCCAGTACCAAAAAAAAAAAAGAAAGAAAGAAAAAGACAAAGACAAAGACACTAAACTCAGGGAGGTCCTAAATAGCATGATCAACATAAGCCCCTTTATTTAGCTTAAACTACTTGTCCCTAAGCCCCCTTACCCAAAATCCTAGCCTCCACCAAACAACAGGAAAGGTCTTCTGACCCAGAAGAAATCCAAGGGGCGGATCAAAGACAGCCATGGGACCAATCAGATTCCAGGAGCCTACACAGGGAGAAGAGACCAAATAAAGGGAGCCACAGAGAAGAGCCCATGCGTATTTCGCTTTGGAATGCTCCCTACTCCTCGAGTAGCTATCTATAGTCTCTCTCTTCCCCCTTTTCTCCACCTTCAAATAAATCATCTTCTCTTACTTTAAAGTCAGCTTCTTTAATTCTTTTTTTTTTTTTTCTTGTACCAGGGATCAAACTCTGGACCTTTTGCTTGCAAGGCAGGCACAGCACCACTGAGCTAAATCCTAGGCCTAGTTTCTTTAATTCTTCACTGGTGCTGGGTTTCCGATCCCCAGGAGCTGTGTTTTGCAGCAGAGCAGGAGCTTACAGTCCGCATTGGGATGTTACAGGTTGTCATCATAGTTTGTGAACCTGAGCTCAGGCAGGGGCCACATTCTCCTCGGCAGCCCGGACTTCTCACCACAGAGAGACTCTTGTCTGTAGAAACTGGGGACTTGGTTGAAGGCCCAGTTGGAGTCTGAGCAATACCTTTTTTTCCTTTGTTTTCTTGAGACAAGGTCTCGCTGTGTACGCCAGGCTGGCCTCAAACTCTGTGATCTTCTTGCTTGAGCCTCTGGAGTGCTGGGATGGCAGGCACGCACCACCATGCTCGGCTCCATAACTTTAAATTTCAGTGGGGAATATTTGTATGTGCTCTTCATTTGTTTTCCATTTTCTAAACCACTTATTTTTCACTGTGGGATGTTAAGGCGGGAGGATCTCAAGTTCAAGACCTGCCTGGGCAACTTAGTGACTTAGTGAGATCCTGTCTCAAAAAAATAAAAAAGGGCTGGAGATGTAGCTCTGGGTGAAGTCCCTGGGTTCAATCCCCGGTATCACAAAATAAATGGATAAAAACTACCATCTCTAACAGCAGCTCAGAGGCAAGAGCTTCCCTTGCCTCCAAATATCTCACCAGAGGGGTGAGGGCTCTGGAGAAATGGCCGGTCTTGGGTTTGTGGCAGGAAATGTAGCCCATAAACCTAGAAGGTCAAGTCATGCCAGAAATCAGCCAAACTGAGGACTGTGGAGGGCTTTCTTGAAAGACACAGGACAAGAGCTCCCTGTCTCCTGCCATGTGCTCTGTGTCACATTGGAGCTCTGTCAGCAAGACCATTGCCAGATCAGACCTCTAGACCTGGGATCTCCAGAAGCAGGAGCCAAAATAAACATCTTTTCTTTATAAAGAGGAGGAAAAAAGACAAAAAAATTCATTTGAAAGGGCCCCTGCTGGCCTAAAGTGCAAGAATCTGAGCCTCAAAAAGGAGTAATGACAGCAGCAAATTGAAAAATTAGTCTATTCAAGAGGAAAGTAGCAGACAGATACCCTGGAGCAAGATTCTGCAAACTCCTGACCAGTCCCTCAGTGCTGTCGAAGTCATTGATAACAAGGAAGGCCTGAGAAACCATCACAGCTGAGAGGAGCTAAAAAGACAGGATAGTAGCTGTGATGTGGTGTCCCGGATGTTCAGGATAGAACAGAATATTCCCATCAGAATGCACGTGCTACAGAGAGGGTTCCTTGTCCACTCTGGTTAGAAAAGATGCTTGGTATGATTTCCACCTTTTTTTTCCCCCAGAACTGGGGGTTGAACTTAAGTCCTTTGCACTGAGCTACATCCCCAGCCCTTTTTTATTTTGAAACAAGTTTTCACTGTTGCTATATTGGTCAGATTCAAATTTTCCATCCTCCTGCCATAGCCTCCCAGGGTGTCAGGATTACAGATGTGTGCTACCACAACTGGCCTGATTTCCTCCTTTTGAAGTAGAGATTTGTCTTATGACCCAAGTGTATGATGTGTCTCAGTGACTGATCTATGTGTACTTGAAGACAACCTATTCTGCTCTTGTTGGATGGAATGCTCTATAAACATCAGTTAAGGGCTGGGGATTTACCTCAGCAGTGCCACATCTGCTTGGCAAGGTCCTGAGTTCAAATTCCTGTACCAAAAAAATTAATTAGGTCAAATTGTCTGCTTCTGTATTCTTATTCATGCTTTTGTTTTCTTCTTTAAAAATTAATTGCTAGCTGGGCATGGTGGTGCATACCTGTAATCCCAGCATGCTGGGAGGATGAGGCAGGAGGATGGAAATTCAAGCCCAGCCTGGACAACTTAGCAAGACCTTGTCTCAAAATAAAAAATAAAGGGAGGGCCGTGGATTTAGCTCAGTGGTGCCTCACCTGCCTTGCAAGCACAAGGTCCTGAGTTTGATCTCTGGTACCAAATAAATAAATAAAAATACATTTTAAAACAAAAACTAAAGTTTGAGGATGTACCTTAGTGAGAAGGCCCTGTACCATAAAATAAAAATAAATAATTAATTAAATAATTGCTGAAGGAGCCTTTTTAAAATTTCCAAATATGGTGGTAGGCTTGGCTCTTTGATCTTCATTGACCCTTCCAGCAGTTTCATGAGGTGAACATAATTATTCCCATTTTAGGGCTGGGGGTGCAGCTCAGTGGTAGAGCACTTACCTAGCATGCATGAGGCCCTGGGTTGGATCCCACATTTTATTTTAGGTTTTTTCAGTGACCAGAATGTGTTTGTTTAATATACATTGCAAAGGCTCAACCAGAGACATAATTTAAAAAACAAAACAAAAACACCGCAGCTCAAGATACAGTGTCTTACACAGAAATCAAGAAAAGGACAGACTAAAGAAGGAAGAAAAAGACAGCACAAGGAGAGGCTGGACAGACTGGGTCAGGGCTCTTGGCTGGATACTTGCATTGAGAAGGTTTCTTGCAGGTACTTCTTATAAACTGTGGGGTTTTTCCAGAGCTCTGAAGCATATGTGTTCAAAGGACTATTGATGCTGGGTCCTCCTAGCAGGTTCCACATGGATAGCAGGATGGTCCTGATGTCCTACAAGGCAGACCACTTGTCCTTGAGGATGTCCAGGCAGATGTTACCCTGGGTGTCTTCATGTCCTGTGCCAGCTGCTCCCTGGATGGTCCCTACCCATTTGACAAGGTTGTCTGATTCAGGGAAGGGAGAAATTCCTTTGTCACCAGACATCATGAGCGTCATCAGCTCCTCCTCTAGCCTCTTGCCCACAGGGCCCTGGGCACTGGCAAAGAGACAGGAACTTGGAGAACAGGACTGCAACTCAGTTTAGTTTATTTTTTTAAGGCAGAGTCTTGCTGTGTAACCCAGCCTGTCCTTATGCGCCACCACGCCCAGCCCAGATCCCACATTTTAGAGATTAGAAATCTGGCCTCCAAAAGCTTGATGACTCACCCAGGACAAGTTAACCCTGGCAAGTGGCAGATGCAGGATTTTAACCCAGGTTGCTGTGTTTCTAAAGCTTGGTGTGCTTTCTGTTACTTCAAGACAGGAAGGAAGGAGAGCAGAAATGCAAAACCTCCGGAGGTGGGCAGAGGGAGCAACAGGTGCAGCCTTTCTGACTGCTGGCCTCTCTGCCCCGTGTAGTTGGATGGGACCAACCAGGACAAGTCTTGCTGTTCCCACTGGGGGCTGCTGGGGGTCAAGGAGTGGTCAGTCACATGCCCCATCCAAGATGCTCTGGGCCACCAGGGAGATGGAGGTGGCCCCACTGTAGGGGGGATGGCCAGGTCTCTCATAGCTCCACTCCCTGGCAGCTTCAGGAGACAATGGTGCAGATCTGGAGAGTGAACTGACTCAAGCTGCATGTGAGTCAGCAGGGTGTGCAGGACTTCCAAATAAAGAGCACGCAAACTCCCTGTACCCAGAGCCGGGTAAGGGGAGCCCGCGTCCTACCTGCCCCATCTCACTGTGCCCCTGCCCACCTGGACTTCTGTTTTCTGCACAGTTCTGCCCTGCTACTGGGAAGAGTCCTGCATGAAGTTGAACAAAGCCAAAGGAAGAACTGGAGGCATGGTGGGTTCTGGGGGGGCCCTGAGCAACAGAGAAGGGACAGGTGAGGCCAGCTGCAGGGAGGAACCAGGGCCCAGTACATAAATACTTAATGCACACATGTAATCTCAACATTCTAGGAGGCTGAATCAGGAGGATCACAAGTTCCAGCCCAGCCTGGGCAAATTAGTGACTTAGCAAGACTATGTCTCAAAATTTAAAAAGGGCTGGAGATATAGTCCAAAGACCCTGAGTTCAATTCCCATTGCTGTAGAAAATTTTTTAAAGTTTTAATTTAAAAGGTTTCCCCATGTGCTGGTTAAGATTTTTCACTTCCAAGTTTGTGAGTGCTGGAGTGCCAAGCAAACTTCAGGGAAGAAAAGGAGACATGCAATCACTGCTCAGGCCAGATGTGCCAGGTTATCTTCTGTGCGGCTGTTCAGAGACAGAAGAGGTGAAGTGAGCTCTCTTGCTGAGACAAAATACCCAGTACCCAGAGTTAAAGGGGGAAAGGTTTATTTAGCTCACAGTTTGTAGAGGTTTCAGTCCATAATTGCCTGGTTGCAAGGCAGGGTGGCATGGCAGAGGGGCATCACAGAGGAGAAACAGTTCATGGTGGGCAGAAGACAGCAAAAGCAAGCGAGAGATGACTATAGGTCTTTCTATCCCTTATATCTTATCCTGGCCACTTAAGCCAGGTAGCACTCACACCTTTAATCCTAGTGCCCTTGATCCTAACATTGTACCATGAATCAGTTCCAGCATCACACACTCTCGATCCAGTCACCTCTGAAAAAGCCCCACCTATGACCGCATGAGGCTTTGGGGGGACATCTAGACACAGCTGTAACATGGGCACAAGAGCTTCCTATGCAGTCCAGCTCTGCTGGCTCTCAAGTCCAGTCTTCTGTTCATCCGCATCCATCAAATGGAACCTGGACACAGTCCCTACCAAAATCTCCATAAAGGAGGGTTCACACACCATCCTGCATCCTAACTGCTTTACCTGGTCCTGGGGCCATTACTGACATGCCTCTTCTCTCTGCCCTCACCCTGCAGTGATCCAAACTTCCACTGGTCCATAGTGTTTTCCCACACCAGGAATCGGAATTCCTCATCCTGCTGTGCCCAAGTATAAGACGGTACAGGGCCATGTAGCAGCTGTAGACTCCATGCACTCCACACCCAGAATATGTCTGTCCTTCCAGCCTCTTGGCACCTGTCCTCCAGCCATCACCTCAGTTAAGAAGTTAGTGGTCCACTCCTTGCTCTCTCAGCCGTGTTCGGGAATCATGGTGCATATTCCTCTCATTATGTTGCTTCTCCTTTGCCATAAAATGATCCCTTGGCCTGAAGAGATGATTGTGGGATCCCCAGTCAGCAAACCAGATGCATTCTGCCAGCCCTAGAGTGACGCTGCCAGTAGAGGTGAGGGAGAAGGGCAGCCTGTATCGAGTGTGGTATCAGTTCAGGTAAGAGATCGATGTGGCTCCAGGAGAGGTGGCCACTGCAATCAACCTGACTCCGAGAGGCTGCCTGGGCTCCAGGCATAGGGTGGGGCTCTGTCAAGGGTCAGTGGGTTTGGGCCTTCAGCAGCTGAAGTAAAGAGACCAGCCTTGCTGAGGGGGAGCCCTTCCATGCAGCCTATTCATGGACCAACTATACAATCCCTGGATGGCTTAGGATAGAGGCCAGATGGTCACAGACCAGCCATCTTGTCTTCCTGGTGTGGCACTTCCATAGCCTGCCTTGAATTGATTGTGGGTTCACCTGAGCTTGCATTTTCTCCTCTCAAGCCTTCTAAGCAGCTAACAGGAAGCAACCAACAGCACAATCCTACGCCTTCCATTGCTCCCAGGTTTTTCTAGGGCCACCAGATGGCACAGACACCAATGCTTCACCTTCTGCTGCATCTCAACTGAAGCCATCCCAGGAGAACTAGTAATCATGTGGCTGCCCTGTACCATGGTTGCCCACATCCCACTTGCCCCTAGCAGAGGGTCCTTGTTGTGGCCTGACCAGTGCATGGTCCAATTCCATAATCCTGTCCTCAGGAACCTCTCTCTCTCTCTCTCTCTCTCTCTCTCTCTCTCTCTCTCTCTCTCTCTCTCCGCTTCTCTCTGGCTGTATTGAGGCTTGAACCCAGGGCCTTCACACCAAGCTGCATCCCCAGTCCTTTTTATTTTTTGAGACAGGGTCTCACTAAGTCACTAAGTTGCCCAGGCTGGGTTTGAGCTTGCCATACTCCTGCCTCAGGCTCCCAGACTGCTAGTATTAAAGGCATGCATCATCATGCCCAGCTGGCGCTGCTTTCTTCACCCACTTCCAGTACCAGGGTACCATCCCTGAGTTCTCTCCAGAAAGGTGAGTCATTTATTTTGGGCAGTGATCCCAAAGAGATGAAAAGGAAGAGCCAAGAAGACAGAGAGGAGAGAGAAGCAATTAGCCACCAAATCCTGTCCCAGTTGGTTAGGCATTGCCACAGGTGACATCAACTCCCCTGCAATCCCAGGTCTGCCCATGTGTGAGTACCAAGTGAGCCCTAGGGCGTCAGGCAAGAATTATGCAGTGCACCTGAGAATTAGCACACACCTGGGCTAAGCTGGTTTCCAGTAGCAACAGCCAGACTAAAATTGTGGTGAGAAGATTTGAAGTCAGGTGCTAGCATGATGAAGAACGGCAGGGTCTTCGATAAATGCTTTTGGAAAAATTAGTCATTGGTATGAGGGAAAAATATAGCTAGGCTTCTACACAAAACCCAAAAGACAGGGCTGGGGATTTAGCTCAGTGGTTTCACTGCCTGCTGCGCAAGCGCAAGGACCCGAGTTCAATCCCCGGTACCAAAAAAACAAAAAAACCCAACAGACAATTTTCACTGAATTACAGATCTAAATGTAAAAGGCAAGACAATAAAGCATCTAAAAATAATATAGAAGGGTTTCTTTACAACCTTGAGATGAGAAATTATTTTTTAAAAATAAGACACAGAAATCCCTCAACAAAGGAAATAGTGCTGTTTAACTACACGTAAACAAGGAGCTACTTTCTGACAAAGGATATGAGCAAGAGCATAAACAGGGAGCTACAGAACAGAGAATACATCCTGGTTGATTCCATGAAGGTAGGGTTCCCCAAACAGGAAAAGCTCAACTGGAGTCCTGGAGATGACGCTTAGGTAAAAATATTAAAATATAAGGAAAAGCAAGAAAGCAATTACCATTAAAGTTAGGGAGTAGGAGGGGCTCTGGGGTGTAGCTTAGAGGTAGAACATGTCCTTAGGATGTGCGCTCCTGCACACACTCATATGCACTCACAATTGGCAGAGTGGTTTCCTTTGGGAGAAGGCATAGAGCATGATTTGGAAAGTCAGGCGTGAGCCCTGGGTGCTAGGTAATAAATATTCTGCTTCTTGGTGTTATGTGGATATTTGCTTTACGATCATTCATTGAACTGTACATTTTTGTACTTTTTCTCTATTTTTTATATTACAACAGAAAAATTAAAAATTAGTATCTATCTCATAAGGGTCTTGTGAAAATTCAATGAGATAATGCACGGTTTGCAAAGAGCTTGGTACATAAAAGCACTCCACGGAGCCAGTGGGGTGACGCACACCTATAATCCCAGCGCTCTGAGAAGCTGAGGTAGGAGAATTGAAAGTTCAAGTCCAGCCTGGGCAACTTAGTGACTTAGCAAGTCCCTGCTTCAAAATAAAAAATAAAAAGGGCTGGATATGTAGTTCCATCCAAAGGCCCTGAGTCCAATCCCCAGTACTGGAAAAAACAAAAACAAAAAAACACTCCACTGGTTAGCAACTCTGATTATCATTAGATTGGGGGCATTTTGAGTGTAGCCTCCCCCTGCATATGGAGCATAGCAGAATGTTTGTGGGGGCCCCACATATTCATGGGTGGTCACTCAGAGAGGATGTGTGGGTACAGGTGTGGCCAGTGGCATTGGGCTGAGCAAGGCCAAGGACAGGAAAGTAGTGAGCCACCCCTGACAGGGTGGTGCACCAGCTGTGGGTTCAGTATGGTTTGTCCCCCCCAAAAAAGAACTCAGGCTGGAGTTTAGTCCCCAGGGGAAGGTAAGGTATTGAGAGAGCAGAAGGTTCACACTGCTTTGAAAGGGGGGTGATTAGGCCCAAATAGGAACTCCAGGAAGCAGCCCCCATGATTGAATCCTGGTGGCTTTATAAAGAGAGGGACAGACACCAGAGGACATGCACACACGTGTGCAATCCCTGTCACCATGTGATGCCTTCCCTGCAACACCTTGGGACTCTACCATCAAGAAGGCTACCACCAGCTGCAACCCCTTGACCTAGGACTTCCAGAACCATGAGCCAAAGTAAACACTTTTACCTTTAAAACGTACCCAGTCTGTGGCATTTCGTTATTAACAACAGAAACCTGATTAATAAGCACCTCTCCTGTTGGGCCCTTCATCCACAGTGGTCTGTGGGCTTTGGAAAGCTTGTCACCGAAGCCTTGGCCCCTTGCTGGACAGGGCAGAATTTCAGGGCCTGAGCTGCCTAGTGTGGGCACAATTGGCTAAGGTTTGCCACAGCTGCCCCAAAACACCAAGACAAGAAAGGGTTGGCTCCCTGCAACCTGGCAACCATACAATTCCATTCACCTTTTCTAAGTATATGGTTGGATGAGTTTGACAGATGTGTATGGTCACGTAACAACCTCCGTAATCCAGAGATAGAACATTTCCCTCACCCCAGAAAGATCTCTCGGCCTTTTTACCACTGATCCCCTCCTCTTGCACTTGGCTGCTGGCAACATCGGATCTGTTTTCTGTCCCTACTGATTTGTCTCTTCCAGAATATCAGACCAATGACACCATTCAGGCTGTAGACTTTCAGACCTGGCTTCACTCACTAACCCTAAAGCTTTTGAGATTCATCTATGTTGTTCCAATTATCAATAGTTTCTGTAGTGCCCAGTAGTATTTCACCACATGGGTAAATCACAGTTTGATGGGCATGTGGTTCTTTCCTGTTGGAGGTGTGAGAAATAACGCTGCTATCCATATTCACATACGGGTCACTTGGTGGATACACACTTTCACTTCTCTAGTGTAGGTACCTAGGAGTGAAATTTCTGGGTTGCTAAGTGTATATTTAAAAGAAAGTGAGACACTAGCTGGGCTTGGTGGCACATGCCTGTAATCCCAAGCACTGAGTGAAGCTGAGGCAAGAGGATTGCAAGTTCAAGTCCCACCTGAGAAGTCACTGCCCAGGCCCAGGGTAAGTGAAGCCAAACTTGGGCACCAGGTCTCCTAGATCCCATTTACCTTGTCTCAAAAATAATTCAGTAATCAATAAATAAAAAGGGCTGGGATCCCCAGTACTGTAAAAAAAAAAGATAAACTTATCTGAAGTGAATATGTTCTATATTTACTATAAAATTATTTTCTTTTCTGTGTTTTTTTTCCTTTGGGTGCTGCAGATTAAATCTAGGGCCTCATGCATGCTAGACAAGAACTCTACCACTGAGCTATGCCCTCATCTTGGTTTTTATCTCTGTGAGTGGATCTGTTCTCTTGTCAGTGACCACAGAGAAAGACCTTTAGTTTACTAATTCAATACGAAACTCAAATTATGGAACACTTGTAAAAAGTTTTGTTGTATTAGCCCTTTTCATATTATCTATCACTTAAAGGATTGAGGCAGGAGTGCCCATCCCTCTAGGGGGACCAGGTGTCTCAGTATGCCTGAGACTGTCTTGGTTTAAGCACTGAAAGTTCCATGTCCTGGAAACCCTCAGCCCTGGGACCAAGCCGGGTCAGGTGGTCACCTGCTAAAGTTTCAGGTGCTGTGCTGGGCACTGTCCATCTGTACATCCCTCATGCATGGACCAATGTCAAGGAGGGTAAGTTTGTTTGTGTCTACCTTAGGAAATAGCCTTAGAGATTGCTACCCAGCCCCAAGGTAGGTGGAGCAAAACTTTAGAACCAGGCTCCCACCTTAGGAGCCCAGTTTTGGGTCCTCAAGCAGGTGGATAAGGAGGTGGCCGGGTGGCTGCATTTGAGGCCCAGTGGGCCGGGCCGGGGCTTTGCTGCCCTCTGGTGGCAGGTGGGACAGCACTCTGAGTCTGAGTCTTGTGGGTCCTCCAGCAGGAGGGACCAATGCCTTTATCCCAAGTGGCAGAACCTCAAATCTGGCCTCAGCCGAAGGGGGTCACTAGGTAGACAGCTCCACCAGGGTCTTGTCTCATCCATCTGTGACTCACATAATTACTCGGGCCCTAATACCAGACCGTAGCTTTGGGTCTCTGTGACCTTCCCCTCTCCCTGGGCCTCAGTTCCTTTTCTGTATAATTGGGATGATGAAAATGTCCACATAGACCAGACTTAGATATGGAAGTTGCTATTATCGTCTCTTTAACTCCCTGCTGCCTCTGTGCATTGATCCACTGCATTCATTCGCTTAATTTCCACACAGCAGCTATCACAATGTGCCAGCTGGGGTAGTGCCTGGGAGACATCTGCCAAGCAACAGACACTGCCCCTTCCCCCCTGGCTCTGTCACTCTGTGCTACTCCAATATCTCAAGTTTTCATTCACACATTGAGTGATCATTTATTTAATGAGCATTCATTCATTTAATGAACATGCATTCATCCTTTTTCACACTCAACTTCCTTATTCATTCATTCATTTGTTCATCAATCATTTGGTCATCTCAGGAACACATCTATTCACTCTTCATTTGTTTTTCCATTCCTCTGTTTCCCAAGCATTCTAGAAGCAACCCCTGTGTACCAGGCCAGGATTAGATGCTGGCGTTCTGCCCAGGCCTGGTAAGGACACTGTGGTAACCACCACACCAGCCATCAGGCCCTGGAGGAGGGAGCACTGAGGAGAGAGCAACTTACTGTCTAAAGGTGGGTGGAGGGCGTTCCAAAAAGGCTTCAAAGAGGAGACAGCACTTTTTCACATTTTGCATTTGGTAGGGAGGATTGAACCTAGGGTCTTTCTACTGAGCTACATTCCCAGCCCTTTTCTTTTTTTTTTTTAAATTTTGAAATAGGGTCTCGCTAAAACGCTAAGTTGCAAAGGCTAGGCTCATACTTATGATCCTTCTGCTTCAGCCTCCCAGAGTACTGGGATGTCAGGCATGTGCTATAATATCCAGTGAGGAGATAACATTTAAGACAATTAAGAAGGATGTATAGGTCAAGCATGGTGGCACATGCTTATAATCCCAGCTGCTTGGGAGACTGAGGCAGAAGGATCACAAGTTCCAGACCAGCCTGGGCAATTTAGTGAGAACCTGTTTCAAAATACAAAATGAAAAGGACTGGGGATGCAGCTCAGAGGTAGAGTGTTTGGCTAGCATGCATGAGGCCCTGGGTGTGATTCCCAGTACCACCACCACCACCACCAAAAAAAAAAAGAGGTTGTGTGGGCATTCTCCAAGGAGCTTAAGGTGGTGTCTGTTTTGTCAAGTGTTTGGAGAAAAGTGAGGTGCCAAGTTGGTAGAATGGATGGTGAGTTTGTACGTGTGATTTCACCCAGGTCAAGCCTTCCCCACATTCCAGGGACAGACTTGGGCCAGTCATGGGCTTTCCCAAATTTCCCTCACCCTTGGAAAGCCACCCACTACCAGGCACTCTCACCTGTCCATGCTGGGGACCCAGTGGAGAGCTGCCTTGGGCTGGGCAGGAGGCAGCAGCACTAAGGTGCCTGCCCGAGGTGCCATGTTCATACAGTAAATGTTTGTTGAGTACCTTGCTAAGGCCCAGGCCTTGTCCCCGACAATGGAATACAGCAGTAAACAAGACCAACCATCTACTCTTAAGGAGGGGAAGGGACAAAAGACAAAACAAGAAAACCAACAGCTAGGGCCAGGCATGGTGGCCCACACCTGTAATCCCAGCACTTGGGAGGCTGAGGCAGGAGGATCACTGCAAGTTCGAGGACAGCCTGGGCTATATAGTGGGTTCAAGGCCAGCCTGGACTACATGGTGAGACCCTACCTCAACACTCCCTCCCCAAAAGAAAAAGAAAACCAACAGCTAGCCTAGCATGCCTATAATCCCAGCACTCTGGGAGCCTAAGGAAGGAGGATCACAAGTTTGAGCCCAGCCCAGGCAACTTAGCAATTTAGCAAGATCCTGTCTCAAACAAAACAAAAATTAAAAATTGCTGGGGATATTGCTCAGTGTGAAGGCCCTGGGCTCAATCCCCAGGGGCTGAAGCGCACCAAGAACACACCTGTAATTGAACAAATTGTGTTTATGGCTTATTGCAGGAAGGAATACTCTTATTTCAGTGAGAGGGTGTTGAAAGGTGTATTACAGGATTTGGGCTTTGTGTAAGGTGATTTGGGGAGGATTCAAATAAATATCCTTTTGCTGTGGATTAGATACTGGCAGGAAGTGAAGTCTATGATTAGATAGCTTAATAAATATCTGTATTAGAGTCTCCAGAGAAACAACCAATAGGATGTATTTTATTATAAAGAATTTTATTACGCAGAATTATGGAGATTCACAAGCCCTAAGCTCTGCAGGTGAGACAGGAAGCTAGAGAGCCACAAAAGCCAATAGTGCGGTTCCTGTCTGAAAGAACTGAGTTGGAAGGCCTGAGACCCAGGGCAGCCATGTTTCAGCCCCAGTCTGAAGGGCAGGCAAAAAGCCAATGCTGTATCACTTGATTCAGAAGCCAAGAATCTGAAGAAAGGTTGGGTTTTGGGTTTTATTTAGGTTTTCAACTAATTAGATGAGGTTCACCACCTTACAGAAAAAAAAATCTACTTAGACTACCAATTTAAATGATGTTAGCCAGGCATGGTAGTGCACTCCTGTAACTCCAGGACTCCGCAAGGTTGAGGCAGGAGGACAGCAAGTTCGAGTCCAGCCTGGGTAACTTAGCCATTTAGCGTGACCCTGTCTCAAAATAAGAAAAAGAAAGAAAAGTGCTGGGGATGTAACTCGGTGTGAAGACCCTGGTCCCCCCCCTCCCCCAAAAGTAAGGCTCATTCACTCTGCAGAGGTATAGTTGCAGGGGGCCAGGCAATTTCAAGATGATAAAGATCTAGCCTTAGTCTTCAGAGAACTTGTTGACACGTTTGCGCTGTGGCATTCAAATAGGTGGAAGTAGGGACCAGACACAAGCACCGGCCTGAGTGCTGACCACTACGACGCCCAGGGGGTCTGCAGAGATCAGCTGGGGCCAGGCCACTCGGGCATGAAGGGCCACCTCTCCTGCAAGGAAGTGAGCGTCAGGCTGCACAGAGTAGTTAAGAAACAGGAAATGAACTCAAGCAGCTTTGATGTAAGGAAACGCGGTGAGCGCCGGGGATTTAGCTCAGTGGCACTGTGCCTGCCTTGCAAGTGAAAGGTCTTGAGTTCGATCCCCGGTACAGAAAAAAAAAAGAAAGAAAAGAAAAGAAAAGAAAAGGGAAACAAAACAAGTAAACACGGCCGACCTCGGGCTCATGAATATTCAGCGATCTCTTTCTGGCTTGCGACTCCGCCCCAGCCCTCCGTGGTTGCAGTGCGCATGCGTACCAGGCGCACCTCTGACGCCATAAGGGCGCGCCCCCCTAGTCCCTTGTTTAGGGAAATAGGAAAGCTTCTATGGCGAGCTCGGCCCCTTCTGCGGTGCGACCACCGAGGCCAAAGAAAGAGCCACAGGCGCTCGTCATCCCCAAAAATGCGGCGGAGGAGCAGAAGCTCAAGCTGGAGCGGCTCATGAAGAACCCGGTAAGACGGGGCTCCACTACCCGTCCAAAGCCACCTTTTGATTGCGCGCCCCTGAGGGTCCACGAACAGCCCGCGTCGCCAGACTCTGGAACTCCTTACCCTGCCGCAGGACAGTCCTTTGGGAGGTTCAGGCTGCCCTGGAGATAGAGAGCTTTCCGACTGTGCTTATGTTAGAGGCCAGCCTGCATGAAGGCGCCGTGAAGCACTCTGACGTCCTTTCTGTGTTAACTTCCTGGGAACAAAACAGTAGGCTGAAAATAAATATAGAATCTGCAGCTTAGCAAAAGGACTTATTTCTTCTAAACAGCTCCCATTGTTAAAGAGCCATGGCCGAGACGCTAGGGGCAAGTCACTTCTCGCCTCCTTCTTCCCCCGTCCAGGCCTCAGTCCTTTCGGTCATAAAACCATTGGATGAGAAGGTCTTTTATACCTTTGATTAGGAAAAGTCGGCTCTCCTCTCATGTTAAAAAGTTGGATGTTTCTAGCCATAATTGGTGGCTTAGATTTCGGAGTTCTGTTCTGGAAAGTGCAGTTCTTGGAAGTCTTAGCTGTTTTACACCCAAGTATACAGGATGAACTGAAGCCAAGATACGGTAGAACATAAAATGACCCCCGGGTTTCAGGACCAAAGCACCCCTCTTCGATAGTCTTTGATTGCAAGAGATGTGACTTTGTCAGGAGATTTTATACCTACAAATGCTTTCCTGTTTAAATATTGCAGGACAAAGCTGTGCCGATTCCAGAAAAAATGAATGAATGGGCACCTCGACCTCCCCCAGAATTTGTCCGAGATGTTATGGGTAATGTGTTTTGTCTGTGTAACTGTAATTTTTAAAGGTATATATAAAAATTGTGCAGTTGGTATTTGATAGGGAAGAAATTCACTACTTAGTCTCTTCCTCCTTTTAATACTATTAAAATTGAATTTTTAGTGACTCCACAGTCAGTACTTACGCAATGAGGAATGTAATGATGCCTACAGTATGCTGGGCACTATGCTTGCTCTTGGGTACAAATGGGAAAAGGGCAGGCATGATCCTGTGTTTTTGTGTTTGTGTCCCTTTTGGTTAAGGGTAGCCTGTGTTGGTAACTGGATTTTGTCTAAAATTCTGGACTGTTCTGGCTACAGGTTCAAGTGCTGGGGCTGGCAGTGGGGAGTTCCATGTGTACAGACACCTGCGAAGGAGGGAGTACCAGCGGCAGGACTACATGGATGCCATGGCGGAGAAGGTCAGTGTGCAGGAAGATCGGAGAGCATTCACAACTTTAGGAGAAAAAAATGTGGTTTTTTTGTTTGTTTTTTTTTTAAGATAATGTTTGAAGGGGAATAGATACAGTTATGATGGAGGTCTGCCTTCTACATTCACACCCGTCAGGCCCAGCATACCACGATGCTCACACTAGGAGAACAATGAGGGATGGGAGCCTTCCTTGTGTGTAGAAGGGCAGTACATCGTCCCCTCTGGCCTCTAACCCATCTGCGTCTGGCGCGTAATAGAAGGGCAGGGAGGATCTCCCACACCGCTGCAGTGTCACCTTCCCCTTCTCTCTCTGGCTGCATGCTTAAACGCAGTTAGCTGTGTATTTGGTACAAGTAGTGAGTGCCATGCTTTCAGTGTGTGTGCTGCTTTGCAGATTTTATTTTCTAGCTTTGGGAATGGCATCTTCTCATGACAGGTGTGAAATAATTGACTATTTTGCAAGCTTGAGAATTGCTTAAGAAAGTATATTTTAGCTGGGCGTGGTGCACAACCTGTAATAACAGGACTCGGAGGCTGAGGCAGAAGGATTGCTTCGAGTTCAAGGCCAGCCTAGACTACATAGCAAGACCTTGTCTCAGAAAGAAAGAAAGAGACAGATAGACAGACAGAGAGGCAGAGAGAGACACAGAGACAGAAAAATTGTACTTTAAGAACCATTAAGTGAGATAGGGAAGGGGATTAGAAAAAGAAACAAGCTGTGTTATATATATGTATACCCCCTTCCCAAGATGTTTGTAAACTGCATGTACATGAACCATTAAAAGCTGAACACTGTGATACACACTTGTAGTCCTACCTACTCTGGGAGGCTGAGGCAAGAGGATTGCTTGAGCCCAAGAGTTTGAGGCCAGTCTAGGCAGTGTAGCAAGACCTTGTCTCAAGAGAAAAAAATAACATTAAGCTTTTTGGTGTTTTTGTTTTTTATTTTTTTGGTGCTAGGAATTGAACCCAAGGCCACATGCCTGCTAGGCAAGTGCTGTACCTCACGTACATCCCTAGTCCTTTTGAAACATTTTATTTTGGGACAGTTTCTCACAAAGTTGCCTCAGCTGGCTTCAAATTTACAATCCTACTTCAGCCTCTTTTAGACAACTTTTTCTTTTGGTACCAGGGATTGAACTCGGGACCTTGTCCTTGTGAGGCAGGTGCTGGAACCACTGAGCTAAATCCCAGGCCCTACTTCAGCCTCTTGAGTAGCTGTGGCACTCTGCCTCCATAGACCTTTTTTTTTTTTTTTTTTTTTGGTACCAGTGATCGAACTTAGCTCCTTCTGCATGCAAGGCAGGCGCCGGAACCACTGAGCTAAATTCCCGGCCCTCCATAGACTTTTTATATTTGGCTGGAGGGGCCTGAAACTCTCCTGATGCTGAGTAGAACAATGTATTTTGAATGTTTTCACCAAAGATACATAATAAATATTTGAAGAGACAGACACATTTAGCCTAATTTAAACATTACATGTATCAAATAGTTTCAATTTTTTGTTATTTTTTTGTGTGTGTTTTTCAGTGCTAGGGATCAAACCTAGGGCTTGTACATGCTAGGTCTACCCCGGAGCTGTTTTTGTTTTTATGAACAGTTAAAAATAAATTTAGGGCCAGAGATTTAGCTCAGTGGTTCCACCACCTGCCTCGCAAGTGCAAGGTCCTGAGTTTGATCCCTGGTACCAAAAAAAAAAATAAATTTAAGTTAAAAATAAAATTAAGAAAATTTAAAAAAAGAAAAGAAAAGAAATTGAGCGGCACAGAAATTGAGACCCTGGTGTACATTCAGAACTAGGATCTAGCTAGAGGCCCATAATCCTGCTGAGGTGGGAGGATCTCAAGCTTGAGGCCAGCCTGGGCAATTTAGTGACTTAACACCCTATCTCAAAAAATAAAAAGGGCTGGGATGTAGCTGAATGTGAAGGCCCTGGGTTCAATTCCCAGTACTGGAAAAACCAAAACTACTTAGGGTCATGGTAGCACATAGACCAACTGGGCAACAGTTCTTTACATAACCACTGCCAATCAAGTGTTACATGAGAAAGAAAGTGGTGGGTTTAGAGCTCCCTTTAGGTAGCTGTTTGTACGGTATAGTTATTTGATGGAAATGTGCTTGCACATATACCTACCACTAGAGGGCACATTTTTCAAAATACCTATAATAAGCTTTGCTCCGCGCTGGGCCATTTTTTGAGGCACTGAAAATCAGTAAACATAAGTAAAACTTTTTTCTTTGAAATTGTAGCAGGTAGCCACATGCTCCAAGAAGAAGCCCTGACAGAATGTCTAATCTTGTCAATATAATCCAAAATACAGTACTTGGAGAGCCCCAGGAGGATTTGGAGTTAGCTGTGAGGCAGCATTCAACATTGAAATATCATTTGTGATTAATTTCTAAAGCCTTGGGCTTATTTTGGGTAAAAGATGCCCTTCTGTCAGCTTGAGTCACAATTATATTTGATGCCTTAAAATTAGAGGTGGTCGTTGTAATGGGAGCAAAGGGAAAAGCAGCTTCCTTTCTGTGTCTGTAGCAGAATCCTCAAGGCAAAGGAGAAGCTCTCTCCATTGTATTTTGGTGCCATGATGTGTTAAAAAAAAAAAAGTTATCTGAAATGACTTCAGATGTAGCTGTGGTTGTTTGTTTTCCCTCTTGGTGCTGTTGGGGATTGAACCCAGGACCTTTGCACTGAGCTACATCCCCAGCTCTTTTTTTATTTTTTATTTTGAGACAGGGTCACACTTATCACTAAGTTGCCTAGACTAGGCTCAAACTTAGATCCTCCTGCCTCAGCCTCCCAGAGTGCTGGGATGACAGGATTGTGCCACCATGCCTGGCTCGTCCACATGTTTTTTAAAGGGCATTGAAAGCATTGTGCAGGTTAAGAATGTCTTTAATCTCTCCAAATTAAGGAAGCCACTCCCTTAGTTAAGGTAATAGCTTCTGTTATATGCAGCTGGTAAGAGCAGAGAGGAGGCACCACTGAAGAGGAACTCCTTAGGGCATTTTACTTCTTTTATAACTGAATTTTGAGTTATTTAATGCCCCCACCCCCCAAAGATCTTGTTTCATTTTTGGCTAAAATTGAGTTGAGTCTGTAACTTGAATGAGAATGGCTTTTGTGTTTAACTAGCTCATCAAGAAATTTTGTAGGGTTTTTTTGTTTGTTTGTTTGGTTAAGTCTTTTTTTTTTGTATCTTGATGATTTGTGGAGATTTTGCATGTCTCTCATCACATATATTAAAGGTGTTTCAAAGTTTTTCAATTGCAGTGGTGCTGGGTAACATTTTAATTGGCTATGAATGGAAATCAAGCAACTATACTGACATTTGTATAGTGCTCCTATATATTTTTTTATTCATTCAAATATTTATTGAGCAGCTAAAGAGATACTGAGTAATTAAAACATTGTCGAGAGAGGCATAGGCACGAGTAATAGAAAGCAGCGTGTGAGGCTCACTGACTCACAACAGTGAGAGTGCTGTGGGAAGGACATTGCGTCCAGCCCGGAAGGGGCTGTGAGCGCCAGATCAGGGGAGGGGGTTGAGATTAAAATGGAAGACCTGGGTGTGGACTGTGATGATACTCAGTGTGGGCTGTGTGTCTCTTCTTTTCCTCTCTCCCCATCTTTGGACTTGTCAGTATGCAGGATTGTTCAGTGTGCTTTTTCTTTACTTGCATTTTTGCTTTAATGTCTTCTATAGAACTAGGTCCTGTGAGTGTTTTAGGAATTTTTTTCCTGGTTTCTGAAGGATTCCTGGCCCTCTGATCTTGGTGTTGATGGTTCTTGAGTCTTGCATTCTGGCTCGATTTTTATGCATTTTGACTGGAGTATTTTGTATAGATTTCTTCCCTGGAGCTTTCTCTTCAGTTTCCCCATCAAAATCCATCATCATCTCTGTCATCTTCATCCTCATCTTCATTAGTAGCTAGTTTTCCTTTTTTTTTTTTTTTTTTTTTGTGAAACTTGCTACTACCTCCAGGGGCAGATTGGTTTTTAGATAAACTTAAGAGTTTTACCTGTTCTTCCTCTTCCTCTTTTTTTTTTCCCCCCATTTGAGACAGGGTCTCACTATGTCATTCAGGTTGGACTTGAAGTCACTACGTAGCCCAGGCTGGCCTTGAACTCACGGTGATCCTCTTCCCTCAGCCTCCCAAGTACTGAAATTACACCCATGTGCCACCCTTCCTGGCCCCTCTTCATCTTCTGACTCTGCATCTTTCTGCACAGCTACTAAGTGCTGTCCACTAACTCTCAGCCTTAGGACCACAGGTGGTGTAATTTCAAAGCCCCCAAGGGAAACCATTAGCTGTATAGACATTTTCAAAGTTGCCGTTGTTACTCTAATTGACTGCCTATGTAATTCATTGCCTCTGCTTTGACAATGTGCACCAACCCCTAAACTGACCATTCTTACTGATAACTGATGCTCATTTTCATCATTATCCACCTTAAAGTGATAATCTCCGTTGGCCTTTAGTTCACAGCTGAAAAGATAGTTCTGGGTCCTCAGGGTATCCACGTCCATGTTCAGGGGCTCTTCCATGGGGTGGTGGCATGCACTTAGCATAGGTGGGAGAGAATGCAGATGGAGACAAACAGCCACTGCCCCAGAGGACAGACGCACAGCATGGAATCCCAGGAAGGAGTGTGCCTATATTTGCCCACTTTAATATTAACGCAAGTCAGTGTAGTGACCAATTACTGATTTTCCAAGTATACATCTGACTTCTAACCCTACAGAGGGATTTTTCCATGTTATTCATTTTTAGAGCATCCACAAAAAAGTTCTTTTCCAGGGCTAGGGATTAAGCTCAGTGGTTCCACCACCTGCCTCACAAGCGCAAGGTCCTGAGTTTGATCCCCAGTAGCAAAAAATAACAACAACAAAAAGTTCTTTTCCTAGAGGGGGCCATGGAGGCACATGCTTATAATCCCAGTACCTGGGAGGCTGAGGCAAGAGGATTGCTGTGAGTTCAAGGCCAATCTGAACTACGTGGTGAGATCCTGTCTCAAAAAACACACAAAAAGGGGCCGGGGATTTAGCTCAGTGGTTTCGCTGCCTGCTGCACAAGCGCAAGGACCCGAGCTCAATCCCCGGTACCAAAAAAAAACACACACAAAAAGTTCTTTTCCTCAGTGTAGCCATAATACCCGTTAATTTCACTTTCTTTGCTTTTTTTTTTTTTTTGGTACCGGGGATCGAACTCGGGTCCTTGTGCTTTCGCAGCAGGCAGCGAAACCACTGAGCTAAATACCGGGCCCAATACCTGTTAATTTCATAAAAAATATTTGTGCAGTTTAGGGAGACTCAGACACAGATAGTTTCAAATTGTATTTGTCTGCTTTTTATGAGAAAAGAAGCCACTTTACCCAATAACATTTGGCTTTCCAATAATTTATTAAAATCAGAGGCTAGAGAATTTTTTTTTGGGTACCAGGGATTGAACTCAGTCAGGACCTTATGCTTTCAAGGCAGGCACAGCGCCACTGAGCTAAATCCCCAGCCCTAGAGAATTTCTATATAACAAATACTTTTAAAAATTAAACAACATTGGGCTGGGGATTTAGCTCAGTGGTGTAGCTGCCTGCACCACAAGTGCAAGGACCTGAGTTCAATCCCAGGTACCAAAAAAAAAAAAATTTAAACAACATTGATAAAATAGATGATTATTCTGTCAGGTTTCCATCACTGTGACAAAATACCTGAGATAGTCAGTTTATAAGAATGAAAGTTGGAAGCACAAGGACCCAAGTTCAATCCCCGGTACCAAAAAAAACCAAAACAGATAGACTTTGGGTCACGCTTTCCGAGATGTCAGTCCCTGACCACGTATCCCTATTGCTTTGGTCCTGTGGTGGCATCCTTATCATGGCAGGATGCACGGTAGAGGAGGCTGCACACTTCATGCCAGCTGCAAAGCAGAGAGAGAGAGAGAGAGAGAGAGAGGCCCAGAACTCAGCGACACAAATGACCTGCCCTTCTTCCATTGGACCCAGTCCCCTTGAGGTTTCACCACCTCCTAGTAACGCCATAGGCTGGTGACCAAGCCTTCAGCACACGGGCCTTTGGGGGACGTTTAAAGTACAGATAAATGCAACAACTTGCATGAGTCTTCTTTGTTTTTTTTTTGGTACCAAGGATCAAACTCGGGTCCTTGAGCTTGCGAGGCAGGTGGTGGAACCACTGAGCTAAATCCCCAGCCCCGCATGAGTCTTTTTCAAAAATTTGAGACAGTGTCATGCTGAATTGTCCAGGTAGGACTCAAATTTGCACTGCCTCAGTCTCCCTGAGTAGTGGGGTTAGAGGCATGTGCCACTGCGCCTGGCTGCATGCTTCTTTAAAACATGCTGAGTGGGCTGGGCATGGTGCTGGTAATCCAGCTCTCTAGAAGACTGAGGCAGGAGGATCACAAATTCAAGCCCTGTGTGGGCAGCTTAGCCAAGACCCTGTCTCAAAAAACAACAGCCGGGGATTTAGCTCAGTGGTGCCGTGCCTGCCTCACAACTGGAAGGTCCTGAGTTCGATCCCCAGTACCAAACAACAAAAACCAAAACCATGCTGAGTGAAAGAAGTCTTGCACAAAAAGAGACCATATCATATGATGCAATTTATATGAAACCCTAAAACAGAAACAAGTTTTCTGTGTGAGAAAAAAATTAGAACAGTGGTTATCTCTGAGTCAGGTCAGAGGCTGATTGGGTAAAAGTATGAGGGAACTTTCTGGAGTAATTAAAACTTCTGGCTTAAGGGGTGGGATTTAGCTCAGTGGTTCTGCAGCCTGGCCCTCAAACACGAGGTACCAAAAACAAACAAACAGACAAACAAAACTTACGGCTTATACAGTAGTCTTGTACACTTTTAATAGATAAGCAAACTGAGGCTTGGAAACAACTGCCAGGAAGAAATACTGCAATACACACGTGGGTGCAGGAAGTGTGTATGTGTGTTTGGCAGCAGGTGGCATGGTTGGCTGCTTTAGGACCAGGCACTTGGTGACTGTAGCTAGGGTTAGGACTTGAAAATTCCCACTCTGGGCCTCTGGCCAGCCCGTGTGATGCGCTCTCGTAGGTCATAGGTTCTGGCTAAGCAGACAGTCAGGCCTGCCTCTGTCCTCAAGGAGGCCTCTGTGTGCTCCCTGTGCATTTCCCCTTGCAGATTTTGTTGTGTGTATGGCAGTGGTCTGAGCTACTTTGCTATCAGAGAGCTAAGTATTGATGACCTGCCCTGCCTAGAGGGGAACCTTTTAAAATAAAGTGACCCTGGGGACCTGGCTGGTGCCTGAAGTCCCCCAAATGGTGAGGCCTCGAACTCTCATATCCTGCCCAGGTGAAACTGCCCGAAGCCTGCTAGTCTGGAGTATATTTCTAAATGATATGTTGGTTGTTTTTTTTTTAATGTTTTGCAGCAAAAATTGGATGCAGAGTTTCAGAAGAGATTGGAAAAGAATAAACTGGCTGCAGAGGAGCAGACTGCAAAGCGAAGGAAAAAGCGGTAAGAGTCCCTTAACTGTAACAGGCCGACAGGCAGGAGGTATGAGTGTGAGGTGGCTGTGTGGGGCTTTTTGTTTGTTTTGTTCCGGGGCTGCTGGGGACTGAATCTCTGCGTGAGGCAGGCCTCCTACTACTGAGCTACGACGCCAGCCTGAAAGTGAGGGATGCTTAGTGAGCGAGACCTTGCAGTCAGAAGTCCCCATGTGACCTGCAGAGGTCATGGGTGTGAGCACCTTAGGTGGCACAACCAGGGAGTGAGTTTTCTTCCTGTAACTGGGGTGAGAGCAAGTCCCTTCTCCTGCAGCTTGTTACAGATTCCCCAGAGCCTAGGAGTAAGGATTTCTGTGTCTTTCACATCAGCCTTTCTACAGGAAGTGCTGTAGCTAAACATCCTATTTAATAGGCCTCTTCAATAAGAGTCTGTGACCTCCTCCAGTTGCTACATGGTTACACGGGCTCTCTGTGTTTGTACACACATATGCGTGTGCACTTAATGTGTGTTTTAAATAAATGGGCACTCAACTTGTAGGATGAAAATGCATCTCTGAAGAAAAAGAAAAAAAAGAAATGCATCTCTACAGCACTCTGGGAGGCTGAGGCAGAAGGATCACAAGTTCAAACCCAGCCTGGGTAACCTAGTGACTTAGTGAAACTCTGTCTCGAAATAAAAAGCTTGAGATGTAGCTCAGTGTGAAGGCTTTGTCGAATCCCAAATACCACAAGAGAAAGAGAATGAATATATCTGTAATATTTTGGGGATTGCTTTAATTACCTCAGGCCTCCCCAGACTTTGATCTTGATTCATAATGAAAACAGCTTGATAATGTCAGAACAAGAGAATTGTGAGAAAGTATTTCTTTTTTTTTAGTATTTGTGTTAGTATAAAGGTTTTTGTTGGTTTTTATGGTATTAGGGATTGAGCCCAGAGCCCTAGATATGTCCCAGTGTTCTTTGTATTTGTTTTTTAGTGACACTGGGAATTGAACCCTGGGCCTTTTCCCTGAGCTACATCCCTAGACCTATTTTTTATTTTGAGATAGGTCTCGCTAAGTTGCCCAGGGTGGGCTTGAACTTGGAATCCCCGTGCTTCAGCCTCCCAGAGTGCTGGTATTGCAGGCCTGCACCACTATGCCCGGCTCCCAGCCCTTTTTTATTTGTGTTCTAAGATGAGTCCTTGCCAAATTGCCCAGGCTGGCCTCGTATTTGTCATCTTCCTGCTTTGGACCCTCAAGTAGCTGGAATTACACCCATGCACCGCCAGCCCCACCGTAGTGTAAAGTATTTAAGGGTGCAATAGTAGGTGTTTATTTTCTAAAACATACAACACCATATTTAAGGAACCGATATATATGTTTTACCTTTGTAGCCAGAAGTTAAAAGAGAAGAAATTACTGGCAAAGAAGATAAAACTTGAAGAGAAGAAACAAAAAGAAGGCAAGTGGTGCCTATCCTTCTCCGAGTAGCCTTTCCTGGTTGCAAGCATCAGGAAGCCACGCTGGCTGCAGCAGAAAAGAAAGCTGCTGTCGTGCGTTGTGTCCGGGACAGGCTCTTTCTGGGCAGGGCTGGTGAGGGAGTCAGTGGCGGTGCAGTCACTGCTGCTGTCTCCCTGTCCGTCCCCCACCTCCTGGCCTCTCGCGGGGCTTCAATTGGGAGGCACCTGCAACTGTTCCCCAGGCTGCATCCAGCCTTACTCTTCTCCAGAGGGAAAGATTAAGGAGCTGTCCCAGCATTCCTAGCAGAAGTCTCACTGTGTCTCTTTGGTTTTGATTGAGTCACTTGCCAAGTCAGTTAAGAATATGCCTGCCAAAAAAACGTCAGCTCACAATGCTTAAACAAAGAGGAATTTGCTGCTTTTATGTGACAAAGAAGCCTGGTGGGTTCAGGAGCTCAGCAGCATCAAGCCCAGATTTTTGGCCCTTACCTTCAGAGTGTATGATGGCTGCCACAGCTCCGGCCATCATACTTGTTGTTCAAAACAGGAAAAAGTAAGGGCCAGGGATTTAGCTCAATGATGCCACCACCTGCCTTGAAAGCACAAGGTCCCGAGTTCAATCCCCAGTACCAAAATAAACAGGAAAAAGGGAAAAGAAACAGGGTCATAGTGAGACAGGGTCTCATTAAGTTGCTAAGTTGCCCAGACTGGGCTGGAACTTGCAGTCCTCTCTCAGCCTCCCAGGGTGCTGGGATTACTGATGTTCGCTCATGCCCAGCTTCTGTCTTTTCTTTTTTTTTTTTTAAAACTGGAGAGCAGGGCCAGGGATTTAGCTCAGTGGTTTCGCCACCTGCTGCACAAGCACGAGGACCCGAGTTCAGTCCCCGGTACCAAAAACAAACAAACAAACAAAAAAACTGGAGAGCAAACATTTACCCAGAAGTGTGCAGCAGGTGTAACCTTATATACTAGGTCACTTGGCCGTCCCTACCTGCCACAGGTTAGAAGAATAGAAAATAGAATTGTCACAACCATCTTAAACCTATTTCAGTCCCTCCTTGGGAGCTGGTACGTTGCTGCCCTAGGCCAAATTGAGGGTCTCTCGATAAGGAGGAGTGGGGGCTGGGGATCAGCATTCCGTGGTGTTCCCATCCTACCACCTCCAAAGTTACCATGAAGCTGGGAACCATCCAGGCAGCCCAGGGGCTGAGGATAAGCTAAGAGGCCGAGGATGCTGAGACTGGAAGATCCCAGCTGTCAGCCTCTGGGCTGAATCAGTGGCTGTTCCCATTGCCTGGGGTTGGCTTCTAGGTGCGTGGTTGTGGTTTTGAATTTAGGATAAAATTGGGCTTCCCTTGGTTACTGAAATATCAGCCCCTCTCAGAACCAGCTCCCTCATGAGTTGTGGATTTACTAGGTGGCACATTGTAGATGGTTTTGTTCCTCACCCTTTCCTGGAGTAAATTATTAGAAACTGCTAAAATGTTAGGATCTCATCCCTCAAATAGACCACTTGGTCATTTCTCTGACCTGCACATGGGATTGGGTGTAAAAGCAAGGGTCATGTTCTGTTGAGAGGATGTTCTAGTTTGGCCCCATGTATTATGAAATAGAAAGGTCTCCTGGGCTCTGGCATACTTGACCCTCCCCAGTCAGCGTTCACTGTTCATACTGCTTGTTGTCATTGTTGCTTACGTGTTCATTGACTTCTAAGTTGCTTACTGACTTTCCTGAGCTGGGTAAAGCCGGTGTTCTTTGTTTCATGGCCACTGAAGTCTCTGCTTGATAGGCTTAGTTAGTGATTTCCTTAAAGTAGAGACTTCCTTAAATGCCTCACTCGGACTTTGCCAAGGGACTCTGGAGCACGGCATCAACCCCGGCTGGCCATGTGCCGTTTTCTCAGCTTCACTTCCTGCTTGCATAGAGCTTGGAGGGCAGCAGAGCTGAGAGATTGGGGCCTTTGCAAGACTTTCTTGGGCATGCGCGAAGCCCTACACGTGTGTCCCAGCTTTTCCTCCTCAGCTTTTTTTGTTTTGTTTTGTTTTTTGGTACTGGGGATCAAACTCGGGTCCTTGCGCTTGCAAGACAGGCGGCGGAACCACTGAGCTAAATCCCCAGCCCCTTCCACAGCTTTTTAATCAGTTCCTTGTCTGCTTCAGCTGCTCCTGCCACCTCTGGTGCCTGCCATGTAAACTGTTGGGGTTGATTGTAGTTGACAAGTACCCTGGGGGAAAATGCTGTTCACCCGCTGTGCTCTGAGTTCGGTCAGCTGTGAGAACTTTCCAGGGAGCCAGACCAGTCACACAGGGACACGACTCCCAGCATGCTTGCCTCCTCCGGGGGCTGCTGGTTTCCACAGCTACTATGTTTGGGAGGCTCCTGGATTCAGGGCCTGCATCAGAGTTGGGGAGAGGGGACAGGAGTAGGGGACATTAAAGCACCACAGATCTCACTCTTACTACTGGGATCCAGGTATTTTTCTCAGACAAGCCAGGGAGCCAGTCCACAATTCTGGAGGTTTGATTTTTGTAATCTTTGCCAGGGGTCTTGTAGCTTTTCTAGAGGTTTTCTCTAGGTTGTACAGGTCCTGACTGTGCAGTTTGGAAGTGTTTCAGTCCCTCTTGACTTTAACTGCCTCTGTCATTACGTTTGAAATGTATGAGCTGTAAAAAGGCTTTTGTTTTTGCACCGCTGGAATGGCACCCAGGGCTTTGCACTTGCTAGGCAAGCACTCTACCACTGCGCACAGCCTCGGTTATTTTTTTTAGTCCATTCTGACAAGCTGTCTTTTTATGAGTATGGTTGAATTTAGGGCTACCATTTTGTTTATTGTTCTGTTTTTCATTTGTTTCTCCTTTTCTGTCTTTTTTTGGATGATTTGAATTGTTTTTGTTTTTGTTTTTTGAGACAGGGTCTCACTGTGTAGTTCAGTTCAGGCTGTTCTTGAACTCACTATGTAGCCCAAGCTATCCTTGGACTCATGGCAATCTTCCTGCCTCAGCCTCCCAAGTGCTAGAATTATAGGCGTAAGCCACCACACCTGGCTTATTTGAACATTTTTTGTTCTCTTTTGATGTGTCACTTATGTCTTTAATTCTTTGATCTTTTTATAGTGTTCATGTGCTTGTTCTGAGATTGCTATATACTTACTGCCTTTGCAGCCTGCTTCCTGTCTGTATCCACCAGTGGAGGTGGAATGTTGGAACTTCCCACCACGTGGGTTCTTTTATTTGTCTTATGAAATAACACCTGCAAATGTTGAAAACTTCCAGTGTTCTGCTTTTTTTCTTTTTTCTTTTTCTGCTTATTTTCAAACATCAGATATTTTTAAAGATCTCAAGAGAACAGCCTCAAATATTAACCAGATTTGTACTGTTCCTGTTGCTCTTCCCTTTTTCCTGGCATGTTTCCCTTATGCCTGAAGATCTTTCTTTAGTGATTAGGTCAGAACAGGTCAGCAAGCTGGGCGCGGTGGCTCCTGTTTGTAATCCTAGCACTTGGGAGGCTGAGGCAGAAGGACTCCCATGAAAGATCAGCGGCTATGAATTTTTTTAGCTCCTCTTCCTATCTTTATTGACCTTTGTCCCCATAGTTCAGTGTTACTGGATATGGAAATCTGGCTAGCACTTCCTTCAACACTGTGGATATGGTCTTCTGCATCCATAGTGTCTGATAATAAATAAATCAGTAGTTGTTCAGATTGTTCTATCATTGCTTTTTGCTGGATGCTTTTGAGATTTTTTAGTACAGTAATCCCCTCTTATCCATAACTTCCCTTTTTGCACTTTTAGCTCCTCACTGTCTGAAAATATTAAATGGAAAATTCCAGAAATAAACAACTCGTAAGTTCTAATAACTCTGACTACACTATATTGTTGTAATTGTTCTATTTTATTAGTAGTAATTATTAATCTCTTCATGTGTATCGCTTCTCGGCCTTTTGGCTAAGTTCAAGTGTAATCTCTTCATGTGTCTATAATTTCTTTTCTTTTGGGGGGGGAGGGGGCTACCAAGGACTTTTCGCTTGCCCGCCAGGTGTGGTGCCGCTGAGGTAAATCCCCAGCCCTTTGTGTCTAGTTTTGAAATTGAACTTTATGACAGAAGAACAGGAGCAAACACAGTCTGCAGACATAGGGCTCCATGCTGTCCAGGGTTTTGGGCATCCGCAGACTGTCAACACCCCTGAGGCTAGGGGCCTGTGTTTAGATTTCAGAGTTTGAGTATATGTCTGTGCATGAATTTCCTTCAGTTTATCTTGTTTGGGGTTTTTAAAGTTCTTTGAATCTGTAGGTGTGTCTTTTATCAAATTTAATAATTTCTGATTTATTTCAATTTTTGTGTTCTTTAGAAAAGTTCTAAAATTTCCATTCAGTTCTCTGTACCTTCTTTTTTTTTTTCTTCTTGCACTACTGGGGGTTGAACCCAGACTCTTCTTACTGAGCTTCATCCCCAGGCTCTTTATTTTTTGAGACAGAATCTCTAAATTTCCTAGGGACTGGGGATTTAGCTCAGTGGTTCTGCCACCTGCCTCGCAAATGCAAGGACCCGAGTTCGTTCCCCGGTATGCAAAACAAAAAACAAAATTTGTGGACTTTAGGGCAGGGGATTTAGCTCAGTGGTTCTGCTGCCTGCCTTGCAGGCACAAGGTCCTGAGTTTGATCTCCGGTACCCAAAACAAAAAAATTTTCCTGCCTCCTACCTCAGCCTCCACAAGTGCTGGGAGTACAGCCTTCCACTTCTTTGCTACAGCTTCTGTCTTCTGTCTTCCTTTTCATTTAACAGTATCCACCCTCCTGAATGCTTTTAAAAACATGCTTGTAAAACGTTTACTCATTCCAGCATCTGGGCTGTCTCAGCCTTTGTTGATTGACTTTTCCTATGCAAGTTGATGTTCCTGATTCTTTATGAGCTGAGTATTTTTCTCCTGTAACACAGACTCTTTGACTATTACTACCATGATGCTCTGAGTCTTGTTGATCTTTCCCTAGTGGGCAGTCAGTTTGTGCTCTAACCCACCTTCTGTGGACTGTGCTTCCACCTTCAGGTCAGTTTCCAGAGCTTCGCTGTGCTCTCCACTTGTGTCCCATGTGTGCCACCCGGTGGCCAGTCTAGGTGTAGTTTTTTGAGTTCCCTTCTCAGAGTGTTTTTGGCTTGGTGATTCAGATTAAGGTTGCCAGATCCAGGCATATGCTGCTCAGCAGGAGCCCGGGAGGTCACAAACAATGGCCTGATGTCTCTTCCCATCTTCTCCCGCTCCAGGATCTCACACTTTCTGGTTTCAGGGAGTTCCTTAAGAACCTTTTCAGAACAAGAAACTGAGATCAATTTGCTGTGAGTTTATAGTTACTGAATTTATATTGGCTCTTTGGAATTGCAGATTACTATTTTTCCCCCCTGGTACTGGGGATTGAAACCAGAGCTATTACACTGAGCTACACCTCTAGCCCTTTTTTTGCCTTTTATTTTGAAATAGCATCTCTCTAAGTCACTAAGTTGCCCAGGCTGGTTTCAAAGTTGGAATCCTACTGCCTCAGCCTCCCATATGCTGGGATCATAGGTGTGCACCACTATGTCCCATGTGCTGGAATTCCTTAATGCCCTTTTCCTAACCCTTTCATGATCACACAGTTTTCAGTAGCCCCCCCACCTCCAGTTTTGTAGTACTGGGTATTGAACCAGGGCCTTCACACTGAGCTACATCCCTGGTCCTTTTTTTTGAGACAGGCTCTCACTAAGTCATTAAGTTGAATTTGTGATCCTCCTGCCTTACCTCCCAAAGTGCTGGATTGCAGGCACATGAAATCCAGCCCAGCTTCTAGTCACTCTTCTTTAATTTGCCCAAAGCTATAAAGAATGCTTGGGATCATATTAGTACTTTTTATTTTTTTTGAACCTAGGATCAAACTCAGGTCCTTCCACTTGTGAGGCAGGTGGTGGAACCACTGAGCTAAATCCCCGGCCCCCCTTTTTTTTTTTTGAGTCGGAGTCTCGCTACGTAGTTCAGGCTGATTTTTTTTTTTGGTACTAGGGATCGAACTTAGGACCTTGTACTTGTGAGGCAGACGGCAGCACCACTGAGCTAAATCCCCAGCCCTAGGCTGGTCTTGAATTCACTATGTAGCCCAGGCTGGCCTCAAACGCATGGCAGTCCTCCTGCCTCAGCCTCCCGAGTGCTGGGATCACAGGCCTGTGCCACCACATCCAGCCTGTTCATACTAGTGCTTTTGAGTAGACTTCCTTTATGGCCTGCACCTTGTTTCAATCAGCCCTGTGTCTCTCCTGCCTTGTGCTTCACAGTTCTGTCAGAAAGATGTCTGTGTGCGTGTCCCATTGTGGAGTTGCACCATGGTGTTATCAAAATGAGGATTATGAACCTTTCTCATCACTAAGGCATAAATTCACTTTGTAGCTATATTTTTAAAATATGGATAAAATAGGCTGGAAAATATTACAGTGTTAATATTACAATATTACATTCTGAATAAATACTATTTTCTGAAAATTTCCTTCAGTTTCTCTGTGGACTCTGGGCTGCAGTCAAACACATGTCCAAATCTTTGGTATAGTTTGAGGGCCCTGCTCAGTTGTGAAGGTAGCACTGTACATATTGTAACTAGTTTTTAGTGCTCTGTACCAGTAAGCAGGAGAGAGTGCGTTATAGCAACAACTGTCATAAAAATGGTTTGTATTACCTTTACCTCATCTTTTTTATTTCTTTCCTTATTTCTCTTTTTGTGAAAGAGTAACATGATTTCTGGTTGTCCCGTTGAAATGAATAGGAATTAATGTAATAGTTGTGCCACAAAACAACTTGGCGCACTACTGGGTTCTTAATAGAGTAGAGGAGGATCCATCACTCAGGCAGTAAGGGGCAGCTGGCCATCAATTGTGTTCTGTTACTGGTTAATTTCTTGATAGCAGCCATTCTTTCTGGAATGAGATGGAATCTCAGAGTTGTCTTCATCTACATCTCTCAAATGATCAGTGATGTTGAACATTTTTTCATATATTTGCTGTTTCTATTTTTTTTTTGTACCAGGGATTGAACTCAGGACCTTGCGCTTGTGAGGCAGGCGCAGCCCCACTGAGCTCCATCCCCAGCCTAGCAAGGGTGTAACTCTCTAGTCAGGATTTGCCAGAAAGCTTACTGAGGCTTCATTCTATTATTTCCCTGCCTGTCTCCCCCCTTTCCCTACAACACTACATTGGGAATCTATCCGTATCATTTGTCTTTTTTTTTTTTTTTCTTTTGTGGTGCTGGGGATGGAACTCAGGGTTGTGCACATTACACACTCACACTGTACAATTAAGCTACACTCCAGCTCACCTTTGTGTCTTTTGAGAGAAAAGGTGGTATTTTATCATTTTAGAAATATCCAGAAAAGAATAAAGTCAAAATTTTAATCTATATTCCTTAGTAAAAATAAGTGTAACATTTTAACATCATTTCTTTCTTTTTTTTTTTTTTGGTACCGGGGATCAAACTCGGGTCCTTACGCTTGCTCAGCAGGCGGCGAAACCACTGAGCTAAATCCCTGGCCCTGACATCATTTCTTTAACTTCACTTTTTCATATGTAAGCTTTATTTATGTTAATACCATAACTATAGTTGTACTAATTGTAACCCTTAATATTGTAAGGTCCCATGACCTTTCAATTCCATGGTATGAGGGATTTGTGTTTTTTATATTCATTCATCAGGGGGTTTTGTTGTTGTGGTGGTGGTTTTGGGGTTTTTTTTGTTTTTTAAGTAACAGGGCTAGGGCTGAGGCTCAGTGGTAGAGCACTTGCCTAGCATGTGTAAGCCCCTGAGTTCAGTCCCCAGTACCAGCGGAAAACAGTACTGGCTTCAGTTAGAGTCAGTAATATTTTATCCTGTATACCTGCAATCTGTGAATAAAATATCATGTTCCTATATTTTAAAATATATAAATGGTAGAATAAGAATAATGGAAGGACATCATTTAAAAAAGCTCAAATATCATCTCTGTATAGATCATCTTTCCATTTGTTATTTTGGGGTTTTTTTTGTTTTTGTTTTTGTTTTTGAGACAGGGTCCCACTTATGTTGCCTAGACTGGTCTCAGACTCCTGGGCTGAAGCCTTCTTCCTCCTGCCTCCGCCTCCTGAGTTGCTGAGGCTGCAGGTGAATGGTACCATGCCTGGCTTCGGTCTGTTTTAATCTTCTTCGTAAGCATGTCATGATGATACACAAGAGCTGACATGCGGTATCATATCCAGTCCTCCTCTCATTAGACATTGGATTGATTCCTATTTTTGTCTTCCGTGGGAGACACTTGAGTAAATAGCATGTGCCTGTCTCTTTTCCCTCTCTCTGAGGGCATAAATTAAAATAAATTTCCAGTCATAGGAATTACTAGATCACACAGCATAAAAACAACTCATGGCTTTTGAAATGTATTTCTACTTACTTTCTGAAGGAATAATACTGTCTTTGGGGAGGTTTTGTTGAATTGCACCCAGGGCCCCACATGAGGTAGGTAGGTAAAGTGCTCCACCATTGAGCTGTAGCCTCAGTCCTTTTTAAATTTTGAGACAGGGTCTTGCTCAGTTGCCCAGGCAGGCCTTGAGCTTGTGATCATTCTGCTTTGCCCTGCCGCATAGCTGGGATTACAGCTATGAGTCTCCACGCCAGCCAGTACCAGGTTATATGGCCATCAACAGTGCACAGCAGTGCATACTTTCTCTGTGTCTTTGTCAATGGTGGCTTTTAGAAATTATTCTTCCTCTAAGTGGACAAAATAATGCAGATTAGTGGAGGAATCAAGGTCTAATTGAGGATTTAGAAAGCCTTTAAAAATATAATAGAGGAAGAAATAAGACCTCTAAGGTAAAATATAAAATATAGAGGGGTAGGGATGTGGCTTAGTAGCACAACATAGCATAAGCCTAGCATGTGCAAGGCTCTGGGTTTGATCCCCAGAGCCACAAAGTGCGTGTGTGTGTGTGTGTGTGCGTGCATACAGAGACCTTGCTGCTAAGTCGCTAAATTGCCTGGGCTGGGCTCAGACTTTCCATCCTTCTGCCTCAGCCTCCTGGAATGCTGTGTTTGCAGGTGTGCACCACCAGGCCCAGCTCCAAAGCTCTTCTAATAATTGTCACTCATTCTGCTTACAGAACAGTAGTAGCTGACACTGATTGAACATTTATTAGGGGTGGGGATTTAGCTCAGTGGTTCCGCCGCCTGCCTCGCAAGCACAAGGACCTGAGTTCGATCCCCGGTATTAAAAAAAAAAATTTATTATTTACCCATAGTCCTAAATGCCTTGCACACACTAACTATAAATTGAGTCCTCACCGTAGCACTGTGTCAGTGGTGTTACCTAAATTTTACAAATGACAGACCTTAGGCACCAAGTGTCGATGGCACCCTCAGAGCTGCAGAGGGAGTGGCTGATGGGCTAGCATTTGATCCCAGGTACCCATACTTACTGTGAGGCGGCCCTGCTTGAAGCCTGCTCAGCTGCTCCCGGCTTTCCTGTCTCTGCACCACTTTGGTTTGCCCACTGCCTTCCACACACCCTCTGCCCTGCTGCACCCGCATCCCTGCCCTTCAGCGTCTCAGCTGTGCTCAGGCCACTGGACTTCCTCCTTTTCCCACTCCCTGACTTCACAGGGGCCTGGAGAATTTTGTTCCTCCCCACCTTCCTCCTGCCCACCCACTGCAGGGGTGGCCTTGCCCTCTGCCTCATCCCAAGCCTGTAGGGTTAGTGTATAAAATCTGCTAAATCCCATAACACGCTTATCTCCTCAGCTATAATCTTAGTTCTTGGCTCTTTTTTTTTTGTTTTAACTTTTCAGAATAGCTTTACAATTACAGAAAAATGGCAGATAGTACAGAGAGTTCTCATAGACCCAGTGTCCTTGGTTTAACAAGTTATATGGTGGATTAGTCACAATTGATGAACTGGTGTGAACAATTTAGGAGCTAAAATCTAGACCTTATTCTGATTTTAGTTTTATCTAATGCCCTGTGCCTTTTCCAGAATCCAATGTAGGATACCACATTACATTTAATCATTGTGTGTCCAAGTCACTGTTGTCTATGACAGTTTCACAGACTTTATTTGGGTTAGGTTCTGTAGGGTGTCCCTCAGTTGGGGTTGGTCTGGTGTTTTTTCTTTTTACTTTATTGATTCATTTTAGATATATGTGATGATCACATTCAGCATAGGGAATTTGTGTCTGTACGTGATGTATCTTGCTGCTGCTTTATTTCCCTTTCCCTCCCTTCAACCCCTCTTCTTATTTACAAAAGCTTTGTTTCCATTTTTTCCTTCTGTTCTCTTTTTCTTCTTGTCCCTTCTTTCCTTTCCTCCACCTCCCTCCCTTGTTTCCCTTCTCATTTGAACAATTTCTTCCCATTTCCCAATATCTATTATACATTTTGGTCCTTATTTCCACTTTCGGTTTCTCGCACCAGAGAAACAGTATGGTATTTAAACTTGTGTCCGCTCTATCTCACTTAAGAGTATGGTCTCGAGGTGTGTCCATTTAGCTAGAAATGTCTCAAGCTTATCCTTCTTTATGCCAGAGTAGTACTCCAGTGTATTAAAAAACCACATCTTCCTTACCCGTTTGTTGGTTGATGGGCATTTGGGCTGTTTCCAAGCTTTAGCTATTACAAACTGCCACTATAAACATGAGTGCGCATATATCGCTGTGGTATGATTCTTTTAATTCTTTCCGGAAGATACCAAGAAGGGGAGTAGCTGGGTCAAGTGGAACCTCTAGTTTCAGTTTTTTGAGGAATCTCCACACTGATTTCCACAGTGGTTGTGTCTGGTGTTTTTTCATAATTAGACTGAGGTTGTTTGGTTTTGGGAGGAAGAACAAGAGGTAAAGTGACAGTCACATCATGAAGGTGCTTATTTTATACTTCCTACTACTTTGTTTATCTCATCCTTCAAGTTGTCTCAGCTCTGGCCACCAACCAGGAGCTTTCTCCCCTGGCTCCTGTTTCCCTTTGACAAAGTCCCATCCTTGTAGGCTTTTTCTTTTTCTAACACTTCCTTACTTTCCAGCTTTACAAGGTATTCCAGACTCATCTTACATATGTCCTGCCCTAGGCGTAGAATCGGCCATTTGTCCGAGAAGTCCTGGCTCCCTTTGTTGGAGGAGTGGTGTTAGCAATAAGACTGTGACAAGGGGTACACCTCACTTCTGGGGTGGGGTGGTGCTTTTAAGCTCTTTCATTGACAATAAGGAGATAACAGTCAGTCGTCACTTAACAGTGGGGATATTTTCTGGGAAATGCGCTCTGGAGCGGTTTTGTGGTTTTGTGGCAAGCATCACTGGGCATGCTTACACACTTTGTGACAGCATGAGATGACATGGTCTTATGTGACCTCCATGCTATATGTGGACCGTCTTTGTTAAAAGCATCATCATACAGCACATGACCCTATATGTACTAAGCAGTGTATATATACAGATCTGTAAGTACTGATGCATGGTCATCCGTATCCGTACTAAGCCAAGCATGAGCTGATACCAATGTTGCCCCCTCTAATCCATTCTGTCATTCTGTCCTCAGTTACTCTGGTGTGAATAACCCCGCCATCCATTTGCTTCCCTGTTCAGTCCGATATACGTGATGGTGGCTGAAGAATCACCATTACCCTGTGGGAAACAGGCTTATCAGCTGCGGTCCAGGGCTGTGGGCTGTTGCACAGCCACCCAGACCAGCACCTTCCTCCCCTCACCCCTTCACAGAGCTTGTTCAGACAGTTGTAGTGCAGTGAAATCCATGTGCGAGCTTTTGCTCTCCATCCTGGGGTCTGTGGCCTCCTAAATTTGGGCTTTTACAATTTTGCATAACTACGGTTTAGTTCTTTGTGTTGTAGCTCTGTGGATTCTGTCACATGGGTGGCGCCATGCATCCTCCACTGTGGTACTGTACCACAGAATGCTTTCACACCCTGAAAATCCCTCGGGCTTCACCTCTTTACCCTCTTCCCTGCCCCTACTCCTGTTCACCATCTCTGTAGTTGTGCTGCAGAATTGGAGTTACGTGGTACACAGGCTTTTTAATTGGCTTCTTTCGCTTCATAGAATACTTTTAAAGATTTATCAGTTTCTTAACAGGGGGGTGGCACATGCCTATAATCCAAGCTCTCTGGAAGGCTGAACCCGGAGGATTGCAAGTTGGAATCCAACCTGAACAACTGGAAATAAAGCAGTGCCAGACAGTTGGGTGCTGGGTTTTGTGTGCACTTGTTTCCGATCAGTTGAGTAAACGCCTAGGAATATGATTGCTGGATTGTATGATAAGATTAATCTTGTTTAGCTTTTTAAGAAACTGCCAAAGTTCTCCACAGTGGTTGTACAGTTTTGCACTCCCCCTGAGGAGGGGTGCAAGTTGAGTTCTCTACATTCAGGTTTTTGAATTGTAGCCATTCTAATAGATGTGTTGTGGTTTCTTGTTTTAATTTTAGTATCTTTGAATTCTTACACTCCCAGGACTAAGCATAGTAGCTGGCAAGAAGTAAGCACTTTATTATTGATTACTGTCTGCTTACTATATTGAAAGAATGAATTAGGTGGATTAATTTTGCTCAGGGACTTGAAAGTTGCACCACATGTCTAGGCTTTTCTTTTTCTTTTAATGAGACAGGTCTCGGTGTGTGGTCCAGGCTGGCCTCAAACTCATGGTCCTCCTCTCCAGCCCTCGGGGTGTTGGGGAGAGGGCTCCAGCCTGTGTTGAAGAGCCAGGAGAACCTTCAGCCACAGAGGGTTTTTTGTGTTGTGTTGTGTGTTGAAGATCAAGCCCAGGGCCTTGCACATGCGAGCCGCACAGTCTGTCTCTGAGCCTGTCCCCAGCCCCTGCTGCACAATTATCGGCACTCCTTTTCCAGCGCTTTGACTTGAGACTCCAGCAGGACTGTTACAGCCCAATGTTAAACCTTGAGGGGCCAGGTGGGGAAGCCGCCCTGTGGCAGTAGTGGGCATTGTAGATGGTGGGAGCCATACAAAAGCAGCAGACCTGGTTTGTGGGGTGTCAGGATCTTGAGTGCTGCTGGGTCTCTTGGTGAGAGCTGGAGAACCACCTCTGGCCCCTGGCTGTGCGGTCTGGAAGAGTCGCTGTGCTCCCTCAGCTCTCTCCTTTTTTAGAGTGCCCTTCGCTCTCCGGGCAGATTTGTGTGTGTGTGACTGTAATCCAGTGTTGTATGGTTACAGGACCCAGTCATTCGCAGGAGCAGCAGGCCAGTAGCTCTGAGGAGGCATCTGGAAAGGAGGAGGAGGAAGAGGAGGAGGAAGACAATCCCAGCTTCATCATGGGGCGATGAGGTTGCACAACAGCTGTCATGAGCCTGTCCAGAGCCTCAGAAGACCTCAGTGCAGCCTGCAGGGAAGAAGGCTGTCTGCCTCTGTCCCCACAGACTTGACGCTTAGGGAGCACATGGAAGCCCCAGTGCTCTCTGTCCTGCCTGGCTGGGGGGACGGAGAGACTGTTCTAGACACCGCCTCGCAGTGTCCCCCCGCCACGTTCCTGCTGGAAGGGGGAAAGTGCCTCACCGGCACCTGGCACCTGTTCTCACAGACAGCGATGAGCTTGGGGCTGGCTTTTGGAAGGGAACATTTTTCTAAGTAAAGAACAGAAAACCTTTAGGTTTTGTTCAGACTTGTAAAACACTAATTACCAAAGCTGTAGAGAGGCCGTGAAATGACACGATAGAGACAAGGCCTCAAGATTCAACAGGTCCTGTGAGGCGGACCTGCTCCCAGACTCAGGCCAGGATGCAGCCATGACACCAGGGTTAACTCAGGTGCAGACACGTGAAGGGAGCTCGCTGTGTGGAAAGAACTGTTGGGGAAGCTGGGTGGCTAGAGAAATAAGCAGGGAGAGAATCCAGGCTGGGTGAACCTGGTAGAAGCCCAGAGGGGTCCTCGCCAAACTGGAGGGGCTGGGTATCCATCAGGAGCTGCATTTTCATCCGGAAGCTAGGTGGGGGGTGTCTAAACAGAACGGGGACTGAAAGTGGCCAAACTTGGCAGTTGGGTGGAACCCTTAGGGACTGCTCTCTGCCTGGGTCACATGGGCGCTGGGGGCAGAGGCGGCACTCCACTGTGTTTCCAGTCCACATGTGTGCCCTGGCCAGAATGGAACCGGGACCTCCAGAGTGCAGGGCACTGTGCTGGGAGCCAGGGGGCATGGCAGGTGACCCAGGACAGCTTTGACCTCAGTGCCTGCAGGCAAACATGGTTGACAGAGTCGGTTTCAAGTTAGAGCTTTTGCTCCAGTTTTGGATTATCTCCCAACTGCTGAGTACAATGTGTGCCTTTTATGGACTGGAATGGCATTGAGGAAATAGTTACTTTGAGTGATGGAAAACCCAGGGACGTTTTCTTTTACTTCTATACCGTAGATTTCCCTGACCCTGCCCTGAGCCACATGATATCTCTTGATAATCTGTCCCTTTGGTAGCTTAAGTCACCCCAAAATTTTCCTCCCCAAAAAGCCAAAATGAAGCATCAGCCTTAATAAATTAACACATACCCTGGCCGTACATTTTGGAATCTGGATTTCTCTTGTGTCGGGGACTGGCTGGTTGTCTGTGACTTGTTTTTAGTTCTCTCTCTGGACTCTTGGTTTCCTCATCTCCGTTCCCCTACCCTCAAATGTGTGTCAGCCAGGACCTTGTCAGCCTCCTCTCACCCAGAGGCCACTGAGGGTACCCACTTGGGTACCCAGAGGCCTGGGTTTGAGTCCTGGCTTGGCCTCTTGTAAGTGACTGGGGCAAGTCCCTTCCTGCCTCCTCCAGGTCACCTGGCTGCCTGAGTGAGAGGCACATTCAGCAGATGTGTGGTGAGTGGCCGGGCGAGTAGCTGTTGAGGTTAGGCAGAAAATGTGCTGCGGCAGTTTCTGGCCATTGTTAGGGATCATCGGTACTTCCCACAGTTTAATGATGCTCCATCTCCAGGGTATTATTTGGGAATAGAAGATAGTTAGATGTCATCATAAAGAAGGGAGTAGGTAAGATTGAGTGCACCCCCAAAAAGAAACTATAATTAGGGGAGAATCATGAAATCATGGTCTTGTTGATGGCTTATGGGTGGAGACTAGTCTGGGACAGAACTCAGGAATGCATGTAACATACTCTCCTGTCATAAAACCTCAGGAGTGTGCAGCCATCGGTCCTGAACGCGCTGTCTTACCTGATCTCAGAAGTTAAGCGGGTCAGCCTAGTTAGTGCCTGGAGGGGAGAAAACTTCTGTGTAAGGATTCTGATTCACCAACAAGGTAGGCCTCTGTTCCCTCATCGCTAACATATGTATCAAGCACTTTATATAGCACCCCGTGTCAGGCCAAGCTGTTCATATTTTTTACTACAAGATTCATCCACCAGCAAGTAAGTGCCAAAGCTTGGATTTGAACCCAACCAGAATGACTAGAGTCTGTCATATGGATGTGCTGTCCTGGGGAGAAGCGTGGCAGGGAGGGCTACCTGGGGTACCTGCCAGGTCTGTGGGCTGCAGAACCCTCCTTTCACAGGTTCACAACAGTGGTATATGCATGACTGTCCCTTCGGGTGGCTTTTCATTTTATTAGTAAAAACACCAATAAACATGATTAGATCCGTTTTTACCAGCAGTGGTACCAGCTGCCCGATGGGACACACGCGTGTACCACTGGTGGTTCAAACTGGCAGGGTGGGGACATGTGAGCTGGCATGAACACAGGTGCCTGTGTGCGTGACTAATAGTACAGCGCAGTATATCATAAAGTGTGTAGTTGATTCTCTATTCATGGATCCCATATTTGTGAATTTGTTCATTAAATTAATTTGTAACCCCACAATCCATACTCACCTTGCTTTCATAGTCATTGCAGACACACTGGTGGAAGTTTGAGCTGCCTGACCATGGCGTGTGTCCCCACCTGAGGTCAAATAAGGCAAGGCTGGCTTATATCAGCTCATCCTACACAGTGTCCTCGAGGTGTGTTTAGTGGCAGATTTTCTGCATTTTTTTTGCTTTGTCTTGGAGATTGTTAATGTCGCACAGGCATAGTGCTGAAGTGCTGTCGAGTGTTTCTGAGTGGGGGAAGGCTGTGGTGCGCCTTGTGGAGAAAACCTGCATTACAGTGCTCTTGGCTGTGAGCCCGGGGTTAATGAGTCAGCAGTAGGAAGTGCCTAAGGTGCCTTCAAACAAACACACTAGACAAGGTGATGCACAGATCAGCTTTGGAAATGTGGTCAGAGGCTCGCAGGAGCCCAGTTAGTTGTTCCCTGAGGAGCAGGGGTTCAGGACTAGCTGACGTCGTGTCTGGTGGCTTCACAGAACAGAGCTACTGTGGATAATGAGTTTGGGCTGTTGGAGTGAGGTGAACAGCCTGGGAGCACAGAGAGGCATTTCCCAAAGCAGGGAACTGAACCCAGCCCCTCTTCTCACTGGGAGAAGCCGGCAGCTGTTCCGCTCAGTCCTGTGTTGAATGAGGGCCCACAGATGTCACACTGCAACCCAGCCCTGGTCGCTTGTCCTCAGACTTCTGCTTTCCCCTCCCCTCAGACCTCCACCGCTCCCTCCTGTGGCCCTCACCACTGCAGAGCCTGGAGAAAGCAGAGAGCCCTTGGGCCTGCCCCCACGCTGTATACCAGCCCACAGCACCTGGGCGCCTCTGTCTCCACCCTTGTATGGTGCAGACCCCACAGGTCCCCTGAAGGTCTGGCTCCTCCACCTCCCCATAGGCCAACAGACAAGCCTGGGAGTCCGCTGTTATGATAGTAAACAAGGGCCCTCTCGTCCTCCCGCCCAGGCCATCCCAGGGTCCTATTTACTTCCACCTCTCCCTGAGCCATTGCCCACTGAGTTCTCCCTCACCAAATCAGCCCTCGGTGGCATGGTGGACAGCCTTTCCCACTTAACACCCCCAACATCCCTTCCTGCCCCTTCCTGCCCTCCCTTAAGTGTGGGAGTGGTCAGCACACTGTCCTCTGTTCACAGCAGGCCTGGGAGATCCTTTCTGGCTTCAGTGCTGTCCTCCCAGGTACCTTCTGTGTTTGTCTGGGACTATGTCTCCCCTGGAGCCCTGCATGCCTGGGTTCTGTCACCTGCTTGACAACCTTGGGTGTCTGACAGCACCTTGAACTTAGTGTAAGAGAAAGGGGAATTTGAGCCCCAGCATTTCCCCCTCCATCTTTCTACCTCAGTAACTGCTTGTCACCCTTGATTCCTGTTTTTCCTCCCCCTCCCCTCAGTCCTCCATTAACCAAGGCCTGGACCTTCTTGTTCTCGAGGTGTCTGCCCCATCTCCCTAGTCCACACCACTGGCTTCTGTAGCCCGGTAGTTAATGCCACCTCTGCTCTTACCCCATCCTCCATGCAGCAGCCAGGGGAACACTTTACAAATGGAAACCAGATCTTGTGACTGCCAGTGTAAAGTCCCCAGTGGCTTCCCTGACTTGTAATAAAATATGAGCTGCAGCCGGGGATTTAGCTCAGTGGTTCCGCTGCCTGCCTCGCAAGCACAAGGTCCCGAGTTCGATCTCCGGTACCAAAAAATCCAACAAAAAAACACATCTTCTTTATCAGCTTGTCAGCTGATGGGCATCTGGGCTGTTTCCAAGATTTAGCTGTTACAAACTGTGCTGCTATAAACATGGGTGTGCATTTATTGCTATGGTATGATGCTTTTAATTCTTTTTGTTTTTCATTAAGTTTGTTGGTACATTTTAGGTAGACAATACAGTTACATTCGTCATTGGGATCTTGTACCTTTACATGATGTATCTTGGTTCTTATTTTTTCCCCATTCCCCTGCCCTCCCTTCACCCCCTCCACCCCCTCCACCCTTCCCTATTTACAAAGACTTTGTTTCCATTTTTCCTTTTCTCATATTTTTTCTTTTCCCTCCTTTCCTTTCCCCTACCCCTCCCATGTCCCCTACTCCTTTAAACCTTTTCTTCCTATTTCACATTATCAATTATACATTTTGAACCTTATTTACACTTTTAGTTTTTCACCCCAGAGAAACTATTCGGTATTTACACATGTGTGTCCTATTTATTTCACTTAAGAGTATGGCCTCAATGTGCATCCATTTAGCTATAAATGTCTCTAATTTCTCTTTTTTTACTTTCTCATTCTTTATGGCTGAGTAGTTCTCCATTTTACAGAAAAACCACATCTTCTTTATCCAGTCTCCAGTTGAGATGCTTTTAATTCTTTCAGGAAGATACCAAGAAGGGAAATAGCTAGGTCAAGTGGAGCCTCTAGTTTTAGTTCTTTGAGGAATCTCCACACTGATTTCCACAGTGGTTGCACAGTCTACACTCCCACCAGCAGTGGAGAAGGGTTCCTTTTTCCCCACAGCCCCTCTGGCATTTGTTATTGGTTGATTTCTTGATAGCAGCCACTCTTTGGGGGAAGAGGTGGAATCTCAGCATTGTTTTAATTTGCATCTCTTGAATGACCAGTGATGTTTAAACATTTTTTCATATATTTAGTTGCCGTTTCTAATTCTATATCTGAGAAGTGACTCTTTATTTCAGGTGCTCATTTTCTGTTTGGTTGGTTGGTTGGTTGGTTTTTTAGGTACTAGGGATCAAACTCAGGACCCTGTGCTTGCAAGGCAGGCGGTGGAACACTGAGGCAAACCCCCAGCCCTTGGTGCCCATTTTTGTATTGGGTCTTTAAATTTGGGGGGGTATCTGATGTTTTGAGTTCTTTATATATTCTAGATAATAGTCCTTTATCGGAAGAGCTGGCAAAAAATTTTTCCTACTCTGGGTTGTCTTTTCATTCTGTTGGTGGCTTCTCTTGGCTGTGCAAAAGCTTCTTAGTAAGATGAGGTCCCAGTTGTTGTTCTTTGTAGTATTTTCTGTGTGGTCTGGGTTTTGTTCATGAAGTCTTTGCCTACTCCTGTGTCCTCAACTGTTCTACCTATTCTCTCTTCCAGCAGATTTAGTGTTTCTGTTTTAATATTTAGATCTTTCATCCATTTCAATTTTAGGTTAGTGTGTGGTGAAAGATATGGTCTAGTTTCAGTCTTCAGCATGTGGAAAGCCAGTTTTTCCAGCACCGTTTATTAAAGAGGCTTCTTTGTCAAAGGTAAGGTGGCTGAGTGTGTTTGGAGTTGTTCCTGCATCTTCCAGCCTGTTCCATTGGTCCTCAGGTCTGTTCTTTTGCCAGTACCATACTGTTTTTATCACAGTAGCTCTGTAGTATAATTTCAGGTCAGGGATTGTGATACTCCCGGCCTTGCCTTTGTTGCCCAGAATTGCCTTTGCTAATCTAGGTCTCTTCTGGTTCCAAATGAATTTTAGGATTGATTTTTCTAATTCTGTGAGATATTCTGTTGGGATTTTGATTGGGCCCTTTTTTATTTTGTTTTGTTTTGTTTTGTTTGTTTTGTTTTTTTGAGACAGGGTCTTGCTGTGGAGTTCATGCTGGCCTTGAACTCACTATGTGTCAATCTGCCTGTGTCAGCCTCCTGAATGCTGGGATTACAGGCATGCACCATCATGCCCGGCATCCCTTTTTTATTTTGACACAAGATCTTACTAAGCTGGCAAATTGCCCAGGGTGGGCTCAAACTTACAGTCCTGCTTCAGCCTCCAGAGTGCTGAGATTATAGGCGTGCACCATTATATCATATATCTTGGAAATAAATTGTTATATTGAGTTAGAGAAGTGATGTTCTATTGACTTGGATTTAGGAATATCACTTAATCCCAGTCCCTAACACTGCATGAAAGAAAAACTGTGGAAACAAACACATTTTTCCTTTCTTTCCTTTGAAGTTAATTTATGTTTACTCTTTGGCAGGTTTGATGAAAGTGAGCTACAATTAGCATATATTAACATGTATCTCCATAAGGAGCACACTCTTAGAGATTAACTTGGAGCAAGTCCAGAGGGGCTGTTGGCAGCTTTGCTGTTCCGTGGAGTGTAGCAGATGTTTATGGAACACCTGCCAAGGGCTCGACCCCAGGGACTCCAGAACAGGTGTCTGACGTGCACAGGAAGTGTCCTGAGCGGAGCACCGGAAGCCCACCTTCTAGGAGCTCTGCTCTGACCAGAGCAGTGCAGGGTGCTGCCGTGCACAGCCCTCACTCTGGGTGCAGAGAACACACTGGAAGGGGACAAGTGGGAAGGGCAGGCAGTAGTGCAGCCAGAGGTGACAATGGCCTGAATAGAGGCATGGGAGGAAGAGTCCAGAAACCTTCTGGCAGGAGAACCCCCAGGACTGAATGAGCAGAGGAGTCTAGGATGATACCAGACTGATCATGTCACCACCTGGGTGGATGAAGGAACATTCCCTGAGACAGGTGGCCTGGAGGTGGAGCAGGTGTGTGAGGGCGAGGTGGTAAGTTCAGGTGGGGCACGGTGAGGTCAGGGGCCCTTGGAACCTTGGCAGAGATGTAGCCCAGGTCTGGACGAGAGATCCAGGTTCAAGATGACACTTGGGAATCCTTGGGCTGCACATGGTCCTTGAAGCAGTGGAGCAGAAGAAACAAGCTAGGGAGGAATGTAGCAAAGAGGGGACTCAGAAGCTGAGGAACATCTAGGGGACTGACTGTGGCAGCAAGAAAGAGCCAGACAGAGTCACCAAGGCATTTCCTGAAAAGAGAGGTCCCCAAGAACAGGTGGGCTGATGGCTGAAAGAGCCTCGGGTTCAGTGACACAATGTCAGTGGGCTGCAGAGAGCTGAGGAGGAGGTGAAGCAATGACAGCTCTGTTGAGAATTTGCCATGGTGTGGGAACAGGTTAAAGATGAGAGGCAGAAGGGTGGCTGGAAGGGAGAAAGATGGGTCTCGGGAAGGTCAAGAGGAAGGGTGGGCTGTGGAGTGAGTGGAAAGGTGAGAAGGTGGGTGTTACAGTCTGTCCCTCCCAAATTCATGCAGGAGTGTAATCTCCAAAGTCTTGTGTTAATAATATTAGAGGTGGGGCCTTTGGGGAGCAGCCAGATAAGGTCATTAGGGTGGTTCCCCTGTGATTAAATCCTGTTGGCTTCATAAGGAGAGGGAGAGACCACACAAAAATGTCACCTGCACCTACCATGACCCGATGCAGCCCAGGGGTCCTCTCCAGAGCCTGGGCCATGCTGTTCAGACCTCTTCCTCCAGAACCATAAGCCAGAATAAACCTTGTCTTTATAAAGTAGCCTCAAGTATTCTGTTTCAGTAATGCAAAGCTGATTCAGTGAGATAGTTAGCTTTAAGATTTTGCAGAGCTGCTGTGGGTGATGAAAAGGACTAGGCCATAGGAGTGAATGGCAGAGGGGACAGAAGCGAGGCACCAGGAGACTGAACACCTTGGTCATCCTCAGTAGTCTGGAAGTCAAGAGGGAAAAAGTACCATGGTTCACTGAACAAGGGAATATGAGGAACAGGTCTAGCAGGTGCTTGATCCTGGATGTGTGCCTCAAAGAATTGGTCTTTTCAAAGGTATGGTAGCTGAGATCTTAGCAGAGGAAGCGACTTGCCAAGGCCAGCCAACCAGGATGCAGCCTGAACTGCACCCCAATGTCCTGGCAGGGATGCACGGTGCTCCCTGGCCAGAAGGTGGAAGGGTTGGTGCCTGTGTAACTACCACTCAGCTACCTGTGCACCTGAGGGGGTCCTCCACACATCGGTTTTGTGACTACTACATCTCCTTTCAACACAGTGCTCTCGACCCCCTCAACCTTCCCCCTGGCCCAGTACTAGGGTAGAACCAGGGTCACTGGACCTCTGAGCTACATCCCCAAGCTTTTTTATTTGTTAAGTTTTTATTGGAGAGGCCTCTTCCTCTCAGTCCCATATTGAACTTGAGTTGGAAGAGGCGAGTCTGGCCTCAAAATGGAGGTAAAGCTGCTGCCCGGTCACCCCCAGCCCGACGGACTCTGGCCATCGCGGCCTCCACTGCCGGGGGGAGGAGGGCCATGATCCAGAGGAACCAGAGCAGTTGAGGAAGCTGTTTATTGGTGATCTGAGCTTCGAAACTACAGATGATAGCTTAAAAGAACATTTTGAGAAATGGGGCACACTCACAGATTTTGTGGTAATGAGAGATCCCCAAACAAAACGCTCCAGGGGCTTTGGTTTTGTGACTTACTCTTGTGTTGAAGAGGTGGATGTAGCAATGTGTGCTCGACCACACAAAGTTGATGGGCGTGTAGTGGAACCAAAGAGAGCTGTTTCTAGAGAGGATTCAGTAAAGCCTGGTGCCCATCTAATAGTGAAGAAAATCTTTGTTGGCAGTATTAAAGAAGATACAAAAGAATGTAATTTGAGAGACTACTTTGAAAAGTATGGCAAGATTGAAACCATAGAAGTTATGGAAGACAGGCAGAGTGGGAAAAAGAGAGGATTTGCTTTTGTAACTTTTGATGATCACGACACAATTGATAAAATTGTTGTTCAGAAATACCACACTATTAACGGGCATAATTGTGAAGTGAAAAAGGCCCCTTTTAAACAAGAGATGCAGTCTGCTGGATCACAAAGAGGTCGTGGAGGTGGCTCTGGCAACTTTATGGGTCGTGGAGGAAACTTTGGAGGTGGTGGAGGGAATTTGGCCATGGTGGAAACTTTGGTGGAAGAGGAGGCTGTGGAGGTGGAGGTGGTGGCAACAGAGGTAGTTACGGAGGTGATGGTGAATATAATGGATTTGGAGGTGATGGTGGGAACTGTGGCAGTGGTCCTGGTTATAGCAGTAGAGGAGGCTACGGTGGTGGTGGACCAGGATATGGAAATCAGGGTGGTAGATATGGTGGAGGAGGAGGAGATGATGGTTACAATGAAGGAGGAAATTTTGGTGGTGGTAACTATGGTGGTGGTGGAAACTATAATGACTTTGGAAATTATAGTGGTCAACAGCAATCAAATTACAGACCCACGAAGGGGGCAGTTTTGGTGGAAGAAGCTCTGGTAGTCCTTATGGTGGTGGTTATGGATCTGGTGGTAGAAGTGGTGGATATGGTAGCAGAAGGTTTTAAAAACAACCGAAAGGGGCTACAGTTCTTAGCAGGAGATCGAGGAGTTGTCAGGAAATCTGCAGGTTACTCTGAGACAGTCGTCCCAAATGCATTAGCGGAACTGTAAAAATCTGCCACAGAAGGAACGATGATCCATAGTCAGAAAAGATACTGCAGCTTAAACTGGAAACCCTTCTGGTTCAGGACTGTCATAGCCACAGTTTACAAAAAGTGCAGCTATTGATTAATGCAATGTAGTGTCAATTAGATGTACATTCCTGAGGTCTTTTATCTGTTGTAGCTTTGTCTTTTTCTTTTTCTTTTCATTACATCAGGTATATTGCCCTGTAAATTGTAGTAGTGGTACCAGGAATAAAAAATTAAGGAATTTTTAACTTTTCAATATTTGTGTAGTTCAGTTTTTCTACACTTTAGTATAGAAACTTTAACAAAATGCAGTTTTGAAGGTGTTTCCTTGTGAGTTAACAAGATCATTAATTACTATTTTGTATGAATTTTGCTAAAGTTAACTGTAAAGAAACACCTACTGACTTGCAGATAAAGGGGAATAAATCTATTCTCCCCATTTCAAACCATGATACAAATGGGCACTGACACGTGGAGAGAATAATTTGTATGTTTGCAATGTGTATTTTAGATAAAATAGGATTGAGTGTTTAAATTAGCATATTTGTGAATTTAATAGCATTAAGATTACTTTCAAATGAAAAAAATCTCAAAATTCTTAAAAAAAAAAAAAAGTTTTTATTGGAGAGTCTTGCTAAATTCCCTAGGCTGTGCTCAAACTTGCAACCCTTCAGCGGCCCCCCACACCCCCGAGCCAGTTGCTGAGATTATGGGCTGCACCACCACCTGGCTCCACTCTCTCTTCATCTCTCTGTGTGTGTTTTAAGTGTGCGTGTGTGTGTGTAAGGGTAAAAACACCCTGTCATTTTCTGTCTGGTTAGGAAAGTAGCTCCGAAAGGCACTGGCAATTACGGCTGGCACTCACTTCTGCCTGGGCATGCTGGATAATTGTGCTTGGGTGGAGACCTCGCTGACTGGTGCTAGAAGCCTCCTGCAGGACAGCAAAGCCAGGCTTCCTGAGAGAGACTGCACTGAGCTCCTCGCTGAAAGATTTTCATCTGTGATGCAACTGCTGTCGTTTGCAAAGTCTTTTCTTCCTGTTTTTAACCAAGAATTTGAGGTTTGAAAGGCAAGGCATGACTGTTTTTTGAGGACACTGGTTCCTGAAATTCGCTTTCCTATAGGCATCCCTGGCGGGAGGGAGGCTGTAATCACCCTCGGATTCTTTTATGGCCATGTTAGGGCCTAACCTGCCTCCAGGAGGGGGAAACTGGTTCGGTCTGGTTTTAAGTGCCCTCTTGGATTAAAAGGCACCATTCCAGCTCAGCAGTGGGCTCTGAAAAGCAGCCGGAAGTGTAAACATAGTCTGGCACCTGCAACATCTATACCCTGCCCATTGTCAAAAAACTCAAGACTGAGCCAAGGATTTAGCTCATTGGCAACGCGCCTGCCTCCTGAGTTCGATCCCTGGTTCTGGGAAAAAAAAAAAACAAACTTGGACACAAGTGGAATTTTTCTTTCATTTGGGTAAATGTGTCACAATGCCGTTGTGACAGATGGAAAAATCCTATGTAGGGCACGCAGCAGCCTATCAGGCACGTAGGAAGGACTCCGAGGGGCTGTCTGGCACCGATGGGTTGATATGAACCCATCTCACCTCTCGGTGAATTATTCATGTGCACTTCCTGGAAAGTAAGTTCCTGCTTAACTATCCCGGTCGTAAACCGCAGAGCTCACCAGCAAGGGTGAGAGCTCACTGCAGCAGCGGTTCTCGGCGCGCGTCCCCAGGCCCAGGCGCAGGGTTAGGTCCCGGGGGGCGCGCGGGGCCTGGGAATGGGAGTGGCCAGACCGAGCCTTCCCTCCACCCATGCTCCCACCCCACCCTTCTCGGGCCGAGGACGTGGACCGTCGCGGGCATCCTCCGAGCCTTACCCTGCGAACCCCGGCGCTCCCCTTCTACACTCAACCCACCCACCGCGGGCCCAGCAAGGATGGCCCTGCCCCTGTCCTTGGTGATCTGACCCAGGGTCGGAGAAAGCCCAGCTCGTGGTTCGGCGGCCGGGCCTAGCGCATCCTCGCCTCGCCGCTTTCGCCCTCTGGCTCGCAGCAAAAGAGCGCGCCGCCCTGGGTGGTCCGGACCCAAGCTAGGACCCCGGAGATCCCGGGGGAGGGGCCCAGCTCTTCCGGGCCCGTCGGGTCACGTGGCCCGCAAGGCCCCCACGAGCTGGTCACGTGACGGAGGCGCGCGGTTGCCTAGGCAGCGGCGGGGGCAGGGCGGAGGCGGGGCCGAGGGGGACCCCGCGCTCCGGGCGGAAGAGGGGGGGGGCGCGCTCTGCGCCCCAGCCGGGCCGCAATGCCACACAGCCACACTCCCCCGCCACCGCCTGCTGCGAGTTCTCAGCTGAAGCCGGGCACGGCAACTAGCGCAGCTCCGGTGAGTGCTCCGGGCGGATGCGCCCACCTATCCCTCGGCCGCAGGGAGGCAGGCAGGGGAGAGCTCGAGGGGGGATCCCCGCACAGATTGGGGTGGGGTGGATCGGGGATACTTGACCGGAAAGGAACGAGGCTTGGTCCTGGGCGGTTTCGGTGGAGCAGATAGAGGAAAAGATGGCCAGGGGAGGAGAGGATGGCACCTGGCGTCTCCTAGTCCCGTGGGATCCCGGGCGCAATGCGGTGCCCACAGAATCTGAGCTCTGCGGCCGCTGAGGCTTCTCTAAGGGAAGAGGCAGAGATGCAGGTGGACGTCCCTAGGAGCCCCCCTCCCCCACGCCGGTCTGTGACAGACATTTCCCGTGCCCCAGATGTTCAGAGGAAGTCATGACAGACGCACTCCAGAGCCTGTCTCCTGGAGCTGTTTCAAACCAGCCTGCCACGGAAAATCCCTAATCTTGAGAGAGAGAGAGAGAGAGGGTCACCGTTTTTCTACAAGACTCTTCTGTGCTCCTCACAAAGACAAAAGCAAAAAAACCCAGAAGGTATAGCCAGGAGAGCATCCTCTGGAGCCAGGGCTATCTGACAAATGTCGCCTCCATCTTGTCCCATCCCACCCCCCGCTGAGCCTGGAGAGTAGGGACCAGACTGCTTCACCCCTCAGGCTGGGTAGGCCTGGGCTGGAGGATGGAGGATGGATTTGAGTTCCATCCCAGCTGGTCCCTTGAGAGGAGGTCACTTCAGGACCAGCAGGGTTGTCGTAAGACCCAGCCCCAGGCAGACAGACAGCCCTTTCTGCTGTCCCCACCCACTCGGGGACATCCATGGCCCAGCTACTTCCTGGAGATGGCCCCGAAGCTCTGTATCTCTAGTCTCTGGCAGACTGGCATAGTTCACCGACCCTGGTGGCCCCTGGGCTTCCCTCCCTGGCCCACACAGCCCACCAGGCCCTCCTCAGTCTCCCAGTCCTCTCACTGGGATATGTGGTGGTCCCAGCCCAAATGGACCCAGCAGTGCTGGACTGTTCCCACCACCAGCTCTTTCCATGCCCCTCAAGCAGGGACAGCCAGAAAAAATCCAGTGTAGCCGTGCTGCCCTGGGCTCCAAGTGTCTTCCACCCTGGTCTCCCTGACCCCCAGAATGGGAGTCATCCCACCTGTGCTCCCGGAGCTGGTCTTTGGGACCCTCAAAGACCCTCCATGTGGGGAGCATTCAGTCTTTGAGGGAGCATTCCTCTTTGCCAACCTGTCTTCACCACCCACATCTGAGTCCCCTAACCTGGCTCCTGGGGGCTTCCTGCAGGGTACCTTTGGTTTGCCTAGCAGGAGGAAGTCAGGCCTTCTCTGCTTCCTCTCCCTCCCCTGTACCTTAGCTCACCAGGTGAGTGTCACCCCCTTGTCTTGCTTTTCTGCTGGGCAGTGAGTTCCCTGCAGGTGGAGATTCTGCCTCTTTTACTTTTCGTGCTAGGAACCAAGTATAGTAAGGTTCTGTGGGATGGGATGCTGAGAGAACGAGGGTTAGACCCCTATTCCCCACTTGCTCAGTCCTGCTGGCTCAGTTCTGCTCTGTGTAGGGGAAAGGAAAAGAGAAAGTACAGTTCCAGATTATGACATTTTCAGTTATTTGAAGCTAACCAACTGATTGGTTAGTGAGCAACATTTCTCTGAATTCCTCCCCCAAGGGAAGGGACATTCTAGCGATGGAGTGCTTGGATGCAGTGCTGCTGGCTGCAGATGTGAGCGAGGAGATGTGACCCAGGCGCCCCAGTTGGCAATCCTATAAATGACCTGGTAATTGGCATCCCCTGGTAGATACCGAAGGGGCTGTTCCCTGGGGGTCCTGATGGCTGTCCAGTAAGAACTGTGGCGCTATAGCCCAATGGGGAACAAAGAGGAAGCCAACCTGCAGGCCTTCCCTTAGGAGCTTGCTGGGAATTGGGGTAGATGCATGAAGTGGGAGACACTTCCTTCGCTGCTGACCTTGGTAAACACCCCTTTCTACCCCAGCCACATTCCTGGGACCTAGGCACTCAATATGTTCCTAATAGCTTTAGGCAGATTTGCCATGGGGCCTGGTGTGCCTGAACAGAGAAGTTACTATGTGACATCAGGGCAGCTGCAAGGTGCCTGTGCCCTTGAAGCACACCCTGAAGATTAATTAGAGCTGATCCCTCCCAGCGTTCGGCTGCACAGGAGCCCACCAATCCCCTATGCTATTACTGGGGATTTGGGGTTAATTTCACAGATCTCTGCACATCAGTCCTTCTGATCCATGTTATTGTCAAACTCGATGTTTAGCAGAGGTGACTCCGGGGTCTCCAGCATCCTTTTCCCCTTAAAATGTGCTCACATCACTTGGTGGATTTTGTTTTTCATTTTGCTAAAGGTTTCCCATTACAACCTGGAACTGGCTCTGAGTTACATACATGAAGTATTTGATTTTAGGGGGAACTATACTGATTGAGTTGAAACCGGGCATGGTGTCACCTGTCTGTGATCCCAGCATTCTGGGAGGCTAAAGCAGAAAGATCTCAAGTTCAAGCCCAGCCTGGACAATTTAGCAATTTAGCGAGACTCTTTCTCAAAATTTAAAAAAGTCTGGGGAGGGCTGGGGATTTAGCTCAGCGGTTCCAGCACCTACCTCACAAGCAGCAAGGTCCCGCGTTCGATCCCCGGTACCAAAAAAAAAAAGTCTGGGGATGGGGGATGTAGCTCAGTGTGAAGGCCCTGGATTCAAGCAATACAAAAAATAATTAATTAATTAAAACTAAATTGGATTTGAGAAGCTAGCTGCTACTTGCAAGCATTCATTCTGTGGTTGGCATCTGGACATTGAACACAGTTTTGAGTCTTTGGCTGCATTATTTTTTTCTTTTGATACCAGGGATCGAACTCAGGACCTTGAGCTTTCGAGGCAGGCATCGGAACCACTGAGCTAAATCTCTGGCCCATGGCTGCATTATTTTGTGAGGAGTCCTGTAGGTGGGAAATTCTCACTCTGAAAATAAGGGCATGAGATCAGAAAGGTAGATGGCAGGGTCAGAATCTCATGAGGGAGTCAAATCTAAGCGTCCAAAGCTTAGGTTCCAGGCTCCTCACCACTTCCCCCTGCTGGGGATGGAACCCAGGCCTCGAGTGAGCCAGGGCTGTGCTCCTACAGAGCCACACCCAGCCCCCAGGCTCTTTCTGAACTGCTGTAGCTCCCTGTCCTAATAGATAAGTCCAAAGATTTGGTGCTGGATACTTTTGGCCAACATTTGAATTCCATGCACTTGGGAGCCATGCCGGTTTGGAGCCTGGGCTTCCTTGAGCATGGACTGGGGGCAGATTCCAGCTTTGCAGAACAACTTGGCTGTGATGCTGTCTGGGAATCCATGCCTGACCCCCCTCTTCTGCAGGTGGTTTCCACATTCTGGCTATGGACAACCTCACAGGGCCCCACAGGCATGCCGCCTTTGGACACCAGGGTTCTCTGGGCCCTGGGGAAGGTGAAATGGGCTGGAGTCTGGCTCTGCAAGGCCACATGCTGGCTAGGATGCCTGAGCTGTCTCTCTCACCCCCAGCCTGGCTCCCACCATGAGCGCTGAGCTCAATGTGCCTGTGGACCCCTCCAACCCTGCCTGCCCTGAGCCTGGCCATAAGGGCATGGATTACCGGGACTGGGTCCGTCGAAGCTACCTGGAACTTGTCACCTCCAACCATCACTCGGTGCAGGCCCTGTCCTGGAGGAAGCTATACCTGAGCAGGGCCAAGCTGAAGGCCTCCAGCAGGACTTCTGCCCTCCTTTCCGGTTTCGCCATGGTGAGTGCAGCCCAGCGACACTCCCTCTGCCCCCTGGTATTGTCCTCCAAGAGCACCACCCTGCTCTGTCCACAGTGTGGTGGCTGGGGGGAACCCAGGAGAGCCCCAAGCCCCAGAGTCCTCAGAAGCCTGCTGTTATGTTCACATACGGCATTTGCCAGGCAAGGAGGGGCATGGGAGAAATTGAAGAGCTTCTGGGGACAGGGTTTCTTGTGGACAGGCACTCATATATGTCCTATCCTGGCACCACCCAACAGTCTGGAGACTTCAGCAGGAACTCAGGGATGGATTGGGTTAGCCCAGCTGGGGACGCAGACAATTGCCAAATGTGGCTTCATCCAGGGTGACCCAGAGAGCTTTTGGCCTGGCTCCCGGCTGCCACTTTCCTTCTGAGTCATCCCAGCACAAGTCAATGTGGGTAAAGCCACGTCTGCTATTGACTCCAAAGTCCCCGTCCTAGCCCTTCAGGGAATCGCCCCAGAGCAAGCATGTCAGGGCTCAGGCCCTCGATGCTGGGTGCTGGGGTCCTGCTGGGCTGGACCTTCCCTTCCCTCCCCTCCTCTGCTCCTCTTCTCCCCTTCCCTGTACCAGATATTCCCAGCCCCTTTAATATATTTTACAGTATTTTGAGACAGGGTCTCACTAAGTCACCCAGGCTGGACTCAAATTCACAATCCTCCTGCCTCAGCCTCCCAGAGTGCTAGGATTATAGGCATCCACCACCAGATTTCTTTCTTTATATAAAAACAATCATACTTCTGTAGCCCACAGCCTTGGTTGTTAAATTGGCAGTGCAAATTTAACTAAAAAGCCAGCAGAGTGAACCACTGTGGCCACCCGGGTTTGTGCAGTCATCAGGCTGGCTGAAGCCATGCTTGGAGACAGGTGCTTCCTGCCTAGAGAGCAGGAGAGGCCCGACTTTGCACAGGGTGGGCAGAGCTCACCAGCCTGGAGGCGGTGCATTTGTGTTTAGTTCTGCAGTGTGAAGAAAAGGCTTATTATTTAGGTCTTGCTTTTTGTTTCTTTGTAGTACTGGAAATGGAACCCAGCATACCTTCTAGGCAAGCATTTTACCACTGAGCTCATCCCTAGCCCTTTTCCTATTTTTTGTTTTGTTTTTTTGGTTTTTTGGGGGGGGTGTTGGTACTGGGGATCGAACTCTGGACCTTGCGCTTGTGAGGCAGGCAGCAGAACCACTGAGCTAAATCCCCGGCCCCTTTTTCCTACTTTTTCATTTTGAGACAGGGTCTTCCTAAATTTCTCAGACTGACCTTGAACTCATAATCCTCCTGCCCCAGCCTCCCAAGTTGCTGGGATTGCAGATGTGGCCACCACACTGAGGTCTTTGCATTTAATTTTTTAAATATAAGCCCATTAGTGCGGCATATAACAAAAGTATATAATCAGGTAGTGCACAGCTTTGGCAACTAGTGATTTTCTTCCCATGGCTTTTATTATGTTAAAAATACTTTCATGCTGGGCGGGGGGGCATGCCTGTAAGCATTTGAGGGGCTGAGACAGGACAGTTTGAGGCCACCCTAAGATACATAGCGAGACCCTGTCTCAAAAAAATAAACAAAAAATATTCTCAACCGGGCTTGGTGTTGCACACCTGTAATCAATCTCAGCACCCTGTGGGGCTGAGGCAGAAGTATTACAAATTCAAGCCCAGCCTGGGTTCAATTCCCATTACCACAAGAAGAAAAGAAAAAGAAAAAAACCTTTCAAGCTTAGTTTAGATGCCACTATTAAAATTGAAGATCAGCTGGGCACAGTGGTACATGACTATAATTCTAGTCAATTGGGAGGCTGAGGCAGGAAGATTGCAAATTCGAGCCCAATCTTGGCAATTTAGTGAGATTGTCTCAAAATAAAATAATTTTTTAAAAAGGGCTGGGCTGGGTATTTAGCTCAGTGGTTCTGCCACCTGCCTCTCAAGTGCAAGGACCTAAGTTCGATCCCCGGTACCAAAAAAAACAAAGGGCCTGGCATTTAGCTCAGTGGTTTCACCGCCTGCTGCACAAGCGCAAGGACCCGAGTTCGATCCCTGGTACCAAAAAAAAAACCAAACAAAAAAAACAAAGGGCCTTGAGTTCAATCCCCAGTACTATACAACAAAAGAAAACAAAAACCTGGAGCTTATTTTCTCATTTCACAGAATTGTGGGATTGCATTGGATTTTTCTGGCCTGTGTTTTTTTTGTACTGGGGATCGAACTTGAGTCCTTGAACTTGGAAGGCAGGCGGTGGAACCACTAAGCTAAATACCTGGCCCTTGTGGGGTTTTTGTTTTTTTTTTAGTTTTTGGTTTTTTACTTTTTGGAAAACTGAGAAATATCATAGGACTTAGTATGGTAAGATAGTTTCCTTTCCATATGAGGCCCTACTCTCGGAATTTACTTCCAGTTTGCAGTTTTTTGTTTGGTTTTTTTTTTTTTTTTTTTGGTACCAGGGATCGAACTTGGGACCTTGTGCCTGGGAGGCAGGTGGCAGAACCACTGAGCTAAATCCCTGGCCCCTGTTTGCAGTTATCTTTTTGGACCCAGCCCTTCCAAACATTTGGCTTTCCAAACTTTGGGAGATTTCATTTTTTTTGTTTTTGTTTATTGGGTCATTTTGTTTTGTTTTGCTTTTTGCACCACTAGGGATTGAATCAGGGGCACTCTACCCCTGAGCCACAGCCCCAGCGCATTGTATTTTATATTTTGAGACACGGTCTCATTAAATTACCCAGGCTGGCCTTGAACTTGGCAGTCCTCCTCCTGCCTTGGCATCCTTGTGTTTCATCCAACAAAATGCTCAGCCAAGGTGAAGGCTTCAAAACCACTAATGGAGATTTGCAGACAAGCCTTGGGAATAAAGTTATCTAACAGGGAGTGAGAATTCTGGAGAAGTGGAGGCCTTCTGAGACTTTATGGCAGCCTTCAAGGTGGCAGGCACTGAGAGGCAGAGACGGAGACCCAAGTGCCCCAGGAGTGCTGTCTGTCCTCACTGTGGCCACGGCAGGCGCGCTTGCTAGTAGCAATTCAGTTCTGCCCCGTTTCTGCTCTATCTCTGGTACCAGCAGGGGCTTTCTTAAACTTTTAGGGAATACATTTCAGAATTTTTAGGGAATACAGCCTCGTCTGCAGGTTCTCTCTCAGGGCGGCAGCCACAGACCACTGTGTTCTGTACACCTATTTAGGGTGGTGGGAAGCAAAAGGATGGAACAGTGGGGAGGCTTGGGGTAGGCGACCCCATTAGTGCACCTTCGCAATTAGATTAGACTAGATTAGATTAGATTAGTACACCACCCTTAAAGGGAAAACTAGTAACCAAGGCTGTCGCTGAGTCAGAGCAAGGATGGGGACCCACGGAAACAGGCAGTTTCCCAGGCCCAGTCCCTTGTTTTTATTAGTATTCCTTGATTGGAATTGCAAAGCTGTTCTTTCATCCAACTACAGGGGCTGGTGCCCAACCTTAAGCTCATTTCTTCATGTTTATCCTCCCTTAACACTGAGATCAGTGATCCGCAGCCACCCCATAAAAATCTCTGCATAAACACAGTGAAAAATGTCCTCCTGGCCTTTCTTCCCTGGAGGCGGAACACAACTGCTTGTGTGAGCCCTCTCCTGCCTTCTAACCAGCTGTGTTTCCTATTTTGGAGGCCTCCAGTTTTCAGTATCCTTTGGTTGGGCCATATCTTTTGTGGGTAGCAAGAGTCTACCCAGGCCACTGGGGCACTGAAGAAAGGCCACCCGTCAGCGCATGTCATGTCACTGTTTTTGGGGGGGATTCTTTTCACAAAAGCCCCAGCCATCATCGCTGCTGTGTTGCCATTCAGCTCTGGTCCACTAGGACTGTAGTATCTTCCTTACCAAAATGTTCCATCACCAGCAAAGGTGAAGTAAAAGGATGAAGATCTCACTCAAGATGTGGTAGTTGTTAAGCAAAGTTGTGAAATCTTATTTACTTGGTATTTTTTGAGACAAGGTCTCTCTTGGTAGTCCAGGCTGGCCTAAAACCCACCCTAACTCAGGTGGTAACTCAGGCAGGGCTGGAACTTTCAATCCTCCTGCCTCAGCCTCCCAAATGCTGGGATTATAGGTGTGCACCACCACACCCAGCTTTCTTGTAGATTTTGGGAAATGGATGGTCAGATCTTGGAGGCAAATGTGTGGGTGAAAGAGAGAAAGAGAAAGGGAAAGAAAGAAGAAGGAGGAGCAAACGAGGAGAGAGAGAGGGAAATAAACCCTTAAAGAACAGCTGAAGCTGGGCATGGTGGCACACTCCTGTAACCCCAGTACTTACAAGGCTGAGGCAGAAGGATTGCTGCCAAGTTCAAGGCTAGCCTGGATACAAACCAAGACCATATCTCAAAACAAAAGAACTGCTGAAAGACTTAAACCCAGCAGCCCCTTGATTCCCCCTCCATGGTCCTGAGTTGCACAGAGAGACTGCCCTTCCCTGTGTGCATTTCAGACCCTTTCCAGCCCTGTGACTGCAGCCATAGCTCCTCTGATTGTTGGTGCCTAGCCTCCTTTCCATGGCTCCCACTTCTGGGCGTTAGAAGCTGGCCACCTCCCCCTCCTTGGGTCTCAGCTGGGGGACGCATCTGTGGCCCATAAGAGGCTGTCCAGGTGCGCAGCCCTGAGTCGGGAGACCTGCAGGAGCCTTTGTTTCAGGACTTTGAAGGCTCTGAGTGTGGGCCAGCCCCCTCCCTCCAGGACACCTGAGGCCCTGTTGAAGTGCAGCTTCACCCACCCTGCCCCACCCCGCCCTCTTCACCCACAGGTGGCCATGGTGGAGGTGCAGCTGGAGACACAGTACCAGTACCCGCGGCCACTGCTCATCGCCTTCAGCGCCTGCACCACAGTGCTCGTGGCTGTGCACCTGTTCGCCCTTCTCATCAGCACGTGCATCCTGCCCAACGTGGAGGCTGTGAGCAACATCCACAACCTCAACTCCATCAGTGAATCTCCACATGAGCGCATGCACCCCTACATTGAGCTGGCCTGGGGCTTCTCCACTGTGCTCGGCATCCTGCTCTTCCTGGCTGAGGTGGTGCTGCTCTGCTGGATCAAGTTCCTCCCTGTAGACGCCAGGCACCAACTCAGCCCCACGCCCAGCAATCACACAGGCTGGCAGGCCGCCCTGGTGTCCACCATCATCATGGTGCCTGTGGGCCTCATCTTCGTGGTGTTCACCATCCACTTCTACCGCTCACTGGTGCGCCACAAGACTGAGCGCCACAACCGAGAGATCGAGGAGCTGCACAAGCTCAAGGTGCAGCTGGATGGGCAGGAGCGCAGCCTGCAGGTGGTGTGAGGGGTTGGGGTCTCTGGGAAGGCAGATGGTGCGGCAGGCTGCTTAGACACTGCCACATGGGCCAAGGCCAAAGTTTCCTGCTGTTCCAGTGCCATAACAACCTGGATGCTGGTCCCTAGAGCCAGCTCGGTGATTCGGGGGCTCCGTGGCTAAGAGCCACCTCCCTGGCCCTGGGCACTTCCTCAGTTGGGGGAAAGCCCAAGAAACCCTGTCCCTGGCAAGGCTCCAGGCAGCACCAGTGTTCATGGGGGCTCTGAGAGTGGCCTGGAACCAGGACTGTGAGTTCGAGGTTTTGCCCCCAGATCCAAAACTGGACTTCGTGGCTGCCTGCTGGGTCCCAGGCCCATGTGATTAGCAGGGCTGCTGGCCCGGTTTGGTGCTTTCCTCCCAGCCCCGGAGGGAGCTGAATGGCCTGGCTTGTGGCGGGAAGGCAAGAGCCAGGGTCACAGTCAGCTCGAGAGGTGTAGGTGCTGCGGTGGGCATCAGAGTTGTCAGGCTCTGTGGGAGGTTTCCCGGGAGGGAGGCCTGGGTGAGGTTGAGGAGGCTGAGTTAGTTGAGGGGCGTTCACACTAGGCTCAGATCCCCCTCCAGCCAGCCTGGGGCCTGGGCCATACTGACTCACCGAGCCACCAGCTGGAGGTGACCACAGTCCAGGGCGTCCTCCTCTGAGCCTAAGTTTCCACCCCACTGGACTGCATGAACAGCAGGGCAGGACACCAGCCCAGCCCAGCTCCTGCTGCCTGTGGTCCCTGGTGTCAAGAGGAGATAGCTTCCTGTCTCAGCATGGCTACTGATCAGCCCCATGGGTATTGGGGCTGGGGTAGACAAATGCTCATCATGACATTGAGCACCACAGGGTCCCCAACCCATGTTTACAAGCTGTGCAGCAGGGTTCTGGCACCATCACTGAGTGTGTGGCAGACCTGAGGCTTAGGTGGGAGCACGTTGCAGCCTGAGCTGCTTCAAGACCCTGTTTACTCTGTTTTCCAGAAGTCACCTAGACAGATGCCTTGTCTTTTGCTATGTATATAAATGGTCATTTCGGTTCTTTGTGCTCCTCTTCTAGCAGATTACTGTCTTTGTGGTTTGGATTGTGTGCCAAGGGACACTGGGTGGCCTCTGGGAATGTGACATGCTGTGTCAAATCTTAGCACACGCTGAGATACTGCGGGAACCTCCCCTGTGGGTTGTGCTATCTACTAGGAGCCTGGACATCCGGTCCCCTGGGGCCAGAGCCTTGCGTGTTCGGGGCGGGTCCTACACCTCCCTGGAGGACATCTGAAGGGAACCAGTGCCTTCTGGTGTGTGCTCGCCTCTCTGGAGCTTTGGCGAAGGCTTGTCTGCTTTAATGTGTGTGTGCTTTGCTAAATAATGTCACTGTCACTCCAGGATGGCTGCTCGTGTCCTGGCAGGGGCAAGACAGGCTGGGCCTTCTGAATGAGCAGCTCTGTGGCTGGGAGGGAACGGGGCCCTTCTTCCACCTGGAGCCTTTTGATTGGACCCACTCCTGCCACCCACTTCCCCAAATCATCTGGTGCTCCTGCCCATGGTACCCAGTTGCATGGACTGTGCCAAGCTCACCCCTGTGCCAGCCCAGAGCCAGGGGTTACACCTACTCCACAGGCAGTGTCTGGGCCGGCAGAATCCACACCAGACAGCAGGTGCCTGGTGATGGTGCCACAGCAGTGGGCAGAGCCATCACCATCCAGCGCGCTGGTCAGTGATGCCCATGATCGCACGCACCCAGCTCCAGCCTTGCATGTTCTGAGGCATGGGGCAGTTAGTCTGCAGGAACAGAGATGACCCTGCTCTGGGGAACCTCGGGCCACCCCAGTTGGGAGCCAGACCGCCCTTGGGAGTGGCAGACACTCAGGTCAGCCTGGGGCACAGGAAAGCTTCTGGAGGCATAACCTGACTTTGCAGTGTGAGGGGAGAAGCCCTCATTTCATCTCTGCAGCCTGGGGCGCGGACCAGGTGCAGTAGACACGCCGGGCTGTTCCCATGCACTGTGGCCCCCACGTGCACCTGGTCCCATCTCACAGCTCAGGTGTTTCTGTTTTAGAAACGAAAGGCAGGATGGGATTAGCATCTTCAAGGAAGATCTGTTCAGGAAAAACTGTGAGACTGGTGGATCAGGGCTCTCCTGTAGGTGGCGCCTGTTGGTGCCATGGATCGTGTATGCACGACATCGTGCAGGTGGCAGATGTAACTCCTGTCCTGCGTGTGGATTTTTAACACTTGCCCTGGATTGAACTGAATAAACCAGTAAAGCTCTTCCAATCTTGGTGCTCTTGGTGGGATGTGTGCGTAGGGGGGCTTTTGCATTCAGCTTCATCCCCAACACTTTATTTTTTTATTGATACAGGGTCTCAGTTGCCCAAGCAGGACTTGTACTTGCAGTCTCCCTGCTTCGGGCCTCCCTCGGTGCTAGGATTACAGACAGGTGCCACTGTGCATGGCTCAGGAACAGCCCATCTTGGGTTAAGATGTGGCTGTGGGAGATAGCAGGGCTATCAGCTTCATGAACACTCAGCTCTGGGGACCAACTTGACTGTCATTTAGTGGGATGTTTCCTAACATGTGTTCTGAGAACTGCAGGCCGGGCCAGGGCCTGTTTGGCAAGCATGGGTTTTCTTTCCTGCTTGGCTCCCCGAGTCCCATCACCCTCCTCGGCTGCACGTTGCAGGCTCTGACCAGGGGGCAGCTCAGAGGCACAGCCCGCTGGGCAGAGGCTCCCCCAGCCTCCTGGGCTGCTTAGATGCAGCCAGAGCTCAGCCAGCCAGTGTCTCAGTGCCCAGTGAGGGACCCGGATGGGTTGATAAGCCACTCTCCCCACCCATGTGCTCCAGGAGAGGGACACAGGCAGCAGTTGTGGCGGCCCAGGAGCCCATGCCCATCTGTGGGGCACCTCTCACAGGGTTGTTTTGTGTTTTGAGACAGAATCTTGATAAGTAGCAGAGTCCTGCCTTGGCCTCCTGAGTGCTGGGATTACAGGCACAAGTTACCATGCCTACCAGTTCTCATGGGGTCTTTGCAGGATGAAGCCTGGCCAGTGGCTGGGAAGCCGATCTGCAGATGCAGGTGCCTGGTGGCTCCTAGCAGTTTTTAGCAGTGACATGAAGAGCAGGTTGATTGTGACCTTTCCTGGGGGGGCGATGCAGGCCTGTTCCCCCCAGGGGCCCTCGGCAGGTGGCGCTGAGCTGGGTGTATTTTGTCTCAGGTCCAGGCACCCTGCCTCCCCCTCTCAGCTGGAGGTGACCAGGGCAGCCACCTTTTCCAGGTGAGCACCCTCCGAAGCATGAGTCGAGGAAGGACCTCAAGGTGTCCAAGAGGGGCAGAACCTTTTTCCTACTTCCTAACAGCATTCTGGCAAGGAGAGAGGAACCAGCCTCTCCACTGTCCTCCCCATCACACCCCCCACCCTATGGTCGAGCGTGACCCAGGCTGAGTTGACTTGGGAGCTGCCACCAGCTGCAGAAGCCTGAACTGCAAATCCGCCACCAGTCCCTCGCTCTCCCTGGCCCCACAAAAGCTCCCCAGCTCCCGGGCCTGACTGGCGGGTATCTGGAGACCTCAAGGAGATGGGTAAAGGCAAATGTCATTTCGCACATATAGCAGCATTTTGAAAGTTAAATTCCCACTCCCTCCAGTGGCCACAGCACAGGTCTGAGGGAGTGACCCTGTGCGGGATCCCATCACCCAGCTCCCGACAGGGCTCACGCTACCCTCAGCATCAGGGTCAGGGGGCGTCCCCCAAAACCCAACCAGGGGATGAGAGCTGGCCCTGGTGCCTCCAGCCAGGCTGTCACAGGCCTGTCCCCAGGGAGGCAGCTCACACGGGTCTCCCTTGGAAAGAGCATGAGATCTGCAGAAGCTCGAATCCCAGGTCCTGTTGCCTCCCCCCGGGCCGGAACTCGGCCGACAGCTCCCGGAAGGTGGCACAGACACGCCGGGCCTTGATGTGCCTCCGGTGGATGCCGTGTGTCCACTGGTGCCGAGCGGCCCCAGCCAGCACCAGGAGGGAGCGGCGCGGGACAGGAATGGCCACCTCCACGTCTTGGCACGGGACAGACCGGCAGGGGGCGGTCGCACTATCCACGCTGTCCTTGGGGCTGGCAGGAGGGGCCGAACTCAGCAGCAGGTTGCCAGGGCCCTTTTGGGACATGGACATCACAGTGGGGGACAGGAGGTTGAGGCTCACCAGCCGCTCGCCCCACAGCCAGGCGTCATCCAGGTGGGGGTCAATGGCAGAGCCACGCTCCGGGCTGTAGTCCAGGTTACACTGCTCAACGGGCTGGAAGTCCTCCAGGCTGGGGTAGAGGCCCATCCTCTGCACCACCTCCCGGCTGAAGCTGGGCAGGCCCAGGAAGCCCGCCGTCTTCAGCTTCTGCTTCCGAAAGTTGACTCTGGGGCCATAGTCCTGTGGAGAGGTGTCCGAGTTTACCCATGAAATTCAGTCAAAAGGATCAAGGCATGCTTGAGTCCCTGGCCTCATATATGGGACATTCTGGAAGGAGGCAGACGCGAGGGGCCGGAAATGAATGGCTAGCAGCACTGGCAGCAAACGCTAAGGGAAAGATGAGGCAGGGAATGAGAAAATGGTGGAGGTTGGATGTCCTAGCCCTGTACCCCAGCAGGCAGAGCTGGAGACATGTAGGGAGTGTATCTGTTAAGCGGAGATCCCCAGGAGTAGGACCTGGGGAGAGAACAGCATCTCTTCCCTGCGGGGGGAGGCCACGCCCAGGCAGCAGCATCAAGCCAGTCAACACCGAGGTCGGCTGAGCCTCAGAACCTCAGGAAGGAGCCTCTGACCCACGGTTCCTCACCTGTGCTTGCGCCCTATGTATGTGCAAAACCCTGTACACATGTTCCCAGCTGCATTATTCACAGCCAAAAAGCAGAAACAAGCCAGGCGTGGTGACTCATGTCATCTGTAACCCCAGCACTTTGGGAGGCTGAGGCAGAAGGATGGAAAGTTCGAGGGCTGGGATTTAGCTCAGTGGTTCCGGCGCCTGCCTTGGAGGTGCAGGGTCCTGAGTTCGATCCCCGGTACCAAAACCAAAAAGGAAGGAGAGGAGAGAGATCGGGGCAGGAGACTGTTCTTGAAGGAGGGGAGGCACAGGTTAGGAGGTGGACAGATAGCACACGAGGGAGCGGGAGGGATGTGTCCCCCCAGGACCACGCCAGTACAAAAGGAGCAGCAGACAGGTGGCTGGGGAGGCCTCGTGAGGCGGAGTAGGAGAGAACCTCCCAGCTGGCTGGATACCACCAGGGCTGTGACAAAACTGAAGACTTGAGGGACAGAGGGTGAGGGACTGTGTGGAAGCTGGATGAGGGGAAGAGAGGGCGGGTGGGCCGGTGGGTGGTCCCAGGTCTTGTAAGCAGACAGCAGTGGACCTTGAGGAAGAGGAAGAGACACTGGTTCTTGGTGAGAGCACAGCATGTAAGAGGACAAGGGACATGATGGGGAGAGAATGGAGAGGGCTGGTGTCTGGCAGCCTCCAGCAGCCTTGGAGGATGGGGATCTCTGTCTAGAATCTGCCCTCCACTGAGCCAGCTGTGGAGAGGGGCATGGACAGCCAGGTAGCTGTGCCCTGTGAAGCAAATGCCAGACACAGCCCCCAGCAAGCCCAGCCGCCCATGCCCACCAGGGTCCCCCGAGGGTGGCTGCAGAGCAGGTAACTAAGGCCCCCGCAGCATCACGGTCCTTGGGCCGTCATACCTGCTTCCTCCGCCCAGACTGAGAGAGCTTCCAAGGGTCACAGTCCATCAAGCGCACCATCTCGGCCTCTTCCTCCCGGGTCACAAAGTCCTCTATTAGTGTCACCCCCGGAAAGGGGAAGGCCCAGCCCTCAAAGTCAGAGTCCTCAGCCCCCACGGCCCAGCCCGTGTCCACACAGTAAAGGAAGCGGTGTGTTTTCTGCAAAAGAGACACAGGTCCTGGCATGGTGTCCCCGAGCACCACTGCCCCAGCCTCGGAGGTTTCAGTGGCTCCTCCATCCCCAGCAGCCACTTGGGAAGGCGGCTGTCATCTGGGGGAAGAGTGGGCTGCCTGGGGAGGCCACAGCCCTCAAAATCTGCGGTGAATTCCTGCTCCTTTCCCTTCCCTCCCCAATCCTGCGGTCCCTCTCCACTTCACAGTGGAGGCTCAGCAGAGCTGAGGAACGAGCTCATGTGAGCATGGGTGTCATCTGTCCCCTACCCTCCGGAGGAGAGACAGGGCCTGCGGGAGCGCACCCAGGGCCGGAGTCTGAGACGTATGCTAAGCTAACCCTACAGCTGGGCCTGGGCTGGGCCCCGGGGGAAGGCAGCGCTTGGCAGGAGCCACAGGGGACGTGTCCTCCCCGCCACACACCTGCCCTACTCTTGAGCCCAAGGGTGCGCACCAGAAATTCCCTCCCAAAGGGTCGGCCTTGCCACTGCACAAGGCCTGGACTTGGGCCTGGCCACTCTGCCCAGCCCAGGCTCCCCTAAGGGTCCCTGTGCCCTGACAGCTAGTTTGGGTGGGCTGTGATGCTCAGATCTCAACTGATCCTGCTGCTCCCTCCTTTCTGTTTTGTACCCATCACTGCCACCAATCTCTCCACTCTTTCTTTCTTTCTTTCTTTCTTTTTTTTTTTTTTTGATTTTTTGAGACAATCCTACCATGTAGTTCAGTCTGGCCTGGCCTTGAACTCACTATGCAGCTCAGACTGGCCTCAAACTCACAGCAATCCTCCTGCCTCAGCCTCTGGAGTACTGGAATCACAGGCATGCGTCACCATACTTGAGTTCCCATACTCTTAATTCTGTCCCAACATCTGCCTCCAGGAGGACCCAGACTATACTCCCCTGCCCTCCCCATATCTTGCACCCCCAATCTCTTAAGGCCCTTGCTGACTGCACCCTAGTTTCCTAGGCCTGAGCCTGTCACCTCTGAGAGAGCCAGGAAGGGCCTTTCCAGATGCCCTGGCTTCCCCAAGCCACGGTGCATTTTTCTGGACCTCTCCCCAGATGTAGGCTTGGATAAGGATACTGCCCCACCATCCCCTCCCCGCCCTGAAGAGTGGGCTATGTCTGCCCAGGGTGGCGAAAGTCCCCCATCTGCAAGTCTGGAGTCTTGTTCAAGAAGGCCTGCCCCCAGCCTCAGTCCCTGCTCTGCTCTGAGCTGGGCCCTCACCTCAAGCTCCTGAACACCCTGCCTGTCCTCACTCCTGTCTGCTGCACAGCCCAGCAGCCAGGTCTCCTCGCCTGTGCCCAGGCTCCCCTCACCCCTCCATGTGTCTCTGCTCTGCAACCACCCCTGAGGCCCAGCAGTACTCTCAGGTCCAAGAAAGTCCTGAAACCATTCCTGTGAGAAACCATTCTCAAACCAGCCCCTCCCAAATGCTGTCACTGCAGCCTCCCAGCCCTACCTCCTCTCCTTCTCTCTAGCTGCCTCCTTTCGGCTTGCATCCAGTCACCCTTGACCCCGAGGCACACTGCCAGTGCTGCTCCTCCTCAGCAAGGTACCTTGGCTTCAGATACACTTTCCTGGCTCTTATTAAGAAAGATAATGACTCGCAAGCACAAGGACCCGAGTTCAATCCCTGGCACACACAAAAAAAAGATAATAAAACAGGGCATGGTGGCACATACCTTAACCCCAAAATTTGGAAGGCCGAGGCAGGAAGATTACCATAAGCGAGGCCAGCCTGGGCTACATAGTGAGTTCAAGGCCAGCCTGGACTACATAGTGCAACCCTGTCTCAAAAAACCAACCAAACAGGCTGGGGATTTAGCTCAGTGGCACAGCACCTGCCTGGAAAGCACAAAGTCCAAAAAACAAAACAAAACAAAAAATCAAAAGAGTTAATGAAATAGCTACCATCTGCTCCCACAATACTAAACACTTTGTATGGATTAACTAGTTTAATCTCAGGTCAACCCTAGGAGGAGGGCACCACAGCCACCCGTGTGGGAGATACAGGCATAGCCTGTGGAAGTTCCAGCCAGAGCCACCCAGCAGGGACCTGAGAGGCCACTAGAACTCAGTCTTGGCCTCTGTGGCCTCTCTCCTTCCACTCCTATTCCCAGGCTCCATGGCTGGCTGGGGTTACAGCTTCCTGAGCTTTGGACCAGCCTCTCCTCCATGTCCTGGGCCCTCCACATGGGACAAGATAGACTGGACAGTCTCCTGGACATCTCACTCTCCTTGTCCCACAGCCATCACTTGGGATGGTGCCACCTCCACAGGCCTTGTCCTCCCACAGCCATGGTTACTAGGACAGCTCAGACTTTCTACACTTTTTTTTTTGGTACAGGGGATCGAACTTGGGACCTTCCACTTGCGAGGCAGGTGGCAGAACCACTGAGCTAAATCCCTGGCCCAACTTTCTACACATTTAAACTGGAAGATATACATAAAATTTACTGTTAACCATTTTAAAGCGTCCAGTTCAGTGGCATTAAGTGTATTCACATCACTGTGCGACCAACACCACCCTCCACCTCCAAAGTTCTTTTCATCTTGCAAAGCTAAAACGCTGCAATCCCAGCACTTGGGAGCTGAGGCAGGAGGCTCACTGTGAGTTCAAGGGCATCCTGAACTCCATTGTGAGACCCGTCTCAAAAAAAACCAAAAATAGCTGGGGATTTAGCTCAGTGGTACCATGCTTGCCTCGAAAGCTAAATAAATGAATAAATAAAATAAAACCCTGTCCCTAGCCGAGCATGGTGCTCAAGCCTAAAATCCCAGAATTCAGGCCAGCCTGGGCTACACAGCAAGTCCTATCTCAACAAAGCAAAACAAAACAACCCTGTCCCTCTTAAGCATTCTCCTCTCCCCTAGCACCTGGCCTACATTTATTCTACTTTTTGTCTCTATGATTTTGACTACATTAGGACTTTATATAAAAGGAATTGTGTAGTCTCTGTTCTTTTGTGACTGGCTTATTTCACTTGGCATCCTCAAGGTTCATGCATGTTTAGCATGTGTCAGAATTTCCTTCCTTTCTATAGCTGAATAATAGTTCATTGTATGACTATAAACCACTTTGTATGAACATATTGAACAGTATCTTTTTTTTGTTTTGTTTGGGTTTGGTTTTTAGAAACAGGGTCTCCCTATGTAGTTGAGGGTGGCCTTGAACTAACTCACTATGTAGCTCAGATTGACCTCACTCATGGTGATCTTCCTGCCTCAGCCTCCTGAGTGCTGGGATTATAGGCGTGTGCCACCACGTTCAGCCTAGTGAACAGTTTCTGGAGATCTTGCCTTCATTTCTTTAGGATACAGACCAGGAAAGGGATTGCCAGATCATATGTAAAGTCTGTGTTAATTTGTCAGGCATGCCACACTGGTTTCCACAGGACCTTGGGTACTTTACCACACACAGGGGAAGTTTCCCCATGGGCTTCCTAGCCTCCACACCTTCATATCTGTCCCCCTATCCCCTAGAATCTTTCTAAAATCCACATCTGACTTTGTAATGCCTTTCAAACCCTCAGGAGCTCTCTGTGGCCTTCAGGACAAGTCCGGCCTGTTCAGTGGACACTTGGGTCCTGTGTGGTCAGGCCCCCTCGACCTCCCTAGCTTCATATCCCTCACCTACAGCATTTTTCCACCTTCCAAGCAATGCACTTACCCCACGCCTGCTCAGGTGCCCAGGCTGCAGCACCCTTAAAACCAACCTCTCTACTGCCAGGCCAGTGCAAGGGCTCCAAGATCTTCTTTTCTTTTTTAAAAAATTTAATTTAATTTTATCCCATCATTCCCCTTAGTGCCCCTTCTTTTTCTTTTCTTTCTTTCTTTTTTTCCCCTTCCCCAAAACATCCACTATGATGCCCAGGCTAGGCTCGAACTAGCGATCTTCCGAAGTCGCTGGAATCTACAAATTGCACCACCTTGCCAGGCCCCCAAGGTCTTTTTCATTTACTTCATTCATATATAGCTACCTCCTTGCTCATTTCCATGCAAGGGCCTCGGCCAACTTTAGTGCTCAGAGCCCTCTACCCTTTCCGTACAGTGGCTCTTAGTGGCAGTGAAGCCCCCCACAATCAGACCCAAGCGGCTAAGCCGAGGTTTGCTGAGACTCCCCCAAAGGTGGGCTTTGGGCGGACTCGCCCACGTCCCAGCAGCTTCCTTACTCCTGAGATCCCTCCTCACAGCCCTCATCCCGCAGCGTGACCACCGCGAAGACCCCAACCTGCTTTGATCCCGGCCGAGCGTAGGGTCAAACTGGACCTCAGTTTTCCCACATCTGTGGTCGCAATCCCTCTCCCAGTCCTCACCTTCGGGGAGAGCTGCCAGGGAGGGTCAACCTGGCGCTGCCTCTCGCAGATCAGACAGGTCCTGATACCCTTGCAGCCACACTCCTGGAACACCTCAGACGCCTTGGCTGCTGCCGCCGCAGCCGTCATCTCGCCGTTCGGGAGGCCAAGACGCGTGCGCTTGCGCGAGGCCTTCCGGGAGTTGTAGTCCATGTATATAAGGCGGCTTCCGCACCGCTTCCTTCCGGTCGCAGCTGCGGTGAAACTGCGCTGTGCTGTTTCCTAAGCTCCTCGCCCGTGAGGGCTGGTACCTGACGGCTGGCGGCGCGGGCTCCGGCCCCCACTGGACGCAGAAACGCCAGCAGGCCAGCACTAGACGCGCCTCCTCACCATGGGTCGCCTCACCGCGCGGCTGCTCTTGGAGCGTGGGGTACCCAAGAGCGACCGGCTGGGGAGGGTCCGGAGCCTGGAGTAAGAATCTGGCGGGAGTCAGGGCTGTGTCCGCGGGGCTCCCCGGACCCTCTCTCGGGCCCGGGTCTCCCGGGGGGAAGGAAGAAAATCTGGGGCCCTTCCCCACACCCTGCTGGTCCCCGTCATCCCTCCCTCGCCCCCGCGGAGTCTCTAATCTCTGGCGCCAAACATCTCATTAAGAGATGCGCGGGACTTTTGCAGCCCCACCTTGGCCAGGGTGGGCCCGAAGTGACCTTGGACCTCCCAGGGCTAGAATAATCAGAGGGGGGCCGGGGATTTAGCTCAGTGGTTCCGCCGCCTGCCCCGGAAGTGCAAGGACCCGAAAAAAAGAAAAAAAAAATTCAGAGGGGTTGGGCCGCACAGAAGAGCCCCCTAGAGGACCAGCAGGAGCCCTCTGGAAGGCGCCAAGAGCCTGGGTCTAAAGTAGTTAAGAGGAGGCTGTGCATGCAGGTGTAGCAGGTGAAAACGCTTCGAGACAGCCTGGGAGGCCTGGCCTGATTGCCCCCTGAGCCCTCCCACCCCACCCCAGCTTGTCCGGAATGGAGCTGCTCTCCGAGCACCTGGACCCGAAGCTGCTGTGCCGCCTGACGAAGCTGCAGGAGCTTGACCTCTCCAACAACCAGCTGGAGACCCTGCCAGCCAACCTGGGCCTGTCCCACCTGCGCATCCTCCACTGCTCCAACAACCAGCTAGGGGACGTCACCGTCTTGCGCCAGTTCCTGAAGCTGGAGGAGCTGAGCCTGGAAGGCAACCCCTTTCTGACAGTGAGGTTCCCCAACCAGTCCCATTTCCCGGAGCCAGGGCTCTGTGGAACTCAGGCTCCACTCTTTCTTCATCCCGCAGATCAATGACAACTTGAAGGTCTCCTTTCTGCTGCCCAAGCTACGGAAGATCAATGGCAAGGATGCTTCCTCAACTTGCTCCCAGGTGGAGATCCTGAACCAGGAGCTGACCATCAGGGTAAGGGCAGGGGGCTCTTGGGCCTTACAACCCTCTAAGTGTGCAGGTGTCACAGCAGGGACAGCTGGGTCACTCATCCCAGGACAGTTCAGATGTGAGTGGTGCTTTGGTTTGCCCGGCTGTAGCAAAGAGGCTGTGTTCCTGAAAGGCTTCTAGTGGGTGGTTATAGGAAACAGGGGAAGAGGATGTCACCACAACCTCTGCCGTGCATCCTTGTGAGCCACTATAGCACAAGGCGAATTAAATAATAAGACAGAAACTAGACTTAGAGTGAAAAAGCTGAGTCTTGAGGCATAATCAGTGCTTCTGATAGCAAAGACAGGCCCCCAAATGGATCCAGTATTTATTGAATCAATCATGGGAAGGAATAGGGAGCCAGGTACGTTTTGAAGGCATCTAGTGAATTACTAACGAACACCTGGCATGATGGAATCAGGCAGGGCTGTTAGGGAGGAAGCACTGCTTATCTTGCTTGGATAGAACAAACCAGTACTGGGACCTGGTGCAATTAGCAAGCAACCCATTTGGTCAGTGAGAAGCCATAATTCAGGGGAAAGGATTTTAATTGGGGTCACGATGACCTCAGCTGTGCTTAACTCAGCGGAGCCCTGCCACTTCACAGACCAGGGCCTAGGTTTCCGTGGCAGCCATTAGGGTAGGGGCCATACTCACCCAGTCCACCATCTGACATGCCCATTTGAGTCATGTAGCACTTTGGTCTGACTCCTGATATAAAGCAATATAGCCGAATTATGGAAAACAAGAAGCAGGTGCCACTCATGGCCTGCTAGTACTGGGCAGGGATGTGTGCTACAGGTGGTAAAGCTCAGACACCTATGGTTGTGGAGAGAGGTCTAGAGGAGCCTGTGTGCCAAGAGAGCTGGGTGGCCAGGATCTATCTGGTCCCTCTCATACCAGGTCACAGCTCACTGGGAGAAGTTCATGGCTGCCCTGGGCCCCGAAGAGAAGGCTGAGAAAGTCCAGGCAGACTTTGTGAAGTCTGCCATTAGGCACGTGCACTATGGACCGGAGTCCCTGAGCGAGTTCACCCAGTGGCGGGTACGTCTTCACCCCACTGTTCGGGAGTCCCTTTCTCTAGTCTTTGCTGGCTTCTGTGGTTCTCAGCTGCCCTAGAGGTCTCTGGCCACAGTGGGGGAGCTGGGGAGGTAGTTCTGTTGGCTGGAGAGGTCCTTTCCTAACTTGAGAGGCACACGCTCCCTGTGACCAGGTGTCTGGGGAGGGGCTGGGGGCTCCTATGACTGCCCAGCAGCCTGAAGGCCTGGCTCATCCAGGTGCAGATGATCTCTGAGGAGCTGGCAGCTTCCCATGGGACAAGGGTGAGTGAGTCTAACACCCCAGAGAGTTCCCTAGGCGTGGCGGCTGCCTTCAGGCCCAGGGTGAGTATGGTGCTGTGTGGTTGGCAGGTTCTCTCATGGTCCTGCTTGCCCGTGGCAGCTGCTGGAAATCAAGAAGTCAGCATGAGCCCAGGAGTTCCCCCTGCCCAGGTGTCAGTCAGCTTTCTGTCGATGTGATAACACACCTGAGATAACCAGCTTCTGAGGAGGAAAGATTTATTTTAGCTCACAGTTTGTCTATGGTCACTTGGCCCTGTCAGTTTGGGCCTGTGGTGGCAAAGTATGTCCCAGCAGGTGCATGTGGTAGAAGTGGCCAGGAATGAGAGACAGAGAAAAAGGGAGAGAGATAAAGGGATGGGGCCCAGTACCCCTTCAAGGGCACACTCCAGTGCCCTAACTTCTTCCACGAGGCCCCACCTCCCCCTAGTGCCACAGGCTGGCAGCCAAGCCTTTAGCATACAGACCTTCGGGGGACATTAAAAGATCCGAACCTCAACACTGTGCAGGCTCCCTCCCTGCCCCTGAACCAACCCTTGCTGTCTGCCCCCGGGAGGGGAGGGCACAGTCCAGTGTGCAATCAGGAAGGGGGCGGCCCCGGCGAGGGTCCAATGGTCATGAGGCTCCCTCCACAGGCCAGGCTAGCAGCCGTGAAGCGGCTGGGTGATGTGCCGCTCAGACTCTCTTCCACCAAGCGGATGTGTACCTCCCTGCCGGCCCAGGTGGAGGGCAGCCCAGCGGGCCTCAGTGACAGCCAAGTAAGCTGGTAAGGTGGCAGGGAATGTGTCAGACCAGGTGCTGGGACAGCCTTGACCCCCTGTGCACCCACAGCCTGCCCTGCAGATGGAGCCCCTGCACTTCCTGCAGTGCCACAGCAGGAACAACAGCCCTCAGGACCTGAAGACCCAGCTATGGGCCTGCGCCTTCGAGCCCGCCTGGGAGGAGGGTGCGTGTTGGGCCAGATGGGTACTGGGAGGGCGAGGACCACACAAGTATTCTCTGTGGGGCCATGGGGATGCCACCTTTGGACGGAAAGGAAATTGGGAGCGACAGCCTAAAAAGTGTCATAGAGAACCAGGAGTGAGTGATTATAGCACCACCTGTAATCCCAGCACTCTGAGAGTCTGAGGCAGGAGGATCCCGAGTTGGAGTCTGCCTGAGCAGCTGTGGGAGACGCTGGCTCAAAAATGAATAAAAGGGGCTGGAGATGTAGCTCAGCATGAAGGTCCTGGGCTCAGTGCCCAGCACCACAAAAGTGTCGTTGAGGCCAAGAGGAGGGAGCTGTAGGGGTCTTTATGGAAAGGTTTCACATTGCTGACCCCTCAAAACAGGGTGTTCCGAGGCCACATCCCAGACGGTGGCCACGTGTGGCGGGGAGGCTGTGTGTGTGATTGACTGCCAGACGGGTATTGTCCTCCACAAGTACAAGGCTCCTGGGGAGGTGAGTGCAGGGCCCTGTTCCTGCACATGGGAGCCCCTGGTCTAGGGTTGGAGGTCAGGCTCAGCCACCTACTTGTCAGGACACTTTGTCATGCTGGGAAGTGAGTCTTGGCCTCATACGGGCAAGTGCTCCATTGCTGAGCCACATCCTAGTCCTCCATGGCTGTTGGCTCATGCTGGACCTTCCCTTCCCAAGGCCTTGTCTTGTAGGCACATTCACACTTGTAGCTCTGCTCTGGTGACCGCTCCTCCCGCTTTCCCCCAGGAGTTCTTCTCAGTGGCCTGGACAGCCCTGACAGTGGTCACACAGGCTGGCCACAAGAAACGTTGGAGCATATTGGCAGCAGCAGGCCTTCGAGGCCAGGTCCGCCTACTGCATGTGCGTGCCGGCTTCTGCTGTGGAGTCATCCGGGCCCACAAGAAGGCCATTGCCACCCTCTGCTTCAGCCCCAACCATGAGACCCACCTCTTCAGTAAGACGCTCTCCCCGCCTTGAGACTTCCCTGTACCCCAGTCCTGCTGCCTGATGGGGCTCAGTGTTCCCTGGGGTGGTAGGGGGCTCAGGTGACCACTGGCCCAGCCTGGGCCTCTGCATTCAACTCTAGCTCTGGTAGGACACGATGTGGCTTCATGGTTGACTGACTGGGCTTTGGATCCCAGCTTTATCCTCCAGGACTTATCTGTGGCCTTGCAGTTTCCTGGGAACCAGGGCCATTCTGTTCCTGTTAGCAGCCTGCGAGAGAGACACCCCTGGCCTCTCCAGCTATGGTGAACCCTACTGAGTGAGCTGCAAAAGGCAGCTGCAGTGCTGGGCCCATTACCCAAGCAGGACAGTGGGGACTGTAAGCCAGTCACCCCATCTCCTAGCCTTGCCCTCTCTGCCCAAGACCCCAGTCTACCTGGGATGCAGCCTGCGGGAGGGAGCAGGGCCTCCTCAGGACTGCTTCCCCCTGCAGCGGCCTCCTATGACAAGCGGATCATCCTCTGGGACATCGGTGTGCCCAACCATGACTATGAGTTCCAGGCCAGGTGAGGCTGTGGGCAGGCCTGGGGCGGCACCAGCTGCTGGGGCAGGTTACCTGGGCACCAGGACTCATGCTGGTCCCTCACCTCCTGGCAGTCAGCTCCTCACACTCGACTCCACCTCCATTCCCCTGCGCCTCTGCCCTGTCGCCTCCTGCCCTGATGCCCACCTGCTGGCTGGCTGTGAGGGTGGCTGTTGCTGCTGGGATGTGCGGCTGGACCAGCCCCAAAAGAGGAGGTGAGGCTGGTGGGGAACTGGAGGGCCAGGCTGGGCAGTCGGCCACTTGGACTCCCGGCAGCCTCTGGGGCCTCTCTCACCTTGAATGTGGCACTTCACAAACACTGCTGTGACCTGCCCACCAAGCCCAGTGCTACTCCTGTGGGACCTTTCTCTGTCCTGGCCTAATGTCCTCCTTGATCTGTAAAGAGGGAAGAGTACTTTGCATCCCAGGATTAGTGGCGGGTACGAGATGGTGAGGGGGCTGTAGAAGGCCAGGTGGAGACTGTCTCATCTGTACCCCTTGAAAAGCTCCTGGCCAGGGCTCAGTCCCCTCTGTCCCTGGTCCTAGCATGTGGGTCCCTGCCCTCAGCAGCACAGGATAGTGAGACACAGGCATCAAACAGTGGCAAAACCCTACAGATACCATCAGCAACAAAGGGAAAGTAACGTGGAGGTCCCCTTGGAAGGGGACTGCTGAGGTGACAGGTGGTAGACAGTTCTCAGGCTGCTCCCAGGGCACCTGAGTCCATCAGCCAGGTGTATTGGGGGGGGGGTGCCCAGTGGGAGCAGCATGGCCCCAGTGAGGGGCATGCCAGCTGGCATTAGATTCTGCATGTTATCCTAACCACAAGTAGCAGCTGAGTGCTTGTGGTGGCTGTGGACTTTGCTGTTCTCAGCCAGCTGTCCCTGACCCACCTGGAATTACCCCTGGCCCTGCCTCCAAGCCGTCTCTCCCCTTGCCTCAGATGTGTCATCTCCTTGTGTCCTCTGGTACTTAGTTCAGGCCCACCCTGTTAGGTGCTAGGCTGCCTCTCCAAGGCCCTGAGCAGGCACAGGTGTGACCACAAAACAGCCACCCGCTCTGCTCCTGTCCTAGCATATGCCCAGGTGCTGCCTCCCCTTCAGGGTGAGGCTGAACTCCAGAAATGCAGCTTTTGCTGATGTCCAAGGCAGGGCCCACAGTAGGTGCCCAGCAGACCCAGAGGTGGCTAAGTAGCTCCTTGTGTGGGCAGAGCAGCCAGCCTTGCCTTCTGCTGCCCACAGGGGGTGTGAGGTGGAGTTCGTCTTCTCCGAGGGCTCCGCACCGGCACGCAGAGTGGATGGGCTGGCGTTTGTAAATGAGGACGTCATAGGTGAGTGCACCCACCCTAGGACAGCCTGGCTTCTGAGACACACATGGGTCACTTCTTGGGTTGGGGCATCTTCAAGGGGAGCAGGAAGAGTGGTGATGACCCAGCCCAGGCCTGAGTCTCTTCTTCCCACAGCCTCCAAGGGGAACAGCCCAGGCACCATCTGCCTGTGGAGCTGGAGTCAGACATGGCTGCACCGGGGCAGCCAGTCCTTGGTGGCTGTGGTTGTCCTGGCTCGGCTGCAGTGGTCACCCACCGAGCTGGCCTACTTCTCGCTCAGCACCTGCCCTGGTGAGCCTGCCCGCCCTGCTCCCACCTCCACCACTGCCCACCACTGCCCCACCCTAAGCCCCCTTGTCCCATAGACCAAGGGATTGTGCTCTGCGGAGATGAGGAGGGCAGCGTGTGGGTCTATGATGTCAGGCACCTCCTGACGCAGCTGTCTCCACCGCCAGCACCCCCGCAGGCCCCCACACAGGTACTGTCCCTGGGCACCGGCCCAGGCTGGGGCGGGCACAGCCAGGGCCCTGGTGTCCAGCCCCCTCTCTTCCCACCAGATCCTTAAGTGGCCCCAGCCAGGGGCCGACGGCCAGCCAGTGACCAAGACTATGGTGAACATGGTGGTGGCCAACACTGCTTTCACCTACCTTGCGGCTCTGACGGACTCCAACATTGTAGCCATCTGGAGGAGATGTTAGCAGGGCAGGACGCCTGCCTCTGTGGCACAGGACCAGGGACACATTTAACTCATTTAGTGTGTGGCTTACAGTGAGGGTTTTTTGAGGGGTTTTTTTATTAAATTTTCTGCTATAGCCAAGCAGCCTGTGGAGAAGTGCGTGGCGTCCTGCAGGCCCATCCTGGTTCCTGCTGTAAGTCAGGCGGGCTTGGCTGCTGTACTTTCAGAACAGTGAGCACAGGCTCTCGGGTCCCTTCTACTCCAGACCACCTCCCCAGCAGCCCTCAGGTTCCAGAATCAGGATGTGACAGGTTATCTGCCCTCATGGACCTCATGGTCCACTTGCCGTGAAGTCACCTCTACTTCATGCCCCACTGGAGTAGAAACAGGACCCGTCAGGGCTGGGTTCACGGCTGGGCCTGGCTGCTGTCCTCTGCATGGTGCCTAGAGCAAGGGTCTGGTAGGGGCAGGGACTGGGCTCCCAGGCCACACGAAACTTTAGCCACCTACTCAATCCCTTCTTGTTTGTCTTTGATGGCCACCTGGGGAATAGGAAAAAGGCACTAGTTAGCTGAAATGGCCAGAGCAAGGGTGTTGCAAACAGCTCCAGTGTCCCTTGCCCAGGGTCCACCAGGAAATGGGTACCATGAGACCTGAGCAGAGCCAGCAGCAGGAGGGGACCCACAGCTGGCCCTGAGCGCCCCTTTCCTCCAGCACCTGCTGATACTGCCCAAGTCAGGAGGGGGAGGGGGCCTGCCTGGGGGGAGCACATGTCATACACACTAGGTGGAGGTCTCCGAGCTGTGGCTCTTTCCCACTCTGAGCAGCTCTACACTCTGTGGCCCCCTGCTTTAGACAATGTGACTCCCACCCTGGGATGAGCTGGCCCCTAGACCAACGCCTAGAAGCAGACAAGCCTTGCAAACGAGAGCACCCCACAAGGGCAGGAGGTGCCCAGGCCCATAGGGAACACAAGGAGACCCTGGCTACTAGGGAAGGTACCTGACTGGGTAGCAGACAGCAGGCCTCAGCTCACCACAGCCGCCAGTCACCCCCCAACCAAGGAAGCCACCCAGGGGCTGTCTTTGGTGGGGGCCTGCCGGCCAGCATCCCACCCACCCAGCCCACACAGGGCACTATGCCTCACCCGGAACCGCTCCTCCAGCAGGGAAAGCTCGCTGATGAGGTCAGTGATGGCATTGGTGAAGGCCTCCTGGGGGCTATAGTCTGGGGTGGTCTGCACACGGATGATGATCTTGTGCTCCAAGGGATGGGGGACTTTGTAGCCAGCAAACAGCACCTGTGGGTCCTTCAGCAGCTGCCTGAGCCAGGGACAGGTGATGTGAAGGAAGCCTTGGGGCTCTTTTTTTTTGGTACCAGGGATCAAACTTGGGACCTTGCACTTGCAAGGCAGGTGGTAGAACCACTGAGCTAAATCCCCAGCCCTAGGGCTCTTCACTCACCTGGTTTTCTGGCCAGGACTTTCCCCAAAAGTCTCAAGACACAACATTTGGGGACCCCTCCACAACACACACCCTGCATCTACGGGGCGTGAGGTCTGCAGCTAGGAAATGGCTTCTGGTGACCTTCTCTGAGGCAAACGCAGACCTGCCTCTATCCCCACAACTACCCAGCAGAGCAGCGGAAGAGAACACAAAGCCCCATCCCCAGTCCTAAAAGCATCAGCACAGCAAACCTGGGGGCGGCAGCTTCAAACAGCCAATGAGATGGAAATGGGGTTCCCAGGCCTCACAGCTGGCAGTGTTGTCCATACACTAGGCAGGCCCTGCTCAGTGAAGCAGCAGGGAGGTGGGGGAACTGAAGCCTGTCCCATATTCTGTTCCCTGAGCATGGCAGAGAGCCCAGGGCAGCTCAAGGCCAAGTGGGAGCACACAAAGGAGACCTCTGGCCAGGAGTGGTGACACAGGCCTATAATCCCAGTGCTCTGGGAGGCTGAGGCAGGAGGATCACAGATTCAAGCCCAGCCTGGGGAACTTAGTGAAACCTGGTCTCAAAGGGTTGGTTGGGAATGAAGATCAGTGTGAAGGCCCTGGATTCGATTCCTAGTACTGTAAGAAGAAAAAGGAGGTCTCTGCACAGAAGGGAACCCTGACCTGGCTCACATCAGGCCCTGGAAGAGCTGGGCACCGCAGTGGCTTGGCTTAGGGCAGGAGGCATGCAGAAGACGGGCATCCCCAGGCCCTGGACAATGGGCACTGCTGCCCACGACCTCCAACAGGGCAGCCTGGGAAAGCTCACGCCTCTCCTCTACCCTAGATGCCTCCACATCTAGAAGGAAGAGCTCAGTCTTTGCAAGGAAATGATGTCCTGGGCTCAGGACACTCCCCTGTCGACTTAGCTGGGATTTCACTGGTATAAACAAACACCCCATAGCCTCCGTGGAGTACCCAGGGGAGACACTGGATAGCCTCAGAATGTCCTTCAACTTTCTCACCTTGTTCTACAGAAGTCACAGTTACTGCCACAGACATCTCAGAGTGCTAGCTGTCACTGAGGTCACTGTCACAGGGAGGGGTGGGGGAGCTAATTTTGACTACTTCGTGATGCCCACTAGCACGAACACCCGAGTAGGCTTCTTTCCTACGGCTTGCTGCACAGTCGCTCGCTTTAGTCACCCAGATGAGCCAATGAAGCACCAAGCCCTACGTGAGGTGACATGGTTAATAGCATTTTGGAAAGGCAACTGTGAAATTGTAGAATACTAGAGCAGGCACTAGGAAGCATTTCCTCTCACTCTCGGTACTTGTACCTGACCCCTTAAACAAACCCCACCACCACCACCCCCTCTGTCCTGGAACTTACGATTTAATGATGTTCCCAAGGGTGTGGTCTTCTTTGTTGATGGTGAACAAACAGGCATTGGGTACCTTGGTGTCCTTGTTAATGGTGATCCTAGGAAGTGGCAGAGACAGCAGATAAGGACGGGGCTCCCCTGCTGCTCCCCCATATCTAAAGCCTGCCTCCTCCCTGAAGCCTTGCTCCATCTGTCCCTCTCTGAGGGCTGGGGTGTAGCTCAGCAGAAGAGCATGAACAAGGCCCTGATTTCATCCTCAGCACCACAAACCAACCAACCCGAGACAGCACAGTGTCTGTACCCCTGGCACCTGCTGACCTGGTAGAACCTTGCCTACTCTGCATTGCTCCTTTTTCTAAAGAAGAGCTTCTCAATTTCAACACTATGGACATTTTACCCAGCTCGCTCTTTCTTGTAGGGAGCTAGCTTATAGGATTTCTGGTGTGGTTTTTTTTTTGGTTTTTTTTTTTGGCCCTAAGTGAGGTACTTCCCCAACCCTTAATTATCAGACAGGGGCCAGGTGTGGTGGCACGCACCTGTAATCCCAGTACTTGGGAGGCTGAGGCAAGGAGGATCACTAAGTTAGAAGCCAGCCTGGGTACACACAGTTCAAGGTCAGCCTGAACTAAAAGCAAACCCTGCCCCAAAACAAAACAAAAAAATTAGGGTTTTGCCAACTCACTAAGTTGCCCAGTCTGGTTTTGAACTTGGCAATCTTCCTGCTTCAGCCTCCGAGAGTCCTGGGGTTACAGGCTTGAGCCACCGTGCACTGCCTGAATGTGGTTTTAATCCTCCCATTTGAGCTGCACTCAATTCAATGTGGGGCATTAACAGCATCTCTGGTCCCTACCCACTAGATGCCAAAAACAAGGCTGACACTTGTGACAACCACAGATGTTTCCAGACATTCCCAAACAGCCGCGAGGGGACAAAATGCGTCCCAGTTGAGCGCCTCTGCCCTAAAGGAGGCTGCAGTGCTGGCACGGGCCAGAACATCATAAGAATGGGAAGGCCAATACTTCAACAGGTTTCCAATGTGCTCAATCCTAGACTCAAACTACCTCCTCTAATCTCTTGTAGAAAATTCTGTGAGTAAATATAGTAAATAAAGAGCTGGCCATAGTGGCACACACCTGTAATCCCAACACTACAGAGGCTGAGGCAGGAGGATCACTGAGAGTTCAAAGCCAGCCCAGGCTACATAATGAATGACACCTGGTCTCAAAGAAAAAAAAAAAGGAACAGGACAACAAAACCAGTAACAAGTCCATTTTTCAAATAAGGAAACTAAATCTCAGCCAAAACAAGAAACAGTCCATAAACAGGGCACCCAAGAACCAAGCCCAAGCTGTCTGACCGTTGGGCTTCAACCTGCGGGCAACAGAATCACTACAGGCTTTACATTAGCAATGACACACAGGGGTCAGCTCCGGAGCCATCGCTGGCTGCTACACTGAGGATGGAGGTGGTGGGAGACAAGAGAGGCGGCTGACAGGTCTCAGAGGAAAAGAACTTTGGAGCCAGACTCTGGGTTCCAGTACAGGCTCCGCCACTTCCCAGAGCTCACAGAAAGTTACTCAACTTCCCCGTGCCTCAGTTTCCTCATGAGCAAAATGGGTGCAGTCGACACTGCCTTCCTAGGCTGCCTTAAATTCGGCAGACACGGGCCGGACCAAATCTACTCTGCAGCCGGGCGTAGTAGCGCACGCCTGTAATGCCAGCACGGGAGACCGAGGCAGGAGGACTGGAAGTTCGAACCCAGCCTGGGCAACTTACTGAGTGAAACCCTGTCACAAAATTTAAAAAATAAAAAAATAAAGAGCTGGGAACGTAGCGAAGGCCCTGGGTTCAATTCCCAGTACCTAAAACAAATTGCTCGGTCCCCCTGGTAGGAGAAGCCCCAGAAACCGCAGAAGCCGACCGCCGACGGGCAAGGCCCGAGAGACTCGGTCCGCCTCTACGCGCCCCAGCAGGTTCCACTTACTTCTTCTCGCCCTCGAAGAGCAAGAACGACTCGAAGGCTGGAGGGGCATTCATCCTGGCGCCACAGGACCTTCCACTCTCGAAAAGGCCGCCGACGTCACAGCCCTACGACGCAACTTCCTTCCGGTTAAACCCGCGCAGTTCAAGCACCGCCCCATCGCCTCCTGTCGGACTGGAGGACTCTACGCAGGCGCGGGAAAGCCCGAGGGTGGCCGCGGGCTCTGCGCATGGGTCATCCCTGCAGCGGCCTCCCCAGTGGGTGCTTTTGGCGCATGCACGGAGCACTAGAGGGGCGGCGCTGCTTCTGCCGAGACGTCGGTTCAAGCTAAGCTGTGTACCTCTCGGCTTCTCATACCCTGATCTCTCTGAAAACGTGCATTGGAGTGGCAACTGAATAGAGAATGGAGCCAGGGGGTAAAAGGCAGTTGTGGCTGACAGCAGGAAGTCCAGGGAGTTGCACCCTCCTGGCCAGGGGAATGTGTATGGATACCTGTGCCATCTGCTTCAAGACCCCAGGCTGAGTGTCACCGGCTTCGCCGTAGCGGACAACTGGGTGAAGGTTGGGGAAGGAGGCAAGCGTATACAAATGTAAGAGGTGCTTGGAGCGATACGTGTATTACCCTCGGTCCGACTGCTGGATAGTATAAAGTTTAGTATTAAAGGCTCTAACTGAGCTGTTTGAAACAAGAAGAGCCGGGGTGGGGAGTTTAGCTCAGTGGTTCCGCCGCCTGCGTCGCAAGCGCAAGGACCTGAGTTCGATCCCCGGTACCAAAAAAAAAAAGAAGAAGAGCTGGGAGCTCAGATAAGCTACAGAGCCCTAACATCCTGGCGACTGTTGCTCCAGGCCAGGCAGCCCCCAAGGGAATCTGGAGCTTACGCCACTAACTCCGTTTCTCTCTTGAAGCCTTGAGCCTTGGGCTGAGGAAGTGTCACTCTTTGAAGGAAGCACACACAGGCCAAGTGATGGGAGCTCTGTGAGAGGTGGGCAGTAGAAAGCAATGCGGGTGAGGATGCCCCAGTGTAACCCCCATCCTTGCGGGTCATCTTGGAAGAACTGCAGTCAGGGATGCTGCAGGGGCCTGCAGGTGATGACAGTGACCACCCTCCATTGGACTTTGCCCACCAGGGGCCTCTCCGTCCCTGGCTCTGTGGAAGTTTGATCTATCATAGAGAGTTCTGATAACACCCGCCTCTTAATTCCCAGATCAATGAGATGTGGTTTCCCAGAGACATCAGTCTACAGTATTTCCAGTGGCTCTACAAGGCCAAGTGAGCATTCCCATCCTCTCGTAGACAAGGAGAGACAGGTCTGCTTGGCACAACCACAGAAGAGGCTGCTGGTGCATACAACATTTAGAAAAATTGCATCACCTTGGAAAGAAGGTGAAGGGGGGAGTGTGCGGCGTGTATTATCAGTGTCACACCAGAGACACCGTTGGACACATCTGCCCGCTTTATAGGGCAGAGGTGGGCACACTTCAGGGCCTGCACAGGACCAGAGCCAGCCTTCCACCTGTTCTTGTAAATAGTTTATTGGAACATGCATCACCTGCATTTCTTTCCCCACTGTCTGCAGCTGCTTTTGTGCCATGTGGTAGAATAGGTGTGACCTAGACCTGCCTGCCTGACCCTTTACAGTCTGCTGATCCTAATCTCGGGAACTGTGCCTATCTTTGGCTTTGCTATTTATTCAGTTAACCCCAGATACTGACATTAAAGCAAACTATTTACCAGTTTTCAATCTAGCAGCACAGTCTTATCCTAGCTTTCTTCTCAAAATGCTCTATGAATCAGCTTTCCCCAACACTTTGCAGTACTAGGAAATGAACCCAGGGCCAGAGCCCCTTTTTTTATTGTTTGAGGCAGGATCTCACTAAGTTGCCCAGGTGGGACTTGAGCTTATCATGATCCTTCTGCCTCAGCCTCCCTCAGCGCTGGGATTACAGGTGTAATGCAGGGCTTGAATGTGGTTTTAAGCATCCAGATTGGAACTCTGAACTGAAGGGCCAACTCCTCTCTATGTGCCTTACTTTCCTGACCTTGGGCAAAATACTACTCTTGCCTAGTATTTTTTTTTTTAATGCTGTTAATAGGCTGACAGGTAAGAAAGAAATGAATGGATGTAGAGAACACATTAGAGCAGTGCCCACCTGCAGGGGGTCTTGTCTGTCAGCTGCTGCTGCTAGGAGCCAGGCTTTGGCAAGGGGGCACTGGGACAGGAGGCTGAGTAGACTGGCACCTCCCTCAGAGGCATGAAGGCCTCACCCACCCTGCCCCCAGGCTTCCCCAGCAGCGCCATCCTGTGGGCCTGCAGCCAATCAGCCACAAGGGGCAGGGTGCAGAGGGGACAGGAGCCCCACCCCCATCACCTGCTGCTCAGCCTTCCTAGGCCCCTCAGCTGTGTCCTTGGGGACTGGTCTTCACTGCTAGGCAGAGGCTGTGAGCTCCACCTGGGCCTTGTGGGTGGCTTCAGAGGACTGGGGGGCCAAAGACCAGCAGACCACTCCCAGGCTGCCCGGGACGAAGCCCTGAGAGTCCCAGCCTCCAGGTGAGGGGACTAGGGGTCAGAGACATCCTGTGGGGCGTCTAGCAAGGAAGGGGTCAGACACATCCTGTGGGCCAGGGCTGGCTATGGGCTCTGGGGTCTAGGTGTGACAGAGGGGATGGCCTGGCCAAGGCACGTTGAGACTAGTCACTAGTCACAGCTGGGAGCTCAGTGTTGGCGACTCTGCCGGGCCCACCCTCAGCAGGGTATAAGGGGACGTCTCCAGGGCCACTGGGGAGGGGGGCCTCGTGTGACAGCTGCTCCAAGGAGAGAGGTGGCACTGGGAAGACCCGTGGAGCCCAATAGCCTGTGCAGATGTAGGACCAAGGTACTGACCACAGCTAGGAGGAGAAAGGAGCCCTGGCACCAGGAAAGGACAAGCAAAGGTGGGGGAGAGATGCAGAGGCTCTGTTGGATCCAGTCCTTGGCTGCAGGCCCAGCAGCCTCTGGGCTCCCCTGGACCCCCATTCAAGACCTCAGAGCCTTGGCAGTCTAGCAGGTTTATTGTGGTTAATGGAGCACTGTGACACTGCACCCTGGGGGCAGGCAGTGCCAGGAAGGAGTGAGGGGGCAGTGAGGTGCAGGCCCAGTCTCCTGGGCCGACACCGTCATAGGAGTGGCTGTGGGCTGGGTCTGCCTGGGACGTTTCCTGGAGACTGTGGGTCAGGGACAGCAAGGGCAGCAGGGGCGCAGGGAGCAGCCAGGCCTCTTAGAGGACCACAAGCCCCCTACGGCCTCAGACTTCAGGTGGCTGTGACAGCCCTCCCCAGGAGACACCCAGGCCCACCCTGCAGCTCAGATGCCTGGCAGGGTCAGGCTTGGTGCCTGCTCACGTCTGCAGCTCCAGGGCACAGTGGGGCTCTGAGGAGGGTGGGTGGGCTCAGCTGAAGCTGTGTGACACCCGGAGGTCCTGCAGCACCCCAAGCAGTGCCACCAGGGGGTCCTCAGGGGCTGGAGGCAGAGGGGCCGTGAGGGCAGCTGGCAAGGTTCCCACAGCCCCCCAGCCCCCCAAGAGAGTCCCGGCTGGGAGGAACCTACCTTTACCAGGGCCTGCGGGCACTGTGCCTGTCTCTGAGGTCCTGCTCAGCTCCCGGTGCTTCTCCCTGTGGGGAGGACAGGGTGACGGCCATGGCCACAGCCGGGCTTGCTGGGGGGCAGGGTGACCCCGTGTGGGCCTTCTGAGCCCACTCAGTGCCGACTCGTGATCTATACTCATGACCCTACCCCGTAAGTGTGGGTCAGTTAGCAGCCTCTCTGCAGCCCAAGCCAGAACCTCATTGCTGGGATTTGTGGGGCAGTGGGGATCTCAAAGTCCCCATCTCATCTCAACTCACCTTGGAATGAATTGCCTATTGGTGTTGTTTTTCTTTTTTTTGGATACCAGGGATCGAACTCAAGACCTTGTGCCTTTGAGGCAGGCGGTGGCACCACTGAGCTAAATCCCTGGCCCTGCCTATTGGTTTTTTGGGGGTGCTAGATAGGCCCCAGGGCCTCACACATGCTAAGTGTGTCATCTAACACAGAGCCACATCCAGCCCTGAAGTTCCTCTGTTTTTAATTTTTTTTCTTAACCTTTTTTTTTTTTTGGTACTGGGGATCGAACTTGGGACCTTGTGCTTGCAAGGCAGGTGGCGGAACCACTGAGCTAAATCCCCAGCCTTTAATTTTCTTTTCTTTTTCTTGTACAGGGGATCGAACTCAGGACCCTGTGCTTGCCAGACAGACGTGGTGCAACTGAGCTAAATCCCTGGCCCTGTTTGTTTTTTTTAGTACTAGGGATCTAACTCAGGACCTCGAGCTTGCAAGACAGGCGGCACCACTGAGCTAAATCCCCAGGCCCCCTCATTTGTTTTTTCTTGTTGTTTTTTTTTTGGTAGCGGGGATCGAACTTGGGTCCTTGTGCTTGCACAGCAGGCAGTGAAACCACTGAGCTAAATCCCCGGCCCCCTTGTTTGTTTTTTGAGACAGAATCTTGCTACATAGCCCAGGCTGGCCTTGAACTCACAGTGATCCTTCCTCCTGCCTCAGCCTCCTGAGTACTGGGATACAGGCATGCACCATGATGCCTCCTAGGCTAAATTTCCTTAAGGGGTAGAAGATAGGTTTAGTTTTGGTTTGGTTTTGGTTTCAGTCCTGGGGATTCAATCCAGGGTCTCTGCACAGCGCTACATCCCCAATTCGTTTTTATTTTGAGACAGGGTTACTAAATTACCCAGGCTGGGGTCAAACGAAATTCTCCTGCCTCAGCCTCCCAGAATGGTGGGATTACCAGCATGCACCACCACACCCAACTTAAGCAGTTTCTAACGGGGATCCTGGAGCCTGCCAGATCTTGCTCTGTGTTTCCAGGAGGACGGTGAGCAGGGTATGGTCTCAGGCTACGTGCCACTTATTCCAAGGTTCTTGGGGCTCCTCCCTCTTACCCTATCCCTGCTGTTTTGGGACAGATGTGTCCTCTGCTATGGCCTAGCAACTCCTCTTCCAGGCCCTGCAGTGCCAGCCCAGCATGCTTTCCCACTTTGCTGGGACAGCATCCATATTTTTGCCAAGTGGCCCTTGCCTGGCACACCCATCCCTGCTTCCTCTGAGACACTGTCAGACCTCACAGACCAGCTCTACAGCCATCTCCTCTGCTCTCTGCCCAGCCAGCATTTCGGAGGGCCTGGGATGTGCTGGACTCAGTGCTGGGGACGCAGACTTGCTCAGTGCTCACCAGGGTCTCATCCTCAACCTCACAGTGAGGTGGATGGGCCAGAAATGAGGCCACAACATGCACTGAGGGGATGTGTCACCGCTCCAGAGGGTGAGGAGTCCCGTGAGCTTCAAGAGTAATGGGGAGGGGCTGGGGATTTAGCTCAGTGGTTCCACTGCCTGCTTCCCAAGAGCAAGGTCCCGAGTTCGACGGCCCCCCCCATACCAAAAAAAAAAGAGTAATGGGGTGGGCTTCGGGGGGGGGGGTGACACATCATCCCCAGCACTCTGGAAGGCTGTGCAACTTACAGGCTTAGCGAGTCCCTGTCTTAAAGTAAATAATAAAACAAGCAGCTGAAGATGCAGCTCAGTAAGAAAGCCCTGGGTTCAATCCCCAGCAGCCTCCAGACTCTAAACCAGGGCCTGGATGCCACGGTCATGGCACAGGCAGCAGGTCCGATCAGCCACCAATGCCCTAGTAAAGAGCCACCCGTCCCCACCCACCACACAGCCACCGAGCTAGGGTCCAGCTGAGGAAGTCTGTCAGTTTTGACTGGGGGGAGGAGTGTGGGGTGGGCAGTGGGCCAGGACCATGCTGTCAGAGGAGGCACCACCAAGTGATGGCAGACTGCTGGCAAGTGCAGCCCACAGGGGAGGAAGTGTCTCTGCTTGGACCTCATGAGCTTAGGAGGGCTTGGCAGGAAGTGAGAACCCCAGGAGAATCAGTGAGGAGCAAGGAGGACCTCTGCGGCCTCCACCCAGGGTGGGGAGTGGGAAGAAAGCAGCCCCACTGCAGTCCACTCTGAGGCCACCATGGGGGCTGGGCCTACCTTGAGGCCAGGCAGGAAGCAGCCTGATCTGTGGGGCTTGCATTGCAGAGAGCCTCGCCGGATGTGGCTGTGAAGGTGGTGAGGTGCTGGGCCCCACAGGAAGGGAAGTGATAGCCACCACCCAGCAGCCCCAGCTCGAATCCCAGCCTGACCCAGCCTGGTTGCCTGGCAGTCCTGTGTGGGACGTGGTGTGGCCTCCTCACCACAGCATGGCCTCCACACTCAGCAGGTGCCGGTAAATGAGCTGAGCCTCAAGGTCATGGTCCAGAGGGTCATTCCATTCCTGCAGTGTCACTCGAGACCGGGTCTTGTCGCAGCCCCGATCTGATGGCACAGAGAGGGTGGAGTTACTATGGGACCACCATGTCCAACTGCCTGGGGGTACAGATAGGAAAACTGAGGCCTGGGGTGGGACAGGGATGGACTCAGGTCCTGCCTTGGCTCCTTCCCCACCTTTCTGGATGCAGGAGCTCAGCTTGGCTTCAACCATGGGAATCCTGACTACTCAGCACGTATGTTGTGTAGGGCACCACTCAGGGGCGCTAAGGGTAAAGTATGAGACTGGGGAGAGGGCTGGGGTGGAGCTCTGTACAGCACTTGCCTAGCATGCCCGAGGCCCTGGGCTCCATCCCCAGTACTGCAAAAACAAACAGCCAGGTATGGTGGTTCCCATAGGCAAGACGATCATTACGAGTTTGAGGCTAGCCTGGGCTACATAGTGAATTCAAGGCCTGCCTGATGTGAACTTATCTCTGGAAACAAACAAGCAAATAAACAAAAACAAACACAGGTCATGGAGAAGTGGGCCACCAGGGGGTGTATGCCTCAGAATAAGGTGGCCCTGTCATGTGCTGGTTTTGCCATCTTGGTTGAGTCACCTGCCCTCTCTAAGCCTCAGTTTCTCCCTTATAAAATGGGACCTCAGGCCCTGCTTCTTGGGCCATGGTGAGTTCCACTTCACCAGGAACAAGAGTGTCGCCGTGATGGTCACAGCCAGGCTATGGGTTGGGACAGCCAGCCAGCAACATCCTTGTAAAAGCCACCAGTCCCCACCTCTGTTCAACTGCAAATCCAGAGCAGGGCTGGAAAGTGGGGGTGAGGGTGTGTGGCCTCTTTCACGCTGGGCTCTGGCTACAGAGGCCTGGCCTAGGATCCAAGAGCTCAGTCTACTCTGTAAAGCAGGTGGGGGTAAAGTGGGGCATATTAGTGAACCCAGGGCCTTTGCACTGAGCTACATCCCAGGCCTTTTTCCACTTTTTATTTTGAGTCAGGGTCTCACTAAGTCATTGAGGTGCCCAAGCTTGGCTGCGATTTTCCTGCCTCTGCTTCCTAGAGGTGAGGCAGGTATCAAAAGTTCCAAAACTGCACTGTCCAACAGGGTAGCCTCTGGCCACTGGAAGCTATTTAATTAAAACTAAATTCAAACTAGGGCCCAGGGTTTAGCTCAGTACCTGTCTTGAAAGCACAAGGTCCTGAGTTTGATCCCTGGTATTAAAAAAAAAATTAAATTAAAACTTAGAAAATTTAGATCCCAGTTCCTTGGACACAAGACACACTGACACACTCAAGCCAGGCGTGCAAGTGGCTAGAATATCAGACCACATTAATGTCCACCACTTCCATTGCCACCAAGAGTTCCAGGAGCCACTTCCTCCCAACTTCTGGTGCCCATGGCCCACAGTGCCCTCCTGCCCAGCCCTGTCTCAATGCGGGACTGTGGCAGCATAGGTGCTCTGGGGCCCACTAGCCAGGTCTCCCTCAAGTGCCCTGCTCAGAATACCTGTCACACAAGAAGCTTCTCTGCAAGATCAGGGTCCCCAGGGGCCCTGCCAGATGCATCTGGGAATGCTGGATGAGAAGCCTTCAAAATGGGATTCTAATGGGTCTTCAGGCCTCAGCAGATTCACTCATGCGCATTGCACATGTTGTTTCTGCCTAGCTTGGAGCCCGTGTGCCCAGAGTACCCGGAGGGCGGGCTCTCCTCAGCCTGGGTCCCCAGGGCTCCCACCTGTCCTGTCCTTCTGGTGGCAGCAGCTCCATTTGTCCCCACGAAAGACACCAGGGTGGTAGGAACCCAGCAGGCCGGTGTTGTTGATGCTCACTTTCCGCAGTGCAGACAGCCACTGGTTCAGCTCGTTCACACACTGCGGGGACAGCATGGTCACCACCCCCAGAAGCTGCCCTCCTAGCCCACACCCCCCCCACCCCTCCATGGCTCCAAATCCATGGGCACAGCCTGGTAAGCAGAGCCTCCGGGCACCCCAGCACCTGCCTGCTGCATGTGGTGGCCTTGCTGTCACCTGTTCTCTGTGGCTCTGGACTCTGACCCCAAGGGGAAGCCCTAGCAGTCAGGGTCCCCCAAAGTCAGTGACCTCCTCTCCCAGGGCCCGGAACTGTCACACCTGGGAAGAAGCCAAGCCCCTGTGCCTCAGCCTTCCTGCTTCTTTGTCCTTGTCCTTGTCCCAGATACATGCCTGCCTCACCCCTCACCATGTCGCCGTTCTAATGCCACATATCAGAAGTCCCCCCTGCCCACCCTAAGGCAGCCCCCCCAAGTACCCTTTGGTCTCTTCCAAAATACTTAGGGAACTGAGGCAGGAGGATTGCCCCAAGTTCAAGGCCAGTCTAGGTTACATGGTGAATTCAAGGCCAGTCTGAACTATACAGACAGACCCTGTCTCAAAAAGCAAACAAGGGGCCGGGGATTTAGCTCAGTGACACATCGCCTGCCTGGCAAGCACAAGGTCCTGAGTTCGATCCCCAGTACTGGAAAAAACAAACAAAAAAACCCCAAAATATTGTGCTCGCTTCGGCAGCACATATACTAAAAACCCCAAAGTATTCATTGGTCCATCTTCTCCCATCAGATACAAGCTTCATGAGGGCAGAGACTCTACCACTGCATACCTCACCTAGAATTGTGCCCAGAACCTAGCAGCTTCTTTATATATACATATGTGTATACATATACAGTGGTGCCTCGATTCATGAACATAATTTGTTCCACGATTTTGGAAAAGATGTCCACATTTGTGTTCATGCCAGAAAAATGGCAGCAGTCATGTCTGTCATCCATTGCAGAGTTTGCAAACAAAAACAAAATTTTGCCACACACCTATTTGCGAACCTATTTTTTTTTCTTTTTTTGGTACCGGGGATTGAACTTGGGTCCTTCTGCTTGCAAGGCAGGCGGCGGAACCACTGAGCTAAATCCCCAGCCCTTGGAAACCAAATTGTTCACAAACAAAAGTGTGTGTGAACCAAGGTACCACTGTATAAGTATATACAGAATCCACAAAGATATATATATGTATACACAACTTCAGCAGTTCACCATATTAATAAATGTCTGGAAGCTAATGGCCACCACTTTGAGCACCTCTTGTAATTGTAAAGGCCAAAAGTAACTTGTATTAATCTCGTCATGCCTCAATAGATTTAGTATTAAATTATTTATACAAGTTTTTCTTTTCCTGATATATTTTTTGGTGGACTCTGTATATGCATAGCACATGTGTTCCTCATTTAACAACCAAGTTCCATTCCTATGAAAAGGTCATCGAATGAGGACCACTACATAAGGAACTGTATATAGTACATATGTCACAGTATTCAGAACAAATGGTCAAAGGAAACTCCAACGTGATGACTTTGCTTTTATTTGCCTATCTCTCCCATGCAGTACTGTGATGTATAACAGGACATAAAGCTACAGTACTAGGCCAGGGGTTTAGCTCAGTGGCACCGCACCTGCCTTGCAAGTGTAAGGTCCTGAGTTCCATCCCTGGTACTGAAAAAAAAAAAACACCACAGTTCTGTACAGTAGCTAAAATTACTACTGTATAAACTAGGTATAAGAAAGGACATTGAGAGTCTATAAACAAGATCTACACAACTGTACCAAAAAAAGGTGGGTCAGGGCCAGGGATTTAGCTCAGTGGTGCCACTGCCTGTCTCAAAAGCTCAAGGTCTCGAGTTTGACCCCGGGTACCAAAAAAGAAAAAGAAAAGATGGGTTATAAATCTGAACAGCCTGTCTCACTCGCAAGTCTGAACAGTATTAAGCAGGTAGGTCATTAAACGAGGAACATCTATATTTGTGTGCACATCTATGTTTTTGAGTGACGGCAATAGAACATGATAAACGTATTCTCTGCTACTGAATTATATCCCTAAACCCTCAAATTTTTTTGTTTTTCAGTACTGGAGATGAAACCCAGGGCCTTTGTACTGTGCTACACTCTCAGCTCTTTTTAAATTCATTTGTATTTTGAGACAGTGTCTTAAACCACCAAGTTGCCCAGGTGGGCTCAAACCTGTGATCCTCCAGCCTCTGCTTCCTAAGAGTACTGGGATTACAGGCCTGCACCACCCCACCCAGCTCCTCAATGGATAGTCTTAAATGAATGAATGAGTAACAACAGTGATGAGCAGAGGAGCAGGCTATCTGGGAACATACCAGAGCCCCACACAAGCATGAATGTGTGATTATTAATGTTGGTACACACACAGAAACACGGATACTGGCTCGGGCACTTGGAAATACAATTTCTCACAAATGGTGCAACATGCAAAGTCCAAATCACTGGGACATGTGCATTTAGGTACTGGGACACACAAAGACTACCCCTCCACAAACACAGACCACACACTGGGAGCAGATACACCCTGCTGTACCCAGTGTGGCCAGCAGGGGGTGGAAGACGGCTCCTCCTCCAGGCCCCTGCCCGCCCCACCTTGCACTGCAGGTAGGCGGTCTGCAGCTGGCCCACGTCGTCCGTGTAGATGACCTGCATGACGTGTGAGCTGCCGAAGCTCTTCTCCTCCACCTTTTCTGCTGCACAGACGTTGGCCAGCTTGATGAAGATGCTTTTCTGGGTGAGCAGGGGAGGGGAGGCTCAGGGCAGCTCCCCTTGCCTCTGGGCCTCAGGCTCCCCTTCCCGGCAGCACCCGGCCTGGCTGGGGACCCAGAGGACTCTGTGAGCGACCTAAGCCAGGACACAGCCCTGACAGATGGTGACCAAGCGCCCAGGCCCTGGGAGGGGTGGAGCCGGCCCCAGAGGCCTGAGCTTCAGAATGAGGAAGGACACTGGGTTTGTTTCCCAGGTCTCCAAGCCCTTCCTGCTGGGACCTGGCTTGTCCCTGTGCACTGATTAATTTTCTAACTGGCCTCTGCTTTCCTGGGCTTGAAAGTCATATGACAGAAAGATGCTGTGGATCGAAACACCCCCCTTCCTGAGGGACCCCCAACTTGCCAAAGCCAAATCAATGTCTCCCTTGCAACCCTCTCCCTTTTTCCTTTTTTTGCAGTGCTGGGGGTCAAACCCAGGGATCAAAATACTAGGCAAGTGCTCTCCCACTGAGCTTTAGCCCAAACCCCTTCCTTACCTTGCCTCTTTCTTCTTTTTGTTTTTTTGAGATAGGGTCTCACTTTGTAGTTCAGGGTACCCTTGAACTTACTATGTAGCACAGGCTAGCCTTGAAGTCCCAGAAATCCTCCTGCCTCAGCCTCCCAAGTGCTGGGATTACAGGTGTGCACCACCACACCTGGCCTCTGCTTGCCTCTTGAATACTCTCCCATCAGAACAAGGGGTCCCTATGGGCCTAAGGATAACACCATGCTCCCCAGCCTGCCATCCAGGCTCATGGGCCCCCAGGCCTCAGTGACAAGCAGAGGCACCCTCTCCTGGAAGCTGTGGGGCACACCTCTGAGCTGTTTTGGGGTGGGATCTGCCAAAGGACAAAGGGGAGGCAGAAGAGACGGGCAGTGCTGCACAGGCACCCACAGGACGTGTCCAGGGAAGGGCAGAGCTCATGCCAAGGAGCACGAGGTGGGCCAGACTTGGGGGGACAGGGCACTATCATGGGATGAGGCTCGGCTGAGGATGCAGAAAGTACCCAGGGGACCCTGCACTAAAGAACTGGTCAGTGAGCAGTCAGCCCGTGAGGACCAGCAGAGACCTGCTTCCAACCAGACTCCTGGGAAGAGCGCTGCCAGGGGAGGGTGACGAGGGGCAGGGGCGAGCACACAGTGAGGGACCAGAGGTGAGCAGAGGTGAGGGGGAGGCTGTGCTGACATAGAGAGGCCGTTACAATGGGATACGATGCAAGAGTTGTGCGTTCTCACTCATATGTGGGGGCAGAAAAACAGTCCAAAAAATCGCAGGCATGGGAGAAGTGCAGAATGAGCCAGAGCTGGGCAAATACACCTGTGACTCCCCAAGGGGACACAGCTGGAGGGGAGGCTGTGAGCACTCACAGGGACTTGGGGCCTTCTCCCCTAAGCACGTTTCCTTTGCAGCCAAGTCACACCGTGGAGATGTGCACCACCATGAAGGGTGACAGGATGGCGCTCCGCCTCAAGCACCAGGTTCATCTGTGACCTGGGAAGGACCCGGGGTGTGGCCTGGCCAGATCTCAGCCAGCAGAGCTGGGGGCTGATTTAAACAAGAGCAAGTTTAAGAGAAATAAATACTGGAGCTACAGCTGGATGCGGTGGTCCACACCTGTCATCCTCGCACTCTGGGAGGCCGGGGCAGGAGGATGGAAATTTGGGCAACTGAGCCACTAGCAAGACCCTGTCTCAAAATAAAAAGTAAGGGGCCAGGGATTTAGCTCAGTGGTTCCACCACATGGCTCGAAAGCGCAAGGTCTCAAGTTCGATCCCTGGTAACAAATAAATAAATAGTAAAATAGGGGGCTAGAGATATAGCTCAGCGTGAAGGGCTAATACCAGAAAACAAATAAGAGGAACAAATACTAAGCTCTAGTATTTTGAGGTTTTTCTTCTTTAGATGGGGTCTTACTCAATGCAATTCTCCTGCCTCAGCCTCCAGCCCCCATGCTGGGATTCCAGGCATGCACCACCATAACTACTATTTTTAGAGAAAAATAAAAAATCACTTGAGGGGCTGGGGATTTAGCTCAGTGGTTTCGCAGCCTGCTGCGCAAGTGCAAGGACCCGAGTTCGATCCCCAGTACCAAAAAAAAAAAAATCACTTGGGCTTTAGAAGACTGAATGTAACTCCACTGTGAGATATAGTAACAAAAAAGATACTATATTAACACAAGTATAGTGACCGGAAGCAGGGAAGTGACTGCCTATTCCAGTGATGGCAAAACTTTTACAGCTTTCAATGATAATAAACAGCCTGCTGTGGCACTCATGCCATAGGTTCACTACCACCGGCCTATCCTGCTATTCAGTGTTCCAATAATGCCCATGGTGCTGTGCACGGTTCTGGAGACCACAGTCTAAGAGGGGCCTTGGAAAATTAAAGTAGGCCAGGAAGACAGAGAAAGGGGCTTTGGTATCCATCCCTAGGGGAATAAGTAAAAAGCTCAGGGGTTCTGGGGTTCTGGAGACCACACTTGGGCCTGTGGTCTCTGCCACATGAGGGCAGAGGAACCGAGCAGAGATCAGAGGAGAAAACCACAGAAAGCTGACTTCAGTTCAAGGTAAATCAATCTCTTTCTGTTCTCTCTCAACACGGTCTCACTATGTAGCCCAGGCTGGCCTTGAACTGACAATCCTCCTGCCTCAGCCTCCCAAGTGCTGGGATTACAGGCAGGCACCACCATGCTAGGCATAAAGAACTTTCTAACAGAGAGCTACAGATGGAATAAGCTATGTTTGCCATAGTGAGCGCCCTGTCGTCAGAGATGTAGACTTTCAGGAATCTTGGTGAGGTGATCTGCGACCCAGACAAGATCTCTGCGATCCCTTCCAGCACTAGGATTCGGGATTCCTGCCTCCCTGGTGGCCCCAGGCTTCCTCCTTCCCCTGGCAGTTGTGGGGACCCCAAGGCCAGGCAGCACTCGGGGAGAACCTGGCATGTGACTGCACTCCTGTGTGTGGGAATGACACGAGCAATCTGGTGAGACAGGAGAGGAAGAGCAGGTGTGAGTGGACAGCTGCGGCTCCCAGCAGGTCACACTGGAGCCCCTTGCAGGAGGGGGGCTTCCCCTGGTGGCAGCAGGGTGGACATCACAACAGTGGCTCGAGTGTCCTAGTCACAATACCTGACTGGCTTTCACAGACTGATGATGGGCAACTGGGGGCCAGAATTAAATAATGCCTAGGTGGCAAAATTGTGTAACAGCAGCTCGAGGGGTCCCCTCATCTGGCGGGACCCCTAGGCTGGCTTGAGACCAGGGGCTGACAAGCTAGCTCCTTCACCTCTCCCGTGCCACACTCGCCTGCTCAGGTGGGCTGAGCACACTGCACAGCACCCCAAGCCTAGACGCCTGGGGTCCAGGTAGCCCAGAAAGAGGTCCCCACCCTTCTTGGGAAGAGAGCTCAAAAGGGAGCAGCCTGGAGACAAAGCGCCTCCATCAATGCCATGTGTCTAGCTCATGCCATGTGCCAGGCCTTGGCTGAGGACATGCACAAAGACCATCTCAACTCAGTGTCAGCAGCATGGAAAGTGGGGGCCCCTAACCCACATTTACAAGGGAGACACTTTCCCCATATACATATGGCTGAGCTACGGCTGGACACCCCATCAGCCAGCCTCCCTCCTGACCCACCTTGGAGCTGGGTGTCTTGGCGAAGCTGAGGGCCTCAGTGGTGAGGGAGAAGTGGAGCTTCTTGAAGGAGAAGGATGCAAGGGGGCCCTTGCCCTTGGTCCTGTGGATGAAGAGCGGCCCCTCCTTCACCAGGGGCGCCTGCAAACTCAGAGTCCGCTGCAGGTCCAGCTCTGTGGGCCCAGGAGGGAGGGCAGAATGAGAGCCAAGAAGGTGAGGATGAGGGGCCCAGGTCGAAGCAACCTTGAACAGCAGACCTGGGCAGTGGGTGGGCCAACCCATGAGTGATACTGACAGAAGTGGGAGGAGCCATGGGCCAAGTCAGAGCAAACTGGAGACTGGTGGAGCCATAACCCAGTAAACAGAGGCATTGGGGTGGGGCTGTGCAGGGATGCGCTCACCCTCCTTCTCCCCGATGTCCACGAGCTTGGTGATAAAGTCCTTCAGCTGCGCCACACCCTGGCGCACAGTAGGCTGTAGCGGCTCCATCCAGGCCTCTTTGGCCCTGGCAACCGGCGTGTCCATGTTGCCCACATTCTGGACTGCCTGCAGGTGACAACCGTAAGGACCAGGCTTTGTGGGTGCACTGCACCCCAGCTATAGAGATGGAGGCAGAGGCAGCAGAGCACTTCCCCATAGGCATATCCCCAGGTCCACAGGGGATCAGGAATGAATGGATCATGGCACTGAGGCCTTCAATGCGATCTGATCAATGAGGTCATTTGAGCACAACCTATTGACCTTCCTCTACAGGATTTTGTTTTGCAGTACTGAGAACTGAACCTAGGACCTTTGCACTGAGCTACATTCCCAGCACTTTAATTTTTTATTTTGTGACACTGTCTCAGTAAATTGCCCAGGCTTTCAAGTGTCCTGCCTCAGCCTTCCAGACTGGTGGGATTACAGCTGTGCACACCACCCAGCTCCTCCACAGGTTTAATACAGACTTTGCTGCACTGGGGAGCCCATCCCGGTGCTGGGCAAAGAGGTGCAGCCTGAGCGTCTGGAGCCCGAGGTTGGAGGCCCCGGATTCACCAGACTGGCGTAGGGTTACCTCTGTCTCCTTGGGAGCCTGTTCCCTTATCTCTGAGACGGGTTTAGCGGAGGCAACCACGAGAAAGCCTTGTAAAGTGCAGTTCCAGGCAAGGCCTTTGCAGAGCCGGGCACAGCAGTCCAGCCCAGGCCCCTGTGCTACACGCAGCTGGCCACCCGAGCCCTGTCCGCAAGCCGCACCTTGGCCAGCAAGAGCAGGGTGCGGCTGGTGCGGGCGTCTGCGTGGCGATCGCGCAGGTGGAAGAGCTTGGGCGACATGATGGCGGGAGAGAAGAAGCGCAGGCACAGGAAGCTGGTAACAGCGATGAAAGGCACGTTCTGGAGGGGAGCGGAAAGGGAGGCTGGAATCCCCCAGGCTTGGGTCCCTGCCAGCCTCCTCCCCACCTTTCTGAATGATCCCGGCTCCACTCGCCTTTGGGACCCCTCGCCCGCCCCTCTGCCCGGGCCCCGCCCGAAGGGGGCGCACCTCATGCTGTGTGCCAGGGAAGCGCTCGCGCACTCGCTGGAACAGCTGGCGGAAGGTGGCGCGGAGCACAGCTGGACAAGCGCGAACCGAGCGGCAGAGAGCACTCAGCAGTGCCCCCAGGTGGGCGCGCAGCGTCTGCGCGCTCTGCTCCAGCACCTCGGCCTCGCTTTGTGGACGATGCAGCCGGGAACACCTGCGCGGGAAGGGTGGGGTGGGGTGGGGGGTCAGAGGTGCGCAATCAGGGCCTACACACACGTCGTAGCAGATGAGGGCTCCCAGGGATGCAAACGCTGAAAGGTATTAGCTAAGACACGGACACAGACATCGCAAAAGTGGGCAAAGCAATGACAGGTAAACCCAGGCAGAAAGCCAGAAGCACACACTTGCAGATCAATCTGATTTGCTACCACGGGCTCACCCTACATCCTTAACTTCCACTTTGCTGGGGTCCAGCTCCACGTACTTCTTCTCCTCGAACACCCTGTCAATAATGGGGCCCAGGACGCCGTGCAGATACCGCATCCCTGCCACCTGGGGGCCACCGCGAGCCGCACTAGTCAGTCTCCCGCCTCCCCTGTGCATCACCTCCCAGCAGCTGACCTTCCCAGCCGCACCGTGCACCATCTGCCTGCAGTGTCCGCCCGGGACAAGGCCTGGTACACAACCAGGTGCCTCAACAAACTGCTTCTCGGGCCGAGATTTAGCTTAGTGGCACCGCGCCTGCCTCGAAAGGGCAAGGTCCTGCGGTTGATGCCCAGTACCAAAACAAATAAAGAAACAAACTGCTTCTCCATACTGAATGAAATCCTTGGCCTTCAAGGGCTCTGGACACTGCGACAGAAGGGGCCTCTCTGCATCTCAGTGTCATCATCTATAAGGGAGGGGTAACATCCACCATGCACCTCACCTTCAGAAAAGACTCCATGGACTTTGAGGCCAGAGAGTTGCTCCGGAACAGGGTGTTGGCCTCACCTACAAGCACAGGAGCAGTTAGAGGCAGCTAGGCAAGGCTTTCCAGGAAGGACGACAGAGGACTTTGGGGGTTCTAAGTAGCCCCCCAGTACATAAAGGCCCTCCTCAGTACCTCATCCTATCCCACCTCTGCCCCTTCTCTTTGCCAGCCTCACTCCTAGGGGAACCATCAGCCTTCTAAGGAGGCCCCCTCCACCCTCCCGGGACCGCTCCCCGCCTCACTGGTGCGGCCCAGCTCCAGCTGAAAGAGCAGATCCAGAAACTCCTTGGCCAGCCCCTGCCCCAGGAAGAGCTTGAGCAGGTTGGTGGCCACCTCCTGGCGGCACTCAGTGCTGGTGGTCTCCTCGATGACAGGGATCAGCTGCCCTGGACCCTGCAGGAGTCAGCAGGGAGAGAAGCGGCCCCCTGTGGAGGATCTCAGAGCACCATGGGAAGGGGTAGGGCCCTGAACTGGGACAGTGGCTTACCAGGCCTACAACTGTTTGATGCTCTGCAGGATGGGTTCAGAAGGAGAGGGAGGCCAGGTCCACCAGCCCTGGGCCCTCCCACCTGCCCCCACTGCACCCTCACCTGGGTGCCCAGCTTCACCTCCCGGCACAGCAGCTGCACCAGGGGCTGATAGCAGCTGGAGGGCAGCACTGTCTCGTCCCGCAGCCGAACCTCCAGCTGCAAGGAGCCCAGGTTGCCCCTGGAACAGGCAGCCCATGACCTCTCCACCGTGGACCCAGGCCGCCCTGGGGCTCGCCCCCTCAAACTCCCCTGGTCTTCACCCCTCCGTCCAAGCTCAGAGCATCTCTTCTCTTGCCCTCCAGCTGCCCTGCTGTGCTGCTTTCTCTATTTGGAAGGCCCTTCCTGCCTCAGGGCTCATGGAAACTCCATCTGTTTTCAAGGCCTGGCTCCCTGCTGCTTCTAGACTCCTGTGGACCCCAAGCTTGACTCCAATGGGCATGCAAGGCTCCCTGACCTTGGATCTGTAAACAGCGGGATGGGGCAGCACTGTGTGGAACTCAGTGGTAGAGTGCTTCCCCAGCATGGAAGAGGCCCTAGGTTCCATCCTCAGACTGCAAAAAATAAGCTCCCAGAGAACAATACCTTCCTGTGTACCCTTTTGTCTGCATGCAGTTTCCTAGCCCTTGTACAACCTGCCAGGGCTGGGCATGGTGGTGCACACCTGTAATCCCAGCACCCGTGGAGGCTGAGACAGAAGGATCTCAAGTTCAAGTGTAGCCTGGACAACTTAGCAATTTAGTGAGACCCTGTCTCAAAATTTTAAAAGTAGAGGGGGAAGGGCTGGGTACTGAAAGAAAAAAAGAGAAAGGAGGGAGGGAGGGGATGAAGGGAACAAAGAGAAGGAAAACCTGCCAAGGAAACTGAGTCTTGGGCAGGCTAAGCAACCTGCCACAGCAGATCTAACCTGCAGGATTCCTTGCTCTGACCTCTGGGTGAGGGTGTCCAAGGCCACCATTCCCCACTACCCCTGCTCCCCTCCACACATCCCAGGAGCTCATGCACGCCACAAGCCATCAAGGTGGCCCTGGGTTGCCTCTTCAGAGCTGGCTTCTGTGGGACCCACACCCGGCCACCCACCCCTGCCCTGTTAAGGGTGTGATGGGGGCCTGGGGCCTTCTACAAGAAGCCAAAACCAAACCATCTAAGGGGACATGGGGACACATAAGCAGGCCAACGTTTCCAGTACATCTCAAATATTGCATGATCATTTTACACTGAGAAAGTATTTATCCGAAATTCAGGGGTTTTTGTTTTGTTTCACAGCCCGGGGGATTGAACACAGGGCCTCACACATGCTTGGCAAGTGCTTTAACTAAGCTACACCCCCCAGTCCTTTTCTTAAATTTTGGGACAGGGTCTTGCTAAGTTGCGCAGGCTGGCCTTGAACTTGTGATCCTCCTGCTTCAGCCTCCAGAGCACCTGGGATTACAGGTGCACACCACCACACTTGGCTTGAAACTGTTTTAACTGGGGGTCCCATCTTTCACCTGGCAGCCCTATTCCTGGGGAATCTCGGGGAAGGAGCATCAGAGCTATGCTCAGAGACAATGACCCTGGGAAGGGAACCCTGGCTCTGAGGTCTGCAGGGAACCTGGACGGAAAGCATCTGAGGGCTTGTTCTAAACCTGCCAGAAGGGAGGAACCAGACTAGCATGGTCCTGGAGCTCAGAGGACAAGGCTGATACAGTGGGACTGTGGAAAAGGAGACAGGTGGGTCCCAGCTGCATGAGAAGGGTACTGGCCTGCCAAGCAAGGGCTGCAGGAAACATAGGGCCACATGCCTGACCTCCAACCCCTGCCCCCTGACCCCACCAGCCGCCAACTCTCAAGCCTCACCCTCTCCACCCCGGGCCCGCTGACAAGCCACACACTCACTCAGCCCGCTGGTTCTTGGACTGGTCGGGCTGCAGCCGGAACCAGCCCTCCTCCTGCTCGGCTGCACGCACTCTCTGGACATTGACTACCACCTGCAGGCAAGGCGGACAGGGTGGGGACGCTGACCTCTTAAGGCGGAAGGGCACCTTCCAAGGGCCCCTGAGCCCAGGTGGCAGTGGGGCACCGCTGCTAGTCCTGGGAGGGCCAGGCTGCCTGAGTGTCCTCAGGGGAAATGGAGGGAGGTCCCTGAGGACACCAGCTGTGGCAGGTGCAGCCTGCATGCAGGGGTGGGGGTGGGGTGTTGCTTACTTTCCCCAAGAAGTCATTTCGGCTGACCAGGTCCCAGTCCCAGGCCTCCACACACAGAACCTCTGTGGACCCCTCCTCCAGCTCAAATTCAAACGTCTCGTTCCAGCGTGGATAGCAGGACTTCTTTACCACCTGCCCAGAGAGGGGCTGGTGGGACTAGGACTCACTCCACTAGGCTCCCTGAGCCCAGGTAAGGTCAGAGTCTCCAAAACACCTCCACTGGCTCTGCGAGGAGTTCACACATTTCATAAAGGGACTCTTTTTATTTTTTGAGACAGGGTCTGGCTAGGTAATTCAAGCTGAACCTTGAACAATGTAGCCCAGACTGGCTTTCAATTCGTGGCAATCCTCCTGCCTCAGCCTCCTGAGTGCTGGGATTACAGGTGTACACCACCAGGCCCAGCTTTAGATGGGGAATTTGAGGCCCACAGTGGGGAACAGACTTGTCCAAGGGCACAGCAAAACAGCAGCTCCACTGAGAACCTATATCTCAATCCCACCTGCAACTGTGCCCACTGCCCAGGCTGTTCCCTGAAGTGATGAGAGGGGAGCTGTTGGGCCGTGCAGGTGACCCCCGCTCCAGCTGTCTGTGCCTCTCCCTGCCCCTCCAGGATGGCTAGGCAAGAAGAGGGCTGGAGCCAGAGGGCTCCTCCGAAAGACTGTGGTTCCAACCTGATCCCCGACCGTGCAGGCGAGGGTGAGGAGGTGAGCAGCTAGGACAGGGCCGGGTGAGGGTCCCCGGGGCTCGTGCCCCCTCCCAGCCCACCAGCCCCCTCACCGAGCTCTCCCGTGTCTGGCCGTTGTAGCGCACTCGGACAAAAGGGTCAGATGCACCATTCCGGTCCTTTGGGGCTAGGTCCCTGGTGGCATGATGGGGACAGAGATTACCCGCTTGTCGCCTGGGGCCCCTGGCAGTTTCCCCTTCAGTGTAATGGAGAAGATAATCCCTCCGCCTCTGAGGTTTATGGAGGTAGCGCTAACCCAGGAGTGTCCCCGCTAGGGGTGGGTGTCTGCCAAGTCCAAATCGGCTCCAGCAGCCCCCTGAGGAAAAGCAACACAGCCCACCCTGCCTTTATCTCTATTATTTTCTGACCATTTCCTTTTCCATATTTTTTGGGGTTTTTTTTTCTTTCTTTTGGTACCAGGGATCAAACTCTGGACCTTGCTCTTGCGAGGCAGATGCCGGAACCACTGAGCTAAATCCCCAGCCCTCCTTTTCCATATTTTTAATTTAAGCTGCTCATTTGCCTTTCAGCCCCCGTCCCCCTGCCCAGATACTGGGGAACAAACCCAGAGCCCTATGCTCTGAGCTGCATTCCCAGCCCCTTTTTGAGACAGGGTCACACTAAATCACTAAGCTGCTCAGGCTGGGCTGGAACTTGTGATCCTCTTGCTTCAGCCTCCCAGAGTGCTGGCAGGTGTGCACCACCACGCCTGGCTTTTTCTTCCCTCCCTTAAAACTGTCTAAGGGGCTGAGGCTGCAGTGGTACAATGCTTCCCTAGCACGCAGGATGCCCTGAGATCATCCCCAGCACTGCACACACACACGCGTGCGCGCGCGCACACACACACACACCCAACTATTAAAACTTCAAGGTTTAGGGGCCGGGGATTTAGCTCAGTGGTTTGGCCTCCTGCTGTGCAAGTGCAAGGACCTGAGTTCAATCCCCGGTACCAAAAAAAAAACCTTCAAGGTTTGGTTTCAGGCAGTTTGACCAAGAATGGTCAGGAGAAAGTGTTTTTGCTTCCTTTACAGCAAATGAAGTTTCTTAGGTTTCTCAATGAAAGTTTCTCAAATGAAGTTTCTCAAGGTCCCAGCAGGCTCTCAGGGCCAAGGACGACAGGGAACAAGTCCCCCTTCCCCTCGCCCTGAGGAGAGGCCAGGGCTCCTCAGGAGAGGCCAGATTGCCACTGTGTGCCCGACGGTGCTGAGAGAAGAGGGCAGAGAGGAGGTCCTGGAGGAGGGGAGGCTGGGGCAAGTGTGCTCTAGTCCCATCTCCATGGTGCCAGGGCCCCGCAGTGTGTGCACACTTGTGCACACCTATGCCCCGGACACTTCGGTGCCAGGCAAGGCTGAGAACAGGGAGCCAAGGGCAGGGCTGGGCCGGAGAGCATGGGGGTGGGACTGCCGCTCTGCCCTAGCTCCGAGGTTTCCACCACCCCGCCTTCAGACAGAAAGTAAAGGGTGGGGAGGAGACAGGACGCTCAAGACATCCATCACCCACCCCACACTCCGCATGTGCAGGGGAGACATCTTCCTCCTGGACGGGTAACTGTGCCAGGGTGAGGGGTACTGGCCCCAGGGGTGCTGGCTGGGAGGGGGGCCTGGGAGGGGGTCTCGAGCCTGAAGGGAAGGCGCCTCTCACGGACAAGGTATGACTCACACCCTGACCCAGACAGGAGTGGGGCTGTAGCTAAAAATACCCTGGGGGCTGAGGGTGGCCCTGTCATAGGTGACTCAGGCCCACAGAGCCATGGAAGCCACTGCCCCAACCCCAGGCTGGAGACTTTCAGCAACTCTTTTCACCCTACACCCCACCCCCAAGGATCCGTACACGTGTGAGCACACACATGCACCCCAGGGTTACACTGGGGTTAACCCAGGGGAAGGCAGTGGAGCTGTATTCACACAATTCAGGGTCCCCTGCACCCCGTGCCCCATGCCCTGTGTACCTGCAGCTCCACCATCAGAACAGCATGCCCTCCCCAAAGGCCACGTCCCTGAACAGAGGTCCCCAAACAGGTCTGAGTCAGGACAAGCTCCTTGGGCCGTGTGTGTGTGTGTGTGTGTGCGTGCGTGCGTGCGTGCGTGCGTGCGTGCGTGCGTGTGTGTGTGTTTTACCAGGGCTGAATCCAGGGCCTTTGAACCAAGCTACATCCTCAGCCCTTTTTTATACTTTGAGATAGGCTCACTACGCTGCCCAGGTTGGGCTTCGACTTGGGATCCTCCTGCCTCCTCCCCTAGAGTGCTGGGATAACAGGTGTGCACGAACACACCCACTTCCCAGACCCTCTCTTGGTGGGGAGAGGCCCTAGGCCCCAGAAGTGGAGGAAGCTCCCCAGGCCCCACTCCTCACCTGGCCTCCAGTACAGAGCAGCGCAGCCGGCAGCCCCGGGCCCCTGGCAGCACCTCCAACCGTAGATGGATCTCGCCTTGCACCTCCTCGTCCGGGTCAACCTCAGTCAGGTGGGCCCAGCCGGTGAAACCTGCAGGGCTGCGGCTCAGGGGGACCTGGCTGGTCCCCCACACATCCTCTACCCCCAGCCTCTGCCACTCCAGGAACCCTCCCGAGCACTTATGAGTGAAGGGGTGCTATCACTGGGGACAGCGAGGCCCAGAGCAGCAGCAGTGAGAACAGCTGGGATTAGAATCTGAATCTGGGTCCCTGGCCTGTGCCCCACTGTCCTGCTGTGCTGCACTTGATGCCCTGACCCTAACTCATCATGGGGCTGCCCTCTCTATCCTCAGTTTCCCCACTTCAAAACAGGAGGCCAGTAGCACTGCCGGGGCTGCTGGGAGCAGGGCCTGATGCCCAGGCTGGGAAGGTTCCAGGGAGGCCAAAGAACATGATCACTGGGGTGCCTGCACCCCAGAGGGATGGCAGGACAGAGGCTCCGTGAGTCAGCAGAGCCCGCCGAGCTCCCATGCCAGGCCCAGCCTCACACACAGGAGCAGGTGTGCATTGGGAGCTGACAAGAGGGTCCCCAGGCTCCAAGACAGAGCCCAGGGAAGGCAAAGACCTGTCCAAGGTCATACAGCAAGGCAAGGTGAGCGTTCCTGGAAGAATCCAAGGGACTTGCCAGCCTGGACCAATGCCACCAGCCCCTCAGGCCCAGGACAGATGGGCCCCGGGGCCCCAGGCAGGCCCCGATTGGGAGGGCTCCCTCCACCTTAGCAAGGCACACAGGAAGACCCTTCCTGTCTGCAGGAACCTCAGATCCCACCATTAGCACCCCCTCTTCCCCCTAGGGAGGTGCAATCCCCACCTGGAGCCCAGAGAAGGCTTTCCCTGGGCTTGGGGACCAGGAGGCCAGACAGAGAGCCTGGGAGTTCGAGGGGATCTTACCCTTGGGGAGTGAGGCCAGCGTGTCCCTCGTGAGGCAGACCTTGCCGATAACATCGTCCCGGCTGGGGGCAGGGGCGGAGTCAGGGGGGTCCCAGCACGCCCTCCCACTGCTCAGGGGCCCCTGCCCTCACAAAGCAGCTCCGGCCATGATGCTGCTGTCGGTCCTGGACTGTTACACTCGCAGGCACAGGGCGGCTCTGCACTCGGACCAGCATGCGTGCCCGCACATGTGCCAAGCTCACACCCTCTGGGGGTCACTCCACAGCTCAAGCTTCCACACAAACCTGCGCCTGTTTGCACGCACAGGCACACGTGTGGATAAGTCCACACACACACACACACACACACACAGTGACAGCCCTCCCAGGGACCAGAGGCAGCAGGGGGGCACAGGCGGCCACACCTGGGCCACACACCCACCTGAGAGCATCCTCATCCATGACGTAGAAGGCCACATCATGGAAGGTGGGCGGCAAGTGCACTTGGTACTCCTCGCCCCAGAAGGGGCACAGGGTCTTCCACACAGTGGCCGTCCTGCAAGAGGGGAGCTCAGCACTTGCCCTGGCCACCCCCAGCAACAACTGGCTGTGAGGTGCTTTTCCCCACCCCAGATCCCACCATCCCCAGGAGCCATCCATCAGCTCCTGCTCTTCCTCTCTGCCCTGGGCAGATGGGGCATGGGGCATGTTACACTTGGGGAAGCTAAGGCCACATTTAGGAGGCACTGGCCTCAAGTCACAGGGCAGGACAGTAGAAGAGCTAAGACCACAAGCCTGGCCCCCTGGCTTCACCTAGCTCTAGTCAAAGCCCCAAGATCAGTCTTTAAGGCATGGGCCTCAGTAGGACATGCGTTGGGGGAGATGAAGCCACCAAGGGCCCAGATGAAGGTGCAGGGGGTCACCTTCACCCCTGCTGCTGCTCAAGCAGGTCATGTGGGCTCTGGGGCCTTAGTTTCTCCATCTGTATTAAGATCAGAGCTACCATGCCCTGACCCCACTTGCTGCCTTCGGTGAGGAGAAGGGTCGAACAGCCGGAGGGGTAATCACTGTGGGACTCGCCAGGCAGAGGAAAAGGGACTTGAGTTCTGATTGTGCCACTACTTGAGTGTGTGACCTTGGACAAGTTATTCAGCCTGAGCCTCAGTTTCCTGTCTGTCGGTGGGGTTTAATGACAACGTGTGCAGCTCACTGTAATGAATGAAACGGGCCAGCAAAGGGTCAGCACTGGCCTAGCGGAGCCGACGCCCCGTAAATGATAGCTGTGGTGACTAATCACCATCATCTGTCTCTCAGGGGGTGGGGGTGTGCAAAGGCTGCAGAGATGAACAGAGGCAGGTGAGAGGCCCTTGGCCGGGCGCCCAGCAGGCAAGAGCTAATGCCTGGACGGGCATTAAGGTCGGTAATTAGCAAGATGTTACAGGCCGGTCTCTCCTTCCTTAGGCTGGGGACGGAACCCAGGCTCTCGCACACACCAGGCAAGCACTCTACCACCGAACTGCACCCCCACACACAGTTGGCCCCTGTCACCTCCTAGCGGGTGCATCCGGGCACACAGGGGCCTGGGTCACTGCCTAGCTCCTCCAGGAACAGCAGGTGGCTGGGTGAGCGGAGGCGGCCCCAGGCCCGGGTGGGCTCCTACCTGATGATGGGCTCACTGTCCACCTTCACGATGCAGTAGGGGTCGCTGCTTCCGGTGCTGTAGGACAGACAGGCAAGGGGCAGGGCTGGTGGGGGGGGTCCCAGGACCCCAGAGAAGAAGATAGTGAAGGCTGCAGCATGGGGTGCTAGGCTGGAGCCCCAAGGCTCCTCAGGCTGGAATATGTGCCCCACCCTCAGCGGGGTGGGGGGAGGCAGGTGCTCCTCATCCATGGGCAGGAGTTCAGGTACAGGCACCACTTGCTGCTCCTCTTTCCTGCCCACTCTCCCCACTCCTGCCCCACCCTAAGACTGTGTCCCAGCAACAGCCTAGGCATCCCTGGGCACCTCCACCCTGAACTCCAAGGTCTAGACTCTCACAAGCCCCTCCGAGCCTTTACCTCTGCTGTCCCTGCACCCTCTTTTAAGAACATTCCCCTGAGCCAGGAGTGGTGGCACAGGCAGGCAGGAAGATCGCAAATCCCAGCCCAGCTTGGGCAAGTTATCAATTTAGCAAAACTCTTTCCCAAAATAAAAAAATAAAATAAAATAAGGACTGGGGATGTAGCTCAGTGCAGACACCTTGGGCTCAATCCCTAGTACAGTTGAAAAAAAGAAAAAAGGTAAAACCCCCAGCCTCTGAGTCAGGAAGTAAGGGCTCCCCCAAATCCCTCTCCCCACTGTTTCTCCCCATCCTGGGACTGGGAACTGAAGCGTGAGGCTGTCACCTGCTGCCTCCCTCACCTACTTGAGGGTGGAGACCATTTCTGGCTCCTCCAGGCCTAGGACAGGGCTTGACACAAGACCGGTCCCCTAAGTGCTTACTGGGTGAATGACTGAATGAAGGAATAAACGAAGGAGTCCAGCAACCTGCTGCCCAGGTCTCTGGGGTCTGCCTATCTCAGGGTGGTGGGACTCGGGGGGATTGAGGGGCTCCAGGCAGGGTAGGTGTGCGTGTATGTGTCTAGAAGTGTCCCTCCAGCCCAACCTCCATAAAAAGGAAGTGCATTTACATGCAGACAGCTGGGGAATTCTAGCTTCTACTTCTCAATTCCTTTAGAGGGCTCTTCCCGCAGATGCTACGGGGTTCCACCTCCAAAAGCCCTCCTGACACAGACAGGAAATCTCCCCCAAGGCTGTTTTGGCTTCTGTAAAGTGGGAACTGTGAGCCCAGCTGCCCTGGGTCCCTAAGATGTCACGGGAGGGGCGCTCAGTGAATGTGAGCACTGCCTGTAAAGACCTCCAACTGTGCGCCATGACCCAAAGGCCTCCTCCTCCACGGAGCCTCCTGGGAACACCGTTTGGGACCCCAGCCCAAAGCCAAAGCAGGGAGGGGAAGCACGGGCCTCTGTGCACCCCATGAGCTGGGCTGGGCTGCAGGACCCAGTAGGTGATCATGTATTGTACAAGGAGCTCTTGGGAAGCAGGGAGATGTTAAGTGGCAGCTGAGGTATCAGGGACCCTGCTGGGCTGTACCCTCAACAGCATCCCCTCTGCCCTGCTACAGCCTCCTGGCCTGGGGCTCTGGCCAGGAATCCCGGTTCCTCCTTCCAGTGAAGCATGGCCCAGGGCTAAGCTCCCACCCGGTTCCTCCTTCCAGCGAAGCATGGCCCAGGGCTAAGCTCCCACCCGGTGAATGAACAGGACCCAGGTGTGCAGGACAGCAGGGCTTGGGGCATGTCAAGAGAGGGCTGAGAGTGTGGCGGCACACGGCACACACATCTGCTCGGGAAGATGGAAAGTTCTAGCCCAGCCCGGGCAGATGAGCGACTTAACCTCATGTCTCAAAAAAAGCTGGGGATGTAGCACAGGTGGGAGGCCCTGGGTTTAACCCCAGTACTGAAATAAATAAATAAATACCCAGTCACCACTGGCCTGGTCTGGCCTCTATATTTAGGGCCTTGGCAGTGTCTAGGAGGAAGGAGAGGGCAGACCCTGAAATAGCCCTGGGCATGGGAGCCAGGGGTCACTGGTCACTGTGGGACTCAGCTCCTGCCCAGCTGAGCCAGGTACAGGAATGGGAGACAGGGGCGGAGCAGGGGCATAGGGGTGCTCCGAGCCTCAAAAAGGAATGGAAACCCTGGAGTGGAAGTGGCAGGAGGCAGGTGACAGCTGGGTACACAGGGCTCGCTCCTCAGAACTCGGTCAAGACCCAACACTAGAAGTAGTGAGTTCCCCATACTTGCTGCTGCTCAGCAGATAAGCCTGGGGCTGCTGAGGCACAGTAAGGTGGGCTCCTCTCCATCCCTGCCATGGGCACAAGATGAGGCCTCCCAAGCCCCTGCACGGATCGGGAGGCTCAGCCCTAAGCAGCCCCAGAGCAAGCTTGCAGGCAGCGGGCCCCTGTAAGCAAACAGGTCTGCCTTAGAGAGCTAATTCCAGCCCAAACTGTGAAGGCCCTCACTGCTCTTCTCCCAGGTCCCTAACCAGTGAGTGCCAGTCCCTGAAAGGTCAAATGCTACACTTGAGGCCTCCACCCTCCCCAAGGCTGCAGGGCAAGGACAGGATGGGAGCCAGGGACCTGCCCGAGGGTACCGGGGAAAGGAGAGAAGTTTGAGAAGGATCCTGAAGGATGCACAGGAGTTTTCTGGAGGACATCAAAGGCGGGCTGTGAGGGGAACTGGCAAAATGTGGGGGCTGGGGCTTAGGAAGTGGCTTAAGTGATAGTGGACAAGGGGAGCTGCATACAGTCATCTCCATGGGGAAGGCAGGGGAGAGGGGGCAAGGGGGTGAGGAGAAGGGAAGAGGGCAGGAAGAGTTGGGGGGTGCTGTCCAGGGGATGAAGTCCCCTTGCTGGTTCCCTGGGCTGTGCAGACAGAGGGCACGGTTCCTGGCACCCCAGGTAGGTCCAGCCCAAGAGCTTCAGCGCCCTGGAGACAGGCACCAGAGCCAGCTGCTGCAGGGCTGGGGAGGGAGGTGACAGACGGAGGGGCCGTTCCTCCCAGCCACCACCAGCCAGAGGAGGCCAAGATGACCTAGTTACAGAGCACTGGGTGGGGAGGAGTGGGGTGGGGGGTGGTTAAGGCTGGGCCTGGGGGCTGCGACCCTCCCTGGAGCTCCTCTGCCTTCCCACTCCGGAGAACTCCTCCCTAGCTTTACCCTCTCTGCCATCACAGAAACCCACCTTGAGATGGCCCGGCCCTCCTGAACCATTGCCATGGCAACCGCTGAGCTGGCCTCAGCAGGCCGGGGCGGGGGGGGGGGGGCCTTGAACTAGAACCACTCCTGGCGCTGAGTGCTGAGTGTGCTGGGAAGCTCACTGGGGCCACTGTTCCAGAGCGGTGCATGCATTTGAGAGATGCTCAGGCCCCCTCCCGGCCCCCCTTCTGGCGGCCACTTGTCTGTCTCCCGGAGGCCCGCTGGGGGCCCCGCGGCCAGGGAGACTGCAGCCTGCTGGACTCTGGACCTTGTGCCTCCCTTGAGCAGCCAGCATGCCCAGAGAACTGTGCTTCCCACCACTCCCTAGGGAGATGTCAGACCGCCCCCCCCAACCCCAGGTGACAGAAAGGGAAGCTGAGGCTTCCCCAGCAAGGAGCTGCCTAAGGCTGCACATAAGGAAAGCAGGGGCTCAGCCGAGAGGGGGAGCCACAGGCAGGTCAGCCTGGGACCTACTGAGAAGGGGGTCAAAGGACCCCTTCTTCCTAAGAGCTCTGCTTCCTAATCCTGCAGGGCCAGGGATGGCCTGAAGATGTTACCGCCTGTTACCCCAGACTCATGCCCTTGCTCTGCCCCCTTGGAGAGAGCACTGTAGGCCTCTGAGCCTCAGTTTTCTCATCTGTAAAATGGAACGGTAAGCCAGATGTGGTGGTGCTCGCCTGTGATTCCAGCACACACTGGGAGGCTGAGGCAGGAGGATCATAAGTTCGAGCCCAACCTGTGCAACTTAGGGAGGCCCTGTCTCAAAATTAAATAGGGAGGTGGGGGCTGGGTATATAGCCCAGTGCAAAGGCCCTGGGTTCAATCCCCAGTACTACACACACACAGGAATGGTGAGACATGGGTGCTGGATGGATGTGGGGATTGAGGCCATGGCTCGGGCAAAGCATGGGTACAGCCACACTACCACCCGTGGCCCCACTCTGCCGGTGCCGTCTTGGCCTCCAACCTCACCCATGCTCTGCCACCCCCACACTGCCAGGTGCAAGGCAGGAAGTCCCGGGAAAGCCCCTGGCTCCCGAAGTCTCAGGTGCACACTTCAGATGGCTGGGCTTGAAGCCATTGAGGCGACCTCGATTCTAGGGGGATCCTGCCCCTTCCAGCCACACTCAGGGCCTGCTCCCTGCGATGTCACCCGCGCCAGGCCCTGCCCTAGTCGAGCCCCTTCCTCTCTGAACCACGGGTCACTGAGCCCCTGCAGGTCTGCAACCCCTCTTTCCTGTCCAGTGTCTGCAGCAAATCTCACTGTTCCCATTTTCCCAGCCACTCGTCACACCCTCGCCTCTGCTGTCCTTGTGGGCGGGCCGTGGGGACCCCGGAAAGGTCAGGCGTCGAGAGGGGCAGGGTCCTTCCCCATAAAGTTAGGGCGCCCACCCCTGGCGCGCTCACATGTCCTTGGCAGGCAGGTTCTTCCCTTCCACGATGCGGATGGACAGCGAGCTGTGCTTGGCCATCGCGGCTCCGCGACGCGGGAACAAGACAGCGGACTCCCGGCGGCGGCGGCGGCGGCGGCGGGTGGCGCTGACAGGAGAGGAGCGCGGGGGCGGGGAATCGCTTCCACTCCATCCCCCCCGCCCCCGCCCCACGTGCGGAGGGGGGAAAACACTGCTCGGGGGAGAGCCAATCAGCGGCAGGCCTTCCCCGCGTGGGCGGGGCCGGCCTGCACCACGTCACTCATTGGCTGTGTGGGGCGGGGTGGGTGGGACCTGCACCGAGGTGCCTACCCGCAGAGGGCTCGAGGCCCGCCAGCGGGGCTTGGTGGGGCTGGGAAATCCGTGGAAACCTTGGAGGCGGCAAGCGTGATCACAGTGCAAGTTCTGGGCAAGCCGCGGGGGCGGCCTGCTTGATTGCTCCAGGACACAGAGGCCCGGGCGGGGGCGGGGGCGGGGCCTTGCAAAAGGAAGCAGGTAGGCGCAGGCCTGTAATCCCAGCGCTATGGGAGGCTGAGGCAGGAGGATCCCAAATTCGAGCCCAGCCTGGGCAATTTAGCAAGACCTTGTCTCAAAATAAATTAAAAAAAAAAAAAAAAAAAAAGAGGCTGGGGATGTGGCTCAGTCTGAAGACACTGGGTTCAATCCCCAGTAACAAAAAACAAACAAAAGAAGCACACACCCACAGTGCCAGAACCGCTCTGGTCCACCGAATCTGCATGATTAGCCCTGAGTAGGTGTGAGTCGAAAGAATGTGAGATCACGTGACGTTAATGTAGCGCTCGTGTTAGATCCAGGAGGCAGCGAGAGCCTAAGGGGCAGTCCCTGAGGGTTTGGAGCCAAGTCTGGATTTTTTTTTTTTTTTTAAACACCTGCTTTGAGAGTTTTCTCCTCGTCATTTCATTTACTTCCCCTGCTCCCTGCGCGGTGGGTACCTGGTTGAGGGCCTCAGCCGGAAGATGACCTGCTGGGGTCCGGAGGTCACACGGATGGCCCAGGCAGGACCAGGAGGGCCTCCCCGGACACCGTACCCCGGGGGTTTCTCCTGGGGCGGTGGCTTCCACCAGACTCAGTACAGAGTGGGGGTCTGGGGTTCTCCACCTCCCAGGTTGCCTGCCTGGTCTGGAGGCCACAGCTCTGAACCCAGCAGCAAGTGGCCTAGGAAGCTTCCCTCCCAGCCTCCGCCTCTCCCAGACTTGGGTTTCGGATCCAACTTGGGCACTTCCTTGCTGTCTGGCCCCGGTGCATCTTCCACTTCCGGTGCATCTAGGATCTGCAGCAGCAGGGACACCTGCGTGCGGTGGGAGGGGGATTCTATTCCTGTCCTAGTCTGTTTTCCTTTATCTGTTATTTGTACACTACACACACTTTACCATACTCAAACATGTTGAAGATTTGCAGTGCTTACAGTGAAAAAAAGTAAGGTTCAGCAGGGCATGGTGGTGCATGCCTGTGATTTCAGCTACTGGGGAGGCTGAGGCAGGAAGATCACAAGCTTGAGGCCATGCTGGGCAACTTAATTTTTTTTAAAGGAGGGGCCTGGGGATGTGGCTTAGTGGTAGAGCACTTGCCTAGCATGCATGAGGCCGTTGGTTGAATCTCAAGTACCACAAAAGTATGTGTGGGGTATGGATGGATGGGATGGATGGATGGATAGATATCTCTTGTCTCGAAGCCACATTCCCTTCCTGGAGGCATTTACTGTACCCAGTCCCTTGTCCATCTGTCGGGAGACAGTCTCTGCCTATAATACATCAGCAGACATGTTTTTCTTTTATACACAGTCGTTACTGTTTACACTTACACTTTCTCTTCTTTTATCTTGGGGAGCTGTGTATATCCATACGTAAAGCATGCTTGAACCGAGTATAGTTGTGTGCATCTGTAATCCCACAGCTCAGGAGGCTGAGGCAGGAGGATCTCATGTCTTACATGTGAACGAATGTCATTGAAGGTAAATTCCCACCCAGCAGACACTTACATGTGGGGCTTCTAGAGGATTTGCTGATGTCCCAGTTTGGTGGTTGTTCCCATAGACCAGTCCACCAACAAACAGTGGCTCCCCCAGAGCCTTCGGCCTCCTCTACTCCAACCCAGGATGAGTCCAAGGCCGCACTGACCTGCTCACTGTTCCCACCGATGTGTCATCAGCCTTTCTCGAGTGTGGCTCCTGTAGTGGGGGCCAGCCCTTACTGTGCTCAGGCTGCACAGAGCGGACAGGAACAGACCGAGTCTCCCCTCGGGTCCACGGGGCTGCCGCTCAGTCTCCTGAGCTGTGTTGCCCATGTTCCCATTGTTTCTGCTTCCAAGCAACAGAAACTGGCTCTAATTTAAACAGAAAGGGGCCTGGTGCTAGGCCCCTCGTCTCCCAAGGACACCGGACACAGGACCCGAGTTCTGACCCCTCGTCACCATGGGGCCAAAAGTCAGCTCTAGTGGTCAGCAGGGAGGTGGACAGTGGGCTGCTGGGAAGGAAAGGGGCTCCTCTGCTGGGCACCTGGAAGAGTGAGCTCAGTCACTTCAGGATCTAGACTGTCTCCATGTCACACCCAGATGACAGCCACGGATGTCACCTGGACTCTGAGCGCCCACATAATCCCCTCCTTTGATTCGCATGACAACCTGTGCCCGTGAACACAGGTGTCCTGCAGCGGGGTCCACTTCAGAGGGGAGGGGTATCCCCAGACTCTGCCTGTGGCACCTGCCATCCTGCCAGCCCCCAGAGACACAAAACCCTTCCCTCCATGTGGCCCTAAGCATGAGGACTCCCAGGGCAGAACCTTGAGAACACAGAACCAGCCAGGCCAGAGACAAGCACCGGACCAGTTCCCAGAAACCGGTCTCTGGGGAGGCTGAGTCAGTGGGTGGTGCCAGGACCAGAGCTCAGCTCTGGCTCCAGCATTGTCCACAGCCTCCCTGCAGAGGGGACCCCTTTGCTGAGGAGACCACTGCTCTCATTTCCTGTCCCCCCTCCCTCATTCATTCATGCCCTCATTTACCAACTGAATCACCCAGCAATTTACTAAGCTCTCATTGAATACCTACTGTATGCCAGGCCCTGTCCTGGGCAGTGGGAACCCAGAGAACAGCCAGCATCTTTGCACTCAAGAGGCTGAATAGAAGGATGGATGTACACAAGGTCCCAAGTTTGATCCCCAGTACCAAAAAAGGATGGATGTAAAAGGATAGGTAAGAGCCAGCCACACACCTGTAATCCCAGCACTCTGGAAGGCTGAGGCAGGAAAGTCAAAGTTCAAGCCCAGCCTGGACAACTTAGACCTTGTCTTAAAATAAAACAAGGGCTAGGGATGTAGCTCAGTGCAAAGGCCCTAGGTTCAATCCCCAGAACTGCAAAAAAGAGGGGAGAGGCAAGAGAAATGAACGAGGAAGGAGGAGGAGAGAGGGAATTCCCAGGTCTCCCAAGACCGGCTCTGGAAGGACCAGGTCTAGGTGATGGGGAAATGCTACAGTTTGAATGTTTCCCCCCCGCAATTTTTTTTTTTGTTTTGAGTCAGGATTTCTCTAGCCCATGCCAGCCTTGAACTCATGATCCTCCTGCCTCAGCCTCCCGAGTGCTGGGTTACAGGCAGGGGCAACTGCACCCCGCCGTAAGTTGGCACTGAATCTCAAAGTCATCTGCTAATGGTGTTTGAGAGGTGAGACCTATGGGCAGCTCTGCCCACATGAATGGAATCACTGCTCGTGGATCTCGGGAAATGGGTTTTGGGAAAGGAGGTTGGCAGTAAAGAGAGCAGTCTCTGGCTGGCTTGCGTGGTCTCAAGGTATGTGCCCTGGGCCATCCTGGAACTTTGAAGAAGGCTCTCACGGATGTGGCCCCTCAATCTCAGGCTTCCAGAATGACGAGCTAACCAAAACCTCTTTTCTTTATAAAGTACTCAGTCTCTGGTGTTTGTTATAGCAACAGCAAACCAGCTAAGACAGGACGGAATGTGGAGGCAGAAGCAGGAGGTGGGGTATGGGGATGATGGAGACTGTTCTGAAAACATGCAAGAGCAGGCACAGGAGGCTCGTGCCACATGTGACTGGGGACACTGACAGGAACCAGCTAGTGGCAGGGTCTCAGGTTTTGGAAACACCATGCGTGGCACATTTTGAAATCCTATCCTGTGGCTGCTTCCTGCCTCCCACTTCCTGTGCCCCTCACCCACTTGGGCAGAATAATGTCCCTGCCTATGTGTTTTAGGGACCCACAGAAATGTTTTCATTTCTTTTAGAACCAGAAGGGGAAGAAGAATACAACAGTAACAAAAATGTAATGATCCTGGATAGTACGCATCTTTGTGCCAAAGCAGTTCTAAAATATAAGAGTTACACAACCACTACCCAGGTATTTTGTCAGTACTGGGGATTGAACCCAGGACCTTCAAACTGAGCTACCACCCTGTTTTTTTGTGTTTTTTTTAAATTTTGAGACAAGGTGTTGTTAAGTCACTAAATTGCCCATGCTGGGCTTGAATTTTCGATTCTCCCACCTCAGCCTCCTACAGGGCTGGGATCATGGGCGTGGGCCACCACGCCTGGCAGATGTTAGTATCTTGACCCACAAAGGTCACAGTGCACCAGGCGTGGGACAGGAGGCATCTCTTGCAGCTCATCAGTGTGCGGTTTTGGAGCTCGTGGAAGAACGATAACAATGAGAAAAAGACTTCAGGTTTGAGCTGCAGGAATCCTGCTCTTTGACATCAGAAGAAGCCTGCTGGCACCTCCAGGAGCAGCTGCCCCAGCCCAGCCCCTGCCCGGGAATGGGAAAGAGCCTCAGAGACCAGGGTGAGCTTCTCAATGCTCCCACATGCACAGGACCAGACGTGGAATTGGTTGGGGTAAAGGTGAGGATTCAATCACAATAAAATTGAGTGAGACAAAAATAAAGCTTTACTTGGAGAAAATAAAGTCAAGCCTGTGTGCTCCACTCCTTACCCATAACACAGCACTATTTTTGGTTTAGTGTGGGTCAGGGCTCCACACTCTGCTCCAGTAAACATTTAAAAATACCCTGGGTGCAGGGCTGGGGATGTAGCTCAGTGGTTCTGCCACCTGCCTTGCAAGCTCAAGGACCTGAGTTCAATCCCCTGTATCAAAAAAAAAAAAAAGCCCTGAGTGCATGCATGCATGTAATTCTGGCCCTCTGGGAGGCTGAGGCAGGAGGATCACAAGTTTGAGGCCAGTCTAGGCAACTTGGCAAAACCCTGTCTCAAAAAGACAGGAGTGGGGCTGGGGATTTAGCTCAGTGGTTCCACCGCCTGTCTCGAAAGTGCAAGGTCCTGAGTTCAATCCCTGGTACCAGAAAAAAAAAAAAAAAGGGTGAAGGGTTGGGGGCAGAGGTGTCAAGATGTAGCTCAGTGCAAAGGTCCTGGATTCAATTCTCAGTCCTGCAATAAATAAATAATCAATGAAATGGAATTACTGTATGATCCAGCAATCCCACTTTTAGGTATACATACCAGAGTTGAAAACAGGGTCTCCAAAGGCCATTTGTACTTGCGTCATTCTTCACCATGGCCGAGAGGAGGAAATCACCAAATGCCAATTTCTGGGTAAGCAGAATGCACCACCTGCACCTAGTGGAATCATATTCTGGCTTTAAAAGGAAGATAATCCTGACCCAGGCTACAACATAGATAAACATGATGGTTGGTGAAATAAGCCAGTCATCAAAACAGACAGATACTGCACCATTCCAGTTTTATGAGGTATCTAGAATAGTAAAATTTCAACTTGTTCAGTTTCCCGAGATCCAAATGCCACTGGTCTGAGTGGTTGTTTTCTAAGCCCAAAGCCCAAGCCCCAGGGATGAAAAATAAAGAAAACAAGATAGTGAATTTTATGCTACATATTTTTATCACCCTAAAGCAATACACCTCTGTCTGGAGCTCTGTCCCCAACTTTATGCATATATCTCAGCTGTAAAAATGTTTGAAAAAGATTTTGTACCTTAGCTTTTAAAGATGTTTAGGTACAAGGGACTCATTTGATTTGCTGCTGGCCTGGATTTCTCCACAAACATCGTGTGTTCCTGGGAATCTTGGGATTCTTTCAAAGTGAGCTGTGAGCTACAAAATGTTTCCATGTGCAACGACAAATGCTAAACGTAACAGTGGGTGAAGCTGACACCAGGTTACATTTGGACCACATTTAAGTAAACATTTTAAAAAATTTTAAGTAAATATTTTTCAATTTTATTTTGCAGTTTTAATATTTTGGAGCCAATGCCCTTCCCCTCCTCAGACTGCAAGGATTTTTATCCTACTAGAAAACCTGCCCCGATGCAGAGGAGACTCCTTGCCACCCACCTGGTGACCCCATCAGACAGGGGCTCCTGGTGCCGGTCCTACCGTGTCCAGCCTTGGCCCAGAGGGATGTCCAGGAGGAAGCAGGTCCTGAGAGAAGGGACCGAAGGTATCGGCAGAGGAGCGAGGGGCAGGGAGGAGAGGAGGCCAGCACAAGTGCTGAGGCGGGAGAGCAGCCCCACAGAGGCCAGGGCCGGCTCTGAGTGCCAGTGCTGGTCCCAGGGCTCTGGATGGGCCCAGGGCACAGGGAGCCCGGCTGGCTGTGGGGCGAGTAACAGCCCTGTGCCCAGAAGTCAGGACTGTGAGGAGCCGGGAGGGCTGGCCCAAGAAGCACCTGTAGGCCAGATAGACCTCTGTCCCCAGCTTTCTGCTGCCCCACAGATCCTAATCCCACCACCACGACAGTTAGACAGAGAGCATTTTTAAGCAGGCCTACAAGCTGGATATGGTGGCACACACTTGTAATCCCAGCACTCCGAGAGGTTGAGGCAGGAGGATCACAATTCAAGCCCAGCCTGGACGACAACTTAGTAATTTAGCAAGATTCTGTCTCAAAATACAAATTTAAAACGGCTGAGGATGTTGCTCAGTGCAAAGGCCCTGAGGTTTATTCCCTAGCCCAAGAAAAATAAGAATAACAAAACAAAAACAGGCCCACAGTAAAGAATGTGGAGTCTGGAGCTAGACAGTGTTCAAATCCTGGCTCCACTAGTACCATAGAATTTGCTGTGTGATGATAAGCAACATACTCAGCCTCTCCGAGCCTCGTTTGCCTAATCTGTAAAGTGGGCCGACGGTGGCTGCAAACAGCACCTTCAGATGCAAGTGCTTCAGGGACAACCCTGGTTAGCCCTGCTGGAGCAGGGCTGTTTTCCTGACTTCCCTCCCATGGGACAAGGCCACCCCTGCATAGGCCCTGCCTTGATGTTTTGGATCCACACCCAAACTCTGGAAGTAAATGCCGGTGTTGTGTGCCCTTCCACACCCTGACAAAGTCACCCACTCCTAATGTGTCTCCCAGCTTCCCTAGAAAGATGGAGAAGACCATGCTGGGAGAGAAAGACACAGAGAGAAGCATGGAGAAAGACAGTATTGTAGTCAGGGCTTTGGCAAGGGAATACATTTAATATAGGACACATAATTTACAGGATTATTTTATGATATTTACCCAAAAAGTCAGATGCAGAGGAGTGCAAGAGATTAGCCACATACCAGAGGCCCAAAGAATCCACCCAAGGCCTGGATCCCACAGCAATGTGCCACGCAAGTCCGGCTGAAGGCCTAGAGCCCACGGCAATGTCACACTCGTCTGTATTGAGGATCTGCACCCAGAAGGCCCAAAGGCAGTGGTGGAAGCCAGAAAATCTACGCTGGAGGGGTGAAGGATTTGTGCCAGCAGGCTGAGGGATCCACATTGGAGCCAGGAAATGATGCTCACAGTGAAGATCAGAGCGCCCTGATGAGAACAGCAGCCATTCTCAGTGACAGTGAGGCCTGGATCTCCTCCTCAGCAAGTTCACATCGGACCACCCGCAGCAAGCTTCTAATAGAAAATCAACAGCCCCGCCAGTTCTCTTTTTATAGCTATTGGCAACAAACCTCAGGTGGATCTTCCATGCCCAGACCACTCTATTCAGTTCAGCTGGGTCTTACAAGCTGACCATTAGTTCATCCACCACAGACAGTCAAGGAAAGAAGGGGAGAGATCAGAATGCAAACACAGGGCAGAGCGGGGTGTTCCTGACCCTACACTATGGTGGCATGGAAGGGAAGGAATCTGTCCCCAGGAATCCCTGGGGGAGCTGAGAATGGTCTTCAGTGCTGGCCAAGGTGGCCAAAGAAAGGCACAGGGTGGGTGACGGGTTCTCAGGTGCCCACTTGCCTGTAATCCCAGCACTCTGGGAGGCTGAGGCAGGAGGATTGGAAGTTGGAGTCCAGCCTGGGCAGGGAGCAAGGTAGGGAAATTTGTATTTCAAAATAAAAACTGAAAGGGCTGGGGATTTAGCTCAGTGGTTTCGCCACCTGCTGCACAAGTGCAAGGACCCGAGTTCGATCCCCGGTACAAAAAAAACCAAAAACCTGAAAAAAGGCCTGGGGATGTAGCTCGGTGCAGAGGCCCTGGGTTCAATCCCCAGTATTGCAAATAAATAAATAAGTAAGAAAAGGAAGAAAGGGAAGAAGACAGAAGGTCCATAGTCTTAGGCACTGCAGTCCCTTTCTAGGGGTCTCTGCCAAGCTGCAGGGCCTGACCTTTCTGCCGGCCAGGTGGGCTTCCTGGAAGAGGTGACAGCTGGATGGGGAGAAGGGGGGGAGGGGAGGAGGGAAAAGGGAGCTGTGGCCTGGCCTCCCCTGGCTACTCAGGGGGAAGGACGTGTGCAAGCGAGGGGACTTGGGACCCCGCCAGGGCAGCTACAGCCAGAACATAAACCTATCGTGGCTGCCGGCGCCACGGCCTCTCCACAGTCCAGGACAGGCCCTGGCTGGGCCGACTGGAGCCGGGAGCCCGGGGCGGAGGATAGATGGAGGCGGGAACACAGGATTGGGGCGGTGGCTCTTCCTCCTCAGCCTGGCCTGGCTCCAAAAGCCCTGCACACTCCACATTCAACAGCCCCTCTGGGCCTGGTTCCCACCTCACCACACTGTGCTCTGCTCCCCAGCTCCCTACAGCAGCCCTGGGCCTGTTGGACCCTGCCACGCCCCCACCAGGACCCCAGTATGCCCCCCTGCAGCTCTCTCTGCTCTGAACTTCTGCTGTGGCTGGACACCCCCAGGCTCTTCCTGACCCAGGGTTTCCCAGAAGGCTCTACAGGGCATGCTGGGGAAGCACAGGTCCCTAAGACAGTCATGATGGCTCACTGTAACCCAGCACTTGGGAGGCTGAGGCAGGAGGGTCACCTGGAGTTCGAGGCCAGCCTGGCCTACATAGTGAGGTCAAAGCCAGCCTGGACTGTATAGTGAGACCCTGTCTCAAAAAACAAAGACCAAACAAATAAACAAAAACCACACAGACTCCTTTGCACACAGCCAAGTGCACGGATTCTACGTGAACAGCTGGGTGAGGTTAACATCCGCCTACACTTGGGTCTCCACTTCCCAAGGTCAAGATCTAGGACATTTGTGGCCCAAAACACTTCCTGGGGCCCATTCCATCACTACTGGCCCACGAGATGTCCTGCATCCCAACTCCTCCTCATGGAGGAGTCTCACACACACGCGCCCCGACTCTGTACTGGGGATGGAACCCCAGGGCCCTTGAATGCTACTCAAGCCCACTACCACTGAGTTATACCCCCAGGCCTTTTCACTTTTTTTTTTCTGAGACAGGCTCTTGCAAATTACCCAGACTAGGGTTAAACTTGAGACCCTCTTGTCTCAGCCTCCTCAGTAGCTGGGCTGACAGGTGTGCACCATCACACCCACTTCCACCTGCTTTTGATCTTTGTATGTACGGAATCATACACCCATATACTGATCCCCATTAGACACTGGCTTCCCACAGTTTCAGCTACCCAGGGCTGACCATGGTACCCAAATATTAGATGGAAAATTCCAGAAATAAATAATACGTAAGTTTTCAATTTCCTGCTGCTCAGAGTATCATGAGGAAATCTCTCTCCGTCCCACTCCATCCTCCCCTGGGGGTGAATCATCCCTTTGTCCAGCAGTAACCACCCTGGATACGCTGTCTGCCTGTTGTTAGCATCCGTCTCCACTACCAGATGGTGGTGCTCTCAGGCATCTCAGTGTGTCACAGTGATCGGCCACGGGGCCTGGTACTGTCCAAGAAGGACACCCCCCCTGCAAATAGAGGGACCATTGTATTCCTTTGCACCTGGCTTTTGTTTTGTTTTTTGCAATACTGGGGATCGAACTCAGGGCCTTTTGCTTGTGAGGCAGGTGCTACCACTGAGCTAAATTTCTGGCCCCCCTTTTTTTTTTTTGGTACATGGGATTGAACTCGGGATCTTCCGCTTTCGAGGCAGGCACCGGAACCACTTAGCTAAATCCCTGGCCCTGCACCTGGCTTTTGGAGGGAGGTACTGGGAATTGAACTCAGAGGCTTCGTACTGAGCTACACTCCCCAGCCCATTTATTATTTTTGATTTTGCTATCTCTTTTTTTTTTTGGTACCGGGGATCGAACTTGGGTCCTTGCTATTGCGAGGCAGGTGCTGGAACCACTGAGCTAAATCCCCAGCCCTTATTATTTTTGATTTTGAGACAGGTTCTCATGAAATTGCTAAGTTGCCCAGGATGAGCACAAACTTGTGATCCTCCTGCCTCAGCCTCCCAGAGTGCTGGGATGACAGGTGGGTATCACTGTGCCTGGCTTCTTTTACTCGATACAGTGTCCAGGAGCTGTACCCTGGGTCCATGCCTCAGTGGTCCAAAGGCCCCTTCTTCTTTATTATGAGGAATGTTCTGGGTTGGATGGAGGCTCTGCCGTTTGCTTATCCTTTCGCCTGTGGATGGACATTTGTTTTTCGTTTGTTTTGCGGTGCTGGGCATGGAACTGATGGCCTCACACGTGCTAGACAAGCACTCTTCCACTGAGCTACACCCCCAGCCCTTTTTATTTTTATTTTGGGATTCTTACTTTCCTTGTTGCCAACCCTGTGGGTCCTTCATCTATAAGAGGTGGGCTTAGCTGGGCACAGTGCACATGCCTGTAATCCTAGCAGCTCAGGAGGCTGAGGCAGGAGAATCACAAATTGGAGCCTAGCATGGGCAACTTAGCAAGACCTTGTTTCAAAAGACAAAATGCAAAGGCCTGGGTTCTGCCTCTAGAACCACATACACAAAGTGGGGTGGGAGAGAATAGCTTAGAGACAAATGTCCCCACTTCAGAGCCCGAGTCCTGAGTCCAGACCCTCCCTCCCTGAGCCTGAGTCACCTTCTAACCTCACCACAGCCTGACATCCCTGCAGGGTCCGGGTGGGATTCAGGGCCTGTTTGTCCGTCCACCCGGGCCATGAACCAGAGACCCAAGACAGGAGAGTTAGGGACAAGCCAGGCCACATGGCCCCAGGCCTGAGAGGCTGCCTCCTCAGCCAGGGTGGAGGCCTCCAGTCTTGGTCCGGGAGATGCCCTGGGATGGGTGGCTGCTCACAAGGCTGGACCATGGCCTGGGCAGCAGGTGGGCAGGGTCTGTGACCCACCCTGCATTGGCCCTCAGCCCAGGTGCAGGTTCCTCTTTTCCCAGAAGTTCATCCCAGTGGAGCTCCTTGCTTTGCCCTCATTAACCTCTGACCCGGAAAGTGGGAAATGCCCTGCCTCGTCCTCCCTGGAGGAAGCTGGGGGCGGGAGTGGGGAAAGGGAGGAGCTTACCCAGGGCGGCTGCTCTGGATCAGAAATGGGGGCTGCCAGTCCTGGGAGGGAAGGGTCCCCACCAGCCTGGTCCCCAGGGTGCTGCACAGCTCCGAAAGCAAGGGGTGGGCAGCTTGGCATCCCTGCCTCCCAGAAGGACCTCTAGCCCTGCCCTCCAGCTGCCAGCGGCCCCTCTCTGCCCCTCCCGCAGTGGTTCTACTGTCAGCTTTGGAAATCCAGAAGAAAGCTGGGCATGGCGCATCTGCAATCCTAGCGCTCTGGGAGGCTGAGGCAGGAGGATCACAAGCTGAAGCCCTGCCTGGGTAACTCAGTGAGACCCTGTCTCAAAAAGAAAAGAGGGTGGGGCTGCAGGTGTAGCTCAGTACGAAAGCCCTGAATTCAGTCCCCAGTACTGTCCTACAAAAACAGGGGGGAAAGGAAGGCAGAAAGAAGGCTGGCTCTTATGCTGCCCTGCTCAAAGTTCCTCAAGCACCCCAGCTGCACTCCCGGCCTTTGGGCCTTCCCTGGCTTCCCCAGCCACCTCTGTTCCCCACCCTGAAGCCTCCAGGGCTCAGCCACTCGCTCCTGAACAGCTGTCACATTTCTGAGTCCAGCAGGTGTAGATACCTCTTCTCCCTCCTCTGCCCCCTTCTTCACTTGCAGGGTCTGAGCCCCTCCACACCCCCATGCCCACAGTGCGGACCACACCTCTTTTCCAGCTTCCACCCCAGCCCTGGAAGTTAGGGTTCCCAAGTGTGAGTTACTGGGCCTTATTCCAGGTGCACAGTAGGTCCAGTGCCGAGGTCCGCCTCTCCCATCAACCTCACTCTGTAGCCCTTGCTCCTGCTTAGGGTGGAGTCACCAGCAGTGGCCAGCAAGCTTGGTCCGAGTGCCTGCCACCGTCTCTGCTGCTCCCCATCTGTCTCTGGTCCCTTCTCACCCCCAGGGTTGGATGGAGAGCCTGCAGCTAGGACATCATCCTGAAGTCCTTGCCCTTGCAACTCAGATGGCCGGAGGAAGGGGCATAGGTGGCCAGCAAAGAGGCCACGATCTACAGATTTGGGCTCCAGAGTTGGGGGCCAAAGATGGGGTGGGAAGGGTGGTGGAGCATGCAGGGTGCAAGGAGGAGAGCTTTTGTGAACCCCTGGCCGTTGTCTTGGTGACACAGGGACCTTAGCCCCAACCCTGAGCAGCACAGACCACCCAGCAAGCAGGGGTCCTGGCTCCTGGATCCCTGAGTCCCTGCAAGTCCCCAAGGGATGCTGAGGATGGCCTATGTCTCAGCCTAGCAGGAGGCCACCATCTCGCCCTGGACTGTCCTCCCTGGGACCCTGAGACAGCACTCTAGGGACACAGCTGCTGCATCGCATGCCCCTAAGGTGGAAACAGACTCCCTTAAAGGTTAGTCTGATGGGGTCAGACAGGGAGGCACCCTGCCCACGGGACGCCTGAACACCCGACTTCTTTGTCCTATTTTTTTTGCTGGGGATGGAACCTCACGCATGCTGGGCAAATCCTCACCACTGAGCTACAACCGGCTTGGACAGCTGACTCCTCCCAGGCCCTGCTGACCCTCCTGCCTGCCTGTCCTGGCCCTCCGGACCCCTCCGTGTGAGTCAGTCCCAGGAGAGCCCCAGCTCCCGGACCAAAGAAAGGGTGCAAACACATGCTTGAGTGGCAGAGGCCGACAGAGTTGCCTGGCTTCCTGCCACACTGCACCAGAGACCCAGAGCCTGCTGCAGGGGACAGTGGGGGTCTGCAGGAGGCCCAGAGGGTGGGGACAGTGTTGGGGGCAGGACCAGCAGTGGAGGGGGCTTCAGATGTGACCCTCTCTGTACCTGTCGTTTGGGGGAACAGATGAGGAATGGTTTCTGTTCCTGATAATCCTTCTGTCGAACTTCTCTCTGCTCTGTGTGTGCATGATGAGTGTGTGTGTGTGTGCATGTGTGTGTGTGGTGCTGAGGGATTGAACCCAGGGTCTTTGGATTGAGCTATATCCCCAGCTCTTATTTATTTATTGAGACAGGGTCTCATTAAGTTATCAAGGCTAAGCTTGAATTTGTGATCCTCCTGCCTCAGCTTCCCAGGTTGCTGGGATTACAGGCATGCACAATCTCGGCTGGCCTTTCTGCTCCATTTTGCCCTTACCCCTATGGGGTCCAATCCTGGAGCAGAGGCCAGAACTCTGCTGTGGTCAGGTGTTTGTGAAGAAGTGGTCATGCCTATGTCTGGGACAGCTTAGCTTCCCCTCAGGAAGTGACGAGTTCCCCAGGGCTGGTCAGGGTTAAAAATAGGGATGAGAGACAGAAACATAACCGAGGGGGACACCCAGCAAACACACCACAGAGGGACAGAAAGAGGCAGCAAGAGAGGCACCGGGTCGCCTGCCCCTCACATCTGTTTATCAGGCTGATGCCAGGGACACATGTCTCCCGGATAGCATTGTCCTGAGTCTCTGTTCCAAGTTTGTCTCACAAGAGCTAGAACACTGGGCAGGCTGCTGCAGCCACACCCTGTGGCCAGTGGGAAGGAGCCACTATCCCCCGTCCCTTCTGCCTAGTGGAGCCACCTGGCTCTTTGGCTGCCCTGGCCTGTCCCTTATAACCCTACCTGTCACTCCTCCAAGGCCATGCCTTGTGCCCCTGATCCTGGCACCTCCGAGGGATGGGCCAGCCCCATATTAATGGGCAGGCACTTTGCTGAGCCCTTCTCTTGGGCCAGTCCTGGATCCCCGGTGCCAGAAGACCCCAGGCGAATCCTGCCTTACTCCACCTGCTTTGCACCAGGGCTTACTGGGGCTGGGCCCATCCTGGGCAGGTCCCCAGTTGGTGGCTTGTGTGATCATGGCCAGGCGGTGTCTAGGGAAGGAAGTGGCACATGTGTTCAGGGACAGAGGTTGGCCTGGGCCTGCTCAGTGTCTGGCCTAAGGACTTGAGGGTTAGGGAATTGGGGGAGGCACAGGGCTGAGGATGGCACATGAGGGGCCCCTGGACTGTCCAGCCAGATCAGCTGGGGACCATGGACAGGCAGAGGCCACTGAGGGGGTCATTTTCACCCACGGGAGCTGGCTGAGACCCTAGAGGGATGAGGGCCAGGGAGGGGGAGCTCCTGGGGTCCCACAACTCCCATAGAGCAGGTGTGGGCCCAGGATGTGAGCAGCTGCCAGTAATGAGGGCTGGGAAAAGGTGGAGAGGGTTGTGGGCACTGACTCTGAATGGGGGATGGAGGAGCAGGGAGGACCTACTCTGCCTTCCAAGACTGGAGCGAGGGTCAGGTTCTACCGGGGAAGGGTGCAGGGAGGTGGCTTCCCCTGCTCCTGCCTGGTGGACTCTGGCCCATGGCTACTGTCCACAGTTTTGGAAATACCTCGCCCTTCCTCTCATCAGCGCTTGGATCCAGGAGTACGTGTCAGTCCTGGGCCACCCCCTCTTGCTGTACCCCCAAGGCTCCCCACACCTTTGTAAATGCCCTCAATTGCCCTATGGGATGGCTTGCCATCTGTTTCCTGCCAGAGCCCAGCCCTACAGGGCGCGGAGAAAGTGCTGTCAAATGCAGGGCTGTTCAAACTTTGCCTTTTTTTTTTGGTAGTGGTGGTACTGGTTATTGAGGCCTGAACCTTTGCACTGAGCTACATCCCCAGCCCTTTTTTATTTTTTATTTTGAGATAGCTTCTCGCTAAGTGCAGCCAGGCTTGCACTTGGTGATCCCCCTACCTCAGGAACCTTTGCTTTTTACATAAAGGGAAACTGAGCCCATATTGAGTAAGTGACCTGTCCGGGATCACCTGCCCCAGGGCCTGGGTGCATCACTGTCCTAAAAAGTCTACAGAGAGAACAAGGCTTAACTCAGCAGCAGCTGGAAGTCTTTGTCCCTGTCTGCTCCCTGCCTCTCCCACCCTGCCTGCCTCCTCCCACCACTTGAGCATTTATTATCTCCAGAGCAGGAGCAGGATGCGGATACATCTGCTCCAGCTAATAAACCGCTTGGGGCCATTTCCACTGCCCCAGGCAGGCGCCAGGGAGCCCAGCCAGCCTCCTTTCCTCTGGAGGCCCGTGTCTGCCACCTCCCCATTCTCTCTACCTCCCCAGGAAGCTACTGAAGCCTCCAAGTCCCCCTGCCCCCTGGATGTCACTGTTGTTCCTCAACGGGGGCGGGGGGGTGGGGCGCTGAGGACACAATTTGCCTGGGCCAATTTAGGCCCCTAGGGCTGCTGACGAGAAACACTGGTGCCCTGGTCTGGGTTTGGGACTGGGTTCTGCTCTGGGCTGAGTCGATGTTACTCTTTTTTTGTGGTACTGGGATTTGAACTCAGGGCTTTGCCAGGGTGAGCCTCTCTCCTGGGTTACATGTTCACCTTGGTTTGGCTTCACAGTCACCCAGGGAGGCCACTGTTTTATAGATAGGGATACTGAGGCCCAAAGAGAGACTGCATTTGGCTGGGTTCACTCAGCTGGCCTCGGACCCTGAGCTTCCCTGCTAGTCCTGCATCCCTCTGAGAACCTCCCGGCAGAGCTTGGGCAGGGGGAAAGCAAGACCGACCAGCTATACAATGTCACAGACAAGCAGGGGACATTTATTTCCCATAGCACTGGGGCCGAGGGAATCCTCTCTGTCCTTGGTGCATCTCTCCCAGGTCTCTGGAAGTTTCAGGGCGCAGCCTGAGAGGTCACCAACAGGGAGCTCAGGAGCTGCTCAGAAGCCCCCCTTGGGCTCAGGGCTGCCCATGTGGTGGGTGTTGTATCTTCTCGAACTCTCCTGGTTCCTTGGGCTGGAAATTTGAGCGCTCCTGCAGCTATCAAAGCTTGGGTTGGCAGAGAGGGAGAGAAAGGTGAATAGAGGCCTGATGGCTGTCCTACCGGTAGTGTTACAGTGCTCCGGCCCATGGCACAGGGGAAGCTCAGGCTCCCCTAGCCAGGCAGCATTCTCAAAAAGGAACCAGGCTGTTTCTCCAAACCTCAAAAATCTAACTCTGGGACTGAGGATTTAGCTCAGTGGTTCCGCCGCCTACCTCACAAGCGCAAGGTCCCAAATTCAATCCCCAGTAGCAAAAAAAAAAAAAAATCTAACTCCTAGCTGGACTTGGTGGTGCATCTCCGTAATCACAGTACTCTGGGAGGCTGAAGCAGGAGGATCCCGAGTTCTAGGCCAGCCTGGGCAATTTAGCAATTTAAAGAGAGCCTGTCTCAAAATAAAAAGGGACTAGGGATGAGGGATGAGCTCAGTGTAAAGGCTTTGGTTCAATCCCCAGTACTGAAAAAAAATTTTTTTTTAAATCCAGTTCCCCCAATCAGGCCCACTGCAGGCTCATACAGGCGTGGGAGATACAGGCCCCTGACCTTTCCTGGCTGCCCGCTACTCTCCTGTGCCCCACATCCCTCCACTTCCCTACCATCCCCTTCCTGGAGCTCTGGAACAGCCTCCTCAAATCCCAGCAGCAGCTAGGCGTCTCCTTTCCTTCTGGAAGCTTTGAACACACTCTCTCTGCCAGGCCGCAACGCCCAGCTCTGCCTCAGATCTTGCAGCCAGATTCACCGCTGGCCTGAAAGCACCCCCCTCCCCCTCCTCCTTCCCCCTCCCCCACCTGGGGAGTCTACCCCTAACCCCTCTACTTCCCAACCTTGGGGAGTCTCCCAGCCCTCGGCGTCGCCCACCGCCGCTTGCAATTCCAGAGGTTGCCACCAGGGGGCGGGTGGTGCCCGCTAGGAAAGTAGGCAAAGGATGGGCAGAGGGACAAGCTGAGGGGTGGGCAACGGTCTCGCGCCCCTATCCCCTCCCGTGCCTTCCCAGCGGAAAGGATGGGTCACTAGCTCAGGTTTGGAGGCTCTGGAGCCTGGATGATCCCTTGCTCAGTACATTTTCCTTCCAGGCAAACCACTCCAGCAGAGGGTGGCAGGGAGGGGCTGGGCCGGGGCTGCTGCTGGGAGCCCCAGAGTCCCAGCCTCGCCACTCACCAGGTGGACGAGAGCAGGACGAGAAGGGCCGCCAGGAAGATGGCCAGCAGGACGGACAGGATGGCAATGATGACCACGGTGCCCGCGCTCTGGAATCCCTGGACAGCCTCGAACGCCTTGGCTGGGGCATGATGGGCCCAAAAGGGAATTTGAGCAGGGAATGGTGGTGCACGCCTGTCACCCCAGCACTCTGGGACACTGAGGCAGGAGGATCGGAAGTTCGATCCTAGGCTGGGGAACTTAGTGACTTTGTGGGACAGTCTCAAAATAAAAAAGGGCTGGGAATGTAGCTCAGCACAAAGGCCCTGGGTTCAGTCGCCAGTATAGCAGGAAAAAAAATCTCATTGACCCAGAGGCCATCTTTGGGCAGCCTCCAGAGCAACCACCCTGTCCCCAAGCCCGGAACAGAGGTGGGAGGAGGGCTGCCGGAGACCATGATGGCGATGTGCTTCTGACTGCGGGGCCTGGGCTGGTCCCCAGGCTCCCACCCTCCCGGCCCTCGGCTCCCATTCCTGCTTCAGCCTCCCTGTACCTTGCAGCAGGCGGGTCTCGTTGGACCACTCTGTTTCTGCTACGGGTCCATGGTCATTCATCACCAGAAACTTCACCCTAACAGGAGACCCAGATTGGGAGTGGGGGTCCTGGGGTCCTGTCTCCTCGACTCCCAGGCCCCGGGGAGAGCTGCCGAGGGTGGGGTAGGGAGTTGGGGCTAAACAGCGTAGCCTCAGAGCCCGAAAGGTTTGGATGCTAGCTGGGGCGTCTTCCAGCTGTGTGACCTGGGGGCCTCCCTCACCCTGTCAGGGCCCTGGTGGCCTCCTTTAGGAAAGTGCTCGGTAGGGGTCAGCGGTCAGGGCTCAGGGGTCAGGGGCTGGGGCTGGGGCTGGAGCTTGTGCATGGAGTGCCGGGTCTGGAGGAGGATGTTCCATCTGCAGGGTCCGGAAGGCCCATGGGGACTGGGGCTTGGGTCTGGGCCCATCACTCAAGAAAGACCAGAGGGGCTGCCCAGGGCTCCAGGTGGGCTCAGGCAGGAGCCCCCACCTCAGTGTGGGGTCCTCACCTGTAGGGTCCTGAGCCTGGCAGGGGAGGGTTGCAGCCCCTTCTCATGGGGAAACAGTGGGTATCATGGCCAACGCGGAGGACACGGAGCTGGCTGCCGGCAGAGCCGCTGCGGTAATGCAGCCGGTTGGTGGGCAGTGTGAAGTAGTAGCCTTTCTGGGTCAAAGTGGCAGGGACAAGAATGTCCTGTGTCGTCGGTGGGGCAACAAAGTTCTGGATGGCTGAGGGTGGCATCGTGGGTCAGATGGTAAGGTAGCCCAGGTGGGACTCCAGCCCCTCCACCAGGCCAGACCGTCCTCCGCCAGCTATGTTCCCCTAGCACCTGTCCCCAACTCCCCTCCCCTCAAGCCTGCCAGCCCATGTCACAGAGAAGAAACAGGCCAGCCCCCCGAAGTCATACCCACCTTTGCTGTAGGCTACCACCAGCCAGATGCAGTCAGAGTCAGAGATGCTGCTGCGGTTGAACTGGCCCTGTGGCTGCTCCAGTGTAAAGGTGGACTGGGTGAGCTTCCCTGCCAGGGCGGCGCTGGAAAGCTGGGGCACGTAGCTGATGTGCTCTAGGGAGGGAAGAGGCTGGTGGAAAGGGAAGACCCAGATCTACCCCTGGGTCAGGGGTGGGTGGCAGGTTCAGCCCCTGGGCCTTCCCTGGGGGGGCCTCCTAGGGGTGGGCACTGTGGGAGGTCGGGGGCCCCACCCTGTCCCCTCTGTGTCATTGGGGTTTCCCAGGGCCCAGCGAAGGGCAGACGGGTGATGGACAGAGGTACAATGGTCCCTTCCCCACCTGCAGGCTCAACACTCCTGAGCTGTGCTGGGGTGAGACTTGGATTTGGGGGACCCCAGGCCCCAGGCTGGACTCTGCTCCTGACATGCCTAGGGGCCATGAGAGTCCCTCCAGCTCCTCCCACGGTTTGCTGGATAAGGCATGAAGCTCAGAAGGGGGTGACCCAGCAAGGCCCCTGGCTGTTCCCCAGGCCTGGCATGGACCAGCCAGAGGGGACCATTGGCTCTGGGGCAGGGACAGGCCCGGTCTGGGACATTCTTCTCTTCCCCACCCAGTTCTCTGCCACCTCATGTTACCACCCACAGCGGTCCCAAGTCACCTCTCCTCAGGACACCCCCATTCCTCATGGTCTCACACATCAGAGGGGACGCGAGATGGGCAACATGGCCCATGTCCAGCCTCGCTGCCTTGCCCCCCCCATTCCTCCCTGTACTCGGAAACTCCACAATGTCCCCCCCTCTCCCTAGCCCCAAACATTGGCACAGCAGCAAAGTGGGCTTTTATGTGAAGCTCAGCAACAACCACACCTTTCCTTCAGTTCAGTTCTGTATAATTCACTCCCATTGGGTTAACTCAACTCCAAAGATTCAGGCTAGAGCCTTTGAGAACCTTCTGGCATGGGGAAGGGGGGATTGATTCTTCCTCCAAACTCAGGCCTAGCTCAGAGCCCCAGGGCATGCTGTGTGCAGCAGGTGCCTACTGTTTGCTTAACAAGGGAAGAGAATAGGAGCAGCAGAGGTGGGGGTGCTGTTCTCCCTCAGCCCATCTTTCAGAGCTGGAGGCAGGAAGGGGCCTATAGCCTCCTCACAGGCTTCTGGGGTGAGCTGGTCCCCACAGAGTTCTTTAAACCACTGCCCAGGACAGGAAAGAGGAAGGAGGGCAGCCTAGAGCATGAGAACCCCAAAAAGAGAGACAGGGGACAGGTGTCAGAGTTATGATTGACTGAGGCGGGCTGTGTCCCCCTCACCTACCTGGGACCCAGTCCCCAGCCAACAGAGGGGCTCAGAAGGCAGCCAGGGTAGGGGTGTATCCTCCTGATGCTGTGACTTCCGGGGAACCCCTGCCCCTGCCCCTGCCCCCAGCTTCACTCACCCACACCAGTCCCGGGCTGGACCCAGGTCAGCAGCAGCCACAGTGGAGACAGGAGCAGGGACCGTCCACCGAACCCCATGGCCAGGTAGAGCATCCGGGTACCTCTCCCCATCTGTCCTCGAGTCCTCTGCCACATCCACAGCCCCAGCAGCTCTGCCGTTTTGGGCTGGGGGCACTGCCTCTGGCATCGCAGACGCCCCGCCCCATGCGCCTTCCTCCCTTACGACTGGTCAGACAGGTTTTGGGGGCCCGAATCTGCTGTGAGCCCCAGGACTTGGTTGGCCTCACTGGGGAGGGGTGCGAAGAGACCAGTGAGGACCCAGCCACGCCCGCCCTGGCCTTGGGAGACAGGAGTTCTCTTACTCTCTGAATCAGGCATGCAGGAGGGTGGAAGCCTGCAGAGCCCGGATGAGGTCACAGCCTACGGCATTACATCTCCCTCCCGAGACAGCTGCCAGATGCCAGGGCAGGTGTGACCCTCTCTCACAGGGACTGGAGAGCCAGCCACTCAGCTCAGCCCCAACACCTGGCCACAGCCCCTGTCCTTAAACTCAAATCATGCTTTGGGAAGCTGAGGCAGGAGGATCACCATGAGTTCGAGGCCAGCCTGGGCCACATAGTAAGTTGGCTCAAAACAAAAGTTCAAATCATGCCTTGTGAGATCTTTCTAGAAAATTCAATCACCTGTGGCCTTCATTCCTAGGTGAGAAGGGGGCCTCCCCTGAAGGGGCTTCCTAGTAGGATTCAGATATCCAACCCACTCATAAGAAAAGCTTCTAGATGGAACGTTTGTTAAGACCAGGATAGGGCAGAACCTTTAATCTTGTGGAGGTGGGGAAAATTGAGAATCATTCTTCACCAAGTATGTGAAGGTCAAGATCATGCTGTTTGGGCTTCCTCTCTCATTGCTGCTTCCTTCTTGGACCTGCGAGTGTGCTCTGCCTCTGCCTGGAATCTCTTCCCAATAAGCAAACTCCTACACCTACTTCTAAACCCAGATATCATCTCCTCAATAGTCTGCTCACTCTTCTCAGCCTGTTTCCCTGCTCCTCCAGCACAATGACTCCCTTCTTTCTCAGTGTTGCTGCACTGTACCGAGCAGGGTCCTTCCTGCAGCCCAAGGACCAGCGAGCCGTGCACTGTCCACCCTCTCTAGGCCCAGCCCGCACTGGGGTGGAGGTGGGGAAGCTGACTGTCCCAGTCCATTGGGGGTGGCTATAACAAAATAACAGAGTGGCTTATAAACAACAGACGTTCGTTTTCCATAGTTCTGGAAGCTAGAAGTCCAAGATTAAGGCAATGGCATATTCCGTGTCTGGTGACAGCCCCTTCCTGGTTGCACATGGTGATGTCTAGCTGTGTTCCCATGGTGTGGAAGGAGCAGGGAACGGCCCAGAGTATGTTTTTTTCTTAGTACTGAGGACTGAACCCAGGGCCTTTGCACTGAGCTTCATCACCAGACTGTTTTTTTTTTTTTTTTTTGGTACTGGGGATCAAACTCAAGTCCTTGTGCTTGCAAAGGCAGGCGCTGGAACCACTGAACTAAATCCCCGGCCCTTCCAGTCATTTATTACTATGGCAAACTGCTGAAGTGTGTATACATTTTTTGGTAGACTCTGTGTATCCAGATTTTCATATATATGGCATGAGGTATGATAAAAAAATATGGTGAATATCTAAACTGTTAAAAATGTATCGCAGGCCCAGGGATTTAGCTCAGTGGTTTTGCCGCCTGCTGCGCAAGTGCAAGGAACCAAGTTCGATCCCCGGTACCAAAAAAAAAAAAAACAAAAATGTATCGCAGTAAAAGACACATTGCCATGAATCCCCCTCAAAATACTGCCCTCAATTAGAACACACTTATCCCATCATTCTTTTTTTTTTTTTTATCTCATCATTCTTGCCACTTTCTGAAGCAGTTCTGGAAGTCCTCTTTCGTGAGTGTCTTTAGTTGCTTCATCGTGGCTGCCTCTATGTCCTAATGAATTCAAAATGTTTTCTGAGGGGCCAGGGATTTAGCTCAGTGGTTCCAGCGCCTGCCTCGCAAGCACAAGGTCCCAAGTTCGATCCCTGGTACCAAAAAACCCCAAAAAAACAAAAAACAAAAAAGAGATTCCTTCAAAATGTTTTCCTTTCATGGTCATTTTGACTTTGGGGAAGAGTCAGAAATCACTTAGCGACAGATCTACTGAATAAGGTGGGAAGGACACACCTTCATGTTTTTACTTGACAGAAATTGCCATAAACATTTGGGCCAGGATTTAGCTCAGTGGTTTCACCGCCTGCTGCACAAGCTGAAGGACCCAAGTTCAATCCCCAGTACCAAAAAATAAAAAATAAAACATTTATGTGTATGTGTCTGTGTAGAGAGAGTAACACTGGATATATACACGTATACTACTACTCTATCTCTGTATGTGTGTGTACATATGCAGATATAAATACAAGATACAGACAGGGCTGGGGGGGGCAGCTCAGTTATAGAGCATTTCCCTGGCATGCACGCGCCCCGGGGTGTAACCTCCAGTATACAAACACACATACACATACACCTGCACAATGGCCTCCCCCCACTTTGAAAGGCAGTTGAAAACAGGCACAAGAACACGGAAGTACTCATTTCTCCTTTTGAAAGCACACTCTTGCTCACTGACTCATCCCCTCTTTGGCTCCCAGAAGTGGGCAGGGCAGGAGTTGTGATTAATCTCATCACACAGATGAGAGGACTGGGCTGGGCGGGGAGAGGAGCTTCCCGAACTCCACGGAGGGTCATGGCAGAGCTGGGAGTTAAGCCTGGGTCTCCTGATACCTCATGCACATGCACGACTCTCACCCACATACATACTTTTCTTTTTTTTTTTTATGGTATTTCCTCCCCAACCCGGGGTCTTTAATTTAAATGGGTCTGTGCTACAGTCCTTGTTCTGCATCTTAAGTTTTTTCACTGCACATCAGTTAAGCTCCACCATATGTACAATGAGTAGTTGCCTCTCTCTCTCCTGAATAAATTTGCATAGTGTGGACGTCCCTGACATTCTGCATGTCCACCCTGTGGTCTTCGAGTCCACAATACCACAGTCAGCCTGCAGGGGGCGGCCTCACACATGTCTCCTTAGTGACACATGGGTCTAGGTTACATCCTGGCAGCAACAGCCCAGAGCTCCTATTTCCTCACATCCCCTTCAACACTTATTAGGCAGCTTTTGAATTTGTCCAGTCTACTGGAAATAAGGTAGGTTCTTATTTTAGTTAGCATTTCCCAGCTCACTAGGACATTAACCATCTCATCGGATTTGTGCCAAGCGTTTGAGTTTATACTTCCACCTCTGTTTTGGGATGTGGGATACAGGATGGGGATGTGGGAGCTGGGCATGGTGGCACATGCCTATAATCCCAGCCCTTGGGGGGCTGAGGCAGGAGGCTTATGAGTTCTTGGAGAACCTAGGGAGACTCTGTCTGAAGAAAAAAAAAAGTTTTATTTGCTACTTGCATTCCTACTGGCATCGCTGGACTGTCCTGCTCACCATGACCCACTCTCCTGGCTGAAGCTTTCATCTAGGGAGCGGAAGTCAGGGTGCCCACCCTCATAATTTTCGGAAGATGGGCACGCGAATGAATTATTTTTCTTTTGGTACCGGGGATTGAACTTGGGTCCTTGCACTTGCAGGGCAGGCGGCAGAACCACTGAGCTAAATCCCCCGGACTGAATGAATGCTTATTTGGAGGAAGTGTGGGGCTACAGCAGCGAGTGGTCAAGTACAGAGACTCAAGGAGCCACGAGGGGCTCACGAGAGCCAGCTTCGCCCATGTCTCTTCCCAGCCGGGGGCGACTGACTTCAGGCTACATCGGCTCCAGGGGACTATTTCACCTTGAAAATGGAAAGTTGGAAATTGCAACACTGCAGGGTTCCCCATCCCCACCCCCCAGTGACCCAGCGATGCTCTTCCATGAGCTTCCCCACCGCCTTCTGAGGCCCCTCCAGATGTAGCCCTAAGACTGGCCTTTCCCAAGAACCTTGGGTGACAAGAGGAAGTAAACAAGGGACACAAAGACACAGACATTCCAGGCCTGAGCCCAGGTACTGCCAGCCTGTGGAGCTGGTGGTGCCACAGTGCACAGCATGCCCATACCAGGGCTTGGTGACAGGTGATTCAACAGTTCAGCCTGGGTCCCGGTTCAATCCCCAGTATTACAGAAAAAAAGTAAATAAATAAGCCTACTGTGTTGTAGTCAAGGCTTTGCAAGGGAGTTAGATGTAATACAGGACACAGAATTTATAGGATTATTTTATGATATTTACCCAAAAAGTCAAATGCAGGGGAGTGCAAGAGATTAGCCGCACACTTAGCAGCCCAAAGAATCCAGCCAAGGGCCTGGATCCCACAGCAATGTGCCATACAAGTCCGGCTAAAGGCTTAGAGTCCAAGGCATTGTCCTCCACGAGTCCAGACAGTGGCCTAGAGCCCACAGCAATGTCTCATGCTTGTTCATATTAAGGATCTGCACCAGGAAGGCCCAAAGTCCAGTGGTGGAAGCCAGAAAACCTACACCGATGGGATGAAGGATTTGTGTCACCAGGCTGGGGGATCCACACTGGAGCCCGGAAGTGATGCTCACGGTGAAGATCAGAGCTCCCCTGAGGAGAACAGCAGTCATTCCCAGAGACAGTGAGGCCCCGAACTCCCACAAGAGAACAGCCAAGTTCCATCAGGAAAACCACCCACGCAGCAAGCTTCTCCTAGGAAATCAACAGTCCCTGATTGTCCCCTCCAGTTCTCCTTTTATGGCTATTGGGAACAATCCTCAGGTGGATCCTTCTCGGCCAGACTACACTGATTCAGTTCAGCTGGCTGTTACCAGCTGACCATTAGTTCATCCACCACATGTGTTTAGGCCATACATGACTATTACAAGGAGGAGTAGTGTTCCAGTGAATGTACAAAATAAGAAGAACCCCAAGTCAATAGTTGCCTGTTGCATTAGCCCAAGGGGCAGAGTCACATCTATGTAATCTCCCCCCAGCCACCCCACAAGCACCCCTTTATCTTCAGTGCCGGGCCCAGGGTCTCACACATAGTTGTACCCATTAGCTGTGGTTTTTTTTAGCGCCGGGGATTGAACTCGGGACCTTGCACTTTCAAGGCAGGCACCGGAACCACTGAGCTAAATCCCTGGCCCTGTTTTTTGTTTTTATTTCTGTGGTACTGAGCGTTGAACCCAGGGTTCATGCATGCTAGGTAAGCGCTCTATAGCTGAGCTAAATCTCCATCTCTTTAATTATTTTTATTTTGACACAGGGTCTTTTTTGCTAAGTTTCCCAGGCCAGCTTTGAACTGGTCCCTCAAGTAGCTGGGATTATAGGCATGTGCTGCCACAGCCAGCCTCCTTTTTGTTTTTTCAAGACAGGGTCTTTCCATGTAGTTCAGGCTGGCCTTGCCTACACTGTTGGGGTGACTCATGAGCCAGGTGTCCCCCCACACACAGGACAAGCAGTAGAATCTCTCAAAGGCCCACCCAGTGCCAGGTCACCAAACACAGGCCCAGCTCCACAGCAACTGCCACACCCGTGCTCTGAGAGGCACAGGGCAAACTCCTGCCTTTGAGGAGAATGGGCCCTTCCCACACCCTGCAGCAGAGAGGCCTGGCCTGGGGTCCAGGGCTGAGTCTGGGCAGGCAGAGATGCCAGGTGACCCAGCCCCTCAAGGCTCCTCTGGCTTGGCCCCAGGCCTCTCCCCAGATGCTGCTGGGGATTTCTGGTGCTGAGGACAAGAGGGAGGACCTCAGAGTTCATTACCCCCACCGTGGGCCCAAATCTTCTAGTCAATGGTGGTTCAGCCCCTCCCAGCTCTGCATGTACAGTTCTCAGGATGGGCAGCTCACCACCTCTAAGGTCTCATTACAGCATAATACAGCTGAAATCATGAACCAGAAATACATCAGGGCCACTGCAGGGGTCTCTGGTAACAGCCCCTTTCCCTTTCCCTATACTAACAGCACATTTACCACATTCAGTGTAGGGCCCCATGATCCAATCACCTTCCAAACACAAGAGGCTTTTGGGGGACACCTCAGGTCAAAACTATAACATACAGGGTTCAAGGAAACATGAGCAGGCCTCAGAGGTGAGAATCATCAAAGTAGGGGTTTGTTAGGCAGGATGATCCTAGAACCTGACAAAGTGGGGCCCAGATGAACCAGAAGAGAAAACCATGGAGCAACCTGAGATTGAACAGAGGCTCAGTAGATGCACAGGCTCTGGATCCCCTGTCTGCTGGTGTGTAACAAATCCCCCCAAATTCTGAGCCTTAAAAATTTTTTTTTCTGATCAGCTGTCACCATTCCAGAGGTGGATGGGGCTCAGCTGGGTGGTTCTTCAGCTCTGTACAGTGTTAGGGCAGCTCATGGGGTTGCATTCAGCTGTGAGCTCAGCTTTGCTGATGTGTTTGGGATGCCTGTACAGCAAAGGGCTGATGAATGGGCCTCTCTCTCTCTCTCTCTCTCTCTCTCTCTCTCTCTCTCTCTCGCCTCCTTTGTCATTCAGTGTTCCAACCTAAGCCTAAGCTTCCTTACATGGCAAAAAGAATCCAAAGAGGACAAAAATGTCACTCTCTGGACAAAGCAAGCCCTCCATCCAGCCCAGGGCCAAGGGGAGGAGAGGGGATTCTGCTTTTGGTAGGGGGTGCCATGTGAGCCCCAGGGATGGGGGGATGTGTGTGGTGCCCAACCTCAGAACAAGCCACCGAGAGCCCTGAGGAGGGAGGTGGTGGGTTTCCTGGGATTGGCGAAGGTGATCCTGCAGCAGTCCAGGTGAGAGGCAAGGGTGGTGGCAGCAACGACTGTCTACATTCATTTTCCATCCTAGCATATGCAGAAATCCTAGTCTGAAACAGGGGCTCAATTACTCAAAGCTGCCGAAGTTTTCTCCGAGTTTCCGAAGGCCTCTGTACTGAAGCCTGAGTGACAAGATTCTGACTACTATGGTGCATCCAGGGACAGAGGGAAGCCAAGTCCTACCAGTAACCCCAGCAGAACCCTGTCCCTGCCCCGGGAAACACTGTCCCCCAAGGCCTGGCTCACACCAAACCCTGGGCTCGCCCCTCCCAGCCACTCTACCTTCTTAGACTTGGCCCGCTCCACCCCACTAGGAAGCCCCCTGCATTGCTCAGCTACTTGTGGTGGCCCTGCTTTGCCCCAGGCCACCTTTCCGATGAGTTATGGTTTAGACCAAAAATGTACCCCAAAGTCTCCTGTGTTCAGAGGTGGGGCTTTTGGGAGGTGGTTGGATCATGGGGACACTATGCTCACCAGTGGCTTCCCCCACTAATGAGTTCCTAGCTGAAAGTGCTGCTAGGAGGTGGGGCCTGATTGGAGGAGGTGGTCACTGAGGTGTGACCTGGAAGGATAAATCTTCCTTCTGGCTCCTCCCTTCCCTCTGCTTCCTGGTCACCATGACAGGAGCAGCTTTCCTCTGCCCAGGCCCTTCCACCATTTCTGCATCTGAGTCAGCCAACCATGGATTGAAGCTCCTAAAACTGTGAGCCAAAGTAAACCTCTCCTCCTTTTAAATTGTGGGTGTTGGGTATTTTGTCCCAGCAACATGAAAGTGGCTAAGACACTATGTTACCCTCTTGCTCCTAGCTCCACACCCCCTCACTCCAAAAGACAGAGCCCCTCAACAAACGCACAGGGATGCCTGATTCCCTACCTTTCTCCCCTCCACCCCAACAAAGTCTCCAGCTCAGTGCCACCACCTCCAGGAAGCTCCCTGGGGACCTGCCCGGCCCCAACTCTGCACTGTGCTTCCTAGGCCAGTCCTGCCCGGCCCTCAGCTCTGCCAGGAGGAAGTGGGGCTCAGAAGTGTCCAACATCCCGACCCCACTCCCAGCTGCCACCCATCATCCTCTGCCTCGACACCAGGGATTCCAGGCTCAGCCACACATATGCTGGGACAGTGAAGCTGAACCCAGAGGGTCCCTGAAACACTCTTGGGGACCTTGGGCCGCCTCCACATTCACAGGGGACTGGGAGGGGGCTGGAGAAGGAAAGGGAGAGGCGGGTTGATTAATGGGACATTCCTCTCAGTGCCTGAGGGCAGCAGCCAGGGAGAAGAATGGTTGTCAAGAGCAACACATTCTTCTCTTTGGGTAACTGGTTTGTCACCCACAGGGAGTGGAGTTTGAGCAGAAAAGGAACATTAAGGACGGTCTGGGTTGAATGCTCATTTTACAGAGGAGAAACTGAGGCCAGGGGAGTCAGGCAGGGCTTCCCTGTGGGGGGCACTGATGGCAAATGAGGCTCCTGTCTGGTTCCCTGGGCTCTGTCCCCAGGAGTCAGGGACATACAGGCTGGGACAAGGAAGAGGCTGGAAGGGGAGGTGTGAGGGCTAGGTAGGCTGCAGCAACTTCCAGCTTCTCTAACTCCTGGGGAGCCCCAGGCATCCCAGCACCGGGAACCAGCAGGAGCAGACCAGGGCCAGGGCCAGGGCCAGGGAGCGGGCAGGCAAGTCCATCACCTCGGGCCATGTCTGGTTCCACGTGCTGGTATTCGGTTCCTTCTACCTGGAAAGCCCTTGCCCTCATTGCCTGTTGGCTCCCAGTTAGACGAAGTCTCCAACACCAGCACCCAGCCTGTGCACTCCACCTCTGTGGATGCCTGGGATCTCAGCATAATGGAGGGTGTGTTGATCACAACAAAACGCTGCAGACTGGGCGGCTTAAACACCACTGTTTCCTCGGCATTCTGGAGGCCGCAAGTCCCAGGTGGAGGTCTCAGCACAGCTGGGTCCTCCTGGGCCATCCTGTGTTTCCCCTGTGCACGCGTGTCCCAGGGTCCCGGTGTCCTGATCTCTTCTAAGGATGCCAGGCAGCCAGGTGTGCATTTTAACTTTACCACCTCTCCTAAAGGTCCATCCCTGTGCAGTCACAGCTGAGGTGCAGCGCAGGAGTCTGGAGGGGACATGGCTCAGTGTGTAACCAAGGGTGAGCCTCCCCTCCCGCTAAGAGAGCAGGGGCAGGGCCTGGGCCTGAGGCCCTGGGCTGGGTCCCCGGCCTGTGTCCCGCTCAGCAGTGGGTGGGGGGTGGGGGCTCAGAGTGAGCAGTGAGATCCCCCTGCTCCTGGGTCCTGCTGTCCCCTGGAGAAGGTGGCACCGCCTGTGTTCCACTGAGGCTGTGTAGCTTCCAGGCTGCGGCTCCAGGGAGGCAGTGGGCTGTGCTGTCAGGGCCACTCTGCCCTCCAGCTCTGTCCCATGAGCTCTGCAGAGTAGCCCATCTCCCCAGCAGGGGGCTCTAAGGTAACAGCAATGCACAGTTAAGGTGACAGTTTTGTCCTCTGAAATAACAAAAAGCATCTCAAAGAGCCAGGCATGGTGGCACATGCCTGTATACCAGCACTCTGGGAGGCTGAGGCAGGAGAATCACAGGTTTGATCCCAGTCCGGGCAGCACCCATGGGCCTGAGACCTTCCTCCCATGACAGATTCCAGTGTGCACAATTTCCCAGCCTTCCTTGCAGCCAGGTGCCCCTTTAGTCACTACACCCATGGCAGACTGCTACAATCTAGATGGTGAATGTCCCTGGAGGGACACACAATGAAGGCCTGGTCCCCAGGGTGGCACTACTGGGAAAGAGTAGAACTTTTAGGAGGTGGAGCTGAGGTCACTAGGGGGTACACCCTTGACTTTTAGGAGGTGGAGCTGAGGTCACTAGGGGGTACACCCTTGACCGGGACTGTGGGGCCCCTGTCCACCCCACCCCCGGCCTTTTGGTGGTATTAGGAATTGAACCCAGGCCCTTTATCACCCACCCTTTTTATTTTGAGACAGAATCTTGCTAAGTCACTGAGTTCCCCTGGCTGGGCTTGAACTTGTGATCCTCCTGCCTCAGCCTCCCAGAGTGCTGAGATTACCAGCACGCACCATGATGCCCGAGGCCTCAGCTTCCTGGCTCATGTGTGAGTGGCTCTGCTCTGCACATGCTCCCACTGTGATGCTCTGTCTCACAAAAGCGAAAAGCAATGAGGTTGACATATCACGGCCTGGACCCTCCCTAGCCTCTTCACCTTTCTCTCTATAAGTTAACTGCTCAGCTGTTTCATTATAGTGACACGAAGGTGTCTAACACAGACCAGAGACTGACCTGCCAGAGGGTCCATTGGCCAGGACAGGAGCCACCATGCCCAGCTCCCAGAGGTGTCTGGGCCAGCAGCCCCCATAGTGGGACTCAGGCCATGCAGTCTTGCTGCAAGCTGGGGTCTTAGGAGTGGTATCCGAGCTCCCCAACCTCCTTGAAATCCAACCATGGAGTCGGTTCTTGCTGTTCACAGCTGAGAACACTCAGTGTGGGGATTCCTGGGGGCTTGGAGGCTGCACCTCCCTCACAGTTGTCCTGTCGAAACCAACACCACCATACTGGACACTGGAATGCAGCTCCACCCAGTTACAAACGATTAAGAAATGCACCAGAATGGAGAGGAAAGGGCGTGAAGAGTAAAGCTAAGGACAGGTGGAAGATGGGACTGTTGCCTCTTCCCCACTAGATTACGCTCAGGGGAAGAGCCAGCCAGAAAGTATTATCTACTTGGGGCTGGCCCTATGCAGACTCTGCGGTGCCCTGGTGGGCAAAACCAGACGTGGTTGGTCTCTGCCCTCTTGGACTTTTCAGTGTAGTTGGGGAGATGCAAAAACTCATGATTCCAGGGATCAGGGTAGTAGCTAGCTCAGTGGTAGAGTGTGTGCTTAGCATGCATGAGGCTGGGCTCAGTTTTAAATGTCCAACTTCAGAAAAAAATCACACTGGAAAGGGAAAGTACAGGGCTTTAGGAGAGCTGAGGGTCGCTGGAGCTGAGGAATGGACTACAGGACACAGAGCCAAGTGGAGGAGGGTCATAGAGATGGGAAAGCATGTGCCAAGGGCCTGTTGTGTGAACGGCTAATCAAGGATCTGGGGGCTGGAATACAGGAAGGGTTGGATCATGGGCCCTTGAAACCCAGATGGAGAATCTAGATTCTGTTTTTTTGGGATTTTTTGGTACCGGGATCGAACTTGGGACCTTGTGATTTCGAGGCAGGCGGCACCACTGAGCTAAATCCCTGGCCCGGAGAATCTAGATTCTGCCCTTGTGGTATGGAGTCCTTGACAGTTGTAAGGGCTTCAGGGTTATAATCTGGGCCCTTGGGATTAGGGAGGGAAACAGGTGTAGGGCCAGGAATGGAAGTAGGAGTCCAGTGAGAGGGCAGCTGCTGACCCCCAACGAGAGGGCAGAGTGATGCTCTGGAACTGCGGGTGATGGGGAGGTGCAGATGGTTCAGAGCAGGGAGGAGAGGGAGTGGTGACGTCCAGGCCTGTCCCCACCTGCTGCGTCTTCCTGATTCAGGCCTGATGAGTCACCACCCCAACAGACCCCTGCTTTCTCTTTTTCACAGTGAACTTGTTTTTAAGCTTGAGCTGTTGAGCAACTCGTTCACGGGCCAGCGGATTTCAGGGCAGTGTTTCACACTGCAGGCCTCGCTGTGTGCTCTGCCCAGTGCTGTCACAAGCTGGTGGGGGTGGCTGTTCTGCTTGCATGAGACAGTGGGCAGAATGCCCTGGCCTGGCTCCCCAACACGTCTGTGCTCATGCTGGGCAGTGACTCTGGATTCTGTGACATCTTGGTATGGTGGCCTGAACAACCCAGGGCAAAACAGCACAGTGGGGCAGCCTCAGAGGGCAGCCCCCTGCTGACCCAAGGTAGGCTTCAAGCTTCATAAAGAATTAGCCGCTTGCTAATGTTTTTGTGGATGCCACCAGCTGTTAAGATGATGTCCCCAGAAACCCTGGCTCTGGGGTCTGCAGAAAGGCAAAGTGGGGTGGTTGGTGTGGGCACTGTTGGAGCATAATAGGCTTCCATTCCACATTCAGACCTCTGCTTGTGTCAGAAACTCAGGCCTAGCTCAGTGTGGTGGTGCATGCCTGTCATCCCAGGACTCTGGGAGGCTGAGGCAGGAGGATTTAAATTTGAGCCCAGCCTGAGCAACTTAGCAAAACTCTGTTTTAAAATAGATAAGGCTTTGGGCTCAGTGGTTCTGGTGCCTCCCTCAAAACAGCAAGGTCCTGAGTTTGATCCCTGGTACCAAAAAAAAAATTAAAAAAAATAAAAAAAGGAAGGCTGGGGATTTAGCTCAGTGGTGCCTTGCATGCTTCGCAAGTGCAAGGTCTTGAGTTCGATCTCCGGTATTAAAAAAAAAAAAAAAAAAAAAAGGAAGGAAGAAGAGGACAGACCCAGGTGGTGCCTCCTAGCTCTCGCTCCTCTTCCGATTCCTACGGCCACTGAACACTCCTGGGGCCCATCCCTTCCTCTTCAGTCCCCTTAGTCTGCTCCGGCTCAGGCCTGTGCCACTACTGGCTGGGACAGTTTACACCTGGTCTGATCACCTCTCCTCCCCTAACCTCCAGGTTCCCTTCCAGACTCAGCTTGGAAATCGCCCCAGGGAAGCCCCCTTTGACCCTCAGTAGGGATTTCTCGCCTCTGGGCCACTATTGAGTAGTCACTCCCTAGTGTTGCTATGTTTGTTTGGTTTCCAGTCAGGCCCCAAGTGAGCTCACGGAGGGAGGGACCCTTCCGGCCTCCAGGGCAGGCTGGCACAGAAAAAAAGCACCGGGACCCCAGGATGCGGATGCCTGGAGGAATTCGCACTCACTGCACACAGTGCAGGCTGCCTGGCCCAAAAATTTGAGAGGGAGTTTCCTCTGTGGCCTAGGAGAGGGGCCACCCAAAAGCACAGGCAGGGATGGCAATCGAGGGCCCCGCACTGCAGCCCAGGGGCCACACGACTCCAGCTCGGAGGAGCAGACGTTTATTCACCTCCAAAGAGGGCAAGCAGGGTGGCCCCGGGGACACGGGGTGGCTGACTGGACAGAGCGTACACGCGAGTCATTACTTGAGCCCCAATTTCTCTATCCAGGAAACAACTGCGGCCCAGCGGACTGAAGGGAGCACAGTGGGGGCTGAGGCAGGGGACGGGGTTGTGGTAAGGAGCGCGCATGTGCATGAGCCTGCGGCGGTCTAGCCGCAATGCACTGGCGCCCCTGTGTGGCAATGCGGGAACTGCTGGCCGTGAGGACAGACAACGCTTGGGGTCTGCAGGGAGACCTTCCCAGGGATGGAGGTCTCTTGACTCCCAGAGAGCTCACTGCGCCAACTGCCTGAGGGAGTGTGAGCCAGAAAGCAAGTGACAGTCTAAGGTGTGACAGACCCACAACCTTACGAGGTCACGTTTGGACAGGTGGTTGAGATCCAGAGCAGGAAGACCCCAAGTTCAGGATCACCTCTGCCTGAGCCCCCACGTCTAACACTGTGCACGACATATAGCAGGTGCTCAACAAGGGATGTGAGTGAGCAGGCGAGTGTGTGAGACGTCTGTGTGCGGAGGAGGGCTTAGAGGTGGTGGCTGGAACCCGTAACTGCATGGTTATAATGTCCGTCTACATTGCCTGACTTTCTAGTCCTGTGAGTCCCCCCTCAGGAAGAGCCAGTGCCCAGGGACAATGGAGATGCCCCTAAAGTCTGCATCTGAGCCCCAGCTTTCGGATGGGCTGAAGGTAGCTCAGGCTTTGTAGACCCCAGGATGGGCCCTGCCCAACCCCCTGACCAGGCAGAGCAGGGCTGAGTCCTATCCAGAATCACTGCACACCTGGTAGCTGCTGGCCCTGAAGTGAGTGTGTCTCTGTGACCTAGGAGATGAGGCACCCCAAAAGCACAAGTGGGGATAGCAATCAAGGGGTCACCTCAGGGCCTCAGGTTCCTCCCTGTGACCTAAAGTTCCTGGTCAGGGAGGCTGGTCCATCTGCTTCCATACATCCCCAGGAGGGCTGGCAGGAGAGGGGTGGGGACAGGGGTGGGGTTGGACTCAAACCCTGACCATGGCCTCCCCCCAGTGCACTCACAGAGACCTGGGGCAGATTCCAGGCAGTTGGGGTACCGTGGGGGGAAGCCTGGGGCACAGAGGCCAAGCTAAGGGCTGAGGCTAGGGAGGGGGTCCAGGCCCTGCTCACATCCCACAGGCAGTGTGGTGGCCTCACTGGGCGGGATGTGGTGGGTCATGTAGCGCTTCCCCATGAAGGAGCCGATCCGAAGATGCTCGGGGACCTCCTCAGGCCACCATAGGCTGGAGCTGGGCAGGAAAGGAAGAAGAGGCGGTGCTATGTCCCTGGCCAGTGGAGGCTGCCAAGTCTGGGCCTGCTCCCCCTGCCCAGCAGCTCACCGTGCAGCCTCTGCTTATACCTTCCTACCTCCCCCAGGCACCACCCTGACGGCCAACCCTGCACCAGCTCCCCAAACTCCCTGGGGCTTAGAAGAGCTTAGACCCAGGAAAAGGGCCTAGTGGAGGACACAGGGAAGGATAGGGCCAGAGCGAGATGGCCATTCGTGACCTTAGATCTCTTCCCAGCCTCCCACATGAGAAGGGGCCTGTCCAGCTCAGAAACATGCTAAGGGGAGGCTTCCAACACCTGGGACCGGGATTGGGAGAGGCCCACAGGTGTTGCCACTCACAAGCGCAACGTGGAAGCTGCCAGGAAAGCCAGGAGCAGGAGGCCAGCCAGAGAGGCGAGGATGGAGGTGATGACGATCATGCAGCCACTCCGCCGCCCCGGCCACGTGTCAATGGAGCCCGGGGCCTCCCCTGCACATGAGGACTGATCAGAGGCAGCCTCTCATCCCCAGGCTGGCTGACCCTTTCCTCCCTCCCTATCCACACTCAGGCCTCAAGGCTTGGCTGCCCTGTGGGCCCGGGCAGCCTCCTGAGCCCAACCCAGACCATCTCAGTCCAGCCTGGAGCACCCATTGCTGCAGCCTCCACTCACCTTCTAGACCAGCGGTCCCCAACATTTTGGACACCAGGGACCAATTTCATGGAAAATAATTTTTCCCAGATGGGAGGTTGGGTGAGGGAGATGTTTCTGGATGATTCAAGCACATCACATTTATTATGCACTGTATTTCTATTAGTATTACATTATTTATTCTCATAAGGAGCACGAACCCTACATCCCCCATGTGCACAGTTCAGAGCAGGCGCGTGCGCTTCTAGAAGCCAAGGCCCAGCTGAGTTGATTAGAGGCAGAGCTCAGGCAGTGATTCGAGGCTGGGAACAACTGAAGCTTCACTTTCCCCCCATCCTTCTCTGCAGCCAGTTCCTAACAGGCTACAGACTGGTACTGGTCCAAGGCCATGGAGTTTGGGGACCCCTGTTCTAGACCGTTCCCACCCACAGCCCACCACTGCCCCACAAGCAGCACCAGAGAAGCTGCAGACCTCCAGACTGACCATGTCACTGCCCTATTCCCCGGAGCCTGGCATTTAAGGCCTTCAGATGACATGACCCCCACCCAAGCACTTTGGCAGCCCCAGGCAATTCCCACCCCTGATCCAAAAGAAAGGGAGGCTGTTTCTGCCCAGGACAGGGCTGGGGCCTGGACACCCAAGGGTTGGCAAATGCTCAGGGATGAACAGAGTGGTGTCCATGGCAACGGGGCTGGGCCAGGCCCCTTAGGGTAAGCTCCCCACCCCAATCCTACCTTGGCGAAGCCTAATGGGGTCTGACCACTTGGTCTCAGCCTTGGGAGAGCCACTGACGTCCATCACGAGGAACTTCACACTGGGGACGGGAGGCGGGGGGTGGGGGCAGGGCTGAGACTGAGGCCTCGCCTGTCTTAGGCAGGGTGCCCCCAAGCCTGGTTGGGCTGGGAGAACCCAAGGAGGCCTCTTTGGTCGCATGGCCTGCACTGGCAGGCCCCCGTCCATCTGGGCAGTTGCTCTGCAGACAGCTGTCTGGGCCAGGCCGTGACGGGCACCCTGGCAGAGTGCACATGGCTGGGTGTCCCTGGCCTCCTGGAGGACTGAAGTGCTGGCCTGTGGAGTCGAGTGCAGGTCTCTAAAACAGGGACCCCCAAGACAGGCTGAAGTGAGGAGAGGCGTGGTCAGGTCCTGGGTATCATGGTACAGTATCTGAGCCGTGGGAGCTCTGGAATTTGTGCAGTGGGGGACCAGCAGGCTGGCATGGTTGGCTGCTGGGAATGGGTGAGGCTGGAGGCGTGGATTGCCAGATAGGTGGGTGAGAGGGCAGAGGAGGCTGAGGGTTCCTGCCTTGCAGGCCTTGACTTCCCCACTCCTTCCTGGCCTCTCCTGACTGGGCAGCCTGCATTTGGACACCAAGGAGACACCTGCTTTCTAGTCCTGGCCCAACCCCAACCTCAGCAGGCCCACTTGGCACTCCGTGCCTCAGTTTCTTCATCTGTAAAAGGGGGGGAAGCAGGTTGTAGTAACAAATGCCTATAATCCCAGTACTCTGGGAGGCTGAGGCTGGAGGATTGCAAATTTGAGCCCAGCCTGGACAACTTAGCAAGACCTTGTCTCAAAAAATAAAAAAGGCACGGGCCGGGGATTTAGCTCAGTGGTTCCATCACCTGCCTCGCAAGCTCAAGGACCTGAGTTCGATCCCTGGTACCAAAAAAAAAAAAAAAGGCAGGGGATGTAGCTCAGTTGGAAGGGACTGAGTTCATTCCCCAGTATGGGGGAGGGAGCCATCTCTCGGGCCTGATCTGCCCATTAGAGGGACCAGCGGCCTCAGCCCTGTAGCCGTCCCCTCCTCCCTTGACTGAGTACCCAGTCACCCAGGGTCAACCCTCAGGAGCCCCTGGAAAGGCATCTTTCTGGCTGCCTGGAAGGGTACCATGGTCTCACCTTACAGAGGAAGTAAACTAAGGCCATGAAGGGATGGGGCGGGGTGGCAGCTGAGACCACCCACCTGTAGGGTCCCGGGCCAGGGAGGGGAGCATTGCAGTAGGGCTGCTGTTGGCAGCTGAAGTCATTGCCCACTCGAAGCAAGCGGACACCTCCACTGCCACCCCGCAGGTCCTCACAGGGCAGCTGGTCCGGGGACAAGGGCAGTGTCATGTAGTGGCCATCGGTCAGCAGCTGTGGGGAGGTGGGGATCTCGGCCAAGGTCTGTGGGTTCTGGAAGTCCCTGGAGGCTGCAGGGCAGAGGGACAGACAGATGGGGAGACAGGGGAGACAGGCCTTGTCCTGGTGACGAGCAGGCTGCATTCACGAGTCCTCGGCACCACCCCTAGTCACAGCCTCCAGCTCTGACCCCCATGCCACCCCCCCATCAAGTCCAGAAACAGCAGGCTTTGCCACCCCCTGGCAGTCCCCCAGGATAAAGCTTCATCCTAGTCTGCACCCACCCTCCAGGGGCTCCCGGCTGGCACCCCACAACTGCAGGTGCTGGCAAAGGGCTCCCTTGGGCCCCCGCCCCCCTGCCCCAGGCCTGCCCTACATACCATTGCTGAAGGTCACCACCAGCCAGATGGTGTCGTTGGCACCGGCATGCCCATCGAAGATACAGGTAGGCTGTTCCAGGGAGAATGTGGTGGCCGTGACCCTCCCTTCCAGATCCCAGGCTGTGATCTGCGGAGTGTAGGGGACCAGCTCTGTGGCCACAGGGGACAAAAGTAAGCAGTGGAGGTCAGCACCTCCCTTGCCCCTGGGACTGCCTGTTCTGATTCAGGGGCTCCCAGGGCCCAATCCCTGCAGCAGGGGCCCTGAACCTCAGTTCCTCCCAGGACCCCATCTCACCCAGGCACAAGTTGGGCTGCAGCCACGGTAGCACCCAGAGGAGCAGCAGCCCAGGGTGAGGCTGCCTCCAGGGGAGCCCCATGACCGCCGCAGCCTGAGCATCTGAAGCTGGGGCTGGTCTGGCTACCTCTGGCCACACCCCGCCTCAGCCCTTGGCCCAGAGGAGCTGGTTTGTCAGGCTGCCAGGAAGGGCCGGAAAGACCTGTGCATGCACAAGCACCCTACTCTTCCCTGAGGCCCAGCCCAGCACCAACAGGGGGCTGGGTGGGCTCTGGAATGGGCGGGCTGGAGCCAGGGCTGAGGGAGAGGGCCCCCAGGGCCCGCAGATGACTGCCAGGCCACCCCAGACTCCTGTCTGGATAGGGGCCCACCCAGCCTCCCAGCCAGGGAGGAGGGCCTGGCCTGAAAACCTGGGCTCCAGGCCACGCGCCTGGGATTCCTGCGCCCCAGGTACCAGGAGCTTGCCTCTGGTGTCCACTCCACCCAGGGAGAGGATGGGGGGCAGAGGGCGGAGCCGTCCCAACTGGCCTGCTCCAGCCCCCACCCCCACCCCCCGCCCATGATGAGCCTCAGTTCCCTGTCTGCTGGAAAACCCTGGACAAGGGGAAAGCACTACAGAGCCTTAGACAAGCCCTCTGCAGACCCAACCCTCTTGGGCTGCACCCCAGGTATTTTTTAGCTGTAAGTCATTCACTGTAAAACCCACATCTCTGATTTCTCAGACTCCCGGGGCTGTGCGGTCGTCACCACTCATTCCAGAGCTTTTTTATCACCCTGGGAGCAAACACGGGTGCCTTCCATGGCCCCTCCCGTCCGTCCCTCCCCCCTTAGCAAGGCTCCTTTCTGACCTCCAGGGGCTTTACAGTCAGGATCACAAAGCTTGTGCTGTGTCTGGCTTCTTTCAGTACTTAGCAGCCTGCAGAGGGGCTTTGTTCCTTTTTAAGGCTGAGTAATAATCCGATACAGACAGTATGTTTATTGATTCATTGGATGGTGTTTGGGTCTTTCCACTTTGACTGTGGTGTTCATGAGGTGGCACACTTTTGCATGCGTTTGTGTGGTTATGTTCTCGTAAATTTGCCCTGGGAATATCCCTGGAAGTGGACTTGCCCTTTTGAGGAACTGCCTGTTTCCCAAAGCAGCTGCATTCACACTCCCACCAGATGGGACCAGGGTGTGATTTCTCCACACCCTCCAGAGGCTTATTCTACCTTGTGGTTTTGATTTGTGTTTCTTGACTGACATTAAACATCTTTTCATGTATTTGTCTACGGAGGGATGTCAAGTCCTTTGCTCCTGGTCTTTTAGGTGGTGCAGGGATTGAACACCAGGCAAGAGCTCTACCTCTGAGCTGCACCCCCAGGTCCTGTCCATTGCCCCCCCTATTGGAGATTGAACCCAGGGCCTTTACACTGAGTTACCTTCCCAGCCCTTTTTTAGATTTTTTTTTTAATTTATTTTTTATTGGTACCAGGGATTGAACTCAGGACCTTGTGCTTTGGAGATAGCCACGGTGCCACTAAGCTAAATCCCTGACCCTAGATGTTTTGAGACAGGGATAGCTGAGGCTGGCCTTGAATTTTCTACCCTCCTGCCTCAACCTCCTAGAATGCTGAGAAGCATGCACATCCATGCCTTTTTGGAGATAGGAGCTCACTATGCAGTCCAGGTTGGCCTCCAACTTGTAGTGATCCTCCTGCTTCAGCCTCCTGAGTGCTGAGATTACAGGGATGTGATTCACATTTTTGGTTTTGTTTTATTGTTGAATTCTAAGTTAATAGTCTGGATATTTGCAGGTATATGATTTGCAAGTATGTTCTGTATCCTGATTCTCGGTGTCTGTCAGTGTTAGCACCCAGGGTCTGGAGAAGCTGTGAGGGCAGCAACATCTGGGCCCCCCAATTCCTGTGCAGACACTGTGTGAGTGTGGCGAGTCTCAAATGTAGAACCAAACAGTTCTGGGACTCAGCCAGGATGGGTGTCTCCGTTGAAGCCTCACTGTCCTTTTCGCATGTACTAACTTACCCATGAAGCAAAGGTTCGGACTCATACTCCTAGGAGACCATGATAATCTGTTTTGTTTGAGATAGGGTCTCCCTGTGTAGTTCAGGCTGGCCTTGAACTCACAGTGATCTTCCTGCCTCAGCCTCCTGAGTGCTGGGATTGCAGGTATGTACCATCATACCCAGGAAAAATGCACATGGTAGTACATGCCTGTAACGCCAGCATTCTGGGAGGCTGAGGCAGGAGGATTATAAGTTCAAGCTCAGCCTGGGCAACTTAGCAACCTAGACCTTGTATAAAATTTTTTTAAAAGCATAGGGCAGTGATGGTGAAACTTTTAGAGATTTCAATGATGCAAATAGCCAGCTATTGCATGCATGCCATAGGTTTGCCACCATTGGCCTAGGGATATACTTTGGTATGAAGGCCCTGGGTTCAATCCTCAATATAAAAAATACAAAAAAACAAGTAAAAAGTAAGCTTTTAGGTGAAGAAAATGCTCTAAGTACCATTATGTTCTTTGTACTAATGTGTTGTGAAACAACAGAACTTGATGTTTCTGGCTCACGAAGACAAAAGTGCCTCTGGCCCAGGACAGCTAGAATGTGGCCTGTGGGTCCCTCCAACCCTGGGCCAGCAGCAAGGGCGTGACTGGGGGTGTCTGCTCGTCCTGAGGTCAAGAATTGGGGTGTGGGCTGAGGACGGCCTGAGACCAGCTCCAGCCCAGCCCCACCACCTGATTAGCACTGCACCTTTGAATCCCCGTCTCCGTCTCCTTTTCTGTGCCATGGAGACACAGGACAGGCCCTGTGTGAGCCGGTTTCATACCAGACACCTGGGGAGGGGTGGCAGGCTCCGCACACAGTGGGCAAGGACCTGTGAAGGCCAGGGAAGCTGTGCTCTGGCTCTTCCTTCACCAGGCGGGTGGCACACGTAAGGCACCTGCGCTCAGGGTCAGATCTCACACACACACGTGCGCACGCGCCTGCTGTCCATTGATGCACACACCAGGCCCGCACACTTTGGCTACAGGGCCTTTATTGCAAACAAAATGTGAGGTATGAGAAGTGGACCCAGGGCCTGTGCCCGCCTGGCTGGGAAGGACCCAGAGCAGCCTGGAGGACACGGCCGTCCCTGCATGAGGTAGCTACATTGTAAGCCCCCCAAGTCCACCTCCCAGGGCTGCCCAGTGCCCACGCAGACCCCTGCCTGAGAGCAGGAGAGGCGGGCAGAGCTGGCTTTGAGAGCCACCCCTTGACCTGCATTCCAGCCTCTCAGGAAAGGCACCTTCCTGCCAGGGGCAGCCTTGGGGCAAGGGTGGCTGTCAGTAGGCCTCGTGGGGCTGTGGTCACTGCTGCTCCAGGCAGTTCTCGGTCACTCCCTGCGCGGCCAGTTCAGCCAGCACGTTCTGCAGGTAGTTGGGGTCAGGGTAGCCATGGCCCGTCACATTGCGGTCCATCTCTGTCTTGTGGTGGATCTCGTTCCACACCACTGTGTCTGTCTCCCCCGTGGTGCTGGATGTCCCGACGGTGAAGATGAGTCGTCTCTTCCAGGCCACCTTCAGGAGCTCTAGGACCTGCAGGGAGGGAAGTGGGTGGAAAAGGGAAGGGAAGTGGAAGGAGAGGAGGAAAGGAAGAAGAGAAGGGAGGGGAGGAGGAGAGGAAAGCAGGAACACAGAGAGGGAGGGCCAGTGTGAACAGCACGCTGGACCTGCCCCTCCACCCACGCTCTCCAAGGCAAGCTCTCCAGCGCAGTACAATAACCCCAGTGGGGATCCCCAGAACTCCAGCTGCAGACCCGACAGCACCACAGGATCTCACACAAGCCTCGCCCCAGCCTGGCCTGCCCTGCCCCATCTCAGTAATGGGCACTACCACCTAGATGGCCACTCTGGGCAGAGCCCGGGCAGTGCCCGAGTCCGCTGTCCTTACATAATTCATCCGGGACACACTGCCCGCTGCTCTCTGCCTCTGCATCCTCGCTGCCTTCTCAGCTTCCATGCCCGGGCCCCTGGGAGTCCTGGCTTGGGGCTGGGCATGTGGCTCAGTGACAGGGGATTTGCCAGAGTGAGGCCTTGGGTTCCATCCCCAGGAATGAGGAAGAAAAAAGCAGCCAGAAGAGTGTTTCCTAACCGATCCCCAGCAGCCCCTCTTGTGGCTTCAGGGTGCCAAGTGCGCCCTCTTCCCATAAGCACCCCACTTCTCAGGGCTGGACTGGAGGGCAGCCTGGCCTTCAGCCTCCCTATGTAGTCTGGGTCCATCCGGAAGCCTCTACCCACTGCTGTCCCCTGAAGGCTCTTCCCGACCTCCTGAGGGGTCTCAGGCAGCCAGAACAGCTCAGCCATGTAGGTCCCCAGTCCTCCTGTGGCATCTCATGACCCTGACTCTGAAGAGAAAGGAGCCTGGCCTCTACCCTCTCTGAAGCCCATGAAGCCAGGTCACTGTCCCCTGGGTCCTCAGTGAATTCTGGGGGAAGAACAATGTGGCAGCATTGCCCTTGGGTCTCGTTGTCCCTGGCACTAGAAGGCGAACCGAGGCAGACGCATGGCTGAGGGGCCTTTACCTTGCGGCCCTGGGCGTTGTCTGGGAGGTAGCACTGGCGGGGGAACCCTCTGGCGGTGAATGGCTTCCCAGGGTTGGGGTGCTCAGGGCCCTGTAGGAGGAACACAGGCTGCTGCAGAGGCTGATGGGCGCAGAGCTGCTCCATCAGCCCGGGGCCTTCCTGACTGGGTCTGCTCCTGCATTCAAGCTACAGACCTGGTCCCTCCAAAGGCCCGCAGGGAGCAAGGTCTCCCACCCACACCACCCACACCCGCTCTCCCTCAGACCTTCGAGGATCTGCCTGGCATGCGACCCCACCTGCCAACCTCCTCTTTTCCAGGTGACTCCAGGAAGCCTGCAAGGGCCAGAGTGGACCCTCCTGCTTCTCTGGTAACCCTCTGGGCACTGGGCTCTTGGGCCTTCCTCTGTCACCCCACACACTTCACAGGCTCAGCAGGCTGCACCTGGCTCTATGAGGTGGCTGAATAGGTGCCTCCCCTGGGTGACAAACTGATGAAAGGGGGAAGGGGGAACGAGATGGGCCTTGCGCTCTGCCCTCTACTGCTCAGCCCAAGCCCACGCACAAATCACAATCCTCTATGCTGCAGTGTTTCCAAACTGAGCCATGTGGAAATGGAAGGAAACCAGGAGAAAGGCATGTGACTCAGCCTCACTCCAGCTCCTGGGCCCCTCTGTCCAGGCGGGGTCCAACCCGCCACCGAGAGCTAGGGCCTGATGTGGATTCCCGACTCCCGGCCCAGGCCTGAATCTAGTTCCTTCTTCTCAGTACAAGGGTCTGTCAGGCATGAAGTGATTCCACCCAGGTCCCTGCGGGCCCCCCGTGTGGCAGGTCCCTTACCTGGATGCCGTGGGGAATGCTGTAAACTATGAGTATCGTCCCGCAGTCCTCATGGCCAGGCAGTGACACCTGGAACCTGAACACCTCCATCTTCCCCCGGGGCTGGGTGCCAGTCTTCTCCCCATAGATGGTTTTGCAGGAGGGACACTGCAGACTGCCGTCCTGGGATGAGGCAGATGCAACAGTCTGAGACAGTCACTTGCCCTAGGTGGCAGAGGAGGCCACTGGGGACCTAGCTGCAGAGCCCACCCAGTACCCAGGAAGCCTCCTCTCCCAGAAACTGGCTTTCAACGAGGTGTCAAAAGGCAAGTTTGAGAGCCAGATGTGGTGGCGCATGCCTGTAATCCCAGCATTTAGGAAGCTGAGGCAGGAGGATCACTGTGAGTTCAAGGCCAGCCTGAACTACATAGCAAGACTCTGTCTCTCAAAAAAAAACCAAAACAAAAACCAAAAAGAACACCAAAAAGTAAGTTTCACATCACAGTCTCATGCAATTCTCATAAAGGGGTAAGAAGACATCAAGAGACGGGCCAGGAGGGAAAGTCAGGTTCATGAGCGTCTCCAGCCTTATCACCTCTAAAATCAAACAGACTCTGCAGTGATCTGTGGCTGCTGCAGGTCGGTGGCTGAGGTCGCACAGGGTGCCACACAGATGCCCAGGCCAGGCCGGACAGCTGTCATGGGACTTGGCTCCCTCTGTCCTCCCAATCTCTGCCCACTCTGGTGCCCAGGGGTCAGCACTGAAGAATGCACAGGACTCTGTGTAGAGGGGACCCAGATGACTGTGGGGTCCCCCGAGTCTTTCCCTCACCAGCACAGAGCCGACAGCAGAGGGTTGTCACAGGAAGATGTGAAAGGCTTGGAAGTGCCAAGGGTGAGACAGAGCCTGCAGCTTAGGAGAGTGCAGTGCCTCCCCACGCCTGGCTGGATAGCTGGGGTGCCCAGCCTCATTGGCCCCTTCCTAAAGCACGGGCAGGACTGGAAGAACCAACAGGGTCTCCAGAAAAGTCTCCAAGCTAGCTCTAGGCCCTGTCTTGCCAGGAGCGACCCCATACCTGCCACCCAGAGCCCAGCAGCAGAGCCCATGTGGCTGCAGGACAAGGACCACAGCCATCTCAGGGCTTGTCAGAGGCAGCAGGTCGCCTCCGCCCACACCCAGCCACCTCACGAACCTTGGTCCCATTGGAGTACATGGCCAGCAGGCACAGTAGGTGGAAGGCATGGCTGCACTTGGCGAGGCGGCCCACGGCCACAGGCCCAAGGGTCTTGCTGTCAGTCACGTCACTGTACCCAGAAACCACAGACAGCTTCTCCATGCAGATCATGCAGTCCTGGGGGACCAAACACAGGGCATGCTTGCCAGGCTGGCTGGGCGGCAGTAGGGCAGCTTTGCAGGGGAAGGCTGTTGTCTGTTCCTGGGGTGGGGAACACAGAGGAATCGCCAGGACTTGTGCCTGTGAGGGGCTAAGCTGAAGCAGGGGCCTGACAGGCAGTGGGAACAGCAGGATGGAGAGGACAGGAGGAGGAGAGGCTTGGAGTTGTTTTTGCCAAGGACATAGGGGCAGTCCTTGGGATGGGCATCGCAGGTGAGGGAAGAAACATGAAGAGCACACAGGCAGCTCAGGGGCACTGGGTAGATGAGGGTGGATGAGACCAAGCCTGGGAAGGACCAGATGTGGACCACCAGGCTCAGAGCGAGCTGCCTGGTGGCCATGAGGACAGAGGAGCCGCCCACGGTTGGGAACACAAGGCCAAGAGAAAGAGTGGTCTGGGGAGGTGCACAGAGAGGCTCTGGGAAGGGAGGGGATGTGAGAGGACCTTCAGGCTTCTGTTCCAACCTTTCCTACCCAGATTTCCTCATATTCAACTCTCAGGACCAAGCAGCATGGGAAGCCCTTGGCTCTACACTCCACTCCTGACCTTGAACCCTATTCTAGGACCTCCAGGAGTCCCCAAGATGTGGCTCACCACAGCAAGGACTTGGCAGGCCATTAGTCACAGGAACCCTGACCAGCACTCCATCAGCCAGAAGGAGAGGAGCACCACCTGGACAAGGGTACCTTGCTGGGCAGGGTCCAGAGCCTTGGTGCTGGGACTCCTGGAACCTGGGTGGCCTCACGCAGGATACACAGAGCTGCCCTTTTTTTTTTGGCAGTACTAGGAATTAAACCCAGGGCCTTTGCAATGATCTACATTCCCATCCTCTTTTTTATTTTGAGACAAAATAAGACTCAACTAAGAGACTAAGGCTGATCTTAAAGTTGAGATACTACTGCCTCAAACCCTCCAGAGTACTGGGATTACGGGCCTGTGCCACCATGCTTAGCTTGAGAAATTTTTCTCAGGACCACAGCTCATCCATGAGATGGGAATGACAGGTCTCAGGAGCCCTAGCCACATTGTCTTGGCGTTCCTACTTCCCACTGGAGGCTGGAGCTGAAACCACAGAGCCTGGAGCATGGCGCCTGTCCCAGAGACACCTGGGAAATACCCTGGGAGCCGAGCAGGATGGGGTCCCCATCACATGGAGTTTACTTGTCTCCAAACAAGAACCACTGAGGCATGGTGCCCAGGATGCGTACCTCATCCGGGGGTGTCTTCAGCTCTTCAGTGTAGGTTCTGATCACCTGTTCTGGCTCCAGCTTTGGAGCCCCCCCTGGAAGAGAAGGGGAAGTTAAGTGGGGTCCCAACTTGGGGAGTGATGCCAGGGAGGAAGGTGGACAGGCAGAGGTCCAAGCTGCAGGAGAAAATGTTAGCAGGGCTGAGTTGGAAGGTTAGCGTGCAAAACAGGACACTCCAGCCCCACCAGGCCACCTGCATGATGCTGGCCCAGACGGGAGCCCTGGAGGCGGCGGCGGTGGTTGAGGGTGAGGAGAAAGAGAGCAGTGGGTGAACCTGTCCTAGCTATACCCCAGGAATCTCTACTGGCCCTGTGGAGGATCCCAGAAACGTCCAACAGCAGCTTTGTGGACAAACTGCCCCTAGACCGTTCTGGAGTTTGGTTTATCCAACCTTCACCACTCTTTTTTTTTTTGATACCAGGGATCAAACTCGGGTCCTTCCACTTGCGAGGCAGGTGGCAGAACCACTGAGCTAAATCCCTGGCCCCAACCTGTACCACTCTTCCATGCTGATTTCAGTGAAAGAGGCGAGTTCTGAGTCCACCTGTCCTAGGAGCCTAGCACACATGGGCATGTTGTGCCCCCTGCAGACAATGCCACAGTGCCACTGTCTCATGCACCACCGGCTCAGAACTAGGAGAAGCACCCTGACTGCCCCCCACTTGGTCTCCAGCCACATGCATGAAGGTGGGGGGAGACCATCCCTCCACAGACCCTCAGCCCTGCCCAAGGACAGGAGCTCCCAACAAGAGCATGGCATAGCTGGGGGCTTCCAGGCAGCGGCAGCAGCAGGATCACATGGCATTGCAACCAAGCCCAGGCAGGGGCAGAAGGCAGGAGCAGGGGACCAATGCAGCTTGGAAGCAGCCCCAGGCAGGGCTCCTCATGTCATCTTGGCCCCACCCCATCTCTGAGACCAGAAGGACTTCCTGGTTTGAGCCTATGCTCACGGCCCTCAGCCTCTGGCTACAAAGATATAAATCTAAGGGCTTAAACAAATGAACCCTCTCCAGAGATGGCTGGTGACAGGTATCTGGGAAGTGGCTTGGTGTAGGAGAAGGGCTAGCATCAGGGAACACTGGGCTTGATTCTGGCTCTCACGCTGTGACCAAATCCTACCACCTCCAAGCCCCAGTTCCCTGAGCTAAGAGTAGAAGCCCAGTACCTAAAAAAGTGTCACTAGTACAAGGCTTCAGCTGCTAGCACCTGAGAAGGGCAGAAACCAGCAGAGGACACCACATGTGGCCACTCATACCTACCTCCATCCCCAACCTCACACACTCCCCACACTGACCACCCCCCCCACGCCACATACACACCCGTACCCCATACAGACTTCCAGAAACCATACCCTGGTCACTGGTGAGAAAGCCAGGCCAAAACAATGACCACAGGCACAAGGTAGCCACGAGTCAGCCAGGACGCCCCACCCAGAGGGAGCCTTTCCTTTTAGAAGCCCAGTGTCTACAGGCCAGGCTGCAAGGGGCCCAGGGACACCCTCTTCAAGGAGCAGGTCCTCAGGTCAAGTACAGCTGGCTTGGCACCGACCCCTCGCCCAGGTGGCCATTCAGAACTGAAGGGACCTGCCATTAGCCACCCTTCTTAGCCGGGCATGGTGTTGGGTTTGATCCCCAGTACCACACACACATACAAAAGCTGGCCAGGTGACTGTCAACCCCACAAAAGGGACATCTGGGCCCAGGAAGGCCAGAGGATCTACTGGGGCCCTGTTTCTTCCAAAACAGGCTGGGTGCCCAGGCTGCTGCCCTCTTGTCCGGCCCACACCCATCTCCACCAAAGCAGCTAAGAGCAGCCTGTGTGGAGCCCAGGGCTGGGGTGAGGAGCCCTAAAGCCACCTCTCCCTGGATACTACTCCTGCTCTATGGGGTGGGGATCAGATAGGACAGGTCATGATCAGAGTAGCTATCACTGTGCTTTGCCTGTCCTTCCTAGTCCTCTCCAGCCAACCTATGCTGCAGGCACTGCTCATGCTGGAGAAGTCACAAAGCCAAGGGTGGCTTGAGCTTCGATAGCAACCCAGGCTGGCAGGGCCCCAGTCATCCCTGCACACTACTGTGCCACCCCATAGAGCATCAGAACAGCTCAGAACTTACTACGAAGCCAGCCTTATCACACACGCCATTCCTTCCATGGCTCTGAAACCCCTTCTTCCCAGGGCCATACGATAGGCAGGGCAGCGGTCAACACAGAACCTACCAAGTGACCCAGCTCTGGGAACTACAGCAGGGGCCTTTCCTGAGACACACACCAGCCCAACTGGAGGGACAGTCATCCCATCATCTCTAGCCATGCCCGATCTGTACCTTGATGTTTACAGGAACCTTGGGAACAAGCCCATCTTGTTCCACTGTGCCTGGAAAACAAGATTCCCAGAAGCTATCTCTGCTGCCTAGTGAGGGCAGGGAGAAAGGGCCACAGGGAGTTGGGCAGGGCTGGGGAGGTCAGAGAAGAGCAATTTGCGCGGGAGAGTTGGAGGCAGCGAGACTCGGAGGAGGCTTAGCAGAGGCCAGAGAGCATGTGTGAACAGGAACTACCTTTCACGGACATTTTCCTTAGTTTCTTAACTGAGCTGTGACTTTTAGAGGCCAGGCGGGAGGCGGGAGGGCTGGCGGGCTGGGGTGCGCGGCTAAGACACACGGGGAGTCCAATGGCTGACATCAGCACACTCGTCATGCCTGCACGGGTGCGAGATCAGACATGCAGAGGAGAAACATTAGAAGGAGCACTTGGCACACGACACCTGCAAACTGCCGAGTCCGAGGTGGCAGCAAGAATGGCTCCCAGGACCTATAAATCTGGAGAATCTGGAGGCTGCCAGGACTGCATTCCAGGCTGGTAACCAGGCCTGGTCACCAGTGTCCAGCTTCAGGTCCCCAGGTGTCTGCACAAGCACTTGCCTGGCCTATCCCTAGAGCATGCAGGGGGCCAAGGCCCATTGCTATAGGAGAGCAGAGGAAAAAATGCCACCCCAGGAAGATGCCTGAGCAGTTCTGGGTGGCATCGCCCCCTATCAGGTGCAGGGATGGAGACCAGATTCAGCAACATGGCAGGGCAGAGCCAAGCTGCAGAAACAGGGATGGGCCTCCCCAGCAGGGCTGGCTTCAAGGGCTCAGTCTCACCAGTGACCCCTGGCACCTCCAGGCCTTACCACACCCTCTTGGGTTGTGGTCACACTGCCTCCTGCAGGGTGCTGTCTGCTTTCCACACCCCATGTGACCTATCTAGGTGACAGGACTTCAGTGACATTGCTGAGGTGGGACCGTTGCCCCTGGGGACTGCTCCTACACTGACGGAACCCAGGGCCCTCAGCTGTGGCTTCTTTCACTGGTGCCACCAGAGAGGGAGCTGCAGCAGGCCACTGTGCATTCACCAGGCTGGCCACTGTGGCCTCCACAAGAAGAACAAAGGCTCTCAACTGGGCCAACATGCCCAGTTGGGGACAGAGGCAGAAGCTAGCCACTGGCAGCCTGGCCAGCATAGCTGAGTCGGGCAGGGGATATTATGGTGGCCATTCAGCCAGAGACCAAAGTGCACATTGGAAGACCCAGGTTCGAGCCTGGGCTCTGATGGGACTGCTGCTGGCTCACAGAAATGCCATTTGCTTCCCAAGACTGTTGGTGGGTTCAGATGTAACTAACTCCCTTGGGAAATAAATGTTAGAGGGACAGAATGACAGCTGGCACAGGTGGCTGAAAGATGGGACAGACCAGAAAGAGGAGCAGTGTTTCTTAAGAGAACCCAGAGGCTTTGTATTGACCATGTCCTCTGATGGGAACATGTCCCCTGCCAGTGCCCCACTTAGGTCTTAAGCACCACCTCTGAGAAGGTCTTAGCCTCCCAGACCACCCTGTGGATCGGACCGTGTCCCCTGCCCACTCCCACCTTCTTCACCCTGCTTGTTTATTTTCTCAGCATTTTCACAGCTGAAATCATCCATGCACCTGCTAGCTGACTATCTTTCCCTCAGCACGAATCCCACTGCTGTCTGTCCAGCACCCGGGCAGGTATGATCTAGAGGAGGCACAGATTTGTGTCTGCTGAGGAATGAAAACATCCCTAGGGCCACTATTGCCAGCCAGCGTCACGACACTTCTGCCACATCCAAGACAGGACCCAGTCCCCTGAACTCTAGCCAGACACCAGTCTCAGTGCAGTCACCTGAGAGAAAGCAGTCTTGCTCCATGGTTCTAGCTTCCCGTGAGAGGCCTGAAAACCACCCTATATCTGAGACATCACAGAAACAGCAAGCAATGGCTGGGATGGGGTGGGGGCCACTGAGCAGGCCAGTTCATCTCTCTCAGCAACAGAAGCTCAGGGACAGCACCAAAGCGCCTGAACAGCTCGGACAGCAGCCATGCTTTTCCTGAGGGCATTCTCACCCCAAACAGTGCAGCCCCATTCAAAGACTCTCAACCCCAAATACTCACTAGCACCCCTTTTGGAAACCAAAGGTCAGCCTTTCACTAGGGACCAGGGTGCAGAGCCAAGCTGGTCCTCCAATGCCCTGGCTTCCCTACTCCCTGCCCAGTGTCACTCCTCCCAGGCTGGCGGGTCCTGGGCAGGTTCCTGAGCAGCAGTGCAAGATGCAGCCCTGGCTGCAGATGCTGCTTCCTCCTTGGCAGGCAGGATGTGAAGAAGCTGGCCCCAGCCCCACAGGCTGGCCCCATGCCACAAAGGTGCGGGCTGGGCGATGTGCACCAGGGGAGCGGCACCTGGAGGCACCATCACTGGGAGGCACAGCTCCTCCAGCCCACACAGTCCTGCCACAACATGACCACCTGGTCGTACACTGACCTGCAGAAACCCGTCTCCAAATGCTCATCTCCCTGTGGCTGGGTGTGGTATATTCCTGAATCCATAAACGTGGCTCAGGTGAGAGAGGACACTCTCAGCCTATGCTTCATTCCCTGGTGCCCTAGAAAATGGTCCCACTAGCAAGTATCAATCCCAGAGCCTTGGATTAATTGACTGATCAATTGATTTAGCAGTGCTGGGGATTGCACCTGGGGCCTTCAGACTGAGCTGTAGCTATATCCCCAGCCCTTTTTATTTTCAATTGAGACAGGGTCTTTTTTTTTTTTTGGTACCGGGGATTGAACTCAGGTCCTTGCGCTTGCGCAGCAGGCAGCGAAACCACTGAGCTAAATCGTCCCCCCGGCCCTAGACAGGGTCTTGTTAAGTTATTAAGTAAGTCACCAAGGCTGGGCTCCCCTGAACTTGCCACTCTCCTGCCTCAGCATCCCAGAGTGCTGGAATTACAGGCATTAACACCACGTCCAGCTTGGAGCCTTAAATTTATCAGGGATGGCAGTCTAGCCACCGACACCAGTCTCCCGTATTTCCCAGCTAGAACCAAGTTTCTGAACTTTTGGGGTGTTTCCCCGAAGTAAAAGAGGTTAAAATACTTGCCTAGGGGCTGGGGATGTAGTTCAGTGGTAGAGCATGAGGCCATAGATTTCATCCTTAGCAATGCAAAGAAATAAAAAGTAAAAGAAAGAAAAATAAAAACCTGCCCTCCTCCAGGATTTCTGTGAGAGTAGAGGTTATGGTGACATTGAAATAAGCAGGGACGCAGCCCGGAGAGAGTCCTCAGCTTCAGGGGAGGTAGATGGCTAGTGTTACTTGATGCCCAGGCAGGCCTGAGAGCCACTGAGAGAAGTGACTTGAATCTGTGTCACAGCCTCAGTGAACACACCATCAAGTCCTGCCAGCATGAGGGCCATGTGGGTGCCTGGCCTGTTTATGGGTAACCTTTCTCCACCAGCAGAGCCCTATACCCTCATACTAATGGACTCACTCACAGCACCAATGCAAATGTCCCGAAAGTGGGCAGGAACTCTCTGGTCAGCATTTGCCATTCTCTCCCCTGGGACCAGCAGAGGCTGAAGGCCGGGCAGCTGCTGCAGCACCAGAAGCACATGCTGGGTGCTCTCCAGCTCCTCGATCTCCCTACCCTGCCCCCTCCCCCGGCTTTCTCCACCCCTCCTGCTGTCCCTCTATAGGTCCTGTCCTCATTGCTCCTCATCCAGCAGCCCCTGCCCCTCCCTCCCTTGAGGGGCGAAAGACCTCATCTCCTCCAGACTCCCCCCTGAGATGTACACCCACACTCTTGCTGTCCCTGGGACATTCCACTTGTCTATTCCACTGCCATCACCACCCGAAGGTCCACCAGACTCAGGAGCACCAAAGCATCATGGGAAGAGCCCAGATCCTGAACCAGAACATCAAGGGTTGAGTTCCCAGCTTTTGAAATTCTCAGGGCTTCAGTTCCATCAAACGTAAAGTGGGAATAAGAGTCTCCACCTCACGGAGCTATTTAGGGATGAAACACACAGGCATGTGCAGGAGCCCCTTGTCACTCGTCTGAATTACTGTCGTGATGACCACAGGACTGCGACAATAGGACCCTGCTGCAGGCCTTCCACCTCCCTCCTCACCACCTCTCCAGCGCCAAGTCGGAAGGCTCTTCCCTCCACACCCTTCTACCCCTGACTCTGCCCAGGTGTGTGGCCAGGTTCCACACGGCCTCCTGCCCAGCCCTGTCCGTCTAACCACGCTGTGCTGATGTGGACCTGCCAAGAACAAATTCAGTCACCAATTCCCCTGCATCAGCTGCAAACCATGAAAGTTTGTCGCACTGATCCACCTTCCTTTTCATATACTTCACGCCACCCACAAGCTACTATGAGTAATTTTTGTGGCCCCCCAACACCAGAAGAGGACTTCACAGAGTAAGTGCCAACACAGAGGTAGCAAGCAATCTAAATGGGCCCAAAGGTGTTTACTCAAAGCCAGACAAGATGTAAGTACAGCCACATGGCTGTAAGAACCCCAAGCGTGCACTGCCTAAAGCATTTCAGGACAGAAAAGTGGTTCTAACTGTAGTTCTTTTTTTTTTTGGTGGCCCTGGGGACTGAGCCCAGGGCCTTTGAGCTGAGCTACATTCCCCAGCCCCTCTCTTCCTCCCTCCTTCCTTTCTGATTTTTTTTTTTTTGGTACTGGGATCAAACTTGGGATTTTGCACTTGCGAGGTAGGTGGCGGAATCACTGAGCTAAATCCCTGGCCCCATCCATCCATCCACCCATCCATCCTTTCTTCCCTTTTTCTTTTCCTTTCTTTCTTTCTTATTTAAATTTTGAAGCTGGTTCTTGCTAAACTGCTAAGTTACCCAAGCTGTGCTTGAACTTGTGATCCTCCTGTTTCAGCCTCCTAGAATGCTGGCACTATAGGCATGTGCCATCACATCTGGTTTCTAACTGTAATTTTTTTCTGTGATTTAATTCAATGCAAAAAATGTAAAAGGGCCAGGATTGGCGGCACACACCTGTAATCCCAGTTACTCAGAAGGCTGAAGCAGGAAGATCACAAATTCAAGCCCAACCTGAGCAACACAGCGAGGCCTTGTATCAAAAACTAAAAAGGGCCAAAAAAAAAAAAACAAAACTAAAAAGGGCTGGGGTGTAGCTCAGTGGTAGAGCACTTGCCTAGCATATGCAAGGCCCTGGGTTCCAACCCAATACCATACATACACACACACACACACACACACACACACACGCACACACAAATGGAAAAAAACTTTAAAAAGATGCGAAAGGTCCACACCAGGGTGCTGTCATCAGGCTCCACTCCCCCAGAGGGCTGGAGGAGGGGCAGCTGGGCTCACTCCCCAGCACTACAACATCACCAGAAAGAAGCACTGCTCTCCAGGAGCCCCTCAGGGTTTGGCCAAAACCCGAGGACCCAGATGGTGGCGAGCCCCACCCCTCCGACCCAGCCCTGTGGGGCAGTCTGTTCAGGGCACCTACCTGCGAGCGCTTGCTGGACCTTGCTGGGCTTTGACATCTGCACGGGCACAGTGGCAGGAACGATCCCAAGGCTGCTGGAGGGACCGCTGGGGAGGGAGGCACTTGGGGAGAGAAGAAAGCAGAGCTGAGTGTGCGGTGCTATCTCCGAGGGAGCAGGACTGGGGCTGAACAGAGAGCTGCTAGGCTTTGCCGTGTCCACTTTCCCCCGCCCCTGGGTGAAGGAGACCCTGTTCTGTTTTCAGGGGGACTTGAGACTCTCAGGGCAATCCCAGAGGAGGAGCTCACTAGCTTCATTAACACATGAGGCCCTCAGGGCTCCTGTGCAGAGGGGAAACCAGCAGAGGGCCCTTCTTAATGAGCCATACTGACTAGGGACAGGGCAAGTCCGTATCAGGAACTCTGACGCGATGCTCCCAGAAGGATCTAACAGCATTTCCATGGGATTCCTGCCAAAACTGTACCATCTCGTTCAAATCATAGGAAACTATCAAACAAACCCAGATGAAGGACACTAGACAAAGCATCTCTTCAGGGTGGCAAGGGTATGAAAGATGAAGTGACTAGACTGGTGCCAAGAGAACAGGAAGAATGACAAGTGTTGCAAAGTGGGACCCTGCAGAGGGTCCAGGGACACAAGGGGGCAGGTGTGGAGAACTGGAGAAAAATTGGAAAAAAAAAAAAAAAAAAGCCTTGAGTTTAGTTCATACTGTCACACCACCAGTACTTAATTAATTTCCTTAGAGGGCAGTGCGGCCAGGGTGTGCTCATCCCCAGCACTGCAGAAACCATGGACATTGCCACCTCAAAACCCTGCACCATCTTTTGCCTAGAAGACAAGGAGTGAGGGAGACATAGAAACTTCCGTACTATTTTTGTAACTCTCCCATAAACCTAAGATTGGTACAAAGGAAAAGAATTGTTCTTGACATTTTAAGTAACGAGGGCTCTGGGGCCAGAGCTATAGTTTGATGACAGCACTTGCCCAGCACATGGAAGGTCCTAGGTCCAATCTCCAACATCACAAAAATAAAATTTATTTTTTAAAATGAAGGTTTTGATTCCCACAGCAACTATATTCAGTTGAGCTCCGCTTTGAGAACCCTTAGCAGAGGAGGCCTGAGTTCCTGCCAGCGGTTCCTCCTTCCAATTCCTGGGTCCTCTGCCTGAGATGATGAAATATGAAGGTTATGAAACCCTCCCACATGGTCACCACGCTGGGCTCCTCAGCAGAGGGCCTTTGTTTCTAACCCAGAGCAGGCCTGCTGCTCAGCCAATAGGGACTGGCCCCACTCAGCGACCCTGCCAGCTGCCAGCAAAGCAGCCACTGCCTCTTGGGCCGCCCTGGGTCCTGCCCCACCCTCGGTCACAGTTACAATCCTGTGCCCAGGTACTACAAGGAGCAAGCCGACCTCATTCGAACCAGGAACCCTCACACTCAGCCACAGCTGAGGGCACCAGGGGCTCCTATGGGGTCTGGAGTAGGACAGGTTCTCTGGTATTTGCCTGAGTGAAGAAAGGTTTTGTTCAAAATTTATTTTTCCCCCTTCGGTACGGAGGATGGAACTCAGGACCTGGCGCTCGCAAGGCGGGGGCAGCGCCACTGAGCTAAATCCCTGGCCCTTTGTTCGAATTTCTTGGGAACGTTCTTCCCAAACAAGATAGCCCATGTGGCTGGACTAGCAGATGAGCAGCTTCCTGCCCTCCTTAGCTACTCTCAGCCCAAAGAGAAAGGCAGATATGGACCTACACTTGCCTGGTAATGCGGAGAAGGCTGGGAGCTGGATACCTGGGCTGTCTTGGTTCCACTGAACTGTGTCATTAGGGGCAAGCCCCACTTCTTCCTGCACCTGTTCCAACTTTTTTTTTTAGTACTGAGGATAGAACCAAGGTCACCACTGTGAACTATATCTCCAGCCCTTTTTATTTTCATTTTTCAGACAGGGTCTTATGAAATTGCTAAATTGCCCATGCTGATTGAACTTGCCAGCCTCCTGCCTCAGCCTCCCAGAATGCTGGGATTATAGGAGTGCACCACCACATGTGGCTTAACTTTTTCTTCTCATGCCCCTGATAGCCTTTGTGAGTGACTCAGAGGTATCATAATTGAACCTACTCATGACTCCATCTCAGGCCTCCCAGGCAAACCCTCAGGGAGCACTGAGCTTCAGCCCTTAGCTAGCAGGCCAGAAAACTGAAGCTTCTCTCAGCAACTCCACAAAATGAGCAAGGATGTGGTAGGCTGGGGGGAGGGGAGGGATAAGCCCATGGTTTCCCCCAAGAGATTGGGTCCCTGGTGGCTCCTCCCCACAGAACACCCAGGAAATGGAATCCTCCCTCCCAGAAAATGGGGGAGGCCTGACTTGAGGGTCTGTCACCAAGGGCTGGAGCACAAAGCAGCTCACAGTGAGGCTTCCAACAGGAAGCCCCCCACGGCCCCAGCTGTCCACCCCCACCAGGTCCACCTTCTGTAGAAAACCCTCCAACATCACTACTGCCCCGTATCACTCTCCAGTCCCTCCTCATCTGTGTCTCTGCTGTGGTGAGCCGGAACCAAGCCTTACCAAGATACAGCAGTTCCCAAGATGGGAACTCAGAAGACAACCTCAGGGCTCTTTGATCCCTGCCACCATCCTCAGAGGGCTCACACTCAGACTGCTCCCCAAAGTGGGGGACCCTTCTAAGTGCCCTTCTCTGAGAGTCCCTCTAGTCCTTGCTTGTGCCCCGCCCCCCATTCCTGGTCTTTCTACTAGGCCCTCCCTGGCTTTGCTGTGGGGACCACCTCCGAATAGAGCCAAGCACACAAAACTTGGGAACTTTTTAGTGTTTGAGGTAGACAGGATCTGACAGTCATAGGCAAGTGGCAGATGAGGAGGCTCTCCAGAGAGGAAGGAGATCCAAAGTGTCTACCCCACCCAATTCCCCTGAGATGTGGGCCACAGTCAGCACCAACTCAGGACACTGATGACATGTATAGCATGAGGACCCACGCTGTGAGGTTCCAGATCCCCCAGTCCTGGCACCCAATCAATCCCCATCTTGAGCTTCAATTTCCCTATAGCATCAAAATAATCCCAGAAGGTCCCAGAGCAGTAGAGGTTCAATCTGAAGCCCAGGATAAATGCCCCAGGCTCCCCAGATCTCTGAAGGGCAGAGGGAACAAAGGTAGGCTTTTAAATCCTGCAGTCAGAGCAAAGGGAAACCCAGAAACTGACCAGTCCAACAATCCCTTAATCACGAGAGGTAAACAACGTTGGTAAGGATCAGGGCTGATCCATGGGCCCACAGCAAGTTGCTGCCAGGCCCCACCTAAACCCGTGATTCTAATCACACAGCCAAGACAGCCACGGCCAGATCCCCTGGCCAGCAGCAGCAGGAAGTAGTCCTCTCAGAGGCCAGGACAGCAGTGCAAGGCCACCACAGATGCAAGTAGGGCCATTTGGAGAACACAGAAGTGACAGGCTGAACCACAGCCCTGACTTTCAAAGCTGTTGGTCATGATCACCACCCAAGTCATCCAAATGCTATGTGAGGTGTGTCACACCTGCTATTACAGACAGGAGTGTGCATGACATGCTTTGCAAAGTTTTCCACCCGATATCAGAACAGAAGTTTTGGTCCTTAAAGGGATAAACTTCAGCTACGAGGCAAACTTAAAGCCAGCAGCTCAGTTACAGATGATACAGCTTGTCATGTATTACTGCACATCCCCAGGGGGCACAAGGAAATCACAAAGCCAGTTTCTGCCAAAGCCTGGGATGTCATCAGCTCACATAGCAGCTCCTGTCGTCAGTGGCAGCAGGTGGTTCTCACTGCCCTACCCGGTCTGCTACCTCTCCCCCTCATCCTTCTTTCCACCAGATGCTGTAGGTATTCACATGGCTTTAAGAAGCTGACTGCAGCCCTAGGGAGAACAAGGTGCCAGGAGTTCTCAGTTCTCCCAGCACCACTGGGGTAAGAGGTCAGGTGACAATGAAGCCCCTCTGGCTTTGGAGCCTGGCAGAGGAGGGTGACTGAGGAGCACGGGCCAAGCTACAGATCAGGCCTGGGAAACACCTGTTTCAAAGCCTGGATAGGCCCATGCAAGTAAAATGATAATTCCTCCCAGCCCCAGGAAAGTGGGCGAAACAGGTAGGGTTCCACACCCACCCTGGGAGGCAGGCTGCCTTGAGGCCGTGTCAACTAACACAGCCAACTGGCCTGGTTCCCCCAGCTCCCAATGCAGGGCAAGCAGCAGCTCGAAAGGCTGCTGGCACCAGGCTGAACCATCGCCAGCCCAGTAGGCACCTTTCTAACACTGACCTGGCCTGTGGCAGTAGAGCCCAGTCAGTGTCTGCAGGTCTCAGGTGAGAGGGGTAGAGCCTGACAAATTATTAGGGGATACCAATGGGCATCCTGGGTCAGAGGGAGCCAAGCCTCACTGATTCAACTCCAGAATCCTAGTTATAGCACTGTTTAACAGTTGGTCTCAAAATAATTTATAAGACCACGGGGGGGGGGGGTGCATGCCTGTAATTCCAGCACTCAGGAGGCTGAAGCAGGATTGATGCAAACTCAAGTTCAGCTTGAACTATGCAGTGAGACCCTGTCTCAAAAAACAAACAAAAAGGCTGGGTGTGGTGGTGCACACTGTGATCCCAGCACTTGGAAGGCTGAGGCAGGAGGATTGCAGCAAGTTCGAGGCCAGCCTAGGCTACATAATGAGTTCAAGCCCTGTCTGAACTGCAAGACTCTGTCTCAAAAAAACAAAACAAAACAAATCAATCAATCAATCAATCAAAGAATAATAATTAGTAAGAATTTAAGGCTAGGTGCAGTTCAGCACCATCCTGGGCAATTTAGGGAGACCATTCTCAAAATAAAAATAAACAAGGGCTAGAGATGGTGCCCCCATGGTAGAGCACATACCTGAGTTCAATTCCCAGTGCTGAGCTGGCAGACAGAACACACTGGCTCCCTGACTCACATGGGGGTGAGGGATCTTGGAACCCTACTTGCTCAGGTCCATGTAAAAGTCCACAGAGGGCCCACTGACACCTTCATGGGCTCCCAATTCCCAGAATATTTCCAATACATGCTCCTACTCTGGAAGAAGTTGCCCTGAAAAACCCTGACAGACCCAAGGCCCACTCACTTCCACGTCTACCAGGCCCCTCCTCATTCACTGCCCCAGTGCCTCTGCTCCCTCCTCATTCCACCTTCACAACAGCTTAAGGCCTCTCCATGTGTTCCACATGCCTTACTCTTGGGGGCTGGGTTTACTCCTACTTCTGCCACTTTCTGGCAGTGTGGCCAACCTCACAAGCCCCTATGTACCCTTCCATAAACAGAGGATGGCACCTACCTTAATGCCTCTGTGAGGACCAATGAAATCACTCACACAGCATCGCATGTAACAGAGTACCTGTCACACAGTGTGCCCTACAGAAGCTCACAGCCTCCTTGGAAACTCTTCTGAAGAGGTCTAGATGCTCAAGAGGCCACCCACAAGGTCACTGTCACCTTGGGAAGCTTCAGGTTTCATGGTGACAAAGCAGCATGGAGAGGGGTGGTGACAAGGTGGCATCAACATGATGACTGGCCATCAGTCCAGATCACAAAATGCTCTCCTCCCTGGAGACCAGGGTAGCTGCAGGCCCATGTGTTTCGTCATCACCCACCCAGGCCACTTGTCCCCAGAATGCAGCCCCCACCCCCATCACTCCCAACTCCCGGAAGCTCTCATGAGGACAAGGGGCCCCACCAGCCTGCCCAGCCATATCATGGGTGGGCCAAGGCCAGCTGACTCTCTCATGTTAAAGTGCAACCTGGTCTGGACCAGATCTAGGATTTCATCCTCCCTGACCAGGGGCTGAGAGCACCACAGGACACTCTGGGGGGACTCTACCAGCCTGCAGGTGAGGTCACCCCTGCCACCTTCTGCTGTTGGTATCCTGGCTCCCAGCTCGCCTCTGAATTAAGACTGTGGTTCACAGAACCATGTTCAGTGCCTATCCCACAGCAAGAAGCAATACACACATAGTTCCCCAGAATGTTCAAGCTTGGCACTTGCCACGCAGTACACAAGGACAGGTAAAAGGGCTATAATTTGGCTCCACAGAGCCCTATGTTCCTGAGTGCAAGGTCTGATAGGTGGTGACTAGCAAAACTAGGATCAGAGGTCAGAGAGCTCCATGGGACAACAGGGTTGTGGCACAACCAAATGAGAGGCAGCAGGGACAACCGAGGGTGTAGGTACAAATCTGCAGGTACCTGGGTGAGTCCTCCCAGGTAAGTAAAAGCAGAAGCCCACCCTGCTACCAGGGATTGTGGAGTGGACACAATGACAAGCAATAACACGAGATACCTGGCTCCACCGGAAGTGGACGGTCCAGGGACCAGGAGCTGTGGTCCCAGGTGGGACAGGCTGGAGCGGAAGAAGGGCTGGCTCCCCAGGGCGGAAGGGGCCCCACCCCAGGGGTTGGTGGCATTGAGCCTCGGTGCAGATCTGGCCCCAGAGAGCGAAGGTTTGTTGTATGGGGCAAAGGCCTGGTGAGCCCCAAAGACGACGGCAGTCCTGTGGGAGGCTTGGGGGATGGGGTATGCAGGAAGGTTGGTCATGGAGTGGCGGTAGCGGCCTGACACAGGGCCAGTTCCACTGCCATGGAGGCACTGTTGGCAAGAGCAGGCGACTCCCAAGTGGCCTGGTGGAGCGATGACAGTGGTCACTGGGTAAGGTGGCCCTACTTGGCGCCGCACGTTCCGGCAAAAGCTGGAAGTCTTGTTGGTTTGCGTGTGGGTGGCATAGTTGACAGTGTAGTTGTACCCCAGGGGAGCCAAGTCCACAAGCTGGATGCCCCTGGCCATCTGCTGCTCCAGATAGTCACAGACACTGGCTTCATAGGCCGTCCAAGAGCCGTCATCGCCCAGCCACTCCCAGGTGATACCCTGGCCTGGGGCTGAATGCTGCGGGAACAGGTGTCTACGCACAGCCCGCATGGTACCTGTTTAAAAGGAGCAGCACACATAAATAAACTGTGAATTTATTAGCCACACAGACCCCAATTTCTTTTCTTTTGGTACCAGGGATCCAACTTGGGTCCTTGCGCTGTGCAGCAGGTGGCAAAACCACTGAGCCAAATCCCTGGCCCCAGACCCCAGTTTCTTTTTTGGCAGTACTGGGGATTGAACCCAAGGTCTTTGCACTGAGGTATATTGTTATGGTTTGGGTCTAGATGTCCCCCAAAAGCCTCATGTGATCATAGGCTTGATCTCAAGTGTACGAAGCTGGAATTAATTCATGATGCAATGGTAGGCTCAAGGGCACTAGGATTAAGGGTGTGACTGCTACCTGCCCTAAGTAGCCCGAATAAGATAAAAGAGGCAGGGAGGTGCTGCTGACTTGTTACCTTTGCTGCCTTGTGTGTACCATGTTGTTTCTACTCTGCCATGCCTGTTTTTGGTCCCTGCCTTGAAGTTGGCTGATTATGGACTGAAGCCTCTACGAACTGTAAGCCAAATAAACCCCTTCCCCTTTAACTTTGGGAAACTGGTATTTTGTTTCAGCAAGAGAGAAAAGTAATTAACACATGTATCTTCAGTCCTCTCTTCTTCCCCCCAACCTTTTAAATTTTGCAACAATCTTGCTAAACCACTAGGTTGTAGAGCTCAAACTTGCCATCCTCCTGCCTAGGCCTCCCAGAGTGCTAGAATGCACCACCATGCTGCCCCCCCCCCCCCCCCGTCACCCAGGTCCTGAGGATGAACCCAGGATCTCCACACTGAGGTAAAGCGTCACCCCTTTTTTATTTTATGGAAAAGGGTCTTGTGAAGTTGCCAGTTAGACTTGAACTCATGATCCTCCTGCCTCAACTCAACCTCCCACAGTGCTGGAGTTACAGATGTCCACCCCTAAACCCGGCAAAAAAACCTTTTTCAAACAACCAAACCAAGCCTAATTATTGCTATAGGTATCCTGTCATGCTGCTCTTTGACCAAAAAGCTGGCATTAGCTATTTTTTCAGATTTAGGGGTACAGCACAGAGACTCTAGTCTCTAGCCAAAGAAACCAGGGCCCCAAAGGATTAAGTGGCATTTGCACTCCTTGGCAGGAGGTGCTGGAAACTTAAGTCATATGATATGCCTTGGACTTGATGAGGCTTTCTGAAATAATATTTTCTTCTTTTTGGTGCTGGGGATAGGATTCTGGATCTCATCTATCTAAGCACACGCACTACCACTGAGCTACACTCCCAGTGCTTAAAATATTCATAATAATTTATTAGCATGCATGAGGCCCTAGTTTCAATCCCTAGCATGGAAACACACAAACAATTTCTAATGATGAAACCTCTACATGCCACTTCTAAAAAACTGAAAACAAAAGTATAAAGAAGATGAGTGTGATGGCACACACCTGTAATCCCAGCACTCTGGGAGGTTGAGGTAGGAGGACTGTAAATTCAAGCCAAGCCCGGGCAACTAAGTGACTTAGCAAGGCAAGATCTAAAATAAAAAAATAAAAAAGGGCTAGCTAGGGTTGTAACTCAGGGCAAACCCTGGGTTCAACTTCAGCAACACCCTTCCAATATACATATCAATATACATATAAACAAAATTGACGAGTTTGATCCCTGGTACCAAAAAAAAAGAAAAAGAAAATTGAATCACTTCTAGTTCAAGCACCAAGGGGAAAATACACAGTTGATATCACAATGTATTTCTACCTGTGGGGCCTTCTAGGCACATGTGTGTACTCAAGTAGCCGACAACCACACTGAAAACAGTTCCTACTATTTCCACATATTATGCCATAAGTATTTCCAGTCTCAAACTTTGTATATCTCTATTGTTAAGTAATTCTCTTATGCCATTCTATCTGTCCTATCCCAGTGACCTGGCCGCCTGAGCTCAGACTTCAGGTTGACCCCTGGCATGCATAATGCTGCATCCCTGAGGACCACTTCTGCTAGCCCTGTGTTGCTGATCCTATCTGCTGTCTTCCTTGGTGCCTGCATCCCAGGGACCCTCACGTGCAGCCACCCCACTAGGAGCCCCGGTGTAGCACAAACCAGGGTACTGCTGACAGAGATCCTGGCAGGGATCTCCACGGTTTCCACTAGTGACTTTCTGGGCCAATAATTCTTGTTGTAAAAAACAAAACAAAACAAAACAAAACAAAAATTTCTTGTTGTAAGGCCTGTTCTGTGCACTAGAAGATACCTAGAAGCATCCCTGGCCTCTACCCACTAGCTGACAGGGTCTTCCCCCTATAAGTACCTCCAAACACTACCAAATGTCTCTGGGGACCAAAAATCACCCAATTGAAAGCCACCAGAGGGGGGAAGGACAGAGCCAAGAGAAGTTGGTGGCCTCATTCTGTTAATACCAATCAAAACACATTATAGATTAAAAACACACAAATGCTCAGAGGAACAAGGAGTGAGGTAACCTCGAGGGTCACACGGCTGACCATGGAGTGTCAGATCCTGTCAACCACCACACTGCACAACATCCTTGCCAGTCTGCCTGCCTTGACCCTCAAATCCCTGCCAGTTGGGGCAGGCCTTTTAGGTTGGGACAGGGGGGAAAGGCCAGGAGGGCCTCTGTCATGTGCTCTATAGCATCCTCTTCTATTGCAAGGTACACTTTACTTGGGTGGCAGCAGCTGTTCTCACAGCGTCTGTCTCTTGGCTGTGCCCATTTCCAAAGCAGGAAAGAAGCTACGCAAGTCACCCCCACAACCCCAGCACCCAGCGCAGACTCAGCCCAAAGCAGGAGCGACTTACCAGTGTCCTGGCGGAACTGGGTCCAGCTGGGGAGGTCAATGATGTATGGGGCCAGCGAGGGGTCAGCCTGGCCTAAGGGGATGCTGTGCGCCAGGCTGCCCAGCCCGAAGCGCTGGCCCTTCTGCTGGACAAACTGCTGCTCAATGTAGCTGCACACAGTGGCACTATAGGGGTGCCAGGTGCTCAGCCCATCCTGCCATTCCCACACAGCCACTGCCACAGGGCTAGGGTACACCTGCGCCAGGGAAGGGACTGGGGCCATGGCCATCTTCCCCAGGACTCTCTCCGCTTGCCCAGACGGCTTCACACTACTCTTGACCGCAGGCTTGGGTTCATCGCCCGAGGCCTCCTGTAGACCTGGAAACAAGACCAACACAGCAGTTACTGAGCAGATTGAGGCCCTGGCATACAGCCTCAGAGGAGGGGAAATTAAAACCCAGCTTTTCCTAACACCTTTTGAGCATTATGAACCAGGTCGAGGATCCCAGCTCTTTGCTCTGACATCCAGGAAGAATTCCAAGGGAGGCCTGCAGCTCCCCTGCCTCTGCAAGTGTTCAGGAAGATGCAGCAGGGTGGATCTGGGATGCTAACCATTAGCCCAGCTTCTATCTATCCCAGTGCCAATGACTCCCCTCCAACCCAACTATTTCCTTTATCCTTTCATACTGTCTGTTCTGTTGTCCTCCAAATCCCTGTGTGGGTAAGGTGACCCTTATTCCCACACAAGGAGTCCAAGTTCCCAGCACCAGTTTGTGAGCTGCAGATTAATACCTGCTGTGCACAGATGAAGAGACAGTATGTCAGGGGGGACCAGGGCTTTTGGGACCCGAAGGGGCAGTGGCACAGCTGGGACTCTAAGCACAGGTTCTGTTCCTCCACAAGTCCAGGCTACCCTAGCAGCATAGCTGACCACAAAGGAGGCCCAGTATTGACATTAGATGCCCCTTTAAAGCTGGGCATGGTGGCACACACCTATAATCCCAGAACTCAGGAGGCTGAAGCAGGAAGATGGCAACTTTGAGCTTAGCCTGGGCAATTTATCAAGACCCTCTCTGCTGGGCGTGATGATGCATGCCCCTTAATCCTAGTACTTGGGAGCCTGGGGCAAGGGGATTGCTGCACGTTTGAGGGCAGCCTGGGCTATATAGTGAGTTCCAGGCCAGCCTGAACTACATAGTGAGACCCTGTCAAAAAAGAAAAAAAAAAGCAGCAGCAGTGGCAGTAGCCCTCTCCCTCTCCTTTCCAGACCTCTACTATGTACATGCATGTGTGACACACATGGGTGTGAAGCCAGGCCCTGCCTTCCCGCCCCGTGAGATGGTAGCAGCCCAGCCAGCCTGCCCATTTACAGCTATGTGACTGGTGCCCAGCAGCAGCCAGGCTGGCGTGTGATCAGTGTCCTAGTCACGCTGGCTCAGAACACAGCTGGGTGGCCATGGGTGATGACACCATAACCTGCGGGCAGCCAGCCCGGCCACTGGAGGTCTGCCAGCCCACCATCACGCGGAAGCCCTGGAGCACAGACTCCTGGAGTGCGAGAACAGGGTCAGACTTACTGACAAACACCAAACATGCTCATCTGCTCCAAGCTTCGCACACTAACAAGGTGGGCATTTCTCCCACCTTAGGACAGGAAACCAAGGCTCAATAAGATGAAGGGACTCACTCAAGGTCACACATGAGCCAGGTGTGGTGGTGCACACCTGTAATACCAGCACTTGGGAGGCTGAGGCAGGAGGATCATCGCAAGTTCTAGGCCAACCTGGGCTACATAGTGAGTTCATCGGCAGCCTCAACTACATGGTGAGACCCTGTCTCAAAAAAAAAAAAAGGTCACACATCCACTACTACTAAGTGGTCACGCAGAGCGCAAATGTAGGTTAAATGGCTCTCAGGCCCATGTGCTCTGGCAGACTCAGAAAAGTTGAGCGTGGGGTGCATGCCTAGAATCCCACCACTTGGAAGGCTGAGGCAGGAGGATTGAAAGTTCAAGGTCAGCCTGGACTATGCAGTAAGATCCTGTCTAAAGGGGAAGGGGAGTGCTCAGCCTGAACTCTGTCTCAGGCTCCTGTTTAAAGAGGAAGAGGAAGAGAGGCTCACATCCAAGCAGTCACAGCTTTCCCATGCAGGACACCGAGCCAATCAGGACCCTGTTACACAATCACAATGACTTGCTCATAGGCTTGTGGCCAGCAACAAGGCTTCCACTGCTGTCCAGAGACTGCAGTGCCTATGAGGCTTCAATGAGGAGGCCACGGCCATGGCCCTAGAAGGGAGGAGAGTCTGGAGCAGCCAAGGAGAAGAGGAGGTGAGGGCCTGGTGCTGACATGCTTCATACTCACCGCGCCATCTTGACAAGGGTGCCCAGGCTCTCCCAGCTTACTTGCTTTCATTTGAAAGTGAAGACATCAACCTTTATCCTAAGTGCTTTCCATGCAGACAGCAACCACACAGCCCCAGCCCACCACAGCCAGCCAGAAGTCCTGGCCTCCCTTTCCCTGTCTCGTATCCATCCACCACTCCAGTCTGGGTGAGGGGTGGTGGCACAGGGTGCTAATGAGGACACCACAGGCAAACACAGGAGGTGCATCAGGTCTGCTGTGGCCTGCCAAGGCCTCCAAAAGCACCCAGAGCTGCCCAGGATGAGGCGTGGGTGCGCAGGGACGGCTGGCTTAGCTCAGCGCCAGCAATCAGCAGTCTCTGTAACCACATCGAGGTACAACACAGAGGCCTGGTTTCTGGGCCAATCCTCCTGAGGTGCTGCTCGCCTCTCAGACAGCTGAGGCCTCGAGTACTGTCACCCATCACCAGGTGAACCAACTCCAGAACCCTGTGAAGCAGCCTGGGACACACTCAAGCACTTTGGTACCGGGGATAGAACTTGGGTCCTTGCGCTTGCACAGCAGGCGGTGAAACCACTGAGCTAAATCCCCGGCCAACTCAAGCATTTTGGCTCAAGCTTTCCATGAAGGTATGAGCCCCACAGCCCAGAGTACAGCAGGTCCAGACCCCATGGGAGGACTGGAGACCCAAGAAGAGAGTGACAACAATGTCAGATGGTGTGGTGGCCAGCAGTCCTTTCCAGGTGCTTGCTGTCCCATTCAAAGACTTGGACAGGACAAATGATGAACGCAAACATTTAACGTTTACTTAAGGCAAAAGAAGAAGAAAAAGAAACACAAAAGTGCTCAAGAAAAAAAGGTGCTCTGAAGGAAAAGAGACGATAGTGGGCTAGTGAAAAGGATCACAGCGCCACAAGTTAATGACCACTACCTTCATCACCCATTCCAATGTCAGATCCAGGCTGTCCTATCAAAGACCTGCTTGGGCTGGGGATTTCGTGCAGTGGCACCTAACCTGCCTCGCAAGGGCAAGGTCCTGAGTTCGATCTCCAGTACAGAAAAAAAACAGAATACCTATCAAAGACCCACTTCTGGCACAAGATCAAGCAGGTAGAGGACAGCCTAGCTCTCATGTCAGAATAGGGGATATAAAAGATAGTGATATACGCCTGTAATCCCAGCACTCAGGAGGCTGAGGCAGGAGGACTGCTGCAAGTTTGAGACCCGCCTGGACTATGCAGTGAGTTCAAGGCCAACCTACAATATACAGCAAAACTCTGTTTAAAAAAAAAAGTGGAAATGGGGAAAAAATAAGAACCAAGATGCATTATGTAAAGGTACAATTCCCAATGAGAAATGTAATTGTGTTGTATACCTAAAATGTAGCAATAAAAGAATTTAACAAAACAAAACAAAAAATGGGGCCCGAGATTTAGCTCAGTGGCACTGAGCCTGCCTTGCAAGCACTAGGTCCTGAGTTCGATCCCCAGTACCAAAAAAAATTAAAACACAAGCGCAAGGACCTGAGTTCGATCCCTGGTACAAAAAAAAAAAAAAAATTAAAACAAAACAAAAAAGAAGTGTTCCTTCAGAGCACTTTTTCTTCTTGAGCATTTCTTTTTCTTCTTTTTGCCCTAAGTAAACATTTAACTTCCACATCCACTGACTGTCCTGGCCAATCCTTTGAAAGGGATAACAAAAACCTAGAAAGGACCTCTGGTCACTCCAATACTCAGTAACAAGAAAGCACACAAACCCTCACGACAGCCCATCTCCACCAACACCAAGCCCCTTTCCCTCTGGTACCTGGCAAGTCCCAGGCCTTTCCAAGCAATTTCCTACCCAACCTGAGCCACTGATGCCGAGGTGCCAAGTCCAGGCTTCATCTTCCTTCCATACCAGCCCCAAGCACACACGCACGCCCACCCATCCAGATGCAGCCAGGACATCTTCCTCCCGAGCCCCCTAGCCAACATGGGAAACTCCACCATGTCACTTCACTAGAAGCCACATTCATCCTGGGCCACCCACTGTATGCACTGGATTTAGTCCCCACTGGACCAGGGACTCCCTGAAGGCAGAGCTGGGGCTCACACCAAGCTGGAGCTGCGGCCCTTCAAATGCCCAGCATCACAGGGGAGGACAGGAGAAGGGGCGAAGGCCCTTTGGGGCAGAGGCTGGGCACGCTCACTGGCCAGCCACCCAGCGATTACGCCACCCCAAGTCAGGGAATCCACTCTCGACACCAGCCTCGGCTGCAGCTCCAAGACCTAATTTGTTTCAGCACCTAATGATGGGGGCCATTTATAGTGTTCTTAATTATGAAAATTATTATTATAATTGGAGGCAAGTTAAACACTCTACAATATGGGAATTCTGTGGGGTTTCTTTGGTTTGGTTTGGTTTTGCTAGGGGTGGAACCCAGTACCTCATATATGCTATATACACACTCCACTACTGAGTTACACACCCCAGCTCCAATACGTCTTTTTCCTTGTTTTCTGGTGACAAAGTCTGACTACATAACCCAGGCTGGCATTAAACTCATGATCCTCTTGCCTTAGCCCACAAATGCTGAGATTACAGATGTACATGTGTTTTGTTTCTTTGTTTTCATGGTACTGGGGATTGAACCCACAGCCTTTATCCCAGGTTTTCCTTTTGTTGTTGTTGTTATTGTTTTTTGAGACAGGGTCATACTATGCAGTTCAGGATGGCCTTGAACTTGTGGTGATCCTCCCACCTCAGCCTCCCCAGTGCTGGAATTATAGGCCTGCACCATCATGACCAGTCTTTTTTTTTTTTGAGATAAGATTGGTAAATTGCCCTGTCTGGACTCAAATTTTCAATCCTCTTGCCTCAGCATCCCAGAGTTCTGGAATGACCAGTATGCATCTCCATGCCTGGATATAATATGGGATTTTTTTTCTTTTTTTTTGAAACAGTGCCTTGCTATGTAGTTCAGATTGGCCTGAAACTCACGGTGATCCTCCTGCCTCAGCCTCCAAAATCCTAGGATTACAGGCGTGTGCCACCATGCCCAGCTTTAATATGGGAATTCTTAAATAAATTAAGGAATATCCCAATGATGGAATATAAAATTTTTTTTTTAATGTTTAAGAAAAGCTTATGGACTGCTGCCAATACCCTGGTGGAGAAGCTGAGGTCAACATCAAATCTGAAATATTTAAACTATTTCCACAATGCAGACAATGAAGTGCATTGTTGTGGGCGAGGGCGCTGTTGGTAAAACATGTTTCCTGATATCTTATACAACAAACAAATTTCCATCTGAATATGTACCAACAGTTTTTGACAACTATGCAGTCACAGTTATTTCTTTTTTTTTTTTTTTTTGGTACCGGGGATCGAACTCGGGTCCTTGCACTTGCGCAGTGGGCGGCGAAACCACTGAGCCAAATCCCCGGCCCAACAACTATGCAGTCACAGTTATGATTGGTGGAGAGTCATATACTCTTGGGCTTTTTGATACTGCAGGACAAGAGGATTATGACAGATTACAACCATTGAGTTATCCACAAACAGATGTATTTCTGGTCTGTTTTTCACTGGTCTCTCCATACTCATTTGAAAATGTGAAAGACAAGTGGGTGCCTGAGATAACTCACCACTGTCCAAAGACTCCTTTCTTGCTTGTTGGGATCCAACTGATCTCAGAGATGACCCTTCTATTACTGAGAAACTTGCCAAAGACAAACAGAAACCTATCACTCCAGAGACTGCTGAAAAGCTGGCCCAAGGTCTGAAGGCTGTCAACTATGTGGAGTGCTCTGCACTCACACGGAAAGGCCTGAAGAACGTGTTTGATGAAGCAATATTGGCTGCCCTGGAATCTCCAGAACCAAAGAAGAGCTGCAGGTGTGTGCTGCTATGAACATCTCTCCAGATCCCTTTCTGCACAGCTGGTGTCGGCATCAAACTAAAGATTAAAAATTAAAATTCGTTTCTGCAATAATGACAAATGCCCTTTACTACCCACATGCACTCATGTGAGACAAGGCCAACAGGTACGCCCCCTGATCCCTCCCAGTACTAGTTAATTTTGAGTTATTGTGATTGCCAGAAAAGTGATCAGTACTAGGTTTTATTCTGTTGTTTCAAAAAAACTTTTTTTGTTGTTTAAAAAGTAAGGCATGCTTGTGATGACTCTGTAACAGATTAATTTGAGTTGTTGAAGCTGCTCCCTGGTTCCACTTGAGAGTAATCTGGGACATCTTAGATTATTTTTTCCCTTCTTTTTTGGGGGGGTAGTATGTGAGGGGGTTTGTTTTTTGGTCTTGTTTTTTTAATTCATTAACCAGTGGATAGCCCTTAGGGGAGGAGGACAGATTGATTCCACATTCCACTTCCTAGATCTAGTTTAGAAAAATGTATTCCCTACCTGGTGCTCTTAGGAAGGAGTATAGTAAATGCCTCATTTTTTTTTTTTTTGGTACCAGGGATCAAACTCCAGTCCTTGCACTTGCGCAGCAGGCGGCGAAACCAATGACCTAAATCCCCAGACCTGTAAATGCCTCATTTAATAATATACTTTTTTTTAAATTTGGTACCAGGGATCGAACTCAGGACCTGCGCTTGCGAGGCAGGCGGATATACTCCTTTTTGAAAGTTGCCTTTTTTTCTCTCTCCACCCTTGAGTAGATCCAGTACTTGATGAAACTCATGAAAGTGGGTGGAAGCTGTCTTGCCCCTCCTCTATTCTAGGATGCACTTTATATGTGACTGTGACTTTCAAGGAAATTTGTTTGCCACTTGCTAATTTCTTTTTTGAAGTTAATTTTAACTTCTTTTTTTTTTGGTACTGGGGATCAAACTTGGACCTTGTGTTTGCAAGGCAGGCAGCAGCACCACTGAGCTAAATCCCGGGCCCTAATTTTAACTTCTTTCACTGATAAATGAAGAAAAGCATTGCATCTTTTGAAATACACCAAATGGATTGAGTTTGTAATTTAAAAATTTTTCCCGTCAGTCATTGTCTTATATGCTTAGCACAGATTTGCAACTCCATGGTGTTTGGTGTTCCTAGGACCCAGCTGTAGATCTGACACAGAGGAAATACTAGAGGTGGTGCTACAAGGCAGATGCCTGTGGGATGACTGGAGCCCTCTTTCAGGTTGTAAGGATGCACACCTGCTTCATTAAGAGGCTGGGGGTGGACATCACAAGGTCCTGAGTTTGATCCCTGGTACCTCCCCCCCAAAAAAAGCTGGGGGTGGGTGGGGGCGGGGACGAACACTTATAACCTGGGGACCAGCTAGGGGAATCCCCTTATTTGTTTTGCATATGAGGAACTCTATAGCAACAGGTTGAGGCTCTCTAGTTTATTTGGTATTTATCTTTTTTTTTTTTGGTAACGGGGATCAAACTCTGGCCCTTAGCTTTCGAGGCAGGCAGCGGAATCACTGAGCTAAAACCCCACCCTGAGGGTCTCTAGTTTAATAAAAATCATACAAGGAGTCTTATGAAGACTGTTTTACTGTTAATGGAGATTTTATCAGCTTATTTTTGTTGCAGATTCCAGGGTTTAAAAATGTTTAGGTAATTGTTTTCACCTTCCCAAAATCCTAATTCTTGTAGATTTCATTAGTGTTGAACAAATGCTTGCTCATGTCTCAATCTTTGTATATGCATTCTTTTCAGATGTATTAAACAAAAGTCCTTAAAAAAGAAAAGAAAAGAAACGCTTATGATGCTGGGCATGGTAGATAGTAGTGCACACCTGTAATCACAGCACTCTGGGAGGCTGACAAGAGTGATCCCAAGTTAAAACCCAACTTATACAGCTCAAAATAAAAAATAAAGGGAGGGGGGTGAGATATAGCTCTGTAGGTCAGTGAGAAGGCCCTGTATGTAATCCCTTGTACCATCCATCCAAAGGAAGACAGACATGGCAGCACATGTCTGTAATCTCAGCACTTTGGGAGGCTGAGGCAGGAGAATCCCAAGTTTGAGCCTAACCTGGGCAACTTGCTTAGTGAGACTCTCTCAAAAATGTTTTAAAAAGGGCTGGGGAGGGCCAGGGATTGAGCTCAGTGGTCCCGCCACCTGCCTCGTAAGCACAAGGTCCTGAGTTTGATCCCTGGTACCAAAAAAAAAAGGGCTGGGGATACAGGTCAATGAAATCAATGCAAAGACCCTGGGTTCAATCCCCAACACTGGAAAAAAAAAAAAGCCTATGAAAAGCTTGAGGACCTGACGTAATGCTCATGACAAGTCAGAAGCACAGAAGATTTAGCTACACACATACACTAAGCTGTCAGGCAGTGGGTGTGCCACTGACCAGGTGGAACACTCACTCTCCCTGGTGTTTCTTTTCTGGTACCAGGGATAGAACTCTGGACCTTGCTAAATCCCCGGCCCTGTTTCTGTCATCTTGCTCTACTAGCCCTCACTCAGCCACCCTCGAAGGCAGCAATTTATCCCTATTTTACAGGCAAAGGAAGGCCCAAAGAGATTTAAATATTTATCCAAGGTCAAGCATCCAAATGTCAAACCATAAAGCACATGTTCTATTCAGATAAGCTCAATTTTTCAAAGGCTGCAGAGGGGACCATGGTGGTAGAATGCCTGCCTAACAGACTCCAGGGTTTCATCCCCAAACCCGCAAAAATAAATAAGTAGGTTCTAAAGAATAATCAAATGTACTAAGAGTGATGGAATTATGAGACAGTTTTTCTTTACCTCTTTCTGTACTTGTAAATGTTATACAATGATCATATTCTTTTTTATGATCAGACCTAAGTTATTAAAAAAAAAAAAAAAAGCCAACAACTTTGTCCAGGGGAAAAAAAATCCTGCTTCAGCAGACTTATCCATAAATCCTCATGTGCTACAGGAGAGACATTTTCATACAAAAGAAAAACACTGGGCTGAGCATGGTGGCACACACCTGTAATCCCAGCACTCTAAGGGCCAGGGAGTTAGCTCAGTGGTTCCAGCACATGCCCTGAAAGTGCAAGGACCCAAGTTCAATCCCCGGTACCCCCCCAAAAAAAAAGAAAAAGAAAAAGAATGAAAGAACGAACGAACGAACGAACGAACGAAAGAAAGAAAGAAAGAAAGAAAGAAAGAAAGAAAAAGGGATTACCCAGCACTCTGGAGGCTGAGGCAAGAGGATCACCGAGAGTTCAAGGCCAGCCTGGGCTACATAGTGAGAGTTCAAAGCCAGCCTGAATGATACAGTGAGATCCTATCTCAAAAAAGGAGGGGAGGGGAGGGGAGAAAAGAGTTATAGGGTATCTAAGAATCCCCACCCCCTTTCCTGGGATGGAACCCAGGACCGTCCTCCTCATGCTAGGCAGGCACTCTACCACTGGGCTGCATCCTCAGCTCCTTCAGGTCTTTCTGTTCCCAGACTGAGACAACTTTTAGAACAAGACTTGAGCTGGTACGAGGAGCTGGGTGAGCACATCCCTCCCAACCTCAAGCATGGAGTGAGACAGCCACACAGATTCCACCAGTTGGTTGCTGGGAAGGTGGCCCTGAAAGTGGACTTAAATGGATTCTCAACTCAGACTGAGAAATGGTCCTTTACTGGTCCTCAGACTGCACTATTTTCAGCTTGCCACTGCATGAGCCCATTCCATCCCTCCAAACCCTCCACAATCTAATGGTTGGGCCAGCAGGCAGGTCCAGCCCTCACTCACTGTCCTGGCTGTCTGTTCTGGCTCTGTTCTCCCACTTGAGGCAGTTCCGCCCCTCTCTAGGTTCTCTGACTCACCAGGCTGCCTGCACTTTCTATCTAGTCTCTAAGAAGCAGGAGCTACTCCCAGCCACCTGGGAGGCTGAGGCATGGGCAGTGACTGAGCCCAGGAGTTCAAGGTCAGCCTGGGCAACATAGGAGCCCCTGACTCAACAACAAAACCAATAGCAGAAACCCTTTCCCAATTCCACAACATGCCATTCATCACAAGCAAGACACACAAAACCAGGGCGCTCTTCAGGTGGTGGCAGTTCCCACTTCTCTTCAAGAGGCCCCTGAGGTTCCGTTGAAGGAGGGTTCTGGGCTTGGGATGGAGCTCCAGGGAGCAGCACTTGCCTAGCACGGCAGAGGCCCTGGGCTCCACGCCCAGCACTGAGAGAAAAAGGAAAAAAAAAAAAGAAGCTTCTGAGGAGCTTGGAGTGAAAACAAACTCCACCAAACGACTTCTAGAACTGCTTCTACCTTTGATTCCACAAACCAGGGCTGGATTTTCTAAACTCAACCTACTCACTTGTCAAGTCCTCTTTTCTAAGCTGCCTCTCCTTCCGGTACTTTCCAAAAGCCTGGCCCTGAAACTGCACACACCAGCAGCTGACACCGTGAGCCTAGGCTGTGAGCAAAACACGACCTTCACAGACCTGCGGCACTCACAGGCCCCTGGTGGGAAGTCTCTCCAAAGCCCTGGAAAAGCCGAATCTCATGTATGAATTTAGCAAAAAAACCAAAGAAATTCTACTGTGGTAGAAATTTTGTTTATAAAATACAAGTCTGCCAACCATAGTGGTGCGCACTTATAATCCTAGCACTCTGGGAGGCTGTGGCAGGGAGAGTCACCAGTTCAAGCCCAGCCTGGGCAACTTATAGAAACCTTGTCTCAAAATAAAAAATTAAAAAATAGGCAGGGGATGTAGCTCACTGGGAAAACCCTGGGTTCAATCCCCAGTACTCCCCACCAAAAAAAAGTTAAACACAATGGAAGATATTTTTGCACTGCAAAAGTAATTTGAGTCCTCAATGCTGACAACAGCTGAGCCAGACTTCACACTGCCGAGAAGGATGAAACCTTTCTGTGGGTCAGGGCTGTGTGTGCTTGCTTAACTCTACCAGGCCCTGTGTTTTATCCCCAGGACTCCAAATAAAGGCTTAAGGAGACCATAGGAAAATATTCACAACAGCACTATTGGTATGTAAATAAGCACAGAGAAAATCCAATAGAAGCTGGCCAACATATGATGCACACTTGCGATCTTAATGCTGGGAGGCCGAGGCAGGAGGATCACTGCAAGTTCAAGGCCAACCTCATCTACACGATGAGTTCAAGGCCAGCATAAACTTCATAGTGAGACTTGTCTCAAAGAAAACTCAATAGAAATGTAATAAAATACTGTATTAACAACTGCTGTCTTTGAGTGGAAAAACCATACAAGACCTTTAACTCTTTTTTTTGGTAAGACACAGTCTCGGTTTCATTATGTAGCCTGGCCTTGAAGTCACTAAGCAGCCCATGCTGGCCTTGAACTCATGGCAATCCTCCTGCCTCAGCCTCCCAAGAGCTAGAATTACAGGTGTGCATCATCATGCCTGTTTAACTTTTTTATACCTTATATCTGAACTTGTGTGTGTGTGTGTGTGTGTGTGTGCACGCGCGTACTGGGGAGTGAACCCAGGACCCCATGCATACTAAACACACGCTCTTACAGTGGCTGGACCCCAGCTTCTGACATTTTTTAAAAGTGAGAAAGTACTAACTTCTGTTATTGGGGGATGTGTCTTTAAAATGCTAAGGGCTGGGCCAGGGATTTAGCTCAGTGGTTTCACCAGGCGCAAGGACCAGAGTTCGATCCCCGATACCAAAAACAAAACAAAACAACAATAAAATGCTAAGGGTTGGGGATGTAACTCGGTGGTACAGCATTTGTTTAGCATGTACAAGAGGCCCTGGATTCAACCCCTAGCAGCTTAAAAAAAAAATCACTAGGGCCAGGGATTTAGCTCAATGGTTTCGCCGCCTTGTGCATAAGCACAAGGACCCAAACTCAATCCCCAGTACCAACAACAACAACAACAACAAAAATCACTAGCCAGACATGGTGGCACATGCCCAGTAATCTAAGATAGTGGGGAAACTCAGGCAGGAAGATGGAATCTTCAGCCCAGCCTGAGCAATTTATCGAGACTCTCAAAATAAAAAATTAAAAAAGGGCTGGGGATGGAGCTCCATGTATAACCCTGGGTTTAATATCCAGTATTGCAAAGAAAAACAAAAATCATAACCACTACCAAACCAAATCAACATCACACCTCTGTTCCTGCCAGCATTACTTTAAATGGCTACTGTTCCAGCAGGTTTTCAGTAACAATAGGCCCTGTCAACTTACCAGGGCACCTCCTTATGAACAGACACATCTCTCAAACCTGAGTTCTAAGAAAACGTGAAAAACAAACACCCAGGTGCCTAAGGATGACACTAGTTCTGTGAGCCTGGCAAGATGGGTCTTTGGTCCTTTTTTAATTTATTTTTTTTGGTGCTGGGGACCATACCCAGGGCCTTGGAGTGCTGAGCAAGGCTCTACCACTCTGCAACACCCCTAGCCTATCTCTTGAGAAGAGACAGCTGAAGCCAATGTCACCCAGACCTCCGCTTGGGAATAAACATGGTGAGTTTGCTGCACACTATGGGGCTAGGAGGGAAGTGGGAGGGGGACCAGAAAGCCAGGGCCAGGCCCCAGTAAGCCCCAATTCCCTCATGTGCAGCCAGCTCTTCCAGAACCAAGGACCTGCGGCTTGGCTTCATGGAGAGAGTACTTGGACTCCCTGCTGGGAAAAAGTGGGCAAAGCCCTGGTTCTCAAGCCTAACCGAGGGAGCAGAGGGTGCAGCAGTGGGCATGACGGCAGTAACAGCAATGGCCTTGTGGCAAGGGCTTCCCAGGCACCTGGCTTCTAAATGTATTTGCTGGATTCTCACAATGGGGGTCAGGGGTACCTCCACTTTTACTGAGAAAAATGAGGCAAAAGAAAAGAAGCAACTTGCCCAGGAACACACAGGGACAAAGCAAACCTGCATCTGTTTCCAGGCTCCTTCCCTACCAAGACAGAGGGCTCACAGGTGCTGAACAGGTTGGCCAGCAGATGAGGATCTGCTTTGCAGTACCAGGGAAGGAACCAGGGCCTGGCGCACACCAGGCAAGCACTCCACACACACTGAGCTACACCCCCGCCCTTCAGATGTTTTGTTTGGCCTACGCAGTTTGTTTTTTTAATTGAGCCAGCATTTAAATACTGGAATATTAACTAGTTAAAAGAAAAAAATCCAGATTTCCAGCTTCTCTAGAAAACCAAAGATGGCAACATTCGTAGGCTGATCTAGTCCCACTACTCACCTGGCAACCTCAGGCTGGCTGTCCCACAGTGTGGCTGGGACCCACTCTCTGGGTTACCACAGATCCCACTACTGCCTATTGGGGTACAGTGGGGTGGGGCCAGCAAACCTTTCCTGTAAAGGACCAAAAAGCAACTACTCAATTCTGCCACTGCATGGCAAAAGATATATAAACCGGGCCAGGGATTTAGCTCAGTGGTTCCAGCGCCTGCCTCACAAGCACAAGGTCCCGAGTTTGATCCCTGGTACCAAAAAATACATACATATATAAAATATATATTTTTAAAAAAATATATATATATATATACCAACAGAAGTAGTTGCATTCCAGTAAATCTTTATGAAGAAAAACAAGGGTGGAATATGGCCCATGGGCCATGACTTGCAGACCCCCACGCTGTCTCCCCGACATCTAACACTGGGCTCCCACTCTCCTGAGGTTGTGCAATCCTCCTCTGAACCTGTGTCTGTTGGTAAGTGGGCTCCTGACGACCCTTGCCGGTGACACAGCCTGGCCTCTGAAGACAGGTCGACTTTTATCCAATACCTAAGGAGGAAAGCTGGGGGCCAGTGGCAGGGCAGATGGCTGGCCAGCAGGGCCCACCCCCAGGGGCCCCAAGGGCTGGCAGAGCCACATCAAGCGTTGGTAACTTGCTCTTCCTCAGGCACTCCGGCCCTGTTCTACCTCTCTCCCTTCTCTCCACTCCCCCTGGACCCTCAGTAAGACCCCACACAGATCACCCACATCTATATCTTCACCAGGCCCTGACTCACCCCTCAAACTCATTTGGACCTCCTGGTGGTAGGAGACTTGGCCCAGAGGTTTCAGGCCTTTCACACCCCACTGAGAATGTCCATCCCATGAGGCCACTTTCTCATCTCTTCCTTCCCAGCTTGCGCCTAGCTGCCCTGTGAAATCTTTCCTGTACTCACTCCTGTCATGCAGGGAGAAGTTGACACTTCTAACCAATTAAAGCTCATGTGACATCTGTGTGCAAAATAGCTATCTGTCCCCTTCACCAAAAGTCAAGTTCCTTAAAGGCAAAGACTATGTTTAGAAAATAACCATTCAAATAAGACACAGAACACTGAATATAAACTTTTAAATTGGGGCCGGGATCTAGCTCAGTGGCACCACGCCTGCCTCATAAGCACAAGGTTGTGGGTTCAATCCCCAGTAACAACAACAAAAAAAGGAATAGTTGATCAACTGGATGAGGTGGTGTAAGCCTGTAATCCCAGCACTCAGGAGGCTGATGCAGGAGGATTGCCAAGAGTTCAAGGCCAGCTTGGGCTACATAGTGAGATTAAGGCCAGTCTGAAGTACATAGTGACACAATGAGACCCTGTATCAAAAAGATTAAAAAAAAACAACAACCAAGAATGGTTGGTCAACAAACCACATGTGGTTGGAAAAAACTTACAAGCTGGGAGAAGATATATGCATTATACATGAAGGACTAAAATCCACAGTATAAAGACAGTTCCTGCAAATTCATTTTTTAAAAAAAGCACCAAGAAGCCCACAGAAAAACTGACAATGAACAAATATTTCAAAAAACAAGAACAAATATTTCACAGGAAACACACAAATGTTCAACACAATTCAGGGACCTAGAAATCAAGGTCCTTGATCCCAATTTACATCCATTCAATTGGCCAAAACAGAAGTCTGCCAACAACACATGTCGGTGTGCATGTGAAGTGGAAAGTGGTACAAGCTCTGCACCAAACAGCACAGCTGTGCCTATCAGAACCGAGCACCTGTTTACTCTAGAACCCAGCAAAATGTCACCCCTAAGTTTATATTTCTGCCTGTGTATGAGAAGAGACACACATGGGAATGTTCAGGGCAGGATGACTGAAGTAACAAAAACCCAGAAATAACTAATAGCCCATCAGGGGATGATCAAATGGGGTTCCTACCATGGACTATTATTCAGTGGCAGAAACAAATGAACTGGATAACATGAAATAATATGTATAAAACCTACCGATATTTTTTACTTTCTTATAAATACCCAGATGTATATATACAACTATATAAAAATGAAAGCAAGGGGAAAATGGTTGATGAGAATAGAAAGGAAGCTCAAAGGAAGTGATCAGATGTACAATTTTGTTTCAAGACCCTAGCTTTTATTCTGGGTGGCTGAACTGCCAAGGCCTACATATTCATTAAAAAGAACAGACTAGGGGGCCAGGGATTTAGCTCAGTGGTTCCTCCGCCTGCCTCACAAGCACAAGGTCCGGAGTTCGATCCCTGGTACCAAAAAATAAAAGAACAGACTAAAGAAAAGCAGGCCAGGTGTAAACACTAATGTATGTGTATTAATCTAGTTCTCGGTTTACCTGATAAAACAAACACTAATGAGATGGTTTAATACACCTTTATTCTTCAAGTGCCAAACTCCAGCCCTGGCATACAGAGCTTCACTGGGCATCTGTGGAATGAACACCTTTTCTCCCCAACCCATGGCCTCATTTCCTGCTGGCCTCTTAAGTACCTTCAAATTGTCTGAAGCCAAACTAATTTTCCTTCCAATTCTCCATCTCCCCTTGGATTTCCTGGCTCTACTGTATCTTAGGCAGCCAGGAAAAAAACCCAGAGATTCCTGCTCCTCCTCAACCTTTCTGCCCACAGCCCCGCAGCTGCCAGGGCCTGCTCGCTCCTCTCCTCTGCATCTCAAGCCTCGGAGCATCTGGTTGGGACCTCCATACCCCTTATGTTAATGCACACTCCCTCCCAGATGGCTCCAACTCCCATCTCTCCTAGTCCCTCTCAGACACAGGTGCAAGACTGCGCTTCCTCAAGTACAAGGGTGGGTAAGTGCTCTACCACTGAGCTACAGTCCCAGCCTGTGCCCAGGCCTAATTTAAATATCACCTCTATCCCTTGATGGGACCAAAAGAAAGAAAATTCCTCTTAACTTCCACAGCATTCTGTCTGTCCTTCATAGCTCTCTATGTCCATTTTCTTTTGTTTTGTTTTGTTTTTGGTGGTACTGAGATCTGAACCTAGGACCTTGTACATGCTAGATGAGCATAAGGTCTACTACTGTTCTACACCCCCAACCTTATTTTAAATTTTATTTTGAGGTAGGATCTTGCTAAACTGCTCAGGCTGGCCTCGAACTCCCCATCCTCCTTCCTCCACCTGCCAAGCAACTGGATTCTAGGCATGTGCCATGTGACCAGCTGTTTTTCTCCTCACCTAGACTAGAACAATTGAGGGCAAAAGCTCTCATCAACCCCTCCGCTACCAGAAGCTGGCATGGCACAGATATCACAGAATAAACCAATCTAATCCATTCCACTTGCCAGCCATCGAGCTCCTTTAAGATGCCCTTTATGGAATTCTGCTAAAATCCTCCTGCTCCCCAGACCCTTGTTATCTGTTTTGGGTTGCTATACCAGAACACCTGATGCTGGGAAATTTATAAAGTAAAGAGACTTATTTGGCTAATGATTCTGATGGCCAGAGGGTCCAAAGAACATGGCACCAAGGCCCTGAGGTATCATCACATGACAGCAAAGTGGCCAACCATGTGGGGTGACCTCCCTTTATATCAACCAGCTCTCTGGAGAACTAATTCACTCTTGGGAGACCTAACCCACTCCACAGACCAGTATTAATCCCTTCATCAGAGTAGAGGCCTGTGACCTAATTATCTTCCATTAGGCTCCACAGCTCCCTCCCTCCTGCCCTCTCTTTTTTTTGGGGGGGGGGGGTACCAGGGATCAAACTCGGGTCCTTATGCTTGCAAGGCAGGCGGTGGAACCACTGAGCTAAATCTCCAGCCCCCTTCCTCTCTTTTCAATACAGTACTAGGGATTGAACCCAGGGAACACTGAGCTATTTACTTAGCCTTTTTAAAATTTTCAGTCTTGGGCCAGGGATTTAGCTCAGTGGTTTCACTGCCTGCTGCGCAAGCTCAATCCCTGGTACCAGAAAAAAAAAAAAAAATTCAGTCTTGCTAAATTGCCTCTGCTGGCCTTGAGCTTGAAATTCTGCTGCCTAGGCCTCCTAAGTAGCTAGAATTCCAACTGTACACCACCGAGCCTAATCTTTTAAAGGTTCCACACCTCACTACCATCACAGTGGGGACCAAGCTTCCAGCATATGAGCCACAGCACTGGGAGACAAGCCACACCACTGGGTGTGGCCCCCTAAACCCTCCACTCTGTCTTCTGCCCACCATTCCAGGCGCCTCTCCCCCACACCCACTCTTGCTGCTCTAGCCAGAGCTACTTACAGTGGTCCAGCCCTGTCCCAATAGCTTCATGACTTTGCAAATGTTCCTCTGCCAAGCTTTCTCTCTCTCTCTGTTTTTTTGTTTGTTTTTGCAGTACTAGGCCTCAAACTCAGAGTGATCCTCCTGCTTCAGCCTCCCAAGTGCCGGGATTACACTACGACACTGGCCCTCGATAGCTCTGCTACCTCCTCCCAAAAGAGGAAGACTTTGTCCTGTGATTCCCCCAGCTCCACACACATAGCACTGACAACACCTTGTCACTGACTGTGATGCATCTGTCTTTCCACAACCACAAGTTCCCAGAAGATGGAGATTTTGTCTGGCACCCAGTAGTAGATGTCTGTGCAACCAAAGAAAGGGAATTTCCAGTTCAAATGCAGAAATCGTGACTTAGGTCCTCCGTCCCATTAAGCATGTCTTAAAGTGAGAAGCATCCTCTAAAACTGGTTAGACAGGAGAAGCTGTTGGCGAGAAGCCACTAGAATTTATTTGCCACAGCTGGCAATCAACAATCAACTCCCAGGGCTCACTTTCATCCTGGAGTCCTCGGATGCCATCCTCCCGAGAGCCTACCTTCCCTATTGAAAGCCAGACTGAGAAGGCAGCAAGATAAACTCCCTGTGGCTCTCACCTTGTCTCTCCAGAAAGCTGGCAACAAACCATCCCTTCCGATGCAGACACCAGATCCTTGGGAGGAATAACTTGTTTAAGTTCCCATCTTGATATGAAAAGCAAACAACAAAAACTGGGCAAATCTGAAGGGCTTGCTTTGCTGACTCAGCGACACAAATCCCAACGCACCTTTGCCAACGAGAAGATGATCAGGTTTTAAATTGAAAAACAGCAAGCAGTGAGTGAAAACGAGTGCACAGATGTTGGATCTGTGTGCTGTGGCTGGGGACTGGAAATTACCAGATTTATTTTCCAACACCCTGGGCAGAGCAGAAGGTATGATAGTCTTTCTCAGGCCACTCAACAATCAAGGGGGTGCATAAAACAATCGGAGCCTTTCCCAGAAAGGCCTAACAGGACTTCAGAGGCCAGACTGCAGCGTAGGAATCCTGGAAATCAATACACCAGACAGGGTAAAAATTTGGCCAAGGTCACACAGCAAATGAACAAAAAGGCCTAGTTACCTAGTCAGCTTAAGCCAGTCCTGATCCTGGCTGCCAGAAAATCTACTTTCTAAAATTGTTGAGGCACGAGGATGGCATTCAGAAATATTTTGAGTTTCTTAAAAGTCCACGCCTCTGTACACATCTTATTTCCAACGCTTGTGGCACGTAGGGAAGTGAAGCCAACGCTGGAGAGGTCGGCAGCTGGCTCAGAAAGACGAATAAAAATCCTCTTCGGCATTACGTACCCCTCCAAATGACCCAGGACCTCAGACGATAGCAGCTTCCGGCAAGGCGGACCCCATTTGAGAGGAGAGAAGCAGAGTTGGGAGGCAAACTCTTCTAAAGTACATCCCCTGGCCCGGTGAGTCCTCCACCTGGACGCCGAGCGGAGCGGAACCCGCACCCTAGCCAGGGAGCACGGTGACAATATCCTGACAACCCAGGTCCTGTGAGACCCAAACTCTCAGAGGTCCCCCTCCCCAGGCGACTCCATCAGCCCCCTCCCCGAGGCTCCCACTCCGACAGCACCCTGTCTTGTCCGCAGCCCCTGGTGCTCCCCCCGCCGACTTACAACCTCAGGACCTCGGGCCAGTCCTCCCCATTCCCCGGGACCCCAGGGCTGCCCTCCCTCCCGCCCGGCCCAGCCCTCCCTCTCTCCCTCGCCCCTTTCCGGTCCCAGCTCGGTTTGGCGTCCCCTCGCTACCCTTGCCTCAGGACTCAAGCCCTGGCGACGAACAGGTGGCCTGACCCCTCTCACCGAGACCAAGGAGGCCGAGGTAACAGGCTGAGGGTACCGCCGCGCTCGGTCTGCAGCTCTGATCCGGCCTGAGTAAAGCTCCGGCTGGGACTCCCACTCCAAGCGGGAGTCGCAGCCGGAGTGAAACTCAGCGTCGCAGCTTCCGAGCACTATGCTGCGCATGCCCTGGCCGCGGGGCCTTCTGGGAACTGTAGTTCCGGTGGGGGCGGGGCGAGGTCCCGGCGAGGCTGATCATAGGCACACTTACTCAGGTGTACCAGGGATGATCGAAATATATGGTGAATGTCTATTTTTTAAAAAGTTTCTTACACTAAAAGATACATTGCCATGAATTCCCCTCAAAACTCCCCTTCTAACACACTTATCCCATCGTTCTTGCTACTTTCTGAAGCTGTTCTAGAAACTCTTTTTCGTGTCATTACCAGGTGTTATCAAAACGGTAATGCTGCTGCTGAGTGCCATCCAAGAGAAAGGCAGGCTTGTGAAAACAGCACAGTGTGTCCTCATCTACTTTATTCACCGGATCTGGCACCGTGTGACTTCTGGCTCTTCCCCAAAGTCAAAGTGACCATGAAAAGAAAATATATTTTGAATTAATTCAGGACATAGACACGACAGAGCAACTAAAGACACAAAAAAGCACTTCTAGGACTGCTTCATAAAGTGGCAAGAACGATGTGTTAAGAACGATGGGGTAAGTGGCAAGAATGATGTTTGAAGTGAAGTTATTTTGACAAGAATTAATGACAAATGTGTCTTTTACTGTAATAAAGTTTTCTAAATCTAAACATTCACTGTATTATTAGGTTATAACTCATATCCAGTATTCTTCAGCCTATTTTCTCATTGATGTCTTAATTAGTAGCTCATTTTGTTTTTAATTTTATTGTATAAAAACATTTTAGCTGGGAGTGGTGGCACATGCCTGTAATTCCAGCACTCTGGAGGATGAGGCAGGAGGATCACTGAGAGTTGCCGGCCAGCCTGAACTACAAAAGGAGACTCTGGCTCAAAAATCCAAAGAGCTTTTTTTTAATTTGGAGCTGGGCATGGTGGAACATGCTTGTAATTCCAGCACTTAGGAAGTTGAGGGAGGATGATCACTAGTTTGAGGCCAGCATGGGCTACATAGCAATTTCAAGGCCAGCCTGAACTACATTAGTGAAATCTTGTCTCAAACAAGCAAAAAGAAAGAAAAAAGAAGAGAAATTCTGTGATAAACACAGACAGAAAGGTCTACCTAAATGGCAGAGGTGATCAGGAAGAAATCATCAGGAAAGTGAGTTGGGTTTTGAAGCACCTAGAGGAGTTTGCCAGATGAAGTACAGGAAAACCAATATAAAAAAAGAGAGATGTGAAAAATTCTGCATGACCACTGTGGAAATCAGTGTGGAAATACCTCAAAAAAGTAAAATGAGGGCCAGGGATTTAGCTCAGTGGTTCTGCCACCTGCCTCACAAGTACAAGGTCCCAAGTTAAATGCCCGGTATCAAAAAAACCCCCTAAAACTAGAGGTTCCATTTGACCCAGCTATTCTCCTTCTTGATATCTTCCTGAAAGAATTAAACGCATCGGGTCGAGGATTTAGCTCAGTGGTTTCACTGCCTGCTGCACAAGCGTAAGGACCCGAGTTTGATCCCCATTACCGAAAAGAAAAAAGAAAGAATTAAAAGCATCATACCACAGCAGTATATGCACACCCATGCTTATAGTGGCATAGTTTGTAGTAGCTAAGTCCTGGGAACAGCCCAAATGCCCATAAATCAATGAATGAATAAAGAAGATTTTTTTTATATACAATGGAGTACTACTTTGCATAAAGGATAAGCTTGAGACATTTCCAGCTAAGTGGATACACCTTGAGACCATACTCTTAAGTGAGATAAACCAGACACACATGTTTAAATACCACATTGCTTCTCTGGTGTGAGAAACCAAAAGTGGAAATAAGGACCAAAATGTATAATAGATATTGAGAAATGGGGAAAAAAATGTTCAAATGAGAAGGGGAACAAAGGAGGGGAGAGGGGAAAAGGAAAGACGGGACAGGAGAAAAATAGAATAGAAGAAAAAAATGGAAACAAAGCTTTTGTAAATAAGGAGGGAAAGAGGAGTTGAGGGTAGAAATGGGAAAAAAATCATGTACAGGTACAAATTCCCTATGATGACTGTTATCATTATGTATATCTAAAATGTACCAATAAAGGTTTTGCTTTTAAAAAAATTCTGCATGGGGCCGGGGATTTAGCTCAGTGGTTCTGGCGCCTGCCTTGCAAGCACAAGGTCCTGAGTTTGATCCCCAGTACCAAAAAAAAAAAAAAGAAAGAAATTCTGCATAGTCAGGGTAGATGGCAGATGAAGGGGGTGAGGAAGGAGAAAATGGGTCAGGGTGTGGCAGGCTATGAGTATGAGAAGGCTGAGCAAGGTCAGGATAGATTTTGGTGCCATTCAGGGAATATGGGCAACTGGAGCTAAGGAACAGATGTGAGCTGGGGGATGACAGTCAGTACCGAATTTTAGAGTGCTTAGATTTGAAGGAAAAGGACAAGAAGGAAGAAGACCAAGTAACACACCTGTAATCCCAGCCCTCTGGGAAGTTGAGGCAGGGGCATCAAAAGTTCCAACCTGAGATGTAGCTCAGTGCAAAGTCTCTGGGTTCAATCCTCAGTACCAAAAAAAAAATAAGAGAAGGTGGCCACAGAATGGCAAATCAGGAGGTACTAGGGAGACTGAGGCAGAAAGATGACAAGTTGGAGTTAAGCCTGTGCAATTTAATGACTTAGTGAGACTCTATCTCAAAATAAAAAATAAAAAGGGCTGGGGATGTAAGTTGCCCTTGGCTGTGTGTGTGTGTGTGTGTGTGTGTGTGTGTGTGTGTACTGGCCAACTGTGACATCCGAGAATCAAAAGTGATTTTTACTTCCTTTGTATTTTCTCTGTATCACTCGAGCATGGGCCCCATTGAAAGGGTTCCATTTTTAGAATCTAAAAAGACAGACTATTTTTATTTGGGTAAAATAAAGAGTTCTGGCATGAAAAGAAGCAAAATAGGGCATCAGTGAAGGCGAATGGGGGGCACATATTTTTATTTTTTTGGATGGGAGATCACTGGTTGGGCTGTGTTCTGAGGCCGCTGCACGATGCCCCACAGAACCTGGAAAAGAGGGAAGTGGGATCAGCCGATTGCAAACTGAACTTTAATGCACAGCAAGGGCAAAGAGAGGACAGACCTGCACAGCAGGAGGGTGCTGGTTAAATAACCCTGGAACTCCAGGAAGTCCTCACAAAGAACAAGGAAGACTCCCCACCCTCAGGGATCCATTAGAACAGGTGGCCAAAATCTATTGTTAGGTAAAAAAAAAGAATTTTCAGAACAAAGGGTAATACAATGCGATCTATTTGTGTGTGTGAGAACTTCCCCCATCCCCTAACTGGGGATTGAACCCAAGGCCTGGAATTGAGCTACACCCTCAGTCTTTTTAGTTTTTGAGACAGTCTCCATAAATTTCTGAGGATGGCCTTGAACTTGTGATCCTCCTCCCTCAGCTTCTGGAGTAGCTGAGATTACAGGTATGCACCACCAACCGACCTCATCTTGGGGGTTGTATATGGTAGTTGGGACTGAACCCAGGGCACTCTACCACTGAGCTACATCCTCAGCCCTTTTTATTTTTATTTTATGTGTGTGTGTGTGTGTGTGTGTGTGTGTGTTTTCAGATATGGTCTTACTATGTAGGCCACAGTGATCCTCCTGCCTCAGCCCCTTGAATGCTGGGATTACAGGTGTGCACTACTATGCCCAGCTTTTATTTTGATTTTGAGACCAGGTGTCACTGCTTTGCCCAGGCTGGCCTCAAACTAGCCATCTTCCTGCCTCAGCCTCCAGAGTAGCTGGGATTACAGGCATGTACCCCACACCCAGCTCCTCTTGTGTTTTTAATCCTTCAAAGACTGGGGTTCAGGCCACCTGCCAGACCTGCCAGTGCTCCTAAGCAACTGAGAATGAGTGACAGGGCCCAAACCACAAAGGACTGTTGGCCACTGCATAGAGTGGTGTTGACGAGAGAGAAACTGATTAAGTGGGATGCAGTTGGATATGAAGTATATTTCTAATGTGCTAAAGTATAGGCAGGGTGTGGTGGCACATACTTGTAATCCCAGCCCTCAGGAGGCTGAGGTGGGAAGATGACACAAGTTCAAGGAAAACTGGGCTGCATAGTGATTTTAAGGCCAGCCTGAACTGCATGGTAAAACCCTGTCTCAAAAAAAACGGTAACTGGCCAGGGATTTAGCTCAATGGTTCTGCCACTTGCCTTGCAAGCACAAGGACCCCAGTTTGATCCCCGGTACCAAAAAAACCAAAAAAGGGTAACTATAGTTGATAACAATTAGTTATACATTTAAAAATAGCTTTAGTAAAGAGGATGCTGAATGCTCCCAGGACAAGGAAATGGTAAGTGTTGGGGTGATGGAAGTGCTAATTCCCCTGATCTGACCATTATATGTTGTACACAGAGTGAAATGTCACACTACTCGTAAATATATACAATTTTAGGGCTGGGGATTTAGCTCAGTGGTTCCTCTGCCTGCCTCGCAAGCGCAAGGTCCTGAGTTCAATTCCCAGTATCAAAAAAAAAAAAAAAAACCCGAACAATTATATATCAACTGAAAATAAAAAAGAAGGGGTCTTGGGGAGAAAAAAGCAGCAATTGTGGATGTAGCTTAGGGGTAGAGCACCAGGGTTCAATCCCCAACACCAAAAAAAGTAAATAAATAAAAAGCTAGGTGGGTATAGTGGCGCACACATGTAATCCCAGTGTTTTGGGAGGCTGAGGCAGGAGGATTGCAAATTTGAGCCTAGACCAGATAATTTAGTGATTTCATGAGACCCTGTCTCAAAATAATAAAAAGGGATGGGGCTGTAACTCAGTGTGAAGGCCTTGGGTTCAATTCCCAGTACTGCACACACACACAAAAGAAAAAGCTAAACCAGTATAATGGTGCATGCCTGTGACTGCAATCCCAGTACAGTCTGGGCTACATAGTGAGCCTTATCTCAAAAACAAAACAGGGTAGGGGATTTAGTTCAGTGGCACTGTGCCTGCCTTGCAAGAGCAAGGTCCTGAGTTAGATCCCTGGTACCGCAAAACAAAAACAAAAAACAAGCCACGTGTGGCGACACCCACATTCCTGCAATCCCAGCACTCCGGAGGCTGAGGCAGGAGGATAATCAAGAGTTCAAGGCCACCCTGAACTACAAAGGGAGACCCTGCCTCAAAAAACCAAAAAACCCCAAAAACCAAAAAAGCAGGGCCGGGGATTTAGCTCAGTGCTGCACTGCACCCATCTGGTAAGCACAAGGTTCTGAGTTCGATCCCCAGTACGAAAGAAAGAGAGAGAAAGAAAAGATACGTAAGGCTGAGTGTAGCTCAGTGGTACTGTGTGTTCTTAGAATATGAAAGGCCCTAGGTTGAATTCCTAGCAATCAGGGAAAAAAAGAAGAAAAAAAGATACTGGAAAACAGAAACAATTTTTTTTTTGGTACAAGGGATCATACTCGGGCCCTTGCCCTTGCGAGACATGTGATGGAGCTAAATTCCCCAGCCCCAAGAAACAATTTTTTGAAAGAGAGTATAGTTCAATGGTGGAGCACTTACCTAGCGTGTAGGACCCTGATTTGATCCCTGGCACTGATAAAGAAAAGTCTTAGGCATGATGACACATGCCTGGGGTCCCAGCAGTGTAAGAGGCTGAGGCAGGAGGATCACAAATTTGAGCCCAGCCTGAGCAATTTAGTGACTTAGCAAAACCCTGTCTCATTGGGCATGGTGGCGCACATCTATAACCCCAGCACTCAGGAGGCTGAGGCAGGAGGATTGCCACAAGTTCAAGGCCAGCCTGAACTACATGGTAAGAACTTGTCTCAAAAAAAAAAAAAAAAAAAAAAAAAAAAAGAGCTGGGGTGTAGCTCAGCACAAAGACCCTGGGTTCAATTCTCAGTGCCAAACAAACAAACAAAAAAACCTCCTTAACCTCCACTCCAGATGGCAAATCTTGTTGCCTGTGAAGGTTCCTACCCTGGAACTAACAGCTCCTAACGAGAGCTAAAAAAGATCAGCACAAACTTGAGAAAAGGCAAAAAGTTGAGGCCCGGCCTAGCTGCTAAGGGGCTAGAGTGTTTTCTGATGTTTTGCTTGGAAAGGCGGAATTTTGTTGCTTAGAGCCTCAGCTAATTGGTCTCCATGTGACACGCTGGAGAGACTGGGTGATTGGAGCCCAGCTGCTTAGCTCATTATTTCTGATGAATGGCCAGCACCTGGCATCTCCTGGCCGTGGTGCCCACTTAGGACCTACGTGTGACCTGTGCCACCCTCAAAAGCACGATGGCTTTACAGCCACGAGGAGTGAGCCAGCCATCCCCCAAGCATTGGCTTACTTAAGTTACATCCCTGTGGAATATACTTGGAAAGGGTTGGTCCTGCGGGCTGGTTTCTTCCCTGCAAGTCTGAAATAACCGACCGACGCTGGTTGGCAGTGAATCCAGCTGAGTGGTTGGCTACTGTTCATGGCTATTGTTCTCCTTGTAAGTTAATACTCTGGCACCCTGGCTTGGTAAATATGAGTTGCACAGGAGAAGGGATCAATTGTGCTGTCTGGACAGCCCAGTCCCTTCTTAGTGTAAAGCCAAGGGCAAGAGGCCCCTTAGAAAAGTTAAATAATTTGTTTTCAGTATGGAAATTGAACTCAGGGCCTTCACACTGAGCTACATCCCACAACCCTATCTATTTATCTGTCTATTTATAGACAGGGTCTCACTAAATGACCCAGGCTGGTCTCAAATTTGAGATCCTCCTGCTTCAGCCTCCCAGAGTGCTGGAATGACAGGCTTGTATCAGCATGTCTCTCTCTTAAATACAGTGGACCCTTGACTTACGAATTTAATCAGTTCCCAAGGGCTGGTTGTAAATTTAAGTTGGTTATAAGTCAATACAGCTGAGATCTGGATATTTACCTGGGTACATGCTATAGAAAACAAGAGGTAGATAAATCTTCCATTAACCAAATTAACCCAAGTTGGTCCTATGTCAAGCCAGTTGTAACTCAAGAGTCCAAAGTTACAACCAGGTCTCACACACGAACAACTTAGGTTACAACTGGAATTTTAGTTTTAACTTGAACAAAGTCTTAAGTTATGACCCAAATGCTGGCTGTTTGTGCTTCCAGATAGTCTCAGATACAGATTTAACCCTTAAAGAGTTTTGGAAAGAGGGTGGGGGATTTAGCTTAGTGGGTCTGCTGCCTGCCTTGCAAGTGCAAGGTCCTGAGTTCGATCCCTGGAAAGATCATTACATCCTTTCCTGTGTGAGGTCAACTGAGAAATCCTGGGCCAATGTCTCTCTAAGGACACTGAGATCTGCCTGTCTACAGGAGAGAGACTTTGAAGCCTGTGAAGAGAAGCTGAGCCTTCAATTGACTAACTTGAGTTGCAATGAATGAATTGATTTAAGTCAAGGGTCCACTTAAAATGTATACGAGGGCATTGTGTTTTATTCATGTTCTACTTTTTTGTTTGTTTGTTTTTTGCTTTTTTTGATACCAGGGATTGAACTTGGGACCTTGCGCTTTCGAGGCAGGTGACAGAACTACTGAGCTAAATCCCTGGCCCCTGTTTTACTTTTTGAGACAGGGTCTCACTATGTAGTTCAGGCTGGCCTTGAACTCACTAGGTAGGCCAGTCTGGCCTCAAACTTGATGCTATCCTCCTGTCTCAGCCTCTGGACTGTTGGGATTACAGGTGTGCACCACCATCTCCGGTTTAATCTTTTCTTGTGTGTGTGTGTGGTTTTTTTGGTACTGGGGATCGAACTCAGGACCTTGTGCTTACGAGGCAGCTGTGATGCCTCTGAGCTAAATCCCTGGCCCAAGTGTGTATGTTTTGGGAGATTGCTTTTACTGGTGTGACCAGAGACAGTTCTCTCCCTGGGGTCTCAGGATTGGGGTTTCTCATGCTGGATGTGTAGGAAAATTCGCTCAAAACGCTGGATGGGGCTGCATCCTTATTTTGTCTTTTCCTGGGTGAGCAGGATGGTCAGAGTCCCATCTAACCCCGGGATGCGGTGTGATGCTGAAGCTGACCAAAAGAACACCTAGTGAGGCCACTCTGAGTCCTGGACAGCGCCTCCTGATGCCTCTTCCCACTTCTGGTCAGAGGGAGCGAGTGCTGCATAATCTTCGGTGCTTTTATGTACAAGGACTCATTTTCCTAGGGCCTTAGGCAACTCTAGCTACTGAAAAGGAATCCCCAAGCTGTAGGGGTTCACAGCAAAAGGGAAGCTGCACAAACATAAACCTGACTGATGCCTGGAAGTTTTCTTGCTCCCAGCAAAGACTAAGATTCTCCGTTCTACGACTGGGTTATCCGTTCACTGGAGTTTTCTTTTCTTTTTTTTTCTTTTGGTACCAGGGATCAAACTCAGGTCCTTGCGCTTGCGCAGCAGGTGGCGAAACTACTGAGCTAAATCCCCGGCCCATGGAGTTTTCTCTTCATGTGACAAACACCCTAATGATATTAAACTGATCTGTGCCCAAAATGAGTGATCAATGACATGAAAATAGGAAAGAAAAGAAATATAAAATCGCACTCCCCAAAATCTCCCCCAGAAGGGGCTTCCCTCCTGGCTGACTTGCTAAAATGTTGTGAAGGGAGATGGGGGTCCCAGATGGGATTCTAGGTTCTTGTGTAGAACTAACAAAGAATTGCATGTGGCACATGACAGTAAGGAAGCAGCAGCAAAGTTCAATGAATTGTAATTAGGCAGTGGTACACTCAGAGTCCATAGACAGCGGACTTGCACCCATGGAAAAGCAAATGACACTGCTAAATGGATTAGGTTTTAGAATTTAAAATGTGCCAGATGGCTCTCGCCTTTTATCCCAGCACTCCGGAGGGTGAGGCAGGAGGATTCCTGTGAGTTCAAGGCCAGTCTGAACTACATATGGAGACCTTGTCTCAAAAAAACCCCAACAAATTAAAAATGTTGCACTGGGTCCTGGGCACCTCCCATTGGTTCTTCAAGAGCATGATTGACAGTGTGATTGACAGGTCCTCAATCATGTCAGCTGTCTACTGTGCATGTCCTTTCTCCCATAATTCACTCTAACTGGACACATGAGATGCAGTCCATATCCATGAACTCTCGATAAGCTCCAAGTGAAGAACAGTTTCTATAGGCCAGTAATGGCAAATCTTTTAGAGCTTTCAATGATACAAAGAGCCCACTGTGGCACACATCCCATAGGTTCGCCACCACTGCTATAAGTCATGCTGGAGAATCTAGTGCGCTTGCATCCTGGTCTGGGGCTTTGGAATTTTCCAGAGGCCTTTGTATCTCTGCCTCTGGGTAATAGGCCATAGGACAAAAATCAGGGGCATTGCCCAGGTTCAGGTGAGTGGGGAGGCATCATCCTATAGCCCCAGTTGTGCTAACTACAGTATATTACTCCTACCTCAGCCTCCTGAGTGCTAGGTTTATAGCATGTACCCTCACTCCTCTGAATCACTGTAGTTTTGTAAAAGAAATGCATATCCATAAAGGAAATCTATATTTTATTGTTGTTGTTTTTTTTTGGTACTGGGGATTGAACTTGGGTCTTTGCACTTGCGCGGTAGGCAGTGAAACCACAGCTAAATCCTCGGCCCTGAAATCTATATTTTAAAGTATAGGATCAGGAGGAAGATGGTTGCTGAAAATTTTCATTACTGAGACTTTGCCACATGACAAGACCACCTTTATTCACCAAACATCTTGTGCCCTTGTTCTCCCTTGTGCCACCAACATCCCCCAGAAACCCAACCACCCCCTCCCCTTTTTGTGGTACTAGGGACCAAACCCAGGATGTCTCTACCATTGAGCTACATCCCCCCCCCCATTTTTTTTTTTTTTGACAAGGGATTGAACTCAGGACCTTGCACTTGCAAGGCAAGTGGCAACACCACTGAGCTAAATCCCCAGCCCCCTTATTTCCTTTTTAAAATTTTGAGTCAGGGACTCACTAAATTGCCCAAGTTGGCCTCAAGCATGCAGTCTTCCTGCCTCAGCCTCCTGAGAAGCTGGAATTATAGGTGTGTGCCACTACATCTGGCCTTTATTCCTTTCTGTAGCTCTGGTTATTACCTACCTTTCAATTACCTGATCCTTAGAGCCTCTTGTTATGTGGGGGTTTTGCACATATGCACATCATAAAATGGTTTTTCCCTTGTTAATCGGTTTTATGTCAATTTGACTTATATACTGGAAAGAACCCAGAAGGGTAGAGAAAACAATTTTCTTCTATGTTCTTTTCAGTAGAGATACAATTGATTTCTGCCACATGGATTTTCCTTTGAGCCAGTTTGGCGCTGCCAAGGAACTACACTCCCACACCCACCTATTTTTTTTTTTTAGCATCTCAATGAGTTAAACAAGATCTTTGACATTTTCATCATGTGTTTATAGAATATTTTCATTATACTTTATCTCACATCTCACTTCCCTTTTCCCTCTGGCTGCTAGGAAGCAAAAAGGTAAAGTTGTTAACTGACACAGGAAACGTTAACCAAGTTTTGGCAAAATGTAATAAGGAGCGTTCCTGTGATGTCTTAGCCTTTGGGTTAAGATCCAACGTAGGATGCCTCTCTAGATACCAGGAAGAGAGGAAGTTGGGGTTACAGAAGTGAACCTCAGCCCCTGCCACCTTCCTTTATCAGTCTAGCTCCACTAGGAGCCAGGACAGCCGGGCCTTGTGACCTCACTATGGGAGGCCTTGCCTAGGAGAGGTCTCTGTCGTGCTGAGGCCCATCTGGACCTGGCTGGAGCTGACAGGGTCACGTCCTAGTCATACTTCCTCCCCAATCACTTCCTCTTTCTGCAGAGGACAGAATTCAAATGAAGAACAAATTCTGAGGATAAGCAACAGATGAGTGTTCAGGGAGGGAACGGTCCCCTGCTGTCCTGGTAGCTGCATCCACCTGCAGAGTGGTTCTGATGGAGCAGGTGCCCAACTCCAACTGACACTGAGAGCCAGTCCTCACCGTGACCCTAAAGGAGAATGGGGCAAATGTAGAGACAGAAGCAGCACCCTGCAGTGACAGTAAGCCTGAAGCACCCCAGTCCCGGAGAGCCTACTGCCCCCAAAGACACCTGCCTTTGAAGCCCATGACAGGACCCCAAGCACAGGCTCAATTCGACCCACGCTGACCACTCAGGTCCAGGTAGAAAGCAGAGCCAAGACCACAACGCTCCTTCAGGGACTCAGTCATCTCTGGCCTTCAGGCCTCTAACAGCTGAGCATGTAACTTTCTGCCTGCTGCCTTTAGAGTAGGGGAACAAGTAGTCCCCTTGAGTCAGACTTGTGGGACCAGAGCCTCAGATTCTCTGCTAGCCTAGAAGCCAGACGAGCCAGGTCCACCTTGCTTTTGTCCATAATAGATTCCAAAGAGACCAAGATAGAAGCTAATTGTACACTTGCCACTGGGGAAAAAAAGGTCCCTGAACCCAGGAAGGACCTGTTGGCCAAAGCCAGTGAGATACTGTACAGGTTTCCCTTCACAGGCCAGTTTGGTCTCCGCCCCTGTCTGTACATGCAGCCACTCCTTGTGATCACAGTGGTACTTAGATTGTGCTTCTCCGCCTGCCCACCCAAATACTGGGGATCAAAGCCAGGGTCTTCGCACTGAGCTCTATTCCCAGCCTTTTTTGTTAAGACAGGATCGCACCAAGTTCCCCAGGCTGGGCTTGAACTTGGAATCCTGCTCAGCTTCCTAGAATGCTGGGATGGCAGGCACACACCACCATGAAGAGCTGGGCTGTGCTACTGGAGCTCAAGGGGTGAGAGTAGACTGTCAGTGTCAAGTGGCCGTTACCATTACCAATCCCAATACCCTGTCAATGAACCACGACCAGAGTTGGCTTTTTCCTTTTATTGGGAAAGGGACACAGGGTGGGAAGAAGTGTGCCACCTCCTGGAAAGACCCAGGACAACAGCCAGGGTCAGGAACGCCACTGCGGCTAGGCCCAAGCTCAGAACCATGGGGGTCCGAGTGGGAGGGGTCCAGCCCTCCACACTCTGGTCGCTGGCCCCTCCCAGGAAGATCAGTGGTCCCACGGTGACATCTGCTTCTGTTACTGAAAGGGAAAGGACACTTGAAGGTCACTTTAGTCCCCAGTGAGGAACTGTGGGTCTTGCCCTGCCTAAATGAGCTGGATAAAAATTGGCCCTAACAGCTGCATTTATTTTTGGTAGTACTGGGGATTAAACCCAGGGCCTTCTCACTGAGCTATACCCAGCCATTTTTACTTGAGACTGAGTCTTGCTAATTTGCCCAGGCTGGGCTTGAACTTGTAATCCTCTTGCCTCAGCCTCCCAGAGTGCTAGGATTATGGCCTTGTACTATCATTCACAGAAGCATCAAAGTTTCTACGCAAGGCCTGAGTACATCCTCTGAATAGCCTTGGGGCAGGACAAGGGAGTATATCACCCTAAAGTAACAGCAGGTGCCTTACCACAAGTAATAAAATCCCAGTGGCCAGCCTGTGACATACCGTGCCTGCGGTTCCGGTTCCGTGAAGTAGATCTGAATCCCTGGCTCACCCCAGGGAGCTGCCTCATGGAATAGCCTGGACCACCACAGTCTCCCTTGTCACAGCACTTACAGATGTCAGCAGTGCCTTCTACTGGGGACCAGCTGAGGAGGAAGACAAGCAGCTTAGGTTTTCCTGCCTGGCCGGAAGTGGTTTACTGATAGTCTACTAGGGACGCATAGACATGAGGGGTCCTCAGTTTCCAACGCAGGCAGATGGATGTGGTCTGCTCACCTATTGGAAGACTTGTTGAAGGAGCAGGCTTTGTTGAGTTGGTCTGGGACTTGGTTAGCTGGAGTAACTTTCAGATGACAGGTGATGTATATCTGAAACAGTGACCAGGCCAAGTTCTAGGGTGTTCTGATGACTTATTTGCAGTACTAGGGATTAACCCCAGTGCCTTTGCATTGAGCTACACTACCAGTCCTTTATCTTTTTGAGATAGGGTCTCGATTAATTGCCCAGGTGGGGCTCAAACTTACAATCCTCCTGCCTCAGCCTCCCAAAGTACTAGGATTACAGATGTGCACCACCAGTGATGTTAACAAGCCAGTTGTCATGGGAGGTGAGGAAAGCACTATCTCTAAAATAGTGTAGAGGCTGGCTTGCCCCCCTGCCCCAAATAAGTAGCAAGTCTAGGTCTAGATTGGAGTCGGTCATTTCTGAGTCTTTCCCAAAATAAGTCTCTTTCAAAAGGGCTGGGAATGTAGCTCAGTGTTAAAGAGTCTGAGTTTAAGCCTCTAGACAACAAAATCAGCTTTCTGGCTACTACTTTTGTCAAGCTTTGCCAAGCTCCTTTCTCTTCTGGCACATTGTCCCTTTGCCACCCTCCTGAAGCCTCTTGTCCCCAATAACAAGGCCAGGCTGGGGCCTTGCCAAGACCTGGCCAAGCCTCAGGCTCTGGGAACCACACTTGACCCCTCTTATCTAGCAACATGAGCTTCTGCTGGCTACCGATAGCTCTCCATCCGGCACACTGTCAGCCACCCGCCAACCTCTAACCGGAGAGGCAACAGCCCATCTTAGTGCCCAGGGTGAAGGACTTTTGACCAAGCTCCAGTTCAGTCTAGTCCTGGTCCCTCCCAGGTCAGAGCTCCCTTCAATTCTAGGAAGGGCTGTGACACCTCCCTGCTCCATTCCGGGAGGACAAGGACATGCTGCCACCTTCTGGCTAAAGCCACTCATGGGGCCACAGGCCTCGGCCACCACCTAGTGCCAAATGCACCTGTAGGGAAGCCAGTTCAGATTCGAAGCTACGTTGTTAAATTCAGACTTTTTCCACCAGCCAGGATGTACTTCTGGCTGCCTCTGTCCTACATCTGTCCCATAAGAAATGCTCAGGTTAGGGCCGGGGATTTAGCTCAGTGGTTCTGCCACCTGCCTCGAAAGCGCAAGGACCCAAGTTTGATCCCCGGTACCAAAAAAAAAAAAAAAAAAAAAACAAACGGAAAAGAAATCCTCAGGTCCTTTAGAGTCCATTTGCCAAGATGAAACTGCTTTTGTCCTTAGCACAAGAATATGCTGCTGCATGTGGTGGGACATGCCTGTAATCCCAGCACTTGGAAGGCTGAGGCAAGAGGATTGCTGCAAGTTTGAGGCCAGCCTGGACTACATAGAGAGACCCTGTCTAAAAAAAAAAAAAAAAAAAAAAGTGCTAGGGGCAGAGAAGTTCCCCTGTAGATCTAAACAGTTGTTACTTCTCCCACGTGCCACAATAGAGCTGGCCAAGCCACCCTCCTACCTTTGAGAGGAAACTTGTCCAGGGCTCAGATTGCTTTCCACCAATTAGCCTCATCCTCTGGATTTTTTTTATGGCACTCCTGCAGATTGAACATGCTAGGGAAGTGCTCTACCACTGAGACACACCCCCAGCCTTTTTCTTTCTTTTTTTTTTGGTTTTTTGAGGCAGGGTCTCCCCTTGTAATTCAGGCTGGCCCTGAACTCACTACGTAGCCCAGGCTGGCCTCTGGCGATCCTCCTGCCTCAGCCTCCTGAGTAGCTGGGATTACAGGTATGCACCACTGCACCCAGCTTCTACATAAGAGTTTGTGTTGCTCATACTTTATCCTTGGTGTCACTAAAGCCCACAGCTTCAGCTACCTGAAGTTTATAGTATTAGCACAAGGACAGAGGTAGGAGTCATTTGCTCCAGGGGAGAGGGAAGTGTAATCCTAAGCATGACCTAGAATCAAATTTCATTGTAGGCTATTAAGAAAATGCTGTTACCGTGTTTTTGGAGTCGTTAGCAAAGTAGAACACGTCCACCGTGAACCGGAGTGTGTCCGGCCTGGGTCTGGGGGCTTGGAATGCAGAAGAGCCATCAGACAGCCCGTCCACAAGGCAGCTGAGAGGGACAAATGCACAGTGGTGTCAAAGGCCGGGGAGGGGTTACCAGGCCATCTTGCAATAAGGCTCCCGGCAAAGGCCACCTGGCCTCACCCGTGGAAGTCCACAATGGTGTGACGAGGGGATGCATCCTGGTCTGGTGTTGGTGTAGCCACACAGTGGTCCACGAAAAGCTGCAGTGGCAGGTGGCTGCCAGTGTGGACCTCGGCCTGCAGGTGGGCCTCCTCGCCCAGGTGGAAGGTGGGGGACATCTTCTCGGTGCTCCAGTTCTCTGGGGGACACAGCCCGGGCTAGAGGCTGCCCACGGCTCCCCCTGGCTTCCCTCTCAGTCCCCACTTACCCTCCATCAGGCTCAGGGAGAAAGCCAGCTTCTCCTCCGAGGACACTGTGGTCCTGAAGGGCAGCCAGGTGGGCAGGATCGCTTGGCTGCTCACATTGCCGTGCCTGGGAGAGGAGCCACAGCTGCCCAGGGTGCTCCCCCCACATTGCAGAGTCCCTGCAGTACCAAGGCCAAGGCAGCTCAGCCTGAAACCCTCCAGAGCAGCTCCACCTGGGAGCAGCCCACCATCCTAATTGGGAGCCCTGGCCAGGCACCTGACACCAGAGCTTGGTTTCTAAACAGAGATCTTGGCCAGCTCGGTGGTGCATGCCCCTAATCCCAGCACTTGGGAGGGTGAGGTAGGAAAATCACACCAGCTGCCCATCTTCCACTGACCTGGGGTAGCGACACTCGATGGGAACTTCTGCACGGTTGGTCCTCACGATGGACAGGTTTCCCACGGGCCGAGGCGTGTGGAGCAGGAAGGTGCTGTATACCAGGGCATCATCTGTCACCTGCAGCAAAGGTGAGGGCTTAACCCTACCGGCTCCAGTGCCCCAGGCATGCTGGGCCCATGCCAGGCTCTCCACTCAGACCCATCTGCTGCTGGCCAGGTGTTATCTCTGCACCTCAGTGCTTTCACCTGATGTTGGCACTCCTGGAGGGGGGGAACCAGTGACACGGCAGACACCAGGAGGTGCCCTCAATTTCTCACTTGGCATCAACTCACAAAAGTTTTGCAGTACCAGGGGTTGAACTCAGGCCCCTCGCACTGAGCTACACTCCCAGGCATTTTTATGTTTTGAGACAGGGTCTGTGTAAGTCACCCAGGCTGAGCTTGAACTTTCAACCCTCCTGTATCAGCCTCCCAGAATGCTGGGATTACAGGTGTACCCTACCACACCAGCTGCAATTTCTTCTTATAAGACCCTCTGGCAGACAAAGTGCTGAGAACGCTTAACTTCCTGCCCAGCTGTTAATATTTGTCACATTTGGGGCCCGGGATTTAGCTCAGTGGTTCAGGTGCCTGCCTCGAAAGTGGAAGGAACTGAGTTCGATCCCCGGTACCAAAAAAAAAAAAAAAAAAAGAATTTGTCACATTCGTCAGCTTCAGCCTATCCAAAGCCCATGTTACAGAAAGGGCAGCTGGAGCAGTGGTTGCCAGAGGCAGGAGAGGTGGGATGAGGATGAGCCCATGTGGCTGGGGCTGTTTGTATGGGGGAGGGGACTGCCTAGAAAGGGGATCACCTGGACCCACGTGGCCCCCTGGGTCTGCCCAAGACCCTCCCTGGCAAGTGCCCCAGACACAGTCAGCAGCATGATTCATGGAGCCCTTTAAGTATTTCAGGGCAGTCCAGCGTGCTAGGTGGGTGAGGCAGAAGGATTGCAACTTCAAACCTAACTTTGGCAATTTAGCAAGGCCCTGTCTCAAAAAATAAAGGGCTGGGTTATGGCTCAGTACTAAGGTCTAGATTCAATCCCCAGATTGCAGGGGGGGAAAAAAAGCATTAAGCCATGCACAGGGCCCTTACAAGGGCACTTACAAGCTACCCACCTACAATACCAGCCAGTGCCAGGTGATTCTTATGGGACAAGAGTGTGAAACATCATACCTGAAAAAGGAGCCACCAGGTTGTCACCTGGGACACTGATGCTGATGGCTGCCTCCCATGCCGGCACTGATTTATTATGGGGTGCAGCCTAGACCTCAAGGATTTTTTTAAAGGCCCCCAAATCCAGGCCCCAGGGTGGAGGAGTGGACAGACCCTCCCTGGGGCAGCAAGAGGCTGGTCTCCAGGTTGAGGAGAGCTGGGACCTGCATACTGCACTCTGCTCTACTTTGCCGAGAGGCACCTCCTAGTGGTCTGAGTATTAGTTTCCCCACTGCTGTGGGGAAGGCTCAGACCTGGGTTACTCAGGGCTCTTCCTGCCCTCACTGCCCACTCACACCTGCCCTGGAGCACCCAACTGAAGCCTTAAGATCTTCACAGAGGTATCATGATGCCCCCTGCTCATACCATATGGAGTTCAAAGCTTCAAGCCATTACACAAGAGGGAGGCCAAGATTCTGGTGTTTTTTAAACTCTAGGGATTGGCGGGGGTCACTCTACCACTGAGATACACCCTCTTTTGAGACAGGGTCTGGCTAAATTGCCCAAGCTGAGCTCAAACTTGCGATTCTCCTGCCTCAGCCTCCCAGAATTACAGGTGTGCCACCACTCTGCTTGGGGTTTTTTCCCCTGTAGCAGTTACTTTTGGGCTTCCTGAAGCATCAGAGTTTTCTCTCTTCCCAAAAAGTTTCCAATGCCCTAGCCAGTGCCTGAGCCTCTGGCAGGGTGGGCCCCTCATCCTCCTGCTGATGACTCTGGGATTCCGCCCATGGGGGAGGAGTCAGAGTGGGGGTGCCTGTCCTGGCCCAGAAGGTACTACCACCTCTGAATCTCGCCACCTGCCTGATTTGGGGAACTGAAGCCAGGAGCTTCTCCATTTTCCTCTGCCCTGGGCCCCAAACCCCAGCCTCAGCTGTTTCCCCCACCCCTGCTGTGCAGCCTCACTCCCCATCTCAGGGACTTGCATGTCCCCAACCCACTCCAGGGGCATGGCCTCACCTCCACGCTGCTGCCACACTCATGAACCCCAACACTGAACTTGACCACGGTGTCATCCGTGCCTGTGGAGACCAGGGGCCGGCAGCCTTCAGGGCCCAGGGTGAGGTCGGCAGGCTGGACAAGCTTCCCTGTGCCAAAGAGGTCTCTGTGGACGGTGACCACCAGCTGAGCTTCCTGACACTGCACCTGTACCGGAGACACAGAGGGTACAGGGGGGTGGGCTCCCCCCTGCAAGAGCCAGAGGGGCTGGGGGCAGCACACCTCCATGCTCCCCAAGAGCAGCAAGCACACAAAGAGCCTGTGGTTCAGCTCCATGGCGCCGTAAGGAGCTGCGAGGCTGACTCCTGCGAAGCAGAGGGAGATGGCCTCCCAGCCCTCCTCTTATAGCCCTGAGGGCGGCAGTCCTTCTACAGTTCCTGGGTTCATCTGGGCACCCAGCTGGCTCCCTTCCCCAGCCAGCCAGGCCCTCGCTGCCTAAAGTGGTCCCTGGTGCAGCTTGTTAGGCACAAGGCCTCTCAGCCCCACCCAGATTGACAATCACAATCTGCTCTGTAGCTCAGAGACCCCAGGTGATTCCTAGTCACATTAAAGTGCTCTGGTAGCCTGACTCCAGCACAGATTTCTCAACCCGTTCCCTACTCCACCTGATGGGGCCTACACTTATTATTATTATAGGGCCGGGGATTTAGCTCAGGCCTGCCTCGCAAGTGCAAGGTCCCGAGTTCGATCCCTGGTACCAAAAAAAGTACATTCATTTGCACACTCGAACCATACATTTAAGTTGCCTGCAATTTCCTTGGCTCTTGCGGCGGTAATAGTCCAGTTTACTTGTGGAAAAATAAACAAATGGAGGGAAGCCGCTAGCTGCACAGTTTCAGCTGGCCTGGTCACTGCAGGGAAAGGTAAGCAGCCAGCAGAGAGAAACAGGTCAGAGCTCAGTGCCCAGACTCCAAGTTCGCCTGGGTGGCCAGCCCCGGGGAAAACTTTCCCCTCTGGGGTTCCTGCTCCCAGGTCCAAAGTAAGAAGGCAGCTGTGGCCTGATGCCCTGGGGGGACGGGGAGCAGGAGATCTGTCCTAGTCAGGGGCTGCCCCCTGGGGAGGTCCCCTCCATGCTCGCTGAGATGGCTGATTGGCTGGAACAGAGAGGGGCTTGAAGGCTCTCTGAAGCCTCCTACCCATCCTCATCCCCCCCTGTCATGGAGCTGCAGTGTGGTGGTGCATCCTGGAATCCCAGCACTCTGAAGGCTGAGGCAGGAGGATCCCAAGTTTTGAGCCCAGCCTTGGGAACTTAGTGACTTACGAAGACTCTGTCTCAAAATAAGAACCGAAAGAGGGCTGGGGTGTAGCGCAATATGAAGGTCTTGGATCTAACCCCAGTACCACACGTGTATGCACACACATAAACGAAGGGGCATGTATTGGTGAGGTGGGGGCCAGGGAGGGTCTGTATGCACATAGGATGGGTGGTGCCTACGTTCCCCTTCAGGAAAGAGGACTCGAGACCCCTATAGCAGCATGGCCAGTCCAGCCCTTCTACCCCACAGTCCACCCTGGATTCTAGGTCTTTTATACTTTTCTGAAAATTGCTGCCCCCTGGTGGCAAGAATGACCAACAGTGCAGACTGCTAGCTAGAGCATTCTCCTTAAAAATCTTTAGAACCCAGATGTTGATTTCTAAATTCTATTCCTTTATAAAAGCAGGACCCAGGGCTCCTTGGAGAAATAGCTGGTTCTGAATTAGGGCAAGGAAAGATAAACCTGGAACCTCTTGCTATACCATCAAATGCCCAAATGATGATGTGGATGTGACTAAAAAAACCCCACAGGAGCTACCAGGTTGGGGTGTGGTGGGGACATTGACCAAAAGGGAACAACTGCATTGAAATAAAAGACAACAAGGAGGTTGGGAGTGTAGCTCAGTGGTAGAGTGCTTGCCTAACATGCCCAGGCCCTTGATTTAATCCCCAGCAACTCCAAAACAACCAAAAACCAAAATTAGAATTACACGCAGAATGAAATGAGAATCCAAGCTGGGTATGGTGGTGCACACCTGTAATCCTGGCACTCTGGGATGCTGAGGCAGGAGGATTGCAAGCTCCAGACCAGCCTGAGAAATTTAATGACTCAGCAAGACCCTGTGTCTAAATAAATAAATAAATAAATAAATAAATAAATAAATAAATAAAATGGTAAATTTTATATTATGTGAGCTTTGGTTTTTCTTTCTTTGTTTTCTGAAACTGGGTCTTCCTGCACAGCTCAGGTTGCCCTTGAACTTGCTACGTAGCCCAGGTTGGCCATGAACTCACAGAGATCCTCTTACCTCAGCCTCCAGAGAGCTAGGACTACAGGCGTGCACCTACAGGTGTGCACTACCATGCTTGGATGTTTCTTTGTTTTTTCGCAGGGCTGGGGCTGGAACTTCATTTTTGTTTTGTTTTTGAGACAGGGTCTCACTATGCAGTTCAGGCTGGCCTTAAACTCACAGTGATCCTCCTGCCTCAGTCTCCCAAGTACTGGAACCCAGGTTCTTGTACATGTCAGGGAAGTGTTCTATCACTGAGCTATACTCACAGCCCCTGCTTTTATTTGTAAATATCAGTCTAGCTTGTTATTGTGAATCACTTGAGATGTTTGTGTTTTTTAAAAAATGTATAGATCCATCAAAAGTTGCAAAAAATGTGTAGGGTAGTCCTGGGTTTCCCTCAGTTTCCCTCAGTGGGTACATCTTACATAATTATAGTATAATATCAAAACCAAGGCCTGGAGATATATATAGCTCAAGGGTAGAGCATGTGGTTGGCATGTGCAAGGACCTGGTCTTCATCCCCAGCACCAGAAAAAAAAAATAAAGCCTGGATATAGTGGCACATGTCTATAATCTCAGCTCTCCAAGACTCTGAGGCATGCGGATTGCATGTGTCCTGTTTGTTCCTTTTTTGAGACAAGGTCTCCCTATGAAGTTCAAGCTGATGTCGAACTCACTATGTAGCCAAGGCTGGCTTTGAACGCTCAGCAATCCTCCTGCCTCAGTCTCCTGAGTGGTGGATTTCAAGTTTGAGCACAGCTTGGGAAACTTAGGAAGACCTCGCCTCAAAATAAAATATAAAAAGGGCTGAGGGTGTAAGTTAGTGGTAGCACACCCCTAGGTTCAATCCTCAGGACTGACAAAGCAAGATCACCCCAGGGAGTTGACAGGTTGTAAGTTTGCATACAGTTCTGGTATTTGGTCACATGCAATCAAGAAAGCCTGCTTTCTGCCTTCTTTCCATTGTGCTCATCAGGCTCCCAGCTGATGCTCCCAAGAGAGCATCAACAATTCCAAAAAGAGAGGCAAACACCAGCTCCTTGTTAGAACGTGCTCCGTCTGAGGTCATCAGCTGGATCCAGCTGTGGTGATGAAGCTTGGGCTATATCAGTGACCTTGGAATCATTGATCACTGAGCTGAGAAAATTGCTGGGAACATCTCAGGCAAGTAAAGGTGGTGTGATCAGCCCCAGAATCATAGAGATGGAAAACAGTGGTGAGGCCCAGGGTTTAGGGACTGTGGAGGGGCTGGCCTCATGGAGCACAAAGAGGTGGGACGAAATCACACAGGAGGAAAACTCTGGGGATTTTCTTCTAGGGATATAACCTAGACAACAGAGATATAAGGCAACCCAGCATCTCAAAGGTCTCCTTTTGCTACCCTTCTCTAGTCACACCCACACTCTCCATTCCACAGCCCCTAAATCCTGGACCTCCCCACTGTTTTCCCTCTCTGTAATTGTCATTTTTTTTTTTTTGGTACCAGGGATCGAACTCGGGTCCTTGCACTTTTGAGGGAGGTGGCGGAACCACTGAGCTAAATCCCTGGCCCTGTAATTGTCATTTTTAAGCCAGGTGTGGCAGTGCAGACCTGTAATCCCAGCTACTCAGAGGCAAGTTTGAGGCCATCCTGGGCAATTTAGTGACTTTCTGTTTCAAAATAAAAAATAAGGGCTGGAGATTTAGCGCAGTGGTTCTCCCACTTGCCTCAAAGGCGCAAGGTCCCGAGTTTGACCCCTGGTACCAAAGGAAAAATAAAATAAAATGGGCTGGGATGTAGCTCAGTGGTAGAGAACCCTAATTTCAATCTCCAGTAGTACCAAAAAAAAAAAAAATTCCAGGATGTTATATGAATGGAGTCCTATCTTTGGAGATTAGCTTTCTAAAAAGTTATTAATTGCTGGGGATTTGAGGTTCTGCTGCTTGCCTCCCAAGTACAGGGTCCCAAATTTGATCCCTGGTACAAAAAAAAAAAGACATCAAAAGTTATTGATTGATTGGACTGGGGTTGAACTCTAGGCCTTCTCACTGAGCTACATCTCCAGCAGCCCTTTCATGTTTTGAGATGAGGTCTTGCTAAAGCACTAAGTTGCCCAGGCTAGACTCAAACTTACAGTCCTCCTGCCTCAGCCTCCCAGAGTGCTGAGATTACAGGCACATGCCACCACGGCTGGCAAGATTAGGTTTTTTTCCTCAGCATGATGTCCTTGAGATCTGCTGTGGCTTGGATGTGGTTTGTCCCTGGAGTTTTATGTGTTGGACTCCTGGTCATCTGTGGTGGGGGGCCTTTGAGAGGTGGAGCCTAAGGTAAGGCATGAGAGCAAGTGGCCTGGACCAGAAGGATCCTGGGAGCCAGGCCCTCTCTGGCTTCTTGTTTGGCAATGTGATCTCTTCCTTCTGCATATTCTCTGCCACCCACCACAGGCCCTGTTAGAGCTTGCACTGTGCTGTCTGGACTTTCAACCTCTGAGAGCATGAGCTAAATGCACCTCTTTGTTTTGTAAAATTAGCCTTTTTCGGGTACATTATTATACTAATGCAAAACCGGCTAGTGTAAGAGCTAGCCAAGTTGCTGCCTACATTAATTGTTGGCTCCTTTCTGTGGCTGGGTAGTTCATGGTATACCTGTGTGTGAACCGTAGTTTATCTGTTGTAGGACATTTGGGATGTTTCCAGTTTGGGTTATTACAAATAAAGCTACTGTGAACATTCACACACAGATTTTTTTTTTTTTTTTGAGTCAGGATCTCACTATGTAATTCAGGCTGACCTTGAAGATCACTATGTACCCCAGCCTGGCCTCAAACACATGGCAATCCTCCTGCCTCAGCCTCCCAAGTGCTGGGATTACAGGTGTCATGCACAAGTTTGTTTGTTTGTTTTCCATTTCTGGGGATAGAACTCAGGACCTTTCGATTGGTGGGCAGATGTGACACCACTGAGCTAAATCCCCGGTCCTTACGCACAAGTTTTTATGGAGACATAAGTATTCATGTCTCTGGGATAAATACCCAGGAGTACAATGGCTAGGTCATATGGTCAGTGTGTGTTTAGTTTTTAAAGAAGCTGCTAGAGCCAGGCATGGTGAAATATGTCTGTAGCACCAGCTCCTCCGAAGGGTGTGGAGCCTGGATGACCATGATTCTGTCAAAGAAAGAGACAGAGAAGGAAAGAAAGAAAAAAGAAAGAAAGAAAGGAAGGAAGGAAGGAGGGAAGGAAGGAGGGAAGGAAGGAAAGAAGAAAGAAAGAAAGACACACTATTTTCTTTTTTGGTACCAGGGATAGAACTCATGACCTTGAGCTTTTGAGGCAGGTGGCAGCACCACTGAGCTCAATCCCCGACCCACTCCCAAACTATTTTCCAAGGCAGCTGTGCCGTTTTATATTCCTATCACCCAGTTTCTTCACATCCTCATTACTAATTAGTATTGCTTTTATTTTTGACTCTTCTGATAGGTGTGTGGTGATATCTCTTCAAGGACATTCAGTGCAGTTTCTTTTCTTATCTTCCCATTATAATTAGATTGTTTGGGAGTTTTTGTGGTTGTTTTGAGGAGGGAGTTGAGACAGGGTCTTGCTATGTAGTCTATAGTGGCCTCACTATATAGCCGGGGCTGGCATGAAATTCACAGTGATCCTCCTGCCTCAGTCTCCTCAGTCCTATGATTAGAGGCATACATACCATGTCTAGCTGGATTTGGTTTTTTAATGTTGCCTTTTTGTTTTTTGGTGGTAGTGGAACTGGGGATTGAATTTAGGGCCTCCACTACTGAGCTGCATCACAACCCCTGCCCCCCATTTCTTTGAGGCAGAGTCTTGCTAAATTGTTAAGTTGCCCGAGTTGGATTCAAATTTGTGATCCTCTTGCCTCAGCTTCCCAAGTAGCCAGAATTATGGTGTGCACCACTGCACACAGATGGTACTTGGTATTTGGGAGCGATTTGAAGAATCCAGTTGGGAAAGAGGTGAACTAGAAAGAGAGCTGTATAGATGGATAGAAGGAGTCCCCAGCAGGCAGTAGATGAGTCTGGGGGAGGGGTCTGCTCAAGCCAGGAGCTCTGTATCCTTGGACCCGGATAACAGGAATCAGAAATATTCTGGGGCTGGGATGTAGCTCAGTGGTAGAGCTCTGGCCTAGCATGTGCAAGGGCCTGGGTTCCATCCCCAGCACCACAAGGAAATAAACAGATAAAGTATACAGGAGGATAGAACTGTATAGGTTACATACAAATATCACACCATTTTCTATCAGGGACTTCAGCATCTGAGTTTAGTACCCTAGGGGCGTTGAGGGGCAACCTGAGAGGGGTGATTGTTTTTCTGTTTGTTTTCGTTGTACTCATTGTATTATTATTATTATTATTTTATTATTATTATTATTATTATTATTATATTATTTTGGTACCGGGTATTGAACTCAGGACCTTACACTTTCAAAGAGGGCAGCAGAACCACTGAGCTAAATCCCCGGCCCTGTATTTTAAACTCACCCCAGGTGAAGGGAATGCAAGCCTGCTGTGGTTCCAAAGGGAAGGTGCCGAATCCAGGCCCAGCTATAGAAAAAGCTCACAGCCTCTCCTGTCACCTGTAACTACACAACCCCAAAAGGTACCAGAACTCAGGAAGAACCAGTTGGAAGACAAAATCAGCAGCCCCTGAGAGAGTGAAGCCTCGCCTGAGTGGGACGCCCACCATGTGTGGTAGCTCCCTCAACGATGTCTCCGAGGCTTAGGACCCTGTGGGGACGACTCAGCCCTGGATCGGGCAGTCTCTGCGGTGCCATGCTGGTGCCGGCTCCCCTGCAAAGGGATGGAGACTGCCCAGCCCTTAGGAAACCTGAGCCCCTGGCCCGAAGTCCACACCTCCCCCAGCCCTGTAGCTCCTCCTCCACCTGGTGCCTTCCTCTGGGGCCGCTCTAGGCCCGCAGGCCTCCACCACCCTGCCATTGCCTTACTCTACCCCTAAGGTCGGGTGGGGACAGGCTGGGGCTGCCCGTCAGCTCCATGGACAGGGACCCAGCCTCTGCTCCCCTATCAACTTTGCAAAGAGAAGAAGAAAGGTTGGAGTTGATTTGCACTTGGGGGATCCTTCCCCCTCCTACACTTCTGATTCCACCTTTGACTGACTGTAGAAGGTACAGAAGGAAGCCAGAACATTTCCCCAGGTATGTATGAATCCTTCACTGCTGATGTGTGAGTGTGCTATCTCCCACTGGTCAGATGGGGACTTGTCCTTTATGATCTCCTGGGTCCCTTCTGACAGCTACATTCTATGATTCTGCAACTATAATTTCATTCAGTCATTTGACAAACATTTGTGCCAGGAACTACTATTAAATAAGATCTGTGTCCTGCCCTGGAGGGTCCACAGTCTAGATAGGAGAAACAGTCATAATAACAGCTGCCACACTTACTGCGGCACTCTGGGCTCAACCGTTTGTAAACGTTAGTTCTACCTGTAAAGAGACCCCAGGGCGACTCGTCACTTATGAAGGGTGGAGAAGGAATGCAAGGGGTTTTGAGAGCCACAGTGACCTAAAACAGGGATGGACAAACACTCCACTTGGCCAGCACCCCCAGGGTAGGAGGCACAAGAGGCTGGAGAGGTCAGTTTGAGGCTGGTGGGCGTGGCCAGCTTCACTAGGGCCTAAGGGATCTCTGGGGTCAGTGGAGATTTGAAGTCCATGGAGGTGGGGCTCAGGGCCTTTCTCCCTCACTCCTGGCCTGAGTATCGGGGGACAGAGCAGGGGCGCCTGAGGATTCCTGGCAGGGTCTCTGGGCGCTGTCTGTCCCCATGCCCGCTGCCAGGGTGGGGACTGACCTGGCCTGGGGAGGAGGGACAGCGTCCCTGCAGCCCGAGAGGAGGAAAATGCCTAGGAAGCTATGTGTCCCACACACAGCAAAGACCGGCCTGTGGATGTCCTCCTCCTCACAGCTCTCAGCTCCTGTCTCCCAGCTGTCCCCAGTCCAGGCAAGGGAGGACAAAAGCTGATTATTCCACTGGGGGCCATCCTGGGCCCCATGAATGGGGTATTGAAAACCTTGTGTCCACATCCAGATACATTTTCACCTGCTGCCTAAGGAGACTATGTGCCAGGCTGGAGAGAAGCCAGGGGCAGACGGGGCCATGGGGTTGAGAGTCCTTTGAGAGGGGCAGCTTTTCCCAGGCACCTAACTCTTGAGAGACCCCAAAGAATCGTCCTCCCCCCACCTCCTCCTGCAGTGCCCAGCGAGGTGGCCAGGGAATGGCTGGATGCTCCTCCACCCCAAGCCCACGGGAGCTATGGAAACCGGGCCCTGCCAACTCCGCCCCCAGCTATCTTTTCCATCTCTCCTTCCTCTCTGCCCCTCATTATCTGGAGTCCTGAGAACCTCATCAGCCTCTGAAGCAGCCTCCATCTGTCCCCAACCAACCAATCCATCATCTGCAAGCCCAGTGTCACATTCTTGCTAAAGTCTGCAAGAAAGGGGACATGCAGGGTTCTGGGGTGCCCGTTACATGGCGCGAATGTTCACTGAACTCTGCACTTAGGATTTATGCACTTTTTTGCTTTCATACCATAATTCAAAAATTATTTTAAGAAATCTTGGGGTCGGGTGTGGCGGTGCACATCTTGTGATCCCAGCATTCTAGGAGGCTGAGGCAGGAGGATTGCCATGAATTTGAGGCCAGCCCCAGGCTACACAGCAAAACACCATCTCAAAAAACAAACAAATAAACAAAAAAACTCAAAAATTTCCTCAATATTTTTTCTTTACATTGACTCACCTCTTCTAATTTAAATACATTTTAAAAGGAAACTTTATATTGTTCCAATAAATTAAAAACCAGAGCCGGGGATTTGGCTCAGTGGTTTCGCCGCCTGCTGCGCAAGTGCAAGGACCCGAGTTCGATCCCCGGTACCAAAAAAAAAAAAAAAAATGTAAAAATGAAAACTTTTGGCCGGGGATTTAGCTCAGTGGTTCCGGCGCCTGCTTCGCAAGCGCAAGGTCCCGAGTTTGATCCCCGGTACCAAAAAAACCCCCAAAAAACCAGAGTGCTTTGTCATAAATAGAAAGCACAGCAAAAAAAAAAAATCCATGACAATAAAATAAATGTATAGCTATAAGCCCCTAAGATTAAGTGGGTTAAGTAAGTGCCACTCGTTCGTGGCACCAACCACACTACAGGACAGCATCTTGGAGGATTGGCTCTGAGCCCTGGGGACTGTCACAGCTGGCCACAGGCATCCTGGCCAAGCTCACCTCCCACCCCTTGGGTCCTTCGAACCTGTGGCTCCAGCCAAACCTAACTCCTCATTAGTTTCCGTGCACAGCCCCGTCTTTCTCTCCTCTCCCAGCTGTTCCCACTGGCCTTGCTTCCACTAGGAATGTCAAAGCCAAGTGGCAATGACATGTACCCCTGAAGCTGGCACCTCCAGCTGACAGCACACACTGCAATCTTGAATTCCAGATGTTCCAGCTGTGACTTTACCCGACCCCTTAATGGGACCATCTGAGAGGCCATCCGCTGGCTGGGTACACAAGGAAGCAGAGATGCGAATCAGAATCCTCGGTTCCCAGCCGGATGAGATGAGCAGGGGGTGGAGGCTTGGGGATGGGGGTGCTGCCCATACGCCCCTGCCCCCAGCCCTGTCTTTCCTCCTCCTCCTGCCTCTGGGTGAGTGTCTCAATCTTTTCCTGGCTGTTTTCTCACCAACAAATCACAGTGGGAGGTGGGTTGTGAATGAGCTGGACTCCAGGTTTCTTTTTACTTTTTTTTTTGATGCCCGGGATCGAACTAGGGACCTTGTGCTTGCAAGGCAGGCACTGACTGAGCTAAATCCCCTACCCCTTCTTTTTACTCTTATATGGTCAATGATAATAAGAGCCTGAGTTTAGGGAACAGACAGCTCAGTACTGAAGGTGAGAGCTAAATGTACCCTGAGAGTGGGCAGTCAGAGGACACCAGAAATAGAGGAGGGAAGGGGTGAGCTCTCCAATGGCTGCTGGGAAGGCAGCTGGTAGAACTGATGAAATCGAATGACCTACAGACTATCCTAATTTAAGAAAAAAGACTGGACCAAGAATTTAGCTCAGTGGTGCTCCACTTGCCTTGAAAGCACAAGGTCCTGAGTTTGATCCCCAGTACCACAAAAAAGGAAAAAAGTCTGGTATGGTATGGCACGAGCCTGTAATCCCAGCACTGAAGGTGGCTGAGGCAGGAGGATGGCAAGCTCAAGTTCCACCAGGGCAATTTAGCAAAACTTGTGACAAAAAATAAAAAGGGCTGGAGATGTAGCTCAGTGGTAGAGAGTGGTAGCCCTAGGTTCAACCCTTAGTACCACCAAAAAAAAAAAAAAGAAAAAGAAGTAAGAAGAGGACTGGAAGCCAGGCATGGTGATGCACACCTATAATCCCAGCACTGAGGGAGGCTGAGCCAGAAGGATTGCTGGCAGTTTGAGACCAGTCTGGGCTATACAGTGAGGTCAAGGCCAACCTGGAATACACAGTAAGAAGACCCTGTCTCAAAACAAAAAGGGGTTGGTGGTATGGCTCACAGTAGAGAACTTGCTGATCAGAAGACACTAAAAGGCTTTGGGGAGAAAGCTCAGCTGCTGGGACTCAGCAGGTAATGGGAACCTAAGGGATTTAGTAGTAGAAAAAGACAGGCACGTCTGCAGGTCTGTGTCTCAGACAGATTTTATTTTTGGTCCAGACAATTGAACCCTAGGCCTCTGTATTATATTCCCCAACCCTGTCAATTTGCAATCCTCCTGCCTCAGCCTGTTAGAGTGCTGGGATTATAGGCACATGCCACTGTGCCCAGATCTTACAGATCTCCCCTGGGCAGCCTGTGGACCCCTTTGGGAGAGGATGGTGAGGTCAGGAGGCTGAGCCTAACAGTCCCAGAAAGCACTGGTGGACTTTGGAAAGACAGGAGGCCAGGGGGTGAGGGTGATAGCAAGGACCATGGAGGAGGGGAGGCTGTGTTCCCAGGACCTGGCAGCCAAAGGATGGGCAGAGGGGCCCATGCTCTTCCTCACTCTGTTTCAGCAAGCGCCCTTCAGCCCACTCTGCTGCCCTTGCCAGGTAGGTGCCCGCTCCTCCCTCCCGTACCCTCCTCTGGCAGCTGAGACCTTAGGGAGTAAGGACTAAGCAGCCCTTGTGACCCCGACATCCTCCCTCCAAAGCACCACCACAGTCTGCCCATGTCACAGAAGGGACTGATCCCAAGGCTCCCAAGCATCCTGTGGGTGGGCATAGGGACCCCTCGTGCCAACTCAACCCTCTTTGCAGAGTTGAGGCTGGTGGGGGGCCTGAGTCGCTGCCGCGGGCGCCTGGAGGTCCTACACGGTGGCTCCTGGGGCAGTGTCTGTGATGACGACTGGGATGTGGTGGATGCCAATGTGGTGTGTCGTCAGCTGGGCTGTGGCCTGGCGCTACCTGTGCCGAGACCCCTTGCCTTTGGCCAGGGCAGGGGCCCCATCCTGCTGGACAACGTGGAATGCCTCGGGCAGGAGGCTGCACTGAGCGAGTGTGGCAGCCGGGGCTGGGGCATCCACAACTGCTTCCACTACGAGGATGTGGCTGTCCTGTGTGACGGTGAGCAGAGGCCTGGGGCCCTGGAGGACAGTAGATGGTAACAGGCAGCAGGGTCGTAGGGACTTCCCAGGGCCCGGCTATTCCATGCAGACTGAGGCAGCAGCTGCACCGCCTTATGCTGAGGAAGAGGCTTTGACCCTTTGTGTGGCTGGAGGCCATGAGCCAGGCACCCACTTTGTGCGTGTGAGGATGGAGAATAGAAAGATCCCGGATTCCTTTTTTCCACCCTGCTTCCTGCCCCAGAATTCTTGCCCACCCAGCTGCCAACAAGGAGGATGTTAACCAGCAGAGCGCCCCCTACCACTCCTCAGAATGGGAAAGGTAAGTAAGGGGAATGGGGGACAATGAGGGAGATCCCCGGGGTCTGAGGAATCTCGAACTCTACCCTAGGCAGTGGAAAACAGGGATTACAAACTGAAGGCTAAGAGACATGGAGCAATATTGGGGAAGGGGTGGAGGTAATGGCAGAGTCAGGTGTGCCCAAGAATGATGACTGTCTCCCCATCATCATGCTGGTGCACACCTTTAATCCCAGCACTATGGGAGACTGAGGCAGGAGGATCATACGATTCCAATCCAGCCTGGGCAATTTAATGACCCTTTCTCAAAATAAAATTTAATAAAGGGCTGTGGGAGTAGCTGGATGTTAGAGCACTTAACTAGCATGCACAAAGCCCTGGGTTCAATGCCCCGGGGTGGGGTGGGGGGGTACAGAAGTAGAAGAGGGTCAGGAGATCAGGCAGGGCTGCAGGAGGAAGAGTTGTGGGGGCTGCATCTTGAAAGGTGAGATTTTCTTCGGGCAGTAGTAAATAAGGAAGCAGCACATCCCAGCCTTCCATGAGAGCAGGGACAAGGGAAGTGAGGACTGGTTTTAGGTGAGGCTGACATAATCAGAGCTGGCTGTCCCATGCATCCACCAGCCACTCCCTCTAGGCTGGGAGGAGGCAGCGCCCCTGGGGTTTGGGGACCTGAAGCACATGGCACTGTGGATGGGAGGCCTGGTGCAGGGATTGCAAGGCAGGGCCCTTCGGGAGATGGTCCCTGTCCCCTCCCCTGTCACAGGCGAGGGCAGCGTGCGCCTGGTGGGAGGCGCAGGTCCGTGTCAGGGCCGAGTGGAGATCCTGCACGGCGGCCTGTGGGGCACGGTGTGCGACGATGACTGGGGGCTGCCGGATGCCGCCGTGGTCTGCCGCCAGCTGGGCTGTGGGGCGGCCTTGGCCGCCACCACCAACGCCTTCTTTGGCTATGGCACGGGGCACATCCTGCTGGACAACGTGCACTGCGAAGGCGGCGAGCCCCGTCTGGCAGCCTGTCTGAGCCTGGGGTGGGGCGTGCACAACTGCGGACACCACGAGGATGCGGGCGCGCTCTGCGCAGGTATGGCCCCGGGGGCGTGGTCGCAGGGATGGGGCGGGGCGGGGCGGGGCAGCACCGTGGGGTCTTGGTGGGGAAGCTACCTTTATGCTTACCAAAGCTCACCAGGGTGGCTCCAAAATGACGTGCATTGTCTCAGTTATGCTATAAAAGGTGCCTCACAATATCCCAGAACTGCGTGACACTACACCTGTTACAATACTGCAGCATTGCTCCACTAAGAAAGCTTCCACAATTTTCTAGCAATTTCCAAGAATTCTTCATGGAATACTTCAGGAAAAAATCTCAAGACTCTGAATGGCCCCAGAGTCACTTCAGAGTCGCCTAGCACATACTAGTATTCTCTTCCCACCTGGGCTTTCTCCAAATTGGGAAGGGTTCTCAGCAAAAGGGAACACTAGGGGCAATAAAGCCATTTCACAAAGGACTCCGTTCTACAAGATGAACAAACCAAGGGCTCTCATCTCCATTTGTAGGTGGGAAAGTTGAGGCCCAGCGAGCCAAAGCCTTACCCATCCTCACATCCTGAGCCTGGCAGACCCACAGACTGACCTTGCTCTGGGCCTTGAGCATCCCCCTGCCCTCCTCAGCCCTATTTTAGCTGGAATATGGGGATGAGACCTGTTATCCAAGGGCTTGGCCCTGCCTGGTTTGTGAGGGCTTCTACATCTGCGCGTCCTGGGCACATTGGGCTTCTGAGAATACTGGACACTGGAGGAAATGACAGCAAGTCTGTGAAAGCCCTGTGTAAGCCGGGAAGTGTAGATTGTACCTTTACAAACACAATTATTACTTAGATCCGAGCTGGGGCTGAGGGCTGCACCCAGAAGTAAAATCTAGTGTCTTCCGGGAAACCCTCCTCTCCTTTGCCATAGTCAGGCTGACTGGAAAGCTGCACCTCAGCCTCTGACCCTGCTCTCTTCTCTCCAGCTCTAGTCCTGGGCCCCCCCACTCTCACAGCACTGCCACCCTCGGCCACAAGAGAGGACGGGTCCTGGCACACAGAGCCAGCAGGTGATGAGCCCGCCCTCCAGGCTGGAATGGCAAGGGTGAGGTGGGTGGGCTAGGAAGGGGAGGCTGTTCTAGTTTCACAGGAAGGGACCCCCAACAGGACAGGGCTTTAGACCAGATAGTAAAGAGGTGGGTAAGAGAACAGATGAGCAGATGGAACAGGAATGGAACCCAGAGCTCTAAAAAGTTCAGGGGAATGGGAGGAGGTATAAAAGGTTTCTTCAAGGGCCAGGGATTTAGCTCAGTGGTTCTGGCGCCTGCCTCACAAGTGCAAAGTCCCAAGTTTGATCTCTGGTACCAAAAAATAAAAATAAAATAAAAGATTTCTTCAAAGTGCTCAAGTCAAATTTGGGACTTATGCTGGGATTGGGAATTGAGAGGCCCTGTGAGGGGGTTGAGATGAGGGATGAATCGAGGTTAGAAGTGTGGAGTTAAGGCTGGAGCTATCATTGAGATTAAAATCAAGGTAACAGCTAGTGTGGTACTGCAGACCTGTAATCCCAGCACTAGAGAGGCAGAGACTGGAAGATCGCTTCGAGTTCAAAGCCAGCCTGGTCACTTCAAGGCCAGCCTGAACTGCATAGTGAGACCCTATCTCAAAAATAAAATAAAGATAACGGTTGGGTGAGGAGGCACGTGACTGTACTTCCAGCACTCCAGGAGGCAGAGGAGGAAGTATTGAAAGTTTGAGCCAGGTTGAGTTCGGGTAATTTAGTGACTTAGTGACACTAAGAAGGTGTCGATCAGTGTGAAGGCCCTGGATTCAACCCCCAGGACTCAATAAATAGGGATAAATGCCTGGAGTTAGGAGGATTCGGTTCATGGGTTCCATGTGACATGCCAGGTAACTTGATGACTCTAGGATGAAAGCTGGGAGTACAGGTGGGGGTATCTCAGTAGGGGTCGCCCAGTCCTGCTGTAGGAGTGTAAACCTCCTTGGCCCTTTCGAAGGCTCCAGCTGCCCTCCCTGTCTCTGCAGCTACAGGAGTTGGTGCTCAGCCTTCCGGGGAGACGGCACAGTTCACCACAGCGGCCTGGGCCGCGGGTAAGAAAAGTAAGTGGCAGAGCCAGGGTCCAGCGTGGGGTGGGAGCGGGTGGGGCCGGGGCTCTGCCAGGGAACCGGCCACCCCAGCCCAGCCCCTCTGGCCGCGGGCCTGTGCGCCCCGCAGGCGGACGGCTGCGGCTGGTGGGCAGCCCGGGCCCATGCCGCGGCCGCGTGGAGGTGCTGTACGCCGGGGGTTGGGGCACCGTGTGCGACGATGACTGGGACTTCGCGGACGCGCGCGTGGCCTGCCGCGAGGCAGGATGCGGACCTGCGCTGGGAGCAACAGGCCTCGGCCACTTCGGCTACGGCCGCGGCCCCATACTGCTGGACAACGTGGGCTGTGTGGGTACCGAGGCCCGCCTGAGCGACTGCTTCCACCTGGGGTGGGGCCAGCACAATTGCGGCCACCATGAGGACGCTGGAGCATTGTGCGCAGGTGAGGAGGCACTGAAGATCAGTTCTACGAGCGGGCTGGGCGGGGCAAGATTACATCATCACGCACAGCGGGGGGGCGTAGGCGGGGCCTGCCTGGGCACGCAGCTCGGCGAGGGCGGGTTAGGACCCGAGGAGGAGGTGGGGCTGCACGTAGCCTGTACTGCTGCACTGCCTCAACAGCTGTCCGCAGAGATGGGCAGCCCCGCCTCCTGAGTGTTCTGCGGCTGCTCGGCACTGGGGTGGGACCGGAAGCCCGCCCTCTGCAGTGGGAGAGTAGGGCGGGTTGGCGGGGGGGCGCGGCTATGGCAAGGCCTGGTTCGAGTCTGCGAAGGGAGGGACCTCTTGCCACCTGCTGGGTCAAAGATCTGCAGAGCTGTAGTAGGAGGGCGGCTGGGAGAGTTAATCTGTCTTTACAGCACCAGCCTGTGACCTGTGGGAGGAGTCGATGCAAAAAGGGTGTTTGCAGAGTCTGGCAGGACTTTGTAAAATGCTTCTGTTCATTGATTGCTACAGGAATTGCTATATCCACCCTCATCTGCTGCCCAGGCCTAGTGGGCGCTCTTTACCCTCCCGAAAGAATTGGCCACGATGGGCTAGGCCACAGGGCTTCTGTCTTGGGCCCTAGGGTCAAATTAACACAACTTTTTATTTATTTTTTGGTACCATGGATTGAACCTAGGGTCTTCGCAGTGAGCTACATCCTCGGCCCTGTTTTCATTTTAATTTTTTATTTTGAGACGGTGTCTCACTAAGTTCTGAGTTGCTCAGGCAGGGCTCAAATTTGGGATCCTCTTGGGTCAGCCTCCCAGTGTGCTGGGATTGCAGGTGTGCGCCACTACACCCTGCTCACCTCCTTTTTTTTTTGTACCTGGGATTGAACTCAGGTCCTTTCGGTTTGGAGGCAGGCGGTGGAACCACTGAGCTAAATCCCTGGCACCACAATCTCCCTTTTTGATCCAAGGAACAGGGAGCATTTCTTCAGGAACCTCTGAAATCCTTTCTGTCTGTCCCTAGAAATACTTCCCTGGGGAGGGAAGGAGGTGACTTGGCCCTAAGGAGCATGTTCCCCAGTGTGACAGAAATCTTTTTTTTTTTTTTCTCTGTCCTTCCTGAGCAAGGCCCAGAGGAGCTGGGATCGCAAGTCCACCAGGACGGTTCTGAGACCACCCGGGTGCCCACTCCTCGGCCCAGGGATGGTAGGTGCTCATAGCTGTCTGAAAATGAGGTGGAGACACCAGGATGGGACAGAGCCGGATTGAGGGAGGTCACAGCCTAGGATACAGCAGCTCGGCAGATTTGATCAGGTCCTGGAACCTTGTCCTTCATGCTGGTTTCAGGCCTCATTAATAGAAATAGGGTGTCCAGAAAGAAGGAGCTAAGTTTTAAACTAGGGCAATCTAGAAATTTCTAGAGTTGAGATCAAAATTAGGGCAGGGGGAGCCTGTCTTGAGGGAAGCAAAGAAAGAATCCAGAATTTAGCTCAGGGAATGAAGGGAATGAAGGGGAGACTATGATGACCTTAGGAAGAGATGATAGGACATAACAGTCTCCAAAGAACTGGCCTGGGGCTGGGGTACTGGGATTAGGAGCAAGGACTAGGGGGAGAGCAGAATGAAGTACCCAGCACACCAACCACTCAGCACTTTTGCACATTTTTTTCCAGCCCACAGTTTCTGGGTCTGAACTGCTACCCATCTTTATTTATTTGGTACTTTGAGACAGAGTCTCTTGATGAAGTTCAGGCTGGCCTCAAATGCATTGTGATTCTCCTGCCTCAGCCTCTTGAATGCTGGGATCACAGGCGTGTGCCATCATTCCTGGCTGTAGATGCCCATTCTAATGTAATCTCCTTTGAACTCATGGGGGGCTCTAGGGCAATGCGGTGTCTCTCAGGGCTACTCTTCACCTCCTCTATCCTAGCGGGGGGTGGGGGGGTGGCCTGACATGAGGAGCCCATTCTAACCCCAGGCTTGCCCCACTCCCAGGGCACCTACGTCTGGCCAGTGGAGCTCACCGATGCCAGGGTCGAGTGGAGCTCTTCCTAGGGCAGCGGTGGGGCACCATTTGTGATGATGCCTGGGACCTTCGAGCGGCTCGTGTCCTGTGCCGCCAGCTGGGCTGTGGCCAGGCCCTGGCAGCCCCTGGCGAGGCCCACTTTGGCCCAGGCCGAGGCCCCATCCTCCTGGATAACGTCAAGTGCCATGGGGATGAGAGCACCCTGCTGCTCTGCTCCCACATCCGCTGGGATGCCCACAACTGTGACCACAGCGAGGACGCGAGCGTCCTGTGCCAGCTGTCATGACCCTGCTGGCTCTGCAGACCACCTCTTCTTTGAGAAGCCTAGTTGTCACCTGGTCCTCCTCCTCCAGGAAGCCTTCCTCCTGTGAGTTTTGCAGTTCAAGCAGCCTTGCCTTCCCAGTGTCTGGGAGAGAGGCTGCCCAGGCAGAGTGGTCCTGCATGGGGACCTGTACCCATCAACTTTATTATGTGACCTCAGCCTTTTGTCAGCTATTGTGGGCCCTGAACAATGAACACGCCCATGCAGCCGAGATGGAAAATAGAGGGGGATGACCCTTAACTCTTCTCTTCCTGGGAGCTCCTATTCCAGTACTCCTGACCCTACCTACCTGGATCCCGATCTGGGTGGCTTAGCAGCTCTCTAAATGGAGTTCTCCCTTTCTCCTCACCTCTCTTGGGAGCCACAAGAAGAGGTAGGCAGGAGGGTCATGCAGCCCTTTCCTTAGACTCTCAGGGGCTGCCGAAGAACCAGGGTTGTTGCTTTGTCCTACCCCATAAGGGGCTGGACTCAGATGGTGCTCGGCTGGACAAGGGGGCTGGAGGGACCGAAGCAGGGACTGTGGTCCCTCTCTGTATCTGGAACCAGCATCTGACTTCTGCTCCCCTGCCACAGGGCCTCCACTTTTCGATGGCAAAGAAACCTGGGGCCTGTAGCCACCCATTCATAGGTGCCAAGTCAATAAAGCATTGTCCCCCATCTTTTAACTGAGCTCACTGTTATACCAGCAGTGCATTACTTGTGGCAGGACTCTGGAGGAAACCAGTGTGGCGACAGAGGGCAGCCGCCCAAGAGCATCCTCCAGAGCTCCTGAAGGGCCGTCACATCCCGGAAACGCTGACTCACTGTGGCAGTCCACCAGGGCTCCCGAGAAGCCCCTGGGCCAGCTCCTCGCCTCTCGTCTTTTCCATATGCAGACGTTGAGATCCAGCGAAAGGAAGGGGTTTGCTCAAGGTCACCTAGCAAGGTACTGGAGTCACTGGAAGAGACAAAATTCTTGAGAGGACACAGGAAGGCAGATGGGAAACAAAGGTGCTGGGGGACAGGCGGATCCTGCCAGAGCTGCTCTCTTCGCCTCAGGCTGGGTGACTTGCCAATGTCATCTGCCCTGTCAGGTGTCAAGTCCTCAAGGCCCTGTCCTTCAGGTCCAGCCTGCAGGCTCTTGCTGCTGTAACAAATGACCACACAAATTTGCTGTCTTACAGTTCTCGTTTGACATGGTCTCCCTGGGCGGAATTCAAAGTGTTGGCAGTCAGTGGCCTTTCTGGATGCTTAAGGGGAGATTACTTCCTGCTTCCCCACTTGTAGAAGCAACCTTTATTCTTTTTCTTTTTTTTTGGTACCAGGGATCAAACTCAGGTCCTTGCACTTGCGCAGCAGGTGGCAAAACCACTGAGCTAAATCCCCGGCCCAGCAACCTTTATTCTCTTATAGCTTATGACCTGTAGCCAGGAATCACATCTCTCTTACCTCTGTTTCCAGCAACTTACCTCTTCTTTGACTGTCTCCTTCTTCCTCTTTTTTTTTCTTTTTCCTGAGGTGCTAGGGATTAAACCCAAGGTTTTTGTACTGAGCTACATATCTCCAAACCACTTTTATTTTTATTTTTTTATTTTTTTATTATTATTTTTTGGTACTGGGGATTGAACTTGGGTCCTTAACCACTTTTAAATTTAATTAACTTTGGGCTGAGGATTTAGCTCAGTGGTTCTGGCACCTGCCTTGCAAACAAGCACAAGGTTCTGAGTTCAATCCCCAGTACCAATAAAAAAAATTTAATTTTAAGACAGGCTCTTGCTAAATTGCCAGGGCCAGGCTCAAACTTGCAGTCTTTCTGCCTCAGCCTCCCAGAGTACTGGAATTACAGGCATGCACAACCAGGCCCAGTTAACCCCAGCTGGATAATCTAGAATTGCCTGCCCCCCACCACCCTTTTTTTGGTGGTGGGGGTATGGGGATTGAACTCGGGAACTTGCGATTGCTAGGCAGGCAGCAGCACCACTGAGCTAAATCCCTGGCCCTCCCTTTTTCAAGGTTCTTCATTTAACCCTATCTCCAAAATCCCTTTATCCATATAAAGTAAATTGTTCACAGGCCCCTGGGATTGCAATGTGGACATTGTGTAGCCATTATTTGTCCTTTCACCAGATCAACCAAAGAGGGAGGTGGACACTTTGGCGTCAAATTCTATCACCTTCTGACAGGAATGGCTTTGTCTCCATTCACCATGGAGCTCTCTGAGACCCACTGTGTCACTGAGGGACAGGAACGTGAGGGATGAAAGATGGGAAAATGCCTCTGTCCCTATCTAAGCAAAGTCCTTTCGCCAACATTCATGATCCTTGAAGCAGCCCTATGGAGGAAGTACTGCATTATTGTTCCATTTTACAGACTGGGAAAGCTGAGGCTGAAGGAAGAGAAATGATTTGTCTAAATCTGCATGGTGGAGCCATAAATGGAGAGGATCCTGGGGCCCTTTTTCAAATTTGTTTGTTTTTGTGCTACTGAGGATTGACTCTAGTGCCTTTGCACTAACCTACATTCCCAGCCCTTTTTTACTTTTTTCTTTTTTTTTTTGGTACTGGGATCGAACTTGGGTCCTTGCGCTTACACAGCAGATGGTGAAACCACTGAGCTAAATCCCCGGCCTACTTTTTTACTTTGAGACAAGGTCTCACTAAGTTGCTGAATTTCCCAGGCTGGCCTCAAATTAGCGATCCTCCTCCCTCAGCCTCCTAGAGTGCTGGGATCACAGATGGGCACCACCACACCCAGCTCTGATGCTCATTAATAGTGGTTACCAGCATTAAATGTTCTCTCCCTTCCTGGCACAGGGTAGATTTGCATTTCCATATTTTGTTGTGGTGGCAGTGCTGGGTATGAGCCCTAGGCCTCAGGTAAGGTAGGCAAGAGCTCCACCCCTGCCCCTACTCACTGTTTCATTTAGCACACTTTGGTGCTCTCTCTGTCAGGGCCACCTGGCCTTGAAGTACATGGAGAAGTAAAATAGGGCTTTACCAAGTGTGGTAGTGCACACCTGTAATCCCAGTACTCTGAGTGGCTGAGGCAGGAGGATCACAAGTTTGAGCCCAGTCTGGACAGCTTAGTAATTTAGTGAGACCCTGTCTCAAAATAAAAAATGGACTGGAAAAAAAAAAAAAAGAACTGGGCAGGTAGCTCACTGCAAAGGCCCTCGGTTCAACCTCCAGTACTGCAGAACAACAAAAAGCTGAGCATGGTGGTGCATGCCTGTAACCCCAGCACTTGGGAGGCTGAGGCAGGAGGATCTCCAAGAGTTCCAAGCCTGCCTGGGCTACATAGTGAGGCCCTATTTCAAAAAACCAAAAACCAAAACCAAACCAAAACACAGGGCTTTTCTGGACCAGGGGCCCCAGGCTGTGGTAGGGAGCGTCTCCTGGGAAAAGATTTGTCTCCTTGGGGAGACAGAGGTCAAATACTTGCCTTTCCACAGGATCATTAACATATGAGGTATGATTAAAAAAAAAAATACAGCAGGGCCAGGGATTTAGCTCAGTGGTTCTGGCCCCTGCCTCGAAAGCTGAGGACCCGAGTTCGATCCCTGGTACCAAAAAAAAAAAAAAAAAATACAGCAGATGTTTCCATTTAAAAATTTTACATTTAGTTGAGCAGGTGTGGCCATCTTGATGTCCTGAATGGATTCAAAATCATTTATGGTTATTTTGATTTGGGGGAAGAGCCAGAAGTCACCCATACCAGATCCAGTGGGTTAAGATGAGGATGTTTTTCCCAGCCTGCCTTTCTGTTGGACGGCGCTTGGCAGCAGCAGTCACTGTATTTTGATCACACCTTGTAAAGACACTCAGGAAAGAGGACTTTTAGAACTGCTTCAGAAAGCGACAGGGGGGCTGGGGATTTAGCTCAGTGATGTCCGCCGCCTGCTGCGCAAACACAAGGACCCGAGTTCGATCCACTGTACCAAAAAAAAGCGACAGGGACCAGGGGGTTAGTGTGTTCGAAGCAAGGGTGGTGGGGATTTGAGAGGGAATTCAAGGCCATGTGTCTCTTACTCTAATAAATTTTTGAGATTTTTGTTTGTTTGTTTTGGTACTGGGGATCGAACTTGGGTCCTTGTGCTTGCACAGCAGGCAGCGAAACCACTGAGCTAAATCCCTGGCCCAACTCTAATAAATTTTTAAGAATTAAAAAACAAAACAAAACAGGGCTTTTGCCAATGAGAAACAGTACAATCTCATGTTGACTTTGAGTAACCTACTCTCTCCTGAAACTCAGCTTGCCCACACATAACTTTGTCACCCACACCTAAATCTGAGTTCCCCTGGTAAGCAGTACTACCAAACCACTAGCATCAGCCAGAAACTTGAGTGTTATTCTCAATATTCCCACCCCAATCAGGAGGTCCTCTTTATTCTCCCCAGCCCTGTGGAATTTGTCCCTTCTCTCCACCCCCACATTTCTTACCAGGCCACCTCAATGTTTCCGGGGCTCTGACCCACTCCTCATAACACAAATTGAGCTTGCTCCCATTTACAAATGCAATGGTGCTGATGCCCTGCTCAAGCCCTTTGCATGGCTCCCCAGTGCTCTTCCTCATTGCTTTAGCTCAGTTCCCAAAGATCCTGCCCAGTCCAGCTCTGTTGTGTTCTCAGCATCATCCCTTTGCCTCTTGCTGCCAAAATTTAGCCAGGCCAAACTACTTTCAATTCCTCTAATGCCTGGGCTCTCTTCCCTCAGAGGTGGCCTCCGCACACGCTGTTCTCTCTGCCTGGAATACACATCACTCTCTCCTCCTCTTTCCTTTTAACCAACTCAGTTTGCCTCCAGTTTCAGCCTTCACTGACAGGCCCATCTGGTCTGGCCTGGGAGCCCCCGTCTTGCCCAGTGAGCACACTCGCCTTGTATGTCCAGAACGCTGGCCTGTTGTGTCCAGCTCTGTGCCCTGGGGCTTACCTACACACAGTGGGTGCCCAAATAATACTTCTCAAGAGAATGGCTGACCTGCACAAATACTGCTGGAGAACCTGCTAGGTCAAGTATTGTGCTGAGCTCTGAGGCTACAGAACAAGAAGGCACCTAAGCCATGTATGGTGGCCAGGCACAAGAGGAGGATCGAAGCAAGTTTGAGGCCAGCCTGGGCAACACAGGGAGTTGACCTTATCGCCAAAAAAAAAAAAAAAAAAAAAGTCCTAGATCAGATTCCTGTTTACATGGTTAGGACAAAAATGACCTTCAAGAGAAGAAAATGTGGCCTGGGGCCGGGGATTTAGCTCAGTGGTTTCGCTGCCTGCTGCACAAGCGCAAGGACCCGAGTTCAATCCCCAGTACCAAAACAAACAAAAAAAGAAAATGTGGGCTGGGGGCGTGGCTCAGTGGTAGAGCACCTATATCACAGGTGTGACGCCCTGTGTTTGACACCTAACAGCACAAAGAGAAGGATGACAACCCAATGAACAAATAGACATATCTAAAGTGAGCTGGGTATGGTGGCTCACACCTGCAATCCCAACACTCTGGAAGGCTGAGGCAGGAGGATTGCAAGTTCACATCCTGTTTGGGCAATTTAGGGAGACTCTGTTTCAAAAGGTTGGGGGATGTAGCTCAGTGTGAAGGCTCTTGAGTTCAATTCCCAACACTGGAAGAAAAAAGTCATCTAAAGTAGTGATGGCCAGGGATTTAGCTCAGTGGTTTAGTTGGCTGCTGCTCAAGCTCAAGGACCCGAGTTTGATCCATGGTACCTAAAAAAAAAAAAAAAGAATATGAACTAAAGTAATGATTAGTAGGGGCTGGGGATTTAGCTCAGTGGTGCTACCACCTGCCTTGAAAGCAGAAGGACCAGAGTTTGATCCCCGGTGCCCCCCCCCCAAAAGTGATTAGTGCTACAAAGAAAGTGGTGTGTGGTGCTATGGATGGGGGGTGTCTAGGAGGACTTCTAAGGAGGTGAGGCTTGAGTTGAACCTAAGCAGTTGAGAGCTGGTCATGAACCTTTGGTCTATACAAAGGTATGAGGGGCTGGGAATTTAGCTCAGTGGCACCATGCCTGCCTCCAAGAGCAAGGTCCTGAGTTTGATCTCTGGTACCCAAAACACAAAACAAACACACAAAGGCATGAGAAGGAGGTAGTTAGCTCAGTGGTAGAGGACCTGCCTAGCATGTGTGAGCCCCTTGGTTCCATCCCCAGTACCACCAGAAAGAAAGACAGAAAGAAAGAAAAGGAAAGGAAAAAGGAAAAGGAAAAGAAAAGAGGGGGAAAGAAAAGAAAATCTTCCTGGTGTGGTGATGCACACCTGTAATCTCACCATTTGGGAGGCTGAGGCAGGAGGATCACTGCAAGTTCAAGGCCACCCTGGGCTACACAGTGAGCTCAAAGCCAGCCTGAACTACAAAGCAAGACCCTGTCAAAAAGAAAGAGAGACAGAGAGAAGACGAGAAGAGGGAAAGAAAGGAAGGAAGGAACTGAGATTGGAACAAAAGGATCATGCTAAGAGATGACTCAGAAAGACTGGTGAGGGCCAGAGCACTCAGGACTTTCTAGGCCAAGAGGAGGAGCTTATTTTAAGGATGGTGAGAATTCACTGGAAAGTGAGACAGGCCTCCTAATGACAACTAATTAAATACCTCCCATCTTTCAACTTGTTCCTGAGGATTTAATTAAAAGGATCCAGGGTTAGAGGTGTAGCTCAGTTCCAGAGAGCTTGTCTAGTGTGCACGTGGTCCCCCCCAACACACACAGAGTCACAAATCCAGCCAGGTATCTATCATCAAATCAGGATACTCAGCATCCCTACCACCAATCTCAGGAGTCCTCAGGGAGCTTAGATTCTGCTCAAGTCTGTTTCCCTGCCTTTTGTTGATTTCTAAATCTCCCACCTGCTTTTGCCTCCCCTAACACTCTCCTTTTTTCCTGCTCCACCAGCCATGCCCTTCACTACCAAAGTACCACCATTCCAGGCTGTGTGTACAGCACACTTGGCTGATGACAGAGCCAGGACCCAGCAGACAACTGGAAACAGCATTAGATATCCTGTTTTTGAAAGGCCCTGGTGCATACACACCATCTCCATCAACCGTCCTGCCCTCTTATACACATTCCCAGATCGTTTTCTGGGGCATTCTCTACCTCGATGGCCCACCCTCTCTCCTACACCCTCCTTTCCTCTTTAGGTTTGCAAGGCCTCTGACAAAATGTTATTTGTGCATTCTTTTGTTCCCCCTCTCTCAAGGTATTAGGGGTTGAATTTAAGGCCTCACCCAAGCTAGGCAAAGAGCAGAATAAGCCAGGTGTGGTGGTGCATGCCTGTTGTCTCACACTTGCGAGGCCGAGGCCCGAGGATCACCGAGAGTTTGAAGCTAGCCTGGACTGTATAGCAAGGCCCTGTCTCAAAAAAAATAAATAAATAAAATAAACAGCAAAATAAAAGGCAGGAGGAAAGGAGCAGGTAGACCTTTTGCTGATGGGAAGGGGATCTAAGGATAGAAGAGGGGAAGGAGAAAAGGTGAAGAGGAAATAAAAAAGGACAAAGATGTCATATATGTACATGCATCAACTTCCTACAACGAATGTATTCATTATGTCTGGCAAACGTACTTAAAAATGATTTATCCAGGGCTGGGGATTTAGCTCAGTGGCGCAAGTGCAAGGTCCTGAATTTGATTCTCGGTACCCAAAGAAATGATTTATCCACACTGTGACACACAGTCCGTTCTTTTTCTTTGTCTTTCTTTCTTTCCTGTACCAGGGATCGAACTCAACCTTGCACTTGTGAGGCAGGCACGGTGCCACTGAGCTAAATCCTGGGCTCTCTTTTTTTTAAAGTTTATTGGTACATTTTAGGTATACATTATGATCACATTCAGCATTGGGAATTCGTAACTGTACATGATATATACTAGTTCTTTTTTCCCCATTCTCCTTCCCTCCCACCCTTCCATCCCTCCACCCCTGCCTATTTACAAATGACTGTTTCCATTTTTTCCTTCTTTTCTCATTATTTTTTCTTTCCCTTCTCCCCCCCCCCTTCCCCTTTGGAACTTTTCTTCATATTTCACATTATCTATTATATACTTTCGTCCTCATTTACAGCTTCAATTTCTCACACCAGAGAAACTATTTGGAATTTACACCTGTGTATCCTATTTAGTACTTCATTTCTTTTATAATGAAATGTCGTTGTATGGATTTACCAAAATTATGTTTATCCATTCATCTGTTGATGAACATTTGGGTTCTTTCCAAATTCTTTTTTTTTACTTGCTGGGGACAGAATCCAGGGCCTCACATGCTAGGCAAACGGTCTACCCCTAACCCTTACCTTTTTTTTTTTTTTTTTTTTTTGGTACTGGGGATTGAACTCGGGTCCTTGCGCTTGCGCAGCAGGCGGCAAAACCACTGAGCTAAATCTCCAGCCCTAACCCCTACCTTTTGATTATCCTGTGAGCATTTGTGTACAGGTATGTGTCTGAGAGCCTTTTCAATTCTCTTGGGTGTATACCTGGGAGTGGAATTGCTGGGTCTTGTAGAAAATGTTTAACATGCTGAGGAACACTAGTTTTGCACAGCCGTTCCACCACTTTGCTTCCTAGAAGCGAGGACAAGGGTTTCCAGTTCCCAATTTCCTCACATTCTCATCCACACCTGTTTTTTCTTTTTCTTTCCGGTTCTGGGGATCGAACTCTGGACCTTCCGCTTGCGAGGCAGGCCCAGCCCTGTTATTTTTCTTTTTTTCCTTCCTCCTTTCTTTCTTTCTTTGGTTTTTTGTTTTTTGAGACAGATCTCGCTATGTACTTCAGCTTGGCCTTGAACTCTCAGGGATCCTCCTACCTCAGCCTTAAAGGGTGCTGGGATGACACCACCATGCCTAGGTGGAAGTGTTTATTCTTAGCTCCTCTGTACAGACGAGAAATTAAAGGCCAGAAAAGGGTCGAGGGTTTTTCTGGGTCATACAAAAACATCAAGGATCAGGTCTCAGGGTACCCACCTCAGCCAGCAAATCCCCACCTCGGGCCCTAACAGGGCCTGGCAAGCTTCGGACGTCGTGACTCAGCCCTTCTGGGCGGGTCCCGTCGCGCTTTCCTGCTTAGTCACGATCGGCCGGCGCTCAAGGAGTCGCTGGGCGGGGCTGAAGACCCGAGAGAAAGTATGGGACCAACCGCGTGGGAACCTAGGCCATAGCCCTGGCTCCGCAGCAGCCTCCTGATTGGAAAGCCTGGGAATGACAGCCAATCACAGCAAACTACAGAGTGCGGGTCAGGCGGGGCCAAAGATAAAGGACAGTTCCTCTTCTCCCTTCAAGTGCTCCCACCCCACCGCGCCCGGGGCTTTTAGAGGCAACGGGCTAGGCCAAGGGGCGGGGCGGGGCGGGGCGGGGCGGAGAGGGGGGAGGGGAGGGGAGGGGCAGGGCTGGTAAGACTCCAGGCGCTGAACTTTGTTACTTTTGGGGCACCCCTCACGAGGACAGAAAAGAAGGGTTGAGAGGAGTCTCCAAAATTCTGGTGTGTTCTGACGATCATTTCTGTTTTGCACAGCTACTCCCAAACAGCTTACAGAAAGCGATTGACAGGGCCGGGGATTTAGCTCAGTGGTTTTGCTGCCTGCTGCGCAAGCTCAAGCACCCGAGTTCGATTCCCAGTACCAAAAAAAAAAAAAAAGCGATTGACATCCCTGCTCAGGGCTGAGTTGCGGTGTTTTCTCTTGTTGTTAGAATGTACCTTTAAAATAAAGCTTAAATTGGGCCGGGGATTTAGCTCAGTGGCTCCGACGCCTGCCTCGAATGCGCAAGGACCCGAGTTCGATCCCCACAAAAATAAATAAATAAAATAAGGCTTAACTAAAAATCTCAATAAGACCAGAGGTAGAAGGGGAGAGCATCACCTCTGCAACCATGCACACTAGACTGAGTTTTTTAAAAAAAATTTTGGTTTTGGTTCTGGAGTTGATTCTGGTCTTCACACTACGGTACATTCCCAGCCCCCCCCCCCCGCCCTTTTTTTGGTACTGGGTTGGAACTCAGGTCCTCCCGCTTGCTCAGCAGGCAGTGAAACCACTGAGCTAAATCCCTGGCTCCAGCCCCCTTTTTATTTAATTAGCTTTTTTTTGTACCGGGGATCAAACTCAAAGCCTTGCGCTTGCCACACAGGCATGGCGCCACTGAGGTACATCCCTGGCCCCTGCCCTTTTTATTTTTTAAATATTTACTAATTTTAATTTTCACAGTCCTTGGGAAAAAACCCAGGACATTTGAACTGAATTACCTCCCCAGCCCTGTTTTTAATTTTTATTTTCCTCTAGTACCAGGGATCGAACTCAGGACCTTGTACTTGAGAGGCAGGTGGGGTGCTACTGAACTAAATTCCCACCCCTTTTCATTTTTATTTTGAGATAGAGTTTTGCTAAGTTCCCCAGCCAATACTTGAACTTTTATCCTCTTGCCTCAGCCTCCCAGTGTGCTAGAGTGGAATTACAGGCATACATTGCCATGCCTAGCTTTGTTTGTGTTTGCTTTTTTGAGACAGGGTCTTGCTATGTAGCCTAGGCTGAATTTGAACTCACTATGCAACCCAAACTAACTTGGAACTTGGAGTAATCTTTCTGCCGCAGCCTGTTGAGTGCTGGGATTATAGGTGTGGGCTACAATGCCAGCTCTATTTTTTATTTTTTGAGACAAGGTCTTGGTTAAGTCACTAAGTTGCCCAATTTGTGCTAGAACTTGTGATCCTCCTCCCTCAGCCTCCCAGAGTGCTGAATTACAGTCTTGGGCCACCATGCTCGGCTAGACTGAAAGTTTTAACACAACCAGCTGCATAGTGACTCCAGCAAAGGGCTTACGTGTGAGGTCACACTGAGGGAGGGGCCTGCATGGCCCTCAGAGTGTGACCCTCCAGTCAGACAGAGATTATTATTCCTACCAGGCAGAGAGAGAAACTGATGCACAGGAACGGACTGACCTCCCCAGGGTCAACCATCCTGAGCTCAAGGCTGACTTGGACCTGGGTGTGCAGGTTCTCCTGAGTTTCTCCAGCCATGGCGATCTGGTACCCACAATTTGGGTTACTTCAGGCTCAGAGAGCCCCTCCACTGCTATCAGGCAGAAGGCAAAGCAGGGCAGACAGAGGGGCGCCCACTCATGGCCTCTTTGATTCTAGCTCCTGTCTCAGGATTGCTGTAACAGCCCACATCTGGACAAGGAGCTTTATAGACTCCAGCTTGCCATGGGACTTTGCACCCCAAATCTTGTTTGATTCATCTGGCCCCAGGGGGAAGTGAAAATTATTGTGCTTACTTGAAACCGAAACTCAAAACTAGTATGCATCCTTTGAGGTACTGAGGTTCCAAGACAGATAAATAATAGGTATCTGCTGAATTCTGATCACCGCTACTGCCTTGGGCTCTGTAGGATGCAAAAACAAGCAGGACATGGGCCCTTCCCCCCACACCCACCCCAGAGACAGAGCAGTGATCCCCAATCGGTTTGGTACCAGGGACCAATTTCATGGCAGGTAATTTTTCCAGAGTACAGATGGGGTCATGGTTTCAAGATGATTCAAAGGAGCGCACAATTTATATCTTTCGCCTGCACTGGTCACGTTAGGGGTCACACTCCTATAAGAATCTAACACTTGGCCCAGGGATTTAGCTCAGTGGTTCCGGCGCCTGCCTCGCAAGCGTAAGGCCCCGAGTTCGATCCCCGGCACACACAAAAAAAGAAAAAGAATCTAACGCTAATGTTGATCTGACAGGAGGCCGAGTGCAGGTGGCAATGTGAGGAATGGGGAGTGGCGTACACATAGATGAAGCTTCCTAACTCGCCAGCTGTTCACCCTGTGTGGCCCATTCCCAACAGGGCAGGGACTAACACCGGCCCCCTCTGTGGCCCAGGGTTGTGGTCTACAGGGATACAATTCATATGCATTTCTAGCCCTTGTGTAAGACCCCAGTGTGTGAGGCTTGGAGAAGAAATGTGGGGCTCAGGCAGGAGCAAAGGTCATTCCTAGCAATTCTGGGAAGCTTTGTGGAAGAGGGAGCATTTACGCCAGGGTTGAAGGCCATGAATTTGAAAAGGTGCGGATGGGGCAATGGACCCATTCAATGCCTTTTCTCAGCATCCCGGATTTCCCCTCTTATCATGTCTCATCTACCAGATTTTATGTTTCTAGTGGACACCTAGAGGTTATTTTTCAATAGTAGGGATCAAGTCCAGGTGCATGTTAAGCCAGTACTCTGCCACTAAGCTACATTCACAGGCTGACATTTGAATGAATGAGTAGGCAAATGAATGGAGCAGAGGCAAGGTAAGGCTGCATTATGGGTGATCAAAAGGGTTCCCTTCTAACCATTAGGTTGGGGCCCTGGGATGATTAGGACATAGTAATGAATTTTTTTTTTTTTTTGGTACTGGGGATCGAACTCAGGACCTTGCACTTGCAAGGCAGGCACAGTGCCACTGAGCTAAATCCCTGGCCCTGAAATTTTTTTTTCCTCCTTCTTGCTGTGGGACTTAGCACCCAGCACAAGAGTTCAGTTTTTTCCCAGGTGTGGTGGCACATTCCTTGTAATCCCAACAGTCCAGTAGGTTGAAGCAGGAGGATAGCAAGTTTAAGCTCAGCCTGGGCAACTTAGTGATTTAGCAAGAACCTGTCTTAATAAAATGGGGGTAGGGGCTCAGGTCTGGGCTTCAAGGGTAGGGAGATGATAGATCTTTATATAAATCATACAACCTTTCCCATCCATGATGGTGTACACCTGTAATTCCAGCACTTGGGAGGCTGAGGCAGGAGGATCACTGTGAGTTTGAGGCCATGCTGGGCTACATAGTGAGTTCAAGGCCAGCCTGAACTACTTAGTGAGACCCTGTCTCAAAAAATAAAAAGCAAAACAAATAAAAATCCTACAGCCTTGGAAACTGGAATCACAATCTGTTCTCACTAGTTGCCACCCTCAGCCCTAAATTCCTGGCCAGATTCCTGAAATCAAATTTTGCTGCAGGGCTGAGAATGTAGCTCAGTGCCTGGCAAGCACAAAGTCCTGAGTTTGATCCCTAGTACCACCAACAAAACAAAACAAAACAAAACAAAACAAATATTGCTGCATACAGGGGACATTTGTTACCACCAAGATTCCCTGCCTCCTTTGGTACTGGGGGAAGAACTCAACAGTACATCTTAAGCCCTTTTTATTTTTAATTATTTTTATTTTTATCTTTAGACAGGGTCTTGCAAAGTTGCCCAGGCTGGTTTCAAACTTGTGATCCTTCTGTGTCAGTCTACTGAGTAGCTGGGATTACAGACGTGAACCACTGTGCCTGGCTACATCCAAGCTCTCCTTGGACCTAAAGAACACCTTTATGCCCGGGCATGGCTTGCTCCATGTGTCGGTGAGGCAGGTGAAGAGAGGTCAGAACCACTGAGGATGGCGATGACTGTTCCTATTTTGCAGCTCAGGGGCTGTCAAACCTCACAGCTGGTTAGGGGCAGAACTGGGGTCCATGCCAATGTAGCAGCCCCTTCCGTGTCCTCAGAATGCCCTTGAGGAAGCCCTCAGGGCCCACCTCAACCTGTCTGGGGTGGAAACAGTCACCAGGTTCGGCTTTCTGTGGCAGGTTGTGCCAAGGGAGAGAAGGCTGGCCGCCTGGCCTGGTGGCCTCTACTTCCCTAAAGCAGCCATCCGTCTTGCCTGGATTGGGTCCAGCCCAGCAGCTTCCAGGACAACTCCTGGGCATCTAGCCAGCCTGCTCAGCACCTTCTCTCCCTGTCTCTGTCTCAAGCAATCTTCGCGTCTGTCCCTCTCTTGGATCTCTCTCTCTCTCTCTCTCCCTTCTTCTCTCTGTCTCTACCACTTTGTATCTATTTCTCTCTCATTACTTTTTTCTCATCTTCTGTGGTTTTTTGTTTTTTTGTTTTTTGTCTGCCTCATGGTCTCCTCCCTGACCTTCTGCTGTCCCAAGAGTAGCCTGAGGACACCTGGCCCCTCCGGAAGGAATGTCATCCACTCCTACCTGGTGCCTCTAGAACCTCAGCCACCTACATGAGCCAGTGGACCAAAGAGGGGAAAAATCACAAAGGAGATGAGCAGCACAGCCCAGCTCCTCTCTGGTCACGCCTTTGGCTTCCTCTTGCCTCAAGATCAAGCCCCAGAGCTCTGAATTTCCTCTACCTTATAGAGGTGGAAAGTGCTGCACAGAGATCCACAATGGAGCAGGATTCCAGAATGGCAGAGCCAACATCCCAGGCAGAACTGAAAGGTTCAAAAGCCACACGCTGCTCCCTGATAAACCCCTTCCTAGGAGCTCAGATCTTGCAGCTCTGTGACCCACCCCTTTGCCCAAAAAGCCTGGTCCTGGGAGGCATTCCTGAGACCTTTGTTCCCTCATTGCAGTTGTCCTCTTTTACCGTCCTTCACACTGGGGGATTCCACCTTCAAGCCACAGGACAGTGCATCCTCCATCAGAGCATCTCAGGGGACCCTGCTCACAACTGGCCTCAACCCTGAGCTCCCTAGGGTTTTCCACGGGCCTTGGGGCCCTCCTAGAACCATGACACCCCACGCCTCTGGCTCTCTGGCACCCTTACTCCTTAGTGTTCCTCACACCTCCAGCCTCTGACCTCTTCCTTCCTTCCTTCCCTGCCTGGCCCGGTGTTTGGCCACCCCCTGCACTCAGTCCTTTGATCTACTGGGCAACCCCTCCCCTGTCCCCCAGCTACAGCTGACTCCTGTCTGCTCTGGATGATTTGACCTTGACCCTTTGAACTCCCAGCCCACATTTCCTAGGGCTGCTGGAGAAAACCTCAGGGGTGGGAGAGGGAGCCCCTCTGGGTACAGCTGGTCCCTGAGTGGCCACACCCTCCTCAGCTCGCTCCCCACCATCTGAGGCTCCTGCAAGCTGCCAGCCTGGTCTCTATCCTCCTCCCCTGCTCCTGCAGTGACTCAGCAGATGATCCACCTTCCACTTCTTCAGCAAGCAGGCACCCAGCAACCTCCCTGCTGTCCACTCAGAACTCCATCCCTCTGAACTTCCAGCTCAGGGACCCTGCTCAGGGTTCCTCCCCTCCTCCCCACCACCCACCCACCGAAGGCTCCTGCACTGAAAGCATCCCAGGCCTCTTCTAGCCTAAGGAAACCAAGAGCAGCATCAGCTCCTCCCTCCATCTGACCAGTAAAGCACCGTGGAAAGCAGTTATCTTAAATCTTCACCTCTCCCACCACCACCTTGGACCACTATAATTGGCCTTGACCAGACTTGTATTGCCAAGGTCACAAAGATGCCCTGAGCCATGAAAAGACCTTCTCTCTGTCCTTATGTGACTTTTCTGGGTCCACTTGGTACCAAAGTGGAGCACCAGGGGCCATGTCCTTTTGTGGTCCCTGGTCTTCCCAGGGCCTCCTGCAGGGCACCTTGTGACTTTGTCTTCACTGGCCTGTCCTTATTCCTCTCCCATTCTTATTTAATCTTCTGCGGCCCAAGGTGCCACCTTCAAGTCTCCCTCTGCAGCCTCACCCTGGGGGTCCTGCCCAGACACCCTTTCACACATACTCTTCCCAAATGGAGACCATAGGTTGTTCCCTTAAATTTGCCCTCTCTTGGAGAAGGAGACCACCCCATCCACCCACTTTTCTAGAAGTCAGGCTGGACATCTCCTACCTCTCGGGGACACCACTCCTGCCCTATCCCAACACCACTATCTCCCCCAGGGACTATTTTTTTTTTTTGGGTACCAGGGATTGAACTTGGGACCTTGTGCTTGCGAGGCAGGGCAGCAGAACCACTGAGCTAAATCCCCAGCCCTCCCCCAGGGACTACTGAGGAGCCTCCCCAGTGGGCTCCCTTTCTCTGGCTCTTCCTTACCCAATCCACCTTCTACCTCACTGCCAGAGTGAAGTGAGCCTTTTTTTTTGAGCTAGACTCTCACTAGGTGGCCCAAGCTGGCCTTGAACTTGTGGTGATCCTCCTGCCTCAGCCTTCTGAGTGCTGAGATTACAGGCATGTGCCGACATTCCCAACTCTTTTCTTTTTTTTTTTTGGTACTGGGGATCGAACTCGGGACCTTGGACTTGCAAGGCAGGTGCAGTGCCACTGAGCTAAATCCCTGGCCCGTCTTTTTTTTTTTTTTTTTTTTGGTACCAGGGATCGAACTCGGGTCCTTGAGCTCGCACAGCAGGTGGTGAAACCACTGAGTTAAGTCCCCGGCCCTCCCTGGCCCTTCTTTTCTTTTTTTTTTTTTTTAAACTGGAGGTATTGAACCCAAGATGTTTGCAATTAGCTACATCCCCACCCTCACTTTTTTTTTTTTTTTCAATTTTTAGATAGGCTCTCACTAAGTGACTAAGTTGCCCAGGCTGGGCTTGAAGTTGTGATCCTCGTGCTTCAGCCTCGCAGAGTGCTGGGATTACAAGTGTGTACCACCACACCTTGGCCAGAATGACTGTTGTAAAACACAAACGTGATCCTACCTCTCCTTTGCTGAAACTCCCTCCTGGCTGAAGAATCTGAAGGACTAGGCTTTGGTCCACCTCCAGGTTCCCACCCTTATTGCCTCTGGGGACCTTTATATGTACCTTCTCCTCCCCACCCTCAAAACCTAGGAAATCCCCACAATGTCACTGATAGCCAGGAAGCCCCTGGATGTCCCTGAGCATTTCTGACCTGCACAGCTGACTCCTGCCTGGAGTTCAGGGGATTTGGAAATAGGCAAGAACACGTAAAGGTTTTACTAGGAACCCAAGTGGCTGGTTTTCAACTCCTGGATCACTGGTTCTTCATTCTGCAAAGAAGAGACAGGGATCCTGACAGGTCATTTGGTTAGGGTTATTTAGGAAGCCATTGGAGAAAGCCAGGTCTCCAGCGCCCTGCTTCTCCCACTTCTGAATCCAGCATGGTGGTTGTAGCCCTGGGCAAGACACCTGCAAACTGCTCTCTCCAGCTTCTCAGTAGACCTGGGTTCTGACTCACTGTCCCCGCCACACACACACATACACACACACTAGAGGCCATGCTCCCTGTCATCCCATGAGTGAGCCGGTCTCTCACTTCCCTGTCTCCTCCCACCCCATCTACCCTCCTTTGCATTCTCCCATAGGGAGGGTTAGGAACATATAAGCTATGGCCAGATAGTTGATGCAGGCCTGTAGTTCCAGCTCTCTGGGAAGATGAGGCAGGAGGACTACAAGTCCAGCCAAGCCCAGGCTATTTAGTGACTTAGAAAAACCCTATCTCAATAAATAAATAAATAAATAAATAAATAAATAAATAAATAAATTTTAAAAAAGGGCTGCCAGGGCTGGGGATGTGTCTCAGTGGTAGAGTGCCTGCCTAGCATGCACAAAGCCTTGAGTTCAATCCCCAGTATGATTAAAAAAAAACACACACAAAAAAGGCTGGGGATGTAGCTCAGTGTGAAGGGCCTGGATTTAATCCCCAGCACCACAAACAAACAAAGGAATCTAGCTGTGTGTAGGGAGTCAGGTCTGTAGCACTGCCTCTGAAAAAGGCTGACAAACAAGAAAGTCTATCCATATCCATTAAGGTGATGCTTCTAGGTGGGATGAGGAGCAGGAGACCTGAGAACATGGTTTGTGACCCCACTTCCTGGCTGTGGGACCCAGACAAGTTACCTAACCTTGGCGTGCCTCGGACTCCTCATCTGTGTTGTGGCTTCCTGTTTTGATTTGAATGTGTCCCCCACTGTTCAAGTGTTAGAAACTATTGGTAAGGCCTTTGGGAACTACTAGGATTGATGTCATGAAGGTGGGATCCTCTTGATGGGATTAGTGCCTTTAGAAGAATAGAGACCTGAACTATGGTACTTGTTCTGTCGCACCATGTGATGCTCTTTGCCATGTTATTCTGCAGCAAGAAGTCCTTACCAGATGCCGGGCAGATGTTGGTGCCATGCTCTTGGACTTCCTAGCCTCTAGAATCAGAAACCAAATAAACTATTTATTTATTGGCACTGAGGATTGAACCCAGGGCCTTTTCACGGAATTATATCCCTAGCCCTTTTTTTATTTTTTATTTTGAGAGAGGGTCTCAATAAATTGCCCTGTTTGGGCCCAAACATGTGATCCTACCGCTTCAGTCTCCCAGAGAGTTGCAAATATCAACAAATGCCACCACACCTATTTATTTATTTATTTATTTTTGCAGTGCTGGGAATTGAATCCAGGGATTCAATTCTGCAGTGCAAAAAAGGAAAAGCTTTCCACATGCTGACCTCATTGGGAAGAAGAAGGGTTTCCTCTGTCCTGTGACACGAGGAGATAAATTGAAGACTCATGGGCAGAGACTCTGGGAATATGAGTGCTGTCCCACTGTATAAAGGGGACCTCAGGAAATGGCAAATCACCCTGTCAGGAAGTGACATTGGGGGCCTGGATGCTGGGTATGGGATTCCCATCCAGATGAGCAAGGGTCCCTCTGCTGCCCCTTCCACTCTACCATCCCCAAACTCCAGGACAGGGAAGGGACCTGGCTGGTCCAGAAACCTAGAAGACAAGGCAGGCTCCATGGCCTTGAGTCATTTCGATTCACTCAAGGCTGGGGTGGAGTGAGTGCCTTTCGTCCCTGCCAGTCTACAGGCTCAGAGCAAGGAGCTGGCACTGGGCGTCTGCGCCCGCCTCCTGCCCCTGGTACAGCCTGGGCTCTGGTCTGCCTGCTGTGTCAGCACCAGCGTTCCTATTTCATGACCAAGTGGGATTTGTACTCCCCAAGCATTAGTGCTGGGCTGACTCAGCAGAACAGCCAACGCCAGAAAATACCAGCTCCTCCGCCCCTTGCAGCCAGCTTCCGGAGGGCCCCACGGCCACTTCACTTCCTTTTCAGGAAACAGCCTGGCCTCCTTCAAGAGTTGCTGGGCCTTTCAAGGTCCTCCAGGCTGACCAGGGAAAGATCCCACACCCAGAACTTTGAAAATTCACAGATTCTCAGACCCACCCATGGAGATTGTGATTTGGTGTCTAGTTTGGCCCTGGGACAAGATCCCCCATGTACCGAGGGGCTGGGACACCCAGCCAGGTTGAGGTGTCGACCCTAGTGGCCCCTCAGGATCACCTCTGAGTGGAGGTCTTATGGCCCTGCTTGTTTGTTGTTCCCTGTCCCCTGATTTCTAAACTATTACTGGACAGCTCCAGCTGATGGAAAATTTGCTTCCTGGAATTGGGCGGAAATTGGTAGACTCTGCAGCTTGGAGTTCTCTAAACACACAAAATACCAGACTCACTCCACGGGATCAGTAGGCCACCATCCCCAGAGCTGTGGCTCCTCCATGAATCTTTTGCCCTCTGTTCAAATTCTGAGTATCTAAATATTCACTTTCAGGCCAGGCACGTCACACACTTATAATCCTAGCACTTGGGAGACTGAGGCATGAGGATCATTATGAGTTTGAGGCCAGCCTGGACTACATACTGAGGTCAAGGGCAGCCTGAACTAGATAGTTAGGCCCTGTCTCAAAAACAAAAGCAAAAACAAAAACAACAAAATAATTTTTTAAAAAGGGCTAGGGATGTAGCTCAGTGGTATAGTGCCCCTTATTATAGATCCCTGGTGCTGCAAAATAATAAAGTAAATAATTAGAATAAAAAATACTGCCATTCTATTCCCAGTCCAATTCCGAGGGCACTGTGTAGACTTCTCTTTACAAAACTTAGCTAGGTAAAGGACTTGGCCCAAGTTCATACAGCTGGGTTTGGGGAAAGGATTCTAGCTCAGGCTCCCCTGCTTCTTGAGCATGTGTCTTCTTTGTTTGAGGCCCCCCTTTTTCTTTTTTTCAAAATAGTGACACAAATTCCCATTGGGGTAAAATTTTTTTTTTTTTAATGCTGGGAATTGAGCTCAGAAGTACCCTATCACTGAGCTACACTCCCAGCCTAGCCCTTTTTATTTTATGACAGGGTCTCACTAAGTTGCCCAGCCTGGCCTTGAAACTGCAATTCTCCTGCCTCAGCCTCCTTGAGTAACTGAGATTGCAGTTATGTGCTACCTTACCTTTAAAGTTGGCTTTTTCAGTGCAATGAAGAACTTATAGTAAAACTGAGCTGGGTGTGGTGGTATACTGAGGGGGATGGGATAACCAACCCTAAAACAGCAGGGTTGGGTGAAAGTCTTGTTGCTACAGACCGGAAAATCTTTTTAAATTTTGTGGTTTTTTTGGGTACCAGGGATCGAACTTGGGTCCTTGCACTTGTGCAGCAGGCAGCAAAACTACTGAGCTAAATCCCCGGCCCCAGTTTTTTTTTTTTTTGAGACAGGGTCTCACTAGGTTACCCAGACTGGCGTCTGACTCATGAGGTCAAGTGATTCTCCAGCCTCAGCCTCCCTGAGACAAGGCAGGTGATTAGGGTGTGGCAAACTGACTGTGCAAGTGGGCTGTCAGTCACAGCTAGAACATATTTGAAGAAGAGCCCTGTACTTGATAGCAGTCAGAGAATGGTATCTTCAATTCTTCTGGCATGAGATCAAGTGGGTTTTTGATGGGACAGCCTAGATCTAACATCAGAATGGGGATGTAAAAGATATGGCCACTGTCTTTCTTTCTCAGTGGCCTGCTCTGTGTGCAGGGCATGTTTCCTTTCCCAAAATCACTCTGCAGAGTGCTCTTTTCAGAGCACTTCTCTCTTCTTTTCTCCTGACTTTTCTTATCTTTAGTAAATGTCAAACCTCGCTATGTTTTTCACTTGTTTTGTTCAATTCTTTGGTCAGGACAAAAAGGGCCTTGAAGGAGTCCACAGCACTCTGGAAACCCAGTAACCTCTTGAGTAGCTAGGACTTCAGATGTGAGTCACCATGCCTGGCTTAGACTGAAAGATTTTAAGAAGCATCCATCTAATTTCTTTACTTTATAGACGCACAGTCTGAGACCAGAGAAGTAAAGTAACTTGCCCAAGGTCACCCAGCAAGTTCAATGTCAAAGTCAGGTTCCTACTTTTAGTTCCTGCTTCCTGGCAACAGGCCTCCTCTGCCGGTCCAGGATCCTCAGGAGGAGTGGCAGATTCTCTCTGCTAAGATTCTCCCACCATCCTTTGCTTCTGAATCCATGGTGTTCTCTGCCTCTACTCAAGGCCAGCCTCTAGGGCAGTGATAAGGAAGTATTCCCAGAGGACAGGGTGAGGAGCATTTCAGTCGATTTCTGCTTCAGAAGATGCTGCTGCTACCGCTGCCTCTGCACTAATCAGGGACCTTTCCAGCCGCAGGAGGAAGCCAGCAGCCAGGGGATGGGGCTGCGGTGACTTATAACTGCACAGAAACAGCAGGATGCTGATGTCCCTGACTGGCCTGCTCCTCTGCCAACTCAAGAGAATGCATTTAAAAGGTCACATCCTCTAGCACTGAAAAAGGGGACCAGTGGTGCCCTTGTGCCAGGTTGGCCACCAATGGGCAAGGGCCCTCCTTTTTCTGAGCAGGTAGATGCCAAGCAAGGTACAGACTCATAGCTGGGACAGAGAAGGGTGCCTTTGGTCCTGAGAGTCCAGAAAGTCTGCCTAGGTTTGAGTCAGGTTCTGTTAGTCACTGGCAGTGCGATTTTTTGGCTGATCACAGAGCCTCTCTGTGTTTCAGCATTTTTGTTTTACAAAAACAGCAATGATTCTGAGCCTCTTGCACTGTGGGCCTTAATCATCTCCCAGGTTGCAGTCACAGACCCCGTCCCCTCTGTTTCTATAAAGAATGCCAATAGCTTTCATTTCAGAACAAGCCTAATCTAGCACTATGACTCATCACAGCTGGGTGGGGCACTTAGTGTTCATTTAGTTTAATTCTCATTTTAAAGGTGGGGAAACTGAGATCCAGAGGGAAGACAGGCCTTAGATGTAGAGGTGGGGTGGGGGCAGGCAGAAGCCGGAATGCTAATTCTCTAGCTCCCAGCTCCAGGTTTCTTGAAGCACCATCAGGCAGTCAAGGGGGAATCCAGCCCATTAGCCCATTTACTATGTCATGTTGCAGCCTCCGAAGAAGCGCTCTAAACACAGAGGGGCTGCTGGGCAGTTTTAAACCTAGAGCCTTAAATCAAAAGGAAAGGAAGGCAAGACCAGCTCTCCCCTGCACCACTGGAGGGAAGCCTCGATATGGAGAGTGCAGATGTCATCCCTTTTTAGCTGTGGAATAACCTTTACTTTGCATCTGCTTTACTTTTCCCAAACAGATTTGGCTTGAGCTGGCTTTTTTCTTCTTTTTTTCAAGCGCAGTAGACCAATGGGGGAAGGAACTGGGGTGGAGAGGTCAGAGAGGTGGCTTGAAATGTGCCAGGAAGTTCCTGAGATTCAGCATCTGGGGCCTGAATTACTGATTTGTTTCATGTACATGTGAACAACTAGAGTTGGCTGGAAGGTTCATTCCCATGGCTCTGGGATGCTCTAGGCCTGAGTGGTTCAGATTTGGCCTACAGGGAGGAAGAGAAAGGAAGAGGAATGACTTGGCAAAGACTCCTGCAAGAGACAGAAGGAAGTGGGAGGGTTTATTCACCAGCAGGATTGCATTTTGCTGGGTGGTGTGGTAAGAGGCCAGGCCAGATCCTGTGTTGGAGGAGAGGGGAGAGGAGAACTATTTCTAGACTGCCTCCCCACTCAGTCCATCTCCTACACTCTTGCCAGAACAGTCTCCCCAAAGTGCATTCATTCATTCCTTCATTCCATGTGTTCACTATGTGCCAAGTACTGTGACAAGCACTGCACAGTCAATAGTGATAAGACAAAATGCAGATCTGATAATTATTTGCCATTGTTTCCACACTTGATCTTAGCCAAAAGGGCAAGACGTTTGTTTTGTTTTTTTTCCATTGTTAAAATGTCTCACAGGTTTTCTGTTTGTTTCAGAACAAAAATCTATTTCCTGTGCTGGGAGTGTAGCTGGTGGTAGAGCACTTGCCTAGCATGTGCTCCTGGGTTCGAGCCCCATCACTGCAAAAACAAAATAAAACAATGAAAACAAACAGGACCCACCTGAATCCTTGGCCTGCCATTCCGCACTCCTTGTGTTTTGGCCCCTGACTCCATCTCCGAACACCTATCACCTGATACACTTCCTGCTTACCCATTAACATCTCCAGAAGGAAGTTGCCTCCCAGTCTTGCTGCCTGCCTCTCTGCCAGCTCTCAAATCCTACAATCCTTTAAAGGGTGGGTGGAAATGTTAGCAAGCTCCATAGAGCACCTTTTCAGAACTTCTTCCTGTCTACCCCACAATGAAAAACTTTAAAACATATTTACAGCATTTAACAATTCTAGGTTTCCTCCAGCATATAATAGAGAACCTGTACATTCCCTCACAGAAATTCATTCTAGTTTCTCATATGCATATTATAGTTCATCCCTAATTTTTTTTTTTTTTTGGTACTGGGGATCGAACTCGGGACCTTGCGCTTTTGAGGTAGGCTGTGGGACCACTGAGGTAAATCCCTGGCCCTTTACTTACTACTTTTAAAGGTACTCTACAAATTTCTTATTTTGGGGGTTGCTGGGGCTTGAACCCATGACCTCCAGCTAGCTAAGCACAAGCTCTATCACTGACCTATATCCTACACCCTCATATTTATTTTTTTTGTCTTGTCTACTTTCTTGGGGAGAGTGTTTTGTCTGTTTTTTTCACTGCTGTACCTCATTGCTTAGAATAGTGCTTGGAACATAGTAGGTGCTCAATAGATAATTGTTGATCATATGAAGTAAATAAAATAATGCAATCAAAACTGAAGTGTGTGAGCTATATAGAATGACCAAGAAAATGTCAGCCTGATCTCAGTGGATATGACTTTAATGGGAAGAAAGGGTGGACAACTAACCTCCAAAAACAACCCAGTGTTAGGCTGCGAATAGGCTCTCGGTCGCTGAATTGAATCTTCAGCATACCTCTGGAAAGGAAGAAGGGGCCCTCCAGAGTCACCCTGAAGACAGTTGCAATCTTCCTGGAAATTAACCAGTATGTCCAACTGGTATCTGTCGTTTCACAATTTCACCTAGTCAAGCCCAAGAACTTCGAGGTGCGGAGGGGAACTGGAATCTTGCTGAGGTGGACAGGGTAACAGTCCTCCAGGGGTTAGCCCCTTAATTCAGCTATCCCACGGGCATGCACGCCTCTGGATAATGGTAGATGGACAAGTCTGGATGTCAGTGGACGCGCGCCCCCTCTTCCCCTCCCACACGCCCCATTTCCCCAAACCCAAGGTCTGCTTTAAAAAAAAAAAAAGTCGGAAATTCAGTCTAGAACTGAGGCCCCTGCCTCCTCCCAACTGCCGGTGATGGGGTGAGGCATGAATCAGCACACGCTCAAACTGAAGCAGCCCTCATCCTCACCAGGGGTCCCCAGCGGCCGCGGGGTTAGAATACCGCCCTCTGCCCTCCCTCCACCCCTGTGCGCTACGACAGCTGGGAGATGTAGTCTCACCGGTCCCTTTGTCTTCGGTCTCCTTAACGCGTCAGCCCGAGGAGGAGAGAACTACAATTCCCAAGAGGACAAGCGCCTAAGGCCAGAAAGAGCGGGGGAGGGGAGTAGAGGACGGTGGGGTGTCTGGAAAAGCTGGGGCTAAGGAACCGGGATGAAGTGAAGGAAAGGGAGCGTTGGAGAAGTGGGGAGACGCCCAGAAGATATCGGCAAACCTCGAGGGGCGCCAGAAGAGCAAGGCAGGGAAGGGCCCGGGCGGGGCGCGTGGTGGGCGTGGCCATTGCGTCACGCGGCGTGGGCGGGACCTCAGGGGGTTGTCCTCCCGCGGCACGCACAGTAGCCGCAGCCGCTTCGCGCCTGGTTCCGCGGTCGCAGCTCGTGCCACCTCCTCCTCCTTAGCCCTCACTTCGTGGGTCATTCCCTCTGGCACACGGGCTCCAAGCCGCGCTGCAGCCTCTCTCCTTAACCCGTACCAGGCCATCCAGGTCTTCTTCCTCCGGCCCGACCCAGTCCGCGAAGATGGTGGACCGCGAGCAACTGGTGCAGAAAGCCCGGCTGGCCGAGCAGGCGGAGCGCTACGACGACATGGCCGCGGCCATGAAGAACGTGAGTGTCTCCTCCCTTTCCCCCCCGCCTCACCCCGGCCCCTCCCGAGACGCTGTCCTAGGCGCGGAAGGCCCCGGGGGCGCGTTGCCTGTGTGCGACGGCAGGTGGCCTCCCCACGTCACTCAGCGAAGGGACTGGGAAGGGTCCCCATAGCTGCAGGGACCCCGGCGGTGACGCGGCCTCTCCCCCGCGGCCCCGAAGCCCGGCGGCGCTGCTGCGAGGCCCTCCCCAGGCTCCGGCTGGGGCGGGGTCGGTCTCGGGAGCGGGGTCTCAGGCCCCTGGGTCCGCTGAGGAGCTGAGCGGGGGTCGTGCGCATCCTTTGTGCCCCACTTCCCCTCCTCCCAGCCTAGGCGTGGGGGCTGGGGACCGCATGGATGCGGTTCCTCTTTCTCTGGTGTCTGGGCGGCGCCTTTCCCATTCACTCAGCAGGTTTCCCAGTTTTCCATCCCCCACCCCCAGTCTTCCCCACTGCCTCTCCTGACAGATCTTTTAATGAAACTCCCCGGGAAAAACGTAGGCTCTCCTGAAAACCTGGGCTCCGTGGTGCAAAATCGAAACCTGGCTCACGTTTTTCTTAACAAAAGGCTCCTCTTTCTCCATTTCCCCGAAGCAAATCCTCTAGGCTCTTTTAGGAAGGAGGGCGACATTTGTCTCTCTGGTATTTCCATTGATTGTTCTCCACTTGTCATTTCCATTTCTCTTACCGTTTTTTGTATTGAAAAGGGTAGGTATTACCTTTAAAATAAAGGTTGTGATCTTTAGCCCACTGGTTCAGTTTGTGACATATGCTGTTTCTTTTCTGAATGCAGGCACGTGTCTGTTGAAATTCCTAAAGTTGAAAAGAATATATTCTGTCTGATTTGATATTGCAAACAAAGCGGTGGTGGGAGGCAGTATCAAGTCATTCCAGAAGATTCTGCATTTGTCATATTGCAGAGAGCCTAGACTGGGTGGAGGCTGGGAGGAGTTATTTTAAAGGGAAAAAAGTCTTTTTAAAAAAAATTTGTTTTGTTATATGTATCCGAAGCTTTTTTATTTTTTAAGCTAATGCATCCTCATGCTGATGAAAAGAGAATACTAATCTCGAGTTGTCGCATTTTGTCTGGGATGCAAATTCCAGCCTGTGTTGCTCCATTTTGTCAGTAACTCTACATTTATCTGATGTTTGGCAACCAGTTTGATGTTAGAGGAGGGGGAAGTAGTGAATATTATAAGATGAAACTGGAAGAATTAATCTAATTAGTGGTACAGGTTTCCCACTATCTTAATATTTAACTTCCTGTGTTATGTAACAAAGGTTTTAACATGCATCTCCCATGTGGAGTGTACCCTTAAATCTTAAGTGAACCAAGCAGTAGACATAATACAGATTAATTCTTGAATAACTACTAGTTCTGAGCAGGTAACAGTGCTGAAGCTTTCATAATTACACTAGTTAACCTTTCCAAAGAAAAATTTTTATCTTATTAAGTAATAGCTTTGGTTCTGAAATTGGGGAGTACTGCTGTGTTGAAATGTTGCCATAGTTATTTTACACTGTTTTCATGCTCAAATAATACAGATTGGAGTTTTTGTAGATAATCAATATTGGAAATATCTTTGGTTTGTTATTTATTTAGAATCTTAATTTTTCCATATTTCTAGTTTCACAAGAAAGGGAGTGACCTCGCACCTAGATCCACAGCAACCCAGTGATGTCACACAATGACACAGAGGCTGCAATGCACCTAAGGGCTGGTAGAGAGTTTGCAAATGGCATTTGTCCAAGGTAAAGCAGAAATTAGCTGATGAGCCAGGTAGAATTGAGTACTTCATCACCAGATAGGAATTGGTCCTAAAAATTAGAGTTTCATTTACCCTCAACAGACAAATCAGTGACTTCTAGAGAAGACTTTTTTCACTGTTTTAGTTCATTTTCTTTAAAAAGTTTATATTTTCATATTTTTTAAATGTTCAGCTCATTTTAAAAATTGAGTGATGTGAGAACAAAAATAGAATTTTTAAACAAAAATATTTATAATTACAGTGCAGAGATGGGAGTACATTTGAGTTATTTCAAATACTTGGCAGTTTTGAATACAAACCTTAAAAATTATGGCATCCTACTGGGCCAATTCCAGTTGCTATTCGGGAATGGAACCTATTATAAAACGTTTTATATTCAGATTTGGGAAGGTTGTCTTTTTGTTCTATTTGTGTTTCTGCTCCTTGGCAAAGTATGGAGGAAATTACAATGTCTTAAATAAAGACGTTTTTTACAAACCTGTTTACTGTGATTTTGAGGAAATAGGCCTACATCTGACTCACTTTCCTCATCTGTAAAATGGAGTGATATCTACTTGAAAAAAGTGAACATGTAGCAGGTGCTCAGAATGGTAACTACTTACACCACTGTACTTCCCTTGTATGAAAGTTATTAGCCCTGCGATACAACTCAGTATAGGTAGTGTGTGCTTAGCATGTGTGAGGCCTGAGTTCAACCCCCAGCACCAAAATAAGTAACTAAAAATAAGTCAGAAGAATGTAGAAAGTGTGCAGAAAACTCTTGAGCTCTCTTTATCATTCTTTTTTTCCTGGCGGTACCGGGGATCAAACTCAGGACCTTGTGGTTGCCAGGCACGTGCAGACACCAGCACCATTGAGCTACATCCTTGGCCCTCTTGAAATCTCTTTTAGAAGGCTGAAATAACTACCAGGTGTGGTGGTGTACACCTGTAATCCTAGCACCCAGGAGACTGAGGCAGGAGGATCACTGCGAGTTCGAGGTTAGCCTGCACTGCATAATGTGTTGAAAGCCAGCATGGACTGCATAACAAGACTTATCAACCAAAAAAAAAAAAGACAAATACTGATGATACGGGAGTTAAAATTTTTTCATCCTGGTAATGTTAGGATTTGTGCAGAGTGATGGTTATGCCTGGGTGACCAGGTTAGAAATAATGTGTGGTACAGTATTTTGAAAAGGAAGAGAGGCCATTAAAGTACATGAATGCAGAGATATTCCCCACTTGTCTGACAATATAGTCACCACTTAACATTTTTGCTTTCCTTGGTTTCAGTTACCCAGGGCCATCCATGGTCTGAAAATAATTACATGGAAAACTCGAGAAACAAGCAATTCACAAGTCTTAACCTTTATTTTATTGTTATAATTGTTCTATTACTGTACCTAATTTGCAAATTAAATATGCGGGAAGTGGTAAAGTGTTTGGGACCATCCTCAGTTTCAGGTACCCACTGGAAGTCTTGGGCTAGATATAACCCCTGCAGTAAGGTGGGACCCCTGAGCTGTCCTGTCCTTTGGCTTTTAATAGCCTCCTGAGAAGTTGATACTCTAAATAGACTGTTGGTACCTGCCTCAGAGGGGAGAAGAGGTTCTGGACTCCTAATTTCCTTGAAGTTACTGGTTAAGCAATCTTTTTTTTTCCTGTCCCTTCCCCCGTACTGGAATTGAACTCAGGACCTTCTGCTTGCAAAGCAGGCTCAGTGCCACTGAGCTAAATCTCCAGCCCATGGTTAAGCAGTTTTAACTGGGTAGTGGGGGCATGGGTGGCAAAAGACTCATAATTATGTATAAAAACAAATCTACCCCAGTGGAATCAATAGATTTAAAAATTCTTACTATCTGAAATATTCCATTTTTCCTGCTGGCTTTTCTAAGAGGCTAGATCAATAACCATTATCACTAATGGAGTAATGATACCTAGACTCTTCAGGGGTAGGCTTCCACCAACCATTATGCCAAGTCGCGTGGTTTCAGTTATTCTCTTCTTTGGGGTGGAGGGAACCACAGAAAATAGTTTGTTTTTTATGCGTTATCCTTTGCAATCCTGAAATGAATATTAAGTGCTTTCTAAAATTTTTATTTTTGGGCTGGGGATTTAGCTCAGTGGTTCCAGCTCCTGCCTTGCAAGCGCGAGGTCCTGAGTTTGATCCCTAGTACCAAAAAATAAATCAATAAATAAAAATTTTTATTTTTAAAAATTTTATTTTGGGAGGTGTTGAGATGGTTTTGCTATGTAGTTCAGCTGTCCTTGAACTCATTATGTAGCCTAGGAAGGCCTTCAACTCATGGTGATCCTCCTGCCTCCACCTCCCTAGTGCTGGGATTACAGATGTGTGCCACCATACCCGACCCTCTAATAAAATTTTAAAAATCTGGTATCTTTTTAATTGAGATAAATGATGTTGCTACATATACATCATTTCAGTCGTCTGGATTAACAGAAGACCCTGGGTAAGATTGTATCTCTAGTACTACTTGGAGAAGAAGCCTTATTTATTTAGCCAAATTCTAAATTGTGAAAATTGGAGAAAATGATTGTTTTATTGAGAGAAGAAGTCATAAAATTTCAAGTGTACAGTTGAATAGTATTGAATACATTCCACAGTGTTGCACAACTATCACTTCTGTCTAGTTCAAAAATGAATAAATGACATTTTTAAAAAGCAGAGCTGAGGGCTGGGGATTTAGCTCAGTGGTTTCGGTGCTTGCCTCGCAAGCTCAAGGTCCTGAGTTCGATCCCCAGTACCAAAAAAAAAAAATGCTGTCTGTAAAAAGCAGAGCTGGAAGAAAAAAAAAAGCAATGTTGGTCTGGACTACAGTTGACTGGGTTTCCAGACATGCTCCCAGTGTAGGGAAGTAATAATGAAGAGCACACAGCAGCTCACAGCCAGTGATAATTGGTTATCCCTTTGTCTTGGTTTCAAACATCTGAGCCTTTTCAGTGAAAATTATTGAAAAAGGAGACAAGTTTGTATTGTATTTCTGTTTAAAAGGGCCATAGAATTTAAAGCCATATGATGTCCATCCAAATAAATAAGAGCAATTTGCTTGAAATCTGAGCAAACCATTAACAGATTGGAGATCATGGAAATGTTGCTGGTGTTGCTCCTCCTGCTCCACCCCAGGGTGGACCTTTGTGAATGACTTCCTTGCTGTGAGGTTGTGGTCCCCTGATGAACACTGTGCATAGAGTGGGGAGCTGCTCAGTCCTGGCTGCTGAGCTGATGGTGCCAGCAGAAGGTGTGAATGCTGTCTGGTTCCTGGTGTGCTGGTGAGGCTGCTGCTTGCCAAGTGAGAGTTGCCTTGCCCCCAGTCCCACCAACCCTGACCTTTTAACTGGCTTTGGATTACCAGGTTCTGTGGCACATGGAAGAGAAGAAAATAAGGACCACTATTTATGTTGAATGGTCAGAGGGAGAGATCACTTTTGTAAATCAGCCCGTTCTCTTTCGCCTTGTTTCCTAAGCTCTGCTCTTAGTGGTTTGCCAGACAGTCCAGTTCCTAGCTATGCGGGGACCATCTCTGCTGCCTTTCTGTGTCATAGAGGCTACCAATATAGTACCAACTGCTTTATGGCCATTCGTGTCATAATTATTGTGCAGTTATCTTCTCAAATTCAATTTTGGGGGTCAGTTACTTAGATGAATTATGAAACCATATTACCTTGTTAAAGATGGCATTAAAATGGCATTTGTAGAAACTATTAAAAATTTGATTTTACTAACTTACAAATTTGAAAACTAGTTCTATGAAAAGCAAGCGACAACAAGGCGTGGTGGTACACGCCTATAATTCCAGCACTTGGGAGGCTGAGGCAGAAGGGATGGTGAGTTTGAGACCAGCCTGGATTATACAGCCAGACCTTGTCTCAAAACACGATCAAAAAAGATTCCCCCCAAAATGGCACATGGATATAGTCCTAACTATTGCCTGTAGTCCTAACTTCTGGAGGCTGAGACATGATTGCTTGAGCCTAAGAGTTTGAGGCCAGCCTCGGAAACAGCAAGACCGGGCATCAGAAGAGAGTGTTCTCACATTTATTTATTTAGGCAGGGTCTCAAGTGACTCACCGTGTAGCCCAGGCTGGCCTTGAACTCATGGTGATCCTCCTGCCTCTGCCTCCACAGTGCTAGGATTACGGTGTGTGCCACTTCACCTAGCCTTATATACATACAATTTAAACACAACATAAAATTCCATGCTGGGCATAATGGCACACACCTTAATCCCAGTACTCTGGGAGTCTGAGGAAGGAGGATTACAAATCCCAGCCCAGTCTGGGCAACTAAGTGACTTACAATAGCCTGTCTCAAAAAGGGTGGTGGTGGTGCTGAGGTTGTAGATCAGTGTAAAGGCCTTGAGTTCAATCCCCATTACCTCAAAAATAAAAATCCAAAGCTGTATGTGGTGACACATGCTTGTAATCCTAGCACTGGGAAGTCCAAGGCAGGAAGATCACTTCGAGTTTGAGGCCAGCCTGGGGTACGTAGCAAGACCGTTTCTCCACCCCCTCCAGTAAATCCAAATAAACTCATTGTTCTTGATCTTTTCATCTTTGGTGATACCTAAAGCCACACTTGACCAGTAGGACTCCTGTATGAGTTTGCCTCTCTGTGATCTGTTACTGGAACGGGGTGAGTGAGCTGTGGCCCGCTGAACATCTATGGACAGCAGTTGAAGAGCAGTCACTGACCTTCCTCCCCTAGCTGAGTGTGAAAGCGGCTGCAGCCTACGGAGACATGGTGAAGAGGTAGCCGGAAGGGAGGCTTGTAAGTGCAGGTTTCTTTTGAAGCCATAGAGTTGGTTTCCATTTCTTCAGCTTTCTAAAAGGAATTATTGATACCTAGTAAACAAAAGTATTTATGGTACTATTTCTTTAAGGTTGTAGAAGTCAGCTTGGGCTGGGGATTTAGCTCAGTGGTTCTGCTGCCTGCTTTGCAAGCACAAGGTCTAGAGTTCAATCCCTGGTACAAAAAAAAAAAGGAAGTCAGTTTAATTTTTCTTTTGGTTCTGGGGATTGAATCCAGGGTCTTTGCACCAAGCTAGATTTCTAGCCATTTTTATTTTGAGACAGGATCTAAGTTACTAATTGTCTAGGTTGGCTTTCTCCTGCCTCAGCCCCCCAGAGTGCTGGTATTACAGGTGTGTGCTGCCATGACCAGCTTTCTAAAAAATATTTGAGGGCCAGGAATGGTGACACATGTCTGTAATCCCAGCATTTGTGAGATTGAGGCAGGAGGGTTTCGGGCAGTTCAAGATCAGCCTGGGCTACATAGTGAGTTCCAGGTCAGACTGCACTACAAGGTGAGACCCTGTCTCAAAAATATTTTGAGGCAGGGTCTTGCTTAGTTACCTGGATTGGGCTCATACTTGAGATCCTTTTGCCTCATTCTCCTGAGTAGCTGGATTTACAAATGAGCCACCAGCAGTCAGCCTTTTTTTTTTTTTTAAACATTAGCATTTAGGCTGCTTCCAGATTTACATTTATAAATAATATTGCTATGAATATCTTTGTGACCAGTGCTTCAAACACAATTTATATATTAAGACACAGATCCAAAAGTGGAATTGCTAGAATTGTGTGTGCATTTATATATATATACATATTCAGAGCCCACACTACCTGGTTATTCCTAGTTGGTCTCCCATCCAAACACTAATGAGGTCTCATTCTGAGATCAGATGGGTTCAGCTTGGTATGGCTGTAGACTTAAGAATAATTTTTAAGGTTAAGACCCAGTACTACTAATGATAGTTTTATGTCTTAAAATTTTTGAAAAAGTTCATTCTTTTTCAGTAGGCGTTATATACACAAGGATCAGAATTTAAATGCGCCTTTACTCAGTAAAGAAAACAGATTCAGTCAGATGTGATGGCATAACTCTGTAATCTTAGCACTTGGAAGGCTGAGGTAGGAGGATAGCTCTACTGTGAGTTTAAAGGCCAGGACTACATAGCAAGCAAGACCCTGTCTGAAGAAAAGAAAGAAAAAAACAGGTTCAAGCAGCTGTGAATGCTGGATTATTTGAAGCAAGGCTCTGTCTCACCTTTGCTGCTTTCTTATGTTTGGAACAATTGCCTTTCTTTCCTTTGATGGGAACCTTGAAGTTACAAGATGATGATTAGAATCACCACCCCACTGCCCCCTAGCTTTTCCAGTTTCGGTACATTGCAGTCTTCTGGTGTCTACATGCTTTCTTGCTCTTCTGGCCCTCTCTGGGATTTTTTACCATTTTGGAAGATGGCTTTTTATCTCCCTAAAATTACCCCTTATTTGCCACAGATGCTCACATTACCAGCAAAATCTCTTTATATTCAGATTTGCCAACCTCAAAGTGTAGTTTCTTGCCTAAGGTATTTAATCCAGATGGCAGATAATTTACTTTTTCCCTTGATTTAAGAAGGGTGCTTGTGTTTGCTACCTTTCATCAGTCTGTGCTCTTGTGAGGGGGGAGAGTGCCTGTGTAAGTCATGAGTGGGCAGAGAGGTTGATGCTACCTGGGTCCATAAGGCAAACATTCTGCTGTTGCAGGGATGGCCGTCTTTCTTGGCTATGTAATATTGCGTGTGTGTGTGTGTGTGTGCGTGTGTGTGTGTGTGTGTGTGTGTGTACCCAGGGCCTTCTCACTGAGTTACATCCCTTTTTTTTTTGGTACCGGGGATTGAACTCGGGTTCTTGAGCCAGGCGGTGAAAACCACTGAGCTAAATCCCTGGCCCTTCCCTAGCCCTTTTTAAAAAAAATTTTGAGACAGGGTCTCACTAAGTCACTGTCTTACTTTTCTCATTGCTAAAACAAAATACCCCACACCCACAAGTTAAGGGAGGAAAGGCTTATTTGGCTCACAGTTTGGAGAGGTTTCAGTCCCTAGTTGGTTGGCTCCAAGGCCACGTGGCATGGCAGAGGGGTATTGGGGGGGAGAAACAGTTCATGGTAGACAGAAGACAGCAAAAGCAAGCAAGGGACCAGATAAACCTCTTTTTGCTCCCCCCCTTTGGTACAGGAATCAAACTCGATCTTGCTTTTGCCAGGCAGGCACAGTGGCACTGAGCTAAACCCCTTTCCTGTCCCTTACGTTGTATCCAGGTTACCGGGATTAAAGCCGTGCCAGACCAATCAGTGGACTGATTTAGTAATCACCTACCCTTAATCCCAGCATTGCACCATGAATCAATCGCACACTCTAGATTCAGCCACCTCTGAAAAAGCTCCACCTATGACTGCATGAGGCACTGGGGAGCATCTAGACACAGCAGTAACAGTCACCAAGTTTCCCAGGCTGGCTTTGAACTTCGCAGTCCTCCTGTCCGCCCCCCAGAGTGCTGGGAGTATAGGCATGCACCACCAAGCCTACTTTTGCTATCTTTTTTTTTTTTTTTTTTTGGTACGGGGTATGGAACTCGGGACCTTGCGCTTGCGAGGCAGGTGCTGGAACCACTGAGCTAAATCCCTGGCCCGTTTCCTACCTTTTTTTAAAAGGGCATTTCTGTTGGATTTGGCTGTTACCACTAATCTGATAGAAGAGTTAACACCCTGTTGGCTTAGAACTTATTTCGAATACATAATTTTTGTTTTAAAGGGACTATACTATGTGGAGAGGAGTGAGTGTGTGTGTGTGTATGTATATGTATGTGCACATACACATATATTACCATGCTTTCTGGTCCCAGACAGCCTGGGTTTGAGTCCACATTCAGAAATGTGGAGCTGACCAATTCAGTGATATTTTTAGTAAATAACTCATATCAGGAGGGTGTGCTGACGATTTACATATTTTTCATCATTTTGATAGTTCTGTAGAATAAACTAGATTCCCATTTTTTTTTCTTTGTTGAAATAGTTTAAGGCTAAATTAAAGCATTTGACTATGTTTTCTTTTTGTTTTTTAGTTAGTACTTTTGAAAGTTTTCTTTGTATTACTACATGTTTGCAGTACATAATAATTCAAGTTTAGTGCATGCACATAACATAGTTCTTTTTTTTTTTTTTTTGGTACCGGGGATTGAATTC
>NW_004624740.1:14936863-14978798 GCF_000247695.1 Heterocephalus glaber | reverse complement strand
ATTTGTTTTTCCAGTCTGCCTCAGGGTCACCTCCCTGATCTTTCTCAAGTCCCACAAGTAACCTTAGGACATCCGTTCCCCCCACCCCCACCTGGTTCCTTTCATCATCCTGCCTCCAAGAGTGCTGGGCTTACAGTTGTGCACCACCATGCCTAGCTGTGTTTTTTTTGTGTGGGGGGGGTTGCTATTGGGGATTGTACCCAGGGCCTTGTACTCTACCACTTAGACATATCTCCAGCTCTGAATTATAAGGTAAAGATAAAAGAAATTAGACAGTGAAGTCGGAAGGCATTGGGTCATTATTTAGCAGTGCTAGAGTTTGAGCCCATCTGCATGGCTTGGAGAGTAGTTTACTGCTGAGTTACATCTGCAGTCCACAGGTGGTGATTTTAGAGTGGTATGGTTTAGATCTAAAATGTCCCAATGGAGGAGGGAATGGGATAAAATAAAAACTAGAGGTTCCATTTGAAAAAAATAAATATAATGTCCCCCAAAAGTCTCATGTGTCTAGAGGTGGGGCTCTCAAAAGGTAACTGGAGGGTGGCTGGGGATTTAGCTCAGTGGTTTCGCTGCCTGCTGCGCAAGCCCAAGGACAGCAGTTCGATCCCCAGTACCAAAAAAAAAAAAAGGTAACTGGAGGGCTGGGTATTTAGCTCAGTGACACCATGCCTGCCTGGAAAGCACAAGGTCCTGAGTTTGATCCCTGTACCCTCCCGCCCCAATTAGTGACTGGATCATGAGGGCTCTAACTGCAGTGGGGGAGTAATCCATTGAGATCATAATTTGGGAGGAGATGGAGACTTAGAAAGTGAGGCCAATTTGAAGGGATCTGGTCATGGGGGTGTAACCCTGGGGACTATACTCAGGGGTAGGTCTCTTGTCCTCGAGTCCTGCCCCCACCCCCAGCAGCTTTATTTCGCCATGCCCTTCCACCATCACGTTGCACCTCACCTCAGCAACAGCAGTGGAACCAGCCAACCTTGGACTGAAACCGTGTAGCAAAAGTATGTCCTTCCTGTAAGTTGTCTGTGGCAGGTATTTGGTCACAGCAACAGAAAGTTAACACAATTGATTATAATGGTTGTGGACTGAGCAGTAAAAGAAAGATTGAAGAAATGATAATAAGTGTAGACACATTTCCAGAACCATGTTTTGAAGGAAGAAGTGGGATTGAGGGCATCATTTACTTATTTTAAACCTAAACTTGAACTTTTTGTTAATGGGGATGAGAAGAGAGGGTAGGTATACAAGAAAGAAAAATGACTGATAGGAATCTATGGAGGGAATTTTTCTAGGCACTCAGCAGTGATTGTTACTTGTTTTATATATTTATTTTTTGGTACCGGGGATCGAACTTGGGTTCTTGCGCTTGCAAGGCAGGCGGCAGAACCGCTGAGCTAAATCCCCGGCTCCAGATTGTTACTTGTTTTAAAAAGGCCTTACAGTTGCATTATTTAGCGGTCACATTCCTCCAAGAAGAGATGCTAATAGTAAAGATTGCCAGGCAGTTTGTAGTAAGTCCAATTTAGAGTGCTCATGCTCTCTCCTTACTCCCTCTCTTCTTGACCATTTTAGGTTTAAGAACAGATGCAAAGCTGGGTGTGATGGTGCATGCCTGTAATCCCAGCGCTCAGGAGGCTGAGCCTCGAGAATTGTGAGTTTGAGGCCAGCCTGGGCAATTTAGCAAGACACTGTCTCAAAGTAAAAATTAAAAAGGGCTGGGGATGGTAGCTCAGTCAGTGGTCGAGCGTTTGCCTAGCATGCATGAGCCCTGGGTTCAATCCCCAGTATTGTAAAAACAAAAAACAAGCTGGGCATGGTGGCACATGCTTGTAATCCCAGCCCTGGGGAGGCTGAGACAGGAGAATCCTTGAAAATTCAAGGCCAGCCTGGGCTACCTAGTGAAGACCTTGTGTCAAAAAGCAAAAATAGGGGGACAGGGATTTAGCTCAGTGGTGCCGTCCCCTGCCTTGCAAGCGCAAGGTCCCAAGTTCGATCCCCAGTACCCCCCCGAAAAGCACAACAGGGATTGGGGATTTAGCTCAGTGACACCATGCCTACCTTGAAAGTATGAGGTCCTGAGTTCGATCCTTGGTACTAAAAAAAAAGTGCAAAACAAAACAATCCAATACAAATAGTTGCGTTTTTTGGCAGTACTGGAGATTGAGCCTAGGGACCACTGAACTACATCTGCCCATCATTTTTTATTCTGAATATCATTTTTATTTTTTCCATACTGAGGATCAAACTCAGGACCATGAGCTTGTAAGGGAGGTGCAGTGCCACTGAACTAAATGCCCAGCCCCTATTTTTTATTCTGAAACAGGGTCTAAATCACCAAGTTCCCAGGTTGGGTTTGAAATGTGGTCCTCCTGCCTCAGCCTCACAGAGTGATGGGATTATAGGAGAGCATCACCACACCTGGCTCAAATTGATGGATCTTGATGACTCTTGAAGGAATAAACCCCAAAGAGAAGACACTGGGAAAAAGATGATTCAAAAGCAAGTCCAGTAGTAGTGAGGACTGAAATTACTGTAGGTTCTAAATGTTTGACTTTAAAAATGAATGGTCTGAATAAGGTCCAGGGTTAGTTGTGAGGGTGTTATCAGAATTAATGAGATCACTCAGTTGTTACTTTGAGTCGTGGAAGTGGAACCAGAGGTCTGTATGCAGATAAAATGATCCTGTAGAAAGTGAATGTGACATTGACTCTGGGAGAAATCATAGAAGAAAAGAACAGGCCTGAGAGGAGACTATTATTAGGAAGTCAATATGTGGCTATGTTTAAGAACCCTTTAAACTGGGTGTGGTGGGGCTGGGGGTTTAGCTCAGTGGTTCTGCTGCCTGCCTCACAAGCGCAAAGACCCAAGTTCGATCCCCAGTACCAAAAAAATAAAAAATAAACTGGGTGTGGTGCCACTTGCCTGTAATCTTAGCACTCTAGAGGCTGAGGCAGGAGGATCACTGTTTGAGGCCATCCTGGGCTATATAGCAAAATCCTGTCTCAAAAAACAAAACAAGGGCCGGGGATTTAGTTCAGTGGTTTCGCCGCCTGCTGCACAAGGAACCGAGTTCGATCCCCGGTACCAAAAACAAAACAAAAAGTCCTTTAAAAGAAAACAAGAAAGACCCTTTTAACTAATTTTGATTTACCTAATTTTTGGAATAGAGTTATTTGACTATTAGCCAAGGAAATGTAAAACTGGACATACTTGGATTTTTTGTGGAGATCGCTGATGAGTTCCTTCTGATTCAAGGTTAGGTAAGTTGCAGAGCTTTGGTGTGTGTCCTGCTGGTAAAACTGAGATCCGACTGGAGCAGCAGGTAAATCTGGACAAATCAGTGTGCTTCAGATTCTGTGCTTTGGCCCAGAGTTCAGCTGTTCATTACATTGGGTGCAGGTGGCACTTTATAGCACTTTCAAGGGTGAAATAAACAGAGCTTTGAGTCTTCCTTGAGCTTGATGAATTTTCTTCACAAATTAGTTTGGTGCTGCAGAATACACTGTTAGTCCTTTACTTGTATCAAACTACCTGAAACAGTATTTATTTCTCACAGTTCTGTAGGTTGGCTGAATAGCTGGTCTGGAGCCCGTCTCTGGGTCTGTCCCAAGACTTCCCTGTGGTGGTGGCTCGTTCCCCACATCAAGCCCAAGCACACAGTCCCCTTCAAGCCTCTGCTCACCTGGGATTTGTTAATGTCACCCCAGGGTACCAGCACACAATCACTGGAGAGGAAGGGGTGTACACGAGGTTGGGAGGGATGGTTAGGGACATTTTTACAAATAGTCGGGGCTGGGCACAGCCAGTGTAGGTTCAGGTCACTCAGCAAACATTCAGAAGTGACTGTTATAGGACCATTGTGATTCATTGGTGATTCATGTGACCAAACTTGGATTATAGGTGTAGGATGTGATTGTGAATTGTAATAATGTGAAAGGAAGGAGAGACGTGAAATAGGAGCTTAGAGCAGTTTTTCTACCTCCATAATACTGACATTGGGAAGCCATTATTTTCTGCTGTTTGGCGAGGCTGTCGTGTGCATTATGGGATGTTCAGCAGCATCCCTGGCTTCTACCTAATAGAGTATATTTCGGTGAAGCTGTTTTTAAAAATCTGCTGCAGTACACTATAGTTTATTTAGCAGCCTTTGCACACAAGATTGTTCAGTTTTCTGGTGCGAAGCCCTTTCCTTACTTTCCATAAAAACAGATTTGTGAAAAAACTAGTAATTATAAATATTATCTCATTTGTCTGATGAGTTCAGAAAGTAGTCTGGTGTGGTCTGAAATCTGTATTCTAAATAGGCAAAGGGGTCCCAACGTACTAGAGCATACTTTGAGGGGAAAGAGTCAGGATGCTGAGTGGAGTTGTCATAGGAACAGGAAGTAGGATGGGAAGACTGTTTTGCGTGTTTCAAGAATTGATTATATATTGTGAAATAGGAAGAAAATGTTCAAAGGGGAAGGGGAATCCCAGAGGGGGACAGGGGAAGGTAAGGGAAAGGAGAAAATGGAAACAAAGTTTTTCTAAAGAAGGGTGGAAGGATTGAAGGGAGGGAACGGGAATGGGTAACAGAAAAAATAAGAACCAAGATATATCACGGACAGGTACAAATTCCTTATGATGAATGTGATCATTATGTATGCCTCAAATGTAACAGTAAACTTAATTTTTAAAAAGTGAAAAGATTAAAAAAGAATTGATTCTAGGGCTGTAGCTTCTTGGTAGAGCACTTGTTCAATCCTCAGTACTCTTTCCCCTAAAAAACTGATTCTGGCTCCAACAGATAAAATTCTTTTTTTTTTTGGTACCAGGAATCGAACTCGGGACCTTGCACTTCTGAGGCAGGCGCCAGAACCACTGAGCTAAATCCCCGGCCCCCCAACAGATAAAATTCTTAAAGCTCACAAATGGCTTTGTAAATGAGACAAATTCATCACTGATACAAAGAAGTCAAGTATTTGTTACCTTGTATCAGATAAGTTGTTGGAGCAGGTAATTGTAAGTCCCAAAAGACCACTCTGCAGGCTTTGTAAGAGAGAAAGGGGTGCTGGTTTGGAGTGTATGTGTGCAGACTGTGTACATTGTGGAGGATACTCTGCTTGACTTTCCTCCTAGTGACAGGCTCTAGCCCCTTTTTATTTTGAGACAGGATCTCACTAAGTTGCCCAGGCTAACCTCAAACTTTTGATCCTCCTGCATTCGTGTAATAAGCATAAAGTTTGTTGTTTTTTTTTTGGTACCAGGGATTGAACTCGGGACCTTCCACTTTAGAGGCAGGTGGCGGAATCACTGAGCTAAATCCCCAGCCCAAAGCATTCTTCTTTTTGAAGAGAATATTGAGAAATATTAACCTGCATCAGACTACATAGGTATATGAAGTCACAAAAGGAGGATTAGAGCCCGGGATGTAGCTCAGTGGCACAGTGCCTGCCTGGTAAGAAGCCATGAGTTTCATTCCCAGTACCAAAACAAAAAGGATTAGATATGAGAGTTAGAGGTCTGTGCTCTTTTGTGTAAGTTCACATGTTGTGAAGTATTTAGAATTCTGAACTCAAATGAACTAATATTGAATTGCTGGTATATGTAAAAGTGCTGTTTAAATTATGGCATAATGTAGCAATTTAAAAATAGCTATTAATATAATTTACATACCATACAAAAGGATACAATTTAATGATGTTTAGTGTGTTCAAATTTGGTAACCTTAACTAGGTAATTTTAGGACATTTTCATTAATTCCAAAAGAAACCCTTTGTATGTTAGCTGTCAACTTCCCCTCCCCTAACCAAAAAAGAAAAACCCAGCCCTGAGTAGGCCCCCCCCCCCCCCGCCCCAGCTTCTTTCTGTTTCTGGAATTACCTGTTCTGGACATTTCATTTAATTAGAGTCATTTGTGGTCATTTGTGAATGGCTTTAACTCTGCAAGATATTTTTCAACATTGTATAGCATCAGTATGCTATTTTTGGCCTCAGTATTATTTTTTGGGGACTGGGGATATAGTTTAGTGATAGAGTCCTTGCCTAGCATTGCAAGACTAGAAGCAAGCCCCAGCACTACAAAAAAATAACGCTCCACTATGTATGGTACTATACTGTATTTTGTTTCAGTTCATCCACTTCATGGACATTTGAATTATTCCACTTTTTGACTTATAGCTAATGCTGCTATGAACATTCATGAAAAATATTTTATATGGATGTATGTTTTCATTTCTCTTGTCTACTTAGGAAGGAAATTACTAAGACCTGGTAACATTGTGCGTCACAGTGTATAGGATGGGCGCCATGCAGCACTGAGTCTGTCTCAATGGGTGGGGCTGATTCAGAGACTTAGGGAAAAACTTCTAGTCCTTGGTTGGGAACTAGTTGTAGAGAGGAAAGTATGTGAGATTTGGAGTCAGATTTGGGTTTTGTTCTTTGGCTCTAAGCCTTAATTTTCTTATCTTTAAAATATGAACAGTAATACTTAATCAAAAATAAGAATGCATAATCATCAGTGATTATCTGCAGTGATTATCTGCAATGTCAGAAGAATTTGGATGAAAAACCTATTTCTGATTATAAAAGTTCATCAGAAAAATATGAATAGATGACTATATCCTTAACCTGATAGTGAAAAATATAATTTAAACCAAGAGTACCTCTGTCCTCTGCCTCCCTGTTCTGGGGGTGAACCTAAGGATACTTTACTATTGAGCTACATCCTCAGACCTTTTTATTTTTTATTTTGAGACACAGTCTTAAATTTCCCCCACTGGCCTCATACACGATCTTCCTGCTTCAGCCTTCCAAGTAGTATAACTGGGGTTGGGGTTGCAGGCACCTATTTCTAAGAGTCATTTTTTTTTTTTGTCTTGGGATTGAACTCAGGACCTTTTGCTTTTGAGGCACAGTTAGCGGCACCACTGAGCTACATCCCTGGCCCTCTAAGAGTCAGTTTTGGGTTTTTTTGGTACCGGGGATCGAACTTGGGTCCTTGTGCTTGTGCAACAGGCGGCGGAACCACTGAGCTACATCCCCAGCCCCCTCAGTGTTTTATTCTTAAAAACTGACTCTTAACTGGGGATGTAGCTCAGTGGTTTCGCCACCTGCTTCGCAAGCGCAAGGACCTGAGTTCGATCCCCGGTACCAAAAAAAAAAAACAAAAAACAAAGAATAAAACACCGAGGGCCAGGGATGTAGCTCAGTGGCACCGTGCCTGCCTCGCAAGCACAAGGTCCTCAGTTTGATCCCCAGTACCGCAAAAAAAAAAAAAGAATGAAACACTGAAAATACTTGTTTTGTTCTGATTGTTCTGTTTGTATTTCAGGCTGGCCTTGAACTCACTATGTGGCCCAGAGTGATCCTCCTACCTCAGCCTCCTAAGTGCTGGGATTACAAGTGTATGCCACTATGCAGGGCTTGATTTTTAAAATTTAACCAAAAAAGCTGGGCATGGTGGCATATACCTGTAATCCCAGCACTTGAGAAGCAGAGGCAGGTCGATTGCCATGAGTTCGAGGCCAGCCTGGACTACATAATGAGCTCAAGATCAGCCTGGGCACAGACCCTACTTCAGTGTGGTGGTGCATGCCTGTAATTTCAGTACTCTGGGAGGCTGAGACAGGAGGATACTAGTAAGAGCTCAGCCTAGGCAATTTAACAGTTTAAAGAGACCTTCTGTCAAAATAATAATGGGGGGGTGGAGATGTAGCTCAATGGGTTCAATCAATATAGAAAAAGTTAAAAAAAATTTTTGAAAATTTTAAATAGCTTGGTATGGTGGTGTACCCCTGTAATTTTAGTGCTCAGGAGGCCAAGACAGTAGTATCACTGTGAATTCCAGGCCAGCTTGGGCTACATAGTGAGTTCAAGGTCAGCCTGGATTATACAGTGAGACTCTGTCTCAAAAAAAAAAACTTTGCTTTTTTTTTTTTGGTACAGGGGATCAAACTCAAGACCTTGGGTTTGCGAGGCAGGTGCAGTGCCACTGAGCTAAATTTCTGGCCCTTGTTTGTTTTTTGAGACAGGGTCTTGCTATGTAGTTCAGGCTGGCCTTGAACTCACTATGTAGCTCAGTCTGGGCTTGAACTTGAATCGATCCTCCTGCCTCAGCTCCTGAGTGCTGGGATTACAGGTCTGCGCCACCATGCCTGGCTTTTTTTTTAAATTTAAAAACCAGTTGGGTGTGATGACACATTCCTGTAATCCCAGCTATTCAGGAGGCTAAGAAGGATTGCAAATTTGAGGCCAGCTTGGGCAGTTTATCAAGACCCTGTTTCAAAATAAAGGGCTGGAGTATAACTTAGCACTCCTTGGATTCAATCCCCAGACACCCTCCCCCAAGAAATTAATTAAAAAATAAAAATTTAAAAACCAAAAATACATATTTGCATTATTGACATTGTCCTTGTCCATGTAGTAACATGCGATACAGGTATAAAAGGTTAACTGTGGTAGATAGGGACGTTTGGAAACCATATAAGATTATGTATGTATAGAATAAAGTGGAGAGTTATTAGAATTGTTCAATGAAGTAGGGCTGGAATATATAGTATATAATCTATATGCCATACCTAATCTGTGTAAGGATTAATGAAAGGTTTTTGTTTTTGAGACAGTGACTCTATGTTGCCCACTGTGGCCTTTAACTCCCCTGGCGCAAGTGATCCTCCTGCCAAGTGATACTCCAGAGCTGCTTCTGGAGTAGCTGAGACTATAGACACAATGCACTGAGCCTGCCATAATGAAGGATTTTTCAAGAGCTTTTGTTTTTTAAAGAAAAACCTGGTATTCTTTGTGAAAGTTGGATAATTTGCACAAAGCAAGTATGGATTTGAATGAATGATGGTATACATCCATAAGCATGATTATGTAATATCACTGGCTTTGGGCTTTTTTGAAAACTTGGTTTTCAGGGCTTTAACCTCTAACTGTAGATATTAATTGTAAATTGTGGAGAGGGTTTCTTTGAATAGATACTGCTGATAACTGACTGTTCAGCCTAGTCAACAACTTCATCTGTCTCCCTGCCAGTCTGTTTGCAAACCTTTCTAGAAATACAGTAGAATTTTGTAGCCAGGGATTTAGCTTAGTGGTGCTGCCGCCTGCCTCGCATGGGGAAGGTCTGGAGTTTGATCTCCATACCAAAACAAACAAATAAAAACAAACCAAAAAAATAATTTTTTAGTAGCTATGTAGGATGCTATTGTGTGGATATGTTATAATCTAAATAGTACCTGGGGCCAGGGATTTAGCTCAGTGGTTTTGCCTCCTGCTGCACAAGCGCAAGGACCCGAGTTCAATCCCCGGTATCCAAAAAAAAAACCAAAACAAAACAAAAAAACTTCTAATCTAAATAGGGTTATTCCTGATTTTAGCTGTTGCAGGTAATACAGTGTATTAGTTTTTCATAGTGGAGTTGCAGAGTCCAAAAGTTCTTGCACTTTTGTAATTTTCATGGTCATTCTGAGTTGCCTTTATAAAGGTGGTGTCACCCTACACCTTCCAACCATGAGTGAGAATGCCTCACCCATACCATCACCTTCAACGTGAATCATCAAACTGTAAACTCTGGCAATGTGTTAGAAAAATTAACATTTACAATAAGTGAGGTTGGGCATTTCATACATTTTGCCTCTCTTTGGATTATCCCATTCCTTCTGCCTACTTTTTTGTTACTGGTTGATTTTAAATTCCTAGGAAGTCTTTGTGTTACAGAAAGTGCCCTTTTTTGCCGGCCATGATGGCACAAGCCTGTCATCCCAGCACTCAGGAGGCTGAGTCAGGAGGATTACTTGGAGTTCAAGGCCAGCCTGGGCTATATAGTAAGACCCTATCTGAAAAACCAAAAAGAAAGAAAGAAGGGGGGGAGAAAGAAAAACAAAGGAAGGCCATTTTTGTTGTGTGTGGTAGTATCTACATCAGAGAACATATAAGATTTAAAGCAAAGAGGGTGGAGTTTGTTTCTCTCTTAGCCCTGTGAAAGTGGTATGTGACTGGGGAAAAGCCATTTTATTTTCTTTCTCTGAGCCACACCTATAAATGAGTGTAATTAGTCACTTGTTAGGGTAGTTGTGGAAAGAACACTGGACTTGGTGGCTGTTAGGAAAGCCTGGTTCTTGTTCAGTCCTCTCCTCTCTGACCTTGAGCTTAGCCTTGACTATGCCACGATGTTTCATGGCTCTTTGAGGAAGTTCATCCTGGAGTGTTTCCCTTCTTCACAGTTTCTGTCCAGGGTGATTGTTCTTGGAAAAACTCAACTAAAGTTGTTATTTATAATTAAAATCTCTCTCCTTTCCAGGTAGTTTTGCTACCTGGACAATACCTCTCTGATACTTTAATGGGAATAAATTGTGCTTCTTCCTGGTATGACTGAGTGCCTTGATTATATCTGTTTTTTGTATCCTTAGCACAGTGTGGTACAATGTGACATACACACTAGGTACTCCATGAATGCTTGATGAATTATTTAATAAGTCGTGGCCTTTGAGTACTTCTTAGCTTGAAGTGAGACCTTAATAGACATATCAAATTTTCTAGAATGACTATATATGGGGGGACCCCAACAGTACCCTTAGGCTCAATGATTTGCTAGGACTTAGCATGCAGTTTGTGCTCATGGCTAAGATTTACTGCAGTGCAAGTATGCATATGCAGGGCTCAGTCAGCAATGGGAAAGGTGCATGGGACAAGAAACTGGGCACAAGGTTTCTACAGTTTTCTCCCGGGAAATCACACAGGTTGCACTTCATTGTGACAAGTGAGGAATGAATGGCATCAGCCAGGGAGGCTCATTGCAGACTCAGTACCCACGGTTCTTATTGGGGCTGGTCATGTAGGCACCTGCAGTGTGGCACATGCCAAAATTCCAGACTCTAGTAGGAGTTCGACATGAACCGTGTGGTTTGCACAGTTGAGAGACATGAACCATTTTTATCTGGGGGTGGTGGGGAACCTTCATGAAATCCAAGTTCTCAGGTGCCAGCTCAGGTCCAACCTTATAACCTTTCTAAAGATAGCAGCCGCAAACCTGTTAATGCTTATTGTACAAAATACAGTTCAAGTGTAAGGCACTTTATTCACTTATGCAGGTATAACTAAAGATGATTTTCAAAAATTTTAGCTACTTAGTAGTACAGGTCATATGTGTAGAATATGTGATAAATGTAATTCAGTAGAATTGTGTCGTCGTCATTTGCATGGTTTATTCTACAGCCAAACCTTGTCATCTTGTTTTGTCTTGACTTTACTGTAGGATGTTCATACCGAGCATCCACTGTATTTACCATTTTAATGGACTCATAGCCCTTTCAGGTGATAGTGTTCTCAGATGCTATGAGGACAGAAAAATGCATAATGGAGCCACAGTCTTCTGGCTCGTTTTTTGTTTTTGTTGTTCTAAGACAGGGTCTTATATACAGTTTAAGATGGCTTTGGTCTCACTATGTACCTCAGGCTGGCCTCAAACTCTCAGGGTTCCTCCTGCCTCACTCAGCCTCCTGAGTGCTGGGCTTACAGGTGTGTGCCACCACACCTGGCTTTTTTAAAAAAATAGACATTCAAAAGAGCACTTCTAGGTCTAAGGCCAAATTGCCCACGTGCCCTGTTCCCCACACAAAAGCAGCTTCACTCTCTACCAAAATCCATGATAGACCTAGTTGGGCACGGTGACACATGTCTGTAATCCTAGTGCTTGGAGGCTGAGGCAGGAGAATTGGGAGTTGGAGGCCAGGTTGGGCTACACAACAAGTTTGAGCCAATCTGGACTATGGAACAGGACTCTGTCTTAAAAAAAAAAATTGAGGAAACTACATTGACATGTCATCCTAAACTCTACAGTTTGTGTAAGGGTTCACTCTTGGCATTGTATATTCCATGGATTTTGACAAATACATAATGACATATAACTACCATGATAATATACAGAATTGTTTTCACTTCCCTAAAACCCCTTTGTGCTCTGCCTGTTCTGTCCTAACTTTTTTGGGGGGCGGGGGTGCATGAACTTCAGTTCTGTTTATTCAGGTGTCATCTTGAATAAATTACTAAATTATCTTCAACTTATTTATTTTTGGTTTTTTGGAGACAGGGTCTCGCTGTGTGGTTCAGACTTGTCTTGAACTCACTGTGTAGCTCACTCAGGCTGACCTTGAAATTGTGATCCTCCTGCCTCAGCCTCCCAAATGGGTGATTACAGGCTGCAACCAGGCTCAGCATATGAATACTTATTTTAGGAGGTTTAAAGATGAAAAATTGCATTCATTACAATTTAAGTCCCCCTCCCCCTGCCCTGCTGGGGATCAAACCCAGGGCCTTGTGCATGCTAGCTAGGCAACCACTTTACCACTGAGGCACACTGCCAACCCACTTAAGATTCTTGATAAGTTGGGCCGGGGATTTAGCTCAGTGGTTTCGCTGCCTGCTGTGCAAGCGCAAGGACCCGAGTTCGATCCCCATATCAAAAAAAAAAAAGATTCTTGGTAAGTAAATTAAGGGGACATTTTTGTATTAAGAGTTAAGGTCAGAAAGTCATCTTCCAAGACTCAAGAGTTGCTGACCTTACATAGAAAGGATTTCATGTCTACTCTTAGGGGAGAACATTTGACACTAATATCTGATTCCTTAGCAGCTGGGATTTGGGAAGTTCTGGGTTTTTTTTTTTTGGTGCTGGGCATCAAACTCGGGTCCTTGCGCTGTGCTTGTGCAGCAGGCTGTGAAACCACTGAGCTAAATCCCTGGCCCTGGGGAGTTCTGCTTTTGAAACTTGGTGAGAAGTAGATTTTTAATCCTTTTTTACTAAACCTTTTTTTTTTTTTTTCTTTTACTAATTCTTTAATAGCGCTTCTGTCACTAATAGAAATTTGAACTTGAACCAGTAGGAGTTTGAACTTCTGAGTTAAGGTTTTAAAAGAAACTGATGTCAGGGGCCGGGGATTTAGCTCAGTGGTTCTGGCACCTGCCTCCCAAGTGCAAGGTCCCAAGTTCGATCCCCAGTACCAAAAAAAAAAAACCAGGAAACTAATGTCAGGCCTGGTTGTATGTGCCCAGCTACTTGGGAGGCTGAGGCTGAAGGACTAAAAGTTTTGAAGCAAGACCTTGTCTCAAAATTTTAAAAAGTGCTGGAGATGTATGTAGCCCCACATTTCCTGGGTTCAGTCCCCCATTTGGCAAACAAAAAACATTGACGTTTTTCTTGAGCAAACTTTTTAGAGCTAAAAGTTTTTCCCTCTAACTTAGTTTGTCACTGGCAGAGAATACCCCAGTATGTTCCAAATGTGGTTGAGTTACTCTATCTAAAGGTGGTATTGGTGTTTCTTAATCTCCAAGTTGCAGTTTGTCTGGGGCAACTAGACAAATTTTACGTAAGTACTAATCGCTGCCTGGCGGCTCTGGAGTCAAACCTCTTTGCAGTGAGAGGAGACCTAACAGTATCACGGGCTGGTGAGGTCACTTGCACTTTAAATAGCTCCTGGCTCCTGAAACAAGGACAGCATGATTTAGGGGAAAGGCCAGAACTTGATCTCCACAGCCTCAGGCACTCGAGCATCTCTGGGCATCAGAAATGGGCCTAAGAGGAGACCAGAGGCAGGCGCAGTGACACTGAGCTAAATCCCCAGCCCTGCATATATATTTTTTAATCCCCCCCCCCATTTTCTTGGTCAACCCTGCCCCCGGCTTTTCTTTTTAGAAAATCCTTTATCTCTGCTACATAGGTGCTATGGTTGATCTTTGCCAGGAACTCAGGACATAAAGGAGAGAGAACCAGGTTACCTAGAAGAGTAGAGCAGTAAGAGTTCAGAGAATATGAGTATTCACTTGAGTTTTGACAGTCCTGTAAGTATTTAGCAGGCAGGAATACTACTGGAAGATATTTTAGGAAGGCTGAAGAACATGTGAATGGATGAAGTATGGTGTTTTTACAGTGGACTTGTTGGGACCAGAGCATAGCCATGTGTGAACATGAGTCTGGGGAAGTATGTGGTCTGTAGGGCTTGTAACATAGGGAGTGGTCTAGGATTTCCACTTGTGCTTTAGCTGTTGGTTCAGTATACAAAAGTTTAAGCACAATAGAAGCTGTAGTTGACCAAATAATGGTATATGACCTCAGTGGGAATGAAAGAATTCTATCCTTGTTGAGTAGTCAGTTTCCTTTGCAGTGCTGAGGATTGAACTTGGGGCTTCATACCTGACAGGCAAATGCTCTACCACTGAGGTGCATCCCCAGCCCCAGCCATCAGTTTCAGTGGTTGTCAGACATTTATATGTGTATCACAGACATATGGCTGTGTATCACATAAATCTAGTGTTGGTGACTTAATGTCTTGATAAACAGTTGTTTGGTAGTCAGAGCACACTTGTTTGATGTTGCTTTAGTTTCCTCAAGGTGTGACTGATCTTGAGTGGTGAAGACAGAAACTTTTAAAAATGCCTGCTGACAGCAGGGATTTAGCTCAGTGGTTCCAACGCCTGTCTCGAAAGTGCAGGGTCCCGAGTTCGATCTCCGGTACCAAAAAACAAACAGTCAAACAAACAAAAATGCCTGCTGAAAAACCATTTATTCCTGCCAGCTACCCCAGCCCCAGAAGTCCTTGCTCATCTCTCCCTGCTTTTGTATTGCTAATTGTAGTCTGTCAGATACAGCCACAAATATGTTTCCCCAAGTTGTTGAAATACAGTGGTCAGACAAAAATCCCATGTCCCCAGTTTTGACTTCCTTTCTGAGGTTTGTCTTAACCTCATCCGGTCTCATCATACAAACAGAAACTTCATCAGAAGTCAGCCTGAAGTTGCCTTTTAGTATATTCTCACCCAGAAGGATAGGCCTATGGTGGAGAGGGTAAGGTTAGGAAGATGCCCTCATTTGTTTTGTTTTCCTAAAAACTTGCTGAGGTATCGAAACCGTCTCTACTTAAAGTTCCTAGGATTAGTTGGTATATATGTAATGTTACACGAGCAGTCTGTTAGTCTTTTGCAATTTAGATGAAATTTGACTTGTCATCTAAGACCTAGACTTGACAGTTCTTTCATAGAACAGCATGTGCTAAGCTGTTCTCTTGGGAGGAACCATCGATCCAGCTGCACTTTCGCCTTCTTTGTTGCTTGTTCCACCTTCATGTGCCTTACCTCCATCTACACAGCACAACCTCTGTAAATCACTTGGATCAATGGATAGATCGGTTGTGTCTCAGAGGCATGAAGATATGATTGACGCAGTTGATAAAGTCTATACCTTAACAGCTTTTTTTTTTTTAACAGCTCTTTATTCATTTTCTCCTAACAGGTGACAGAGCTGAATGAGCCACTCTCCAATGAAGAACGAAACCTCCTGTCTGTGGCCTATAAGAATGTGGTTGGGGCACGTCGTTCTTCCTGGAGGGTCATCAGCAGCATTGAGCAGAAGACGTCGGCAGATGGCAACGAAAAGAAGATAGAGATGGTTCGTGCATACCGTGAAAAAATCGAAAAGGAGCTGGAGGCAGTGTGTCAGGATGTGCTGAGCCTGCTGGATAACTACTTGATCAAGAATTGCAGCGAGACCCAGTACGAGAGCAAAGTGTTTTACCTGAAGATGAAGGGGGACTATTACCGCTACCTGGCTGAAGTGGCCACTGGAGAGAAGAGGGCGACTGTCGTGGAGTCGTCTGAAAAGGCCTATAGCGAAGCCCATGAGATCAGCAAGGAGCACATGCAGCCTACCCACCCCATCCGACTGGGCCTGGCTCTTAACTACTCCGTTTTCTACTATGAGATCCAGAACGCCCCAGAGCAAGCATGCCACTTGGCCAAGACCGCCTTCGATGATGCCATCGCCGAGCTCGACACTCTGAACGAGGACTCCTACAAGGACTCCACTCTCATCATGCAGCTCCTCCGCGACAACCTAACACTCTGGACAAGCGATCAGCAAGACGACGAGGGTGGAGAAGGCAACAATTAAGGCCCCCAGGTGGACTGGCAGCGCACGCTGATGCTACTACTGCAGTCTTTATTTTTTTCCCATGAGTTGGGGTCGGGTGGGGGAGGGAAAGGGAGGGCTGACCTTCCCAGGGAGAAACCCACGACCTGTCCTGTCTTTGATTGCCTCTTTGACATTTTTGCCAAAATACCACTAGTGGAAAGTCAGGCTAGCTGTGCTGGTATTGGAGTAGCAGCCTCACACGGGCATACGGACTGTTCTGTAGGTTCATGTAAGTGGAGCTTTGTCTTTAATTTAACTTATTGCTAGATGATAGGCATTTAAGATGAAAAGACGTAAATGGAATGGCCCTCATTCAGTGAGTTCTGTGGTTCCAGTAAGGATTTTTATGTACATACGCTCCTGTCTTAAGTTTTGGGTACTCTTCTCTCTCCTCTGTTTTAGCTGTGCATTTCTTTCAGGGTGTGCTCTACCAGACACGGCATAGTTTAAATCCCAACAGGCAGACTTGAAGCATAAGGTGTACTCACCCTTGTGGTTTAGGCCTGGCCAGTTTTTTGAAGTCTGATTAGTGACAGTATTAACACTAAATTGCAGTTTACAGTATTTCTACATTACAGCCATATGTGACATCAAGCCATTGATTGTGAGTTTTCCTTTGCTAGTTATTTTGGCTTTCCATCCTTACTCAGCTGTATCCAGGTTGGTTTTGCTTTTTATTTGTCTCCTAGGCTAAAAGATTTGCCTGAGGAGAATCAAAGCTTCTTTAGGTTTTGGTTAATAGGTGCTTGGCAGGTGGCTGTGGGATTTTTTTGTCTTTCTTTCCTCTTAATGTAAACCCACCACAAAAGTTACTAATCATTTTAATAGAAATGTTAAACACCACAAAATAGAGAAAATTCAGGTCTGTATGTCATTTATCTCATGTTGGTGTCTCTGAAGACTCCTGCTTTCTCAGCTGCCACAACCCCTTCCTCAGGGATCACACTGCCATCTGTTTCCCTCTGCACTGAGCCTTCCCTGCTGCGCTTGTGGCAGGGCCTGCAGGAGGGCTCGGCAGGCTGTCGGATTGGAGAGGCTGGGTGGTCGTCTGGAGAAAGTTGATGCAGTGCGAGAAGTCAGGTGCTAGACGCTGAGCTGGTAGGAAACCCAAAAGGAAGAGCTCCGTTCACAGACATCTTTCCATTTTTAGGAGCCTCATAAGTGTGTTAGGTTTTCCTCCTGAAACACTCCTTTCCCAAGTTCTATAGGAGGATAACTAAAATCATTACCAGGTTGTGAATATGTAATTTCTGTTTGACCAAAACTTTTCCTCTGTTTTCTTCTTTTCAGTGAAAGCATAGAAGTTGGAAATTCATTTCTCTTGTGCAGTCAGTGCACAGTTTTCATCTGAAGGAAACTACATTGCTATTTCTGCAGGCTTGTTTTCAGTTAGCCGTAGGTTCCTCATTCTCATTTTGGATAAATCTATCTGTAAACATGACCCATGGCATGTTTTATGTACAGTTTTACTCTCTTAGTGTTTTTTTAAATTAAATAAAATCAGTAACCATGTGGACTCCCAAGATGGGTAACAACACCAGACTTGCTTTGTTTGTTTCTTTGTTTTATGTAGGCAAAGAGAGGTGTGAGTAATAATTGAGGAAAACCCAGCAGATGCTTTTGTAATACTGAAATGAAGCTTACAATTATGAATATGTTTAACAGAATACAGGTGACAGTGATGATAGAGGAGTGATGACAACTATAGACTCCATATACTCTAACATCACACAGTTTACCCAGCATGACTTTCCTTAGAGGCCCCCTCCTCACACTAGAGCGAAAGTCCCAGTCACCCGGAGCCTCCCAGAAGGACTCAGTGGAGAGAGCTTTGCTGCTTTGTGCCGTTACAGTAGGAGCCTGGCGTGTGGCTGTGGAGGGGGCAGTGGGCTTCCCCTGATTTCTCTTCATGTCCAGTGAACAGTGTCGTGTTCTTCCTTGTAACATTTGAAAATGATTTACTGGAATTACAAAACCTATTTTTCCTTTAAATTTCAGCTTTGGCTCTGGCTGCTTTTTAGAATAATGCAAGATAAAATCATATGAGAGGACTAGAACTGAAGAGGGAACGGGAGACTTGGTATTTAAGCAGCTTGAATGGTTTCCTTTCTTTTCTTTATTTTTAAAGAAATGCACTTGCCTATGATACTGTCTCTCCAGTGAAATGATTACTCCTCCATTACTCTATTGATACAATATTGTGCATGCTAGTGTTGTATTTCTATACAGTAGCTTGAAATTTATTAACTTATACTGTAGGTGTTATGTATTCCTATGACAAAAAAAAATTAAGTCTTCAAATTTTTAAAAGTTTTTTAATTTAATTTTTCCTTTTGGGAGTAAAGTTTGCTCTACCAAATAGTGATTGTAACAAACTGATCTGTTTTGGATGTTGCTATAGTGACATGCAGTTATATATTTTGTTTTTAAGGGGGGGGGTACAAAAGAAACACCAGTGTTAGCTTAACCTCAATGTCTGGTGTTTGTCATGGTGAAATTATAACTATTACAGTGTAGGAGAACATTGACTATGTTCTCTGAATGAGCCCTTGTGCTTTTTGTCATGTTATGCAGTGAACTATTTTTAAGGTCTAATCAGTGATTATTTTTCCAACTCCGTGTTTCTCTAAAGAATTATTTCGCACACGGACCATTCTTAGCAGTTTTCCTCAGTGATGGAATATCATGAATGTGAGTCATTATGTAGCTGTCGTACATTGAGCAAATAAACTTACAGATCTGATGTCAGTGCTGCTTAGTTTCACTTAATGAGTTGAATTTGTCCCTTGTGTGTGAAGGTCTGATTGGGTATGGGTGTTCTCACCTCCTTCTCCTGCCAAGGAATGAGGTTGGAGAGGGTGTGGGGCCAGACGTTGTGTGCTGTAAAGTGACTATATCTGGGAAGCAGACCTGAAAACCAAAGGCTCGGAGTGTGCTCAGTGGAAGAGCACTTGTCTAGCACACGTGAGATCCTGGGTTTGACCCCTGTACCACACAAGTCAGAAAGACAGCAGTGCACCTTTTGGGTTTCCCATTCTTTTAAGAAATTAGCTGTTCAGCTAGATTTCTGAGGACAGTTCTGGGACCTACCTGATGATGAGAAACAGACCTGAGTTTCATGGCTCCCGAGCTCTACAGCCTTGTGTTGCTGGTGCTGCTGACCGCAGCAATCTCAAAAGGTATCCATAGGGTGGTTGGGGGCAATGAGTCATGGCTGTAGGGCAGGGGTTGACCACAGGAAAGAATGCCAGGGTAAATAAAGCCTTTCTTCCTGTCAGCAGGTGTGTGTGTCCCCAGAAGGGGATGCTGAGGGCTCACACAGTGGCAGAAGACAGCTTTTTAATTTCTCAAGCAGTTGTAGCTTGCTCTTGAGGCGTGATGACGCCCGGCCTGTGAACAGGCTTGCTCTGTACTGATGAAGTCACCTGTGTTCACTCTCATTCAGACCACCCTGAGAGTGAAGGGTGGCTGCAGAACTGGCCATGACTGATGGGCCCAAGGCCCCACTACTGACTAATTACCTGACTGTTCCCTTCCTGGGTCAGTGTGCTGACCCCAGGCCCCCTCTGCCCTGCTAGGAACCACTCTCCACACATATTGGTGGAGCGGAGCTCTCTTGGGGGAGTCACTGAGGGCAGAAATGAACCGAGTGTCCCACAGCAGAAAAGTACAGCTGTAGACACAGTCAGAACAGCCAGATGGATCCAGACAGGATCATCGAGGCTATTCAGAGAGAGCTTAGTTGGGTGTGATGGCGTACACTTGTGATCCCAGCACTGAGGAGGCTGAGGCAGGAGGATTGCTGTGAGACCAGCCTAGGCTACATAATTAATTCAGGGCTACTCTGAATTACAAAGTGAGATCTTAGATCTTGTCTCAAAAAAAAGAGCTTGAAGTCACTGTTATAACCTCCATGGTAGACTGCTCGTTAACTGGAACTTGCTCAAAGCATTGCTGCCGCCCCTGCCCCTTCCCCCCCCCCCGTACTGGGGATTGAACCCAGGGCCTTTGCACTGAGCTAAAGCCCTAGCCCGTTTATGTATGTATGTATGTATGTATGTATTTATGTACTGGGGATCGAACTCAGGACCTTGTGCTTGTGAGGCAGGTGGCAGAACCACTGAGCTAAATTCTTGGCCCCCCCTTTTAATTTTGAGACAGTCTTGCTGAGTTGCCCAGGCTAGGGCTCAAACATTTGAAACAGGGTCTCGCTGCTCCTCTGGCTGGCCTCAGACTTCTGGCCTGAAGTAACCCTCCCACCTCAGCCTCCTGACCAGCAGAGACTATAGGTACCGCTGTCACACCCAGTATCCAGTTATTTTCTTTTTGTTTTTTGAGATAGGGTCTCACTATGTAGGTTAGGCTGGCCTTAAACTCCCTATGTAGTCCAGGGTAGCCTTGGAACTTGACTCGATCCTCCTGCCTCAGCCTCCTGAATGCTGGATTACTGGTGTGTGCTACCACGCTTGGCCAGTATCCAGTTTTAAGAGTTGCTTAATGGAAGTTTCTCAAAATTTTTATCACAGAGCCCCTTTGCATAGCTCTGAAGAGCTTCTGTTTATGTGGGGATGAATATAAAATATTAGAAAAATATTCATTACTTTAAAAATGAAAAAGTATTACATGTTAATTTCTCAAAAAAATTATTGTTTTGCAAAACAAAAAAGGAGTAGCATTGTTTCACAATCCTACAGGTGTCTCAGTAGCTAAATCATCTGGACTTGTAGCTGCTTCTGATTGCAGTCTGCTGTGATCATCTGAAGGATTTCAAAAATGTGGGCCTGGGATTTAGCTCAGTGGTTTCCCTGCCTACTGCGTAAGCGCAAAGACCCAAGTTCAATTCCGGTACAAAAAAACCACAAAAAAACAAGGATTTCAAAAATGTGAGGTTGGAAAGGACGCCCCTGAAGACTGGACTGACTGGCAGAAGAATCAGCTAAGCAGGTTCTCATACTTCATGACTGAGTGCTCTGGGTTAGGCACCAAGGGTCAAGGTCCTTTTGCTCAGTGCCTTCTAGAATTTAAAAAATAACCAACAGTGTGAAGCAATAAAGGCGAGGGACTGGGCTGGGGCAGTGGTTACAAGGCAGTGACTCACCCACTGTGCTGGGGGCATCCACAGAGCAGCATTCTCCATTCCAAGAACTCCAGGAGGTGTGTTAGTGGTGGGGACCACGTCCCAGGTGGCTTTCCTCTGCTCTATTTCTGTGTGATTACCACATGCACTGGCCTCTGCACTGGTCAGCTGAGACTGCATGTTGACTCACTAAGAATGGCAGCTCGGTTCTCAGAGCGACCCAGGAGGAACAGCACCTGCACACTGGCTCACACTGTTCTATCTTCCTGGGACTTGACGTTAAGTGGCTGCCTGCCCAATAAGATACTAAAGTATGGTAACCAGCTCACTGGCTAGCCTGCTGGCGTGAGTATTCCGATTCTGGTGTGGATGGCAGTGAGCGCTCCATGGCCACAAACCCACATGGTTCCTCTCAGAAACCATGGACACGTGTGGCCAGTAAGGGGTCAGGCGAGATGGGCTGGAGCACACAGGCAAGGCATCATCAAGATCTCCCAGGCAGCTGGGGATTTAGGTCAGTGGTTCTGGCGCCTGCCTTGCAAGCGCAAGGTCCCAAGTTCGATCCCCGGTACCAAAAAAAAAAAAAAAAGATCTCCCAGGCTAAGTGATCTGCTAATTAGGCACCCAGTTATCCACAGCACTGGAAAGGAAGAGAAAGTTAACAGGAATTAGTTTGAGAAACATTAATGGTTTTTGTTTTTAATTTAATTTTATTTTTTGGTACCAGGGATCAAACTCAGGACCTTGCACTTGCAAGGCAGCCTCGGTGCCACTGAGCTAAATCCATGGCCCTGTTTTTATTTTTTTTCAAGACAAGGTCTCACTGTGTAGTTCAGGCTGGCTTTGAACTCACTTTGTAGCCTAGGCTGGCCTCAAACTCACAGGGATCTTCCTGCCTCAGCCTCCTGAGTGCTTAGATTACAGGCATGCCCCTACTACTCCTGGCCTTTGCTTTGTTTTCTTTGTTATTGTGGTACTGAGGATTGAACCCAGAACATTTTTGCTGAGCTACATCCCCAGCCCTTTTTCTTATTTTGAGATAGGGTCTGAGTGACTGAGTTGCCTAAACTAGGCTTGAATTTGAAATACTGCCTCAGCCTTTCAGAGTGCTGGGATTGCAGACCTGCTGGTTCTTTTTTTTTTTTTTTGGTCCTGGGGATCGAACTCAGGACCTTCTGCTTTCGAGGCAGGTGGCAGCACCACTGAGCTAAATGCCTGGCCCCTGGTTCTTATTTTTTGAGTTAGCAGTATATGCATGTTACTAAATACAACAGGGCATAATTTAAAACAGATTTTTGTATTGCCTTCAAGCTAAGAGTGACGAGGCAATAGGTGGCCCACAAAGCTAAAATATTTACCATCTAGCAGGTCATTTGCTGATCCTTGGTCTTTCAGTAACTCTATCATGCCTGTTAACCAGTCACCCTTTCATTGCAAATTCCTAACTGGAACCACTTCCTTCTGTTTTTCCTAATGTGGGTCAGTTTGAGATGGGATCCCTCTCCCATACTGGGGATCAAACCTATCTAGGGCCTTTGCACTGAGCTACATCCCTAGCCTTTTAAAATTTTTAAATTTTTCAGATAGTATCTCACTAAGTTGCTTAAATTGCCCAGGGTGGACTCAAAATTTGTGATTCTCCTGCCTCAGCCTCCCAGAACTCTGGGATTACAGGCATGAACCACTGCACCTGGCTGGATTTTCACTTCTTCTGAGCACTACTGTGACTTGAAATATGGATAAATTTTAAAATGTGGTGGCCCTAAAAAAAACCTCTTAAATTAGATTTGACCCTAGTGAAAGGGTGGGTAGCTAGGTAGATTTGGGACATTTTCCTCCTAGCTTTTGATTTTGAGAATTTTCAAACAAAAATTTAAAAATTTGTTACAGTGGATTACCTACATGCCTGCTACTTGATACATGAATATTTTGTCATGTTTATATTTCTCTGTGAGACCTTGGAAGTTGCCATATGATATTCCTTCCATGTGTTCATCATATTTTTCCTGAAAATGACATTCTCAGCAAGCCACAGTAGTGCACAACCGTAATCCCAGCTACTTGGGAGGCTGAGACAGGAGTAACGCACTGGAGGCCACTGCAGGCAATTTTGGCCAGGGCCTGTCTCAAGATAAAAAGGGCTCAGTGGTAGAACACTTACCTAGCATGCATGAAGCCCTGGGTTCAATCCCCAGTACCAAAACAATACACACACACAAAATACACCAATAATCTCAGAACTCTGGGAGGTTGAAGCAGGAAGATTGCAAGTTCAAGCCTACCTGGGGCTTAATTACTGTGTGAGACCCTATTTCAAATAAAAAATGGCTGGGGATGTACCCCTGTGGGAAGGCCTTGGGTTCAGTCCCCAGTACTTCAAAAATGCAAGCCAAACCATGTTAACCAAATTATTGCCACACCAAGCAATAATTCCATAGTGTAAATCCACATTCAGATTTTCCCAGAATGCAATTGATAGTTTTACCTCCCCTCCCACACCAACTAGGACCTAATTAAAATCTATTAAGTGCATTTCATTGTTAGGGTTCTTTAGCCTCTTTAAATTCCTTCATTCTCGGGCCAGGGATTTAGCTCAGTGGTTTTTGCCGCCTGCCTTGCAAGCGCAAGGACCCAAGTTCAATCCCCGGTACCAAAAAAAAAGAAAAAAAATTCCTTCAATCTCTTCTAAGACATTGGCTTTTTCAAGAGATATCTGCTTGACAGTCTCAAAGAATGTCCCAGATTCTAAGGTGTGGCCAGTGGCTTTCCTCCTGTCCCTTAGCTTATTACCAGGCTGTCGCACCTGTTTTTCTTGTCTATGGACACTAACACACACTGCAGTGCTAGGGAGGAGCAAGTCTTCACTGCTGAGCCACACCTCCAGCCCCCTGCCTGAGCATTCTGTTGTGTCCTTCACTGGTTCCTGTGTTGTCTGCAAGCAGCAGCCAGCAACAGGGACTGTCGAGCTGACAAGGCCACAACTGCTGCTCTCAATAATGGGGCTAGAAGGACTGAGCACCGCCCATGAGAACTATCATGCTTCCTGGCTCAAGCCTTCTAGGCAAGGTTTGGCCTCAGTCTCCTGCCTTCCCTGGGTGGGGAAAGTACTGGGTGGATTCTGAGAGAACACCTGCTTTGCCTCAGCAAACTCCCTGCCAGTGCCCTCTTGGCCTGGCAAAGCCTTGTGGGCTGCAGCTCTTCTGCCCCAGCATATGCCCAGCAGTGTCAAGAACAGGCCTGAGAGCGCATCTGGCTGGGTCTACAATAGTGGACCCACAGCTTGGGAGCTGCTGCTTCCGACTACTGTGGACAGATTACCCCACTTACAGGTTGATCTCTTTTTTTTCCCTCTTCTGACCTGAAGCGATTTTAGAAATGGCGTTCCATGGTTGTCAGGATTTTGTTTGGGGTTTGGGGGGTCGAACTCAGCCTTTGCACATTCTAGGAAAAGGCTCACCCACAAGCTACATCCCCAGCTTTGGTTATCAGTTCATTAAAGCCAGAGAGGAAGGCTCATTTTGGATTCCATTAGGTTTATCAGAGCAGAATACCAAAAGATGGTATTTGGGCATACAGGGGCTTTGCCTGCGAAGTTGGAAGGCTGCTGTTTCTGAAACATTCCTTGCTGGGAACACTGGCCCCTCAGCGATGAGTTCTAGAGAGGGTAAGGAATAGGTGGTTGAAAAGTGAAGAATAGGGCAACCCATTCAAGACCCCTTCTGTCTCTCAGGAGCTATTCCTATTCTCTAATTTTCCTACTCTCAAAAAAAAAAAATGAAAGGGGCCGGGGATTTAGCTCAATGGTTACACCACCTGCTTCGCCAGCGCAAGGACCCGAGTTCAATCCCTGGTACCAAAAGAAAAAAAAAAAAATGACCAGCTGCCTCGTAAGTGCAAGGTCCTGAAGTTGATCCCCCGTACCGGGGGAAAAAAATATTCTCTAGTCCTAAATCAGATTAGAAACAGATTTAGCAAATAAAGGCTGGGTACACTGTATAAGGGACAGGGCCGCTTGTAGCTAACAACAAGGATTTTGGGTGAGTCCTTTTCCGTGTAATCTCCTTAAATGCTGTCCAAATTCCCATGATCAAAAGGCTACATCCCACTGCTGGGGTGGAAGCAAAAATATAGCTTAGTGGTACTAGGGCCAAAATGAAAGTGGGAAGGCACAAAACAATAAAAACCAGCTCTGATGCACCCTCTTGGGGATTCGGCACTCAAAGACGCAGCAGCGACAGGCTACAAAATGCTGCAAGGATGCTGGTTTGCAGGGCCCTGGAGTTGCTAGGGAAATCCGCATCCCTACTGGCCCAGGTCTGGCCCCATCTCACTGCCCCACCTAGGGGCGCCAGCGCTGCCGTCCTCTGCTGCCCCCCCGGTGGGCGCCGCCGGCTCTCTCCTGCCACCTCCTCCTACCAGGCGGGGCCCAGACTAGACTGTAGTGGCGCGCCTTCCAGACTAGCCCAACACTGACCCCAACCCATCTAGGGTTCCAACTCCGGGTTTCTGTCCCCAAATGCCTGAGCCTCAGGAGAAAAGTCTGCTGCCGGCTGCTCCCCCAGGTCTGTTTCGCACTAGCGAGCCATAAGTTCTTCCTTTGCAACTCCGGCCCTCGCTGGTGGCCATGGTGCCCGGATGTGAACAGGGTAGGGCGGTGGCTGAGCTCGCAGCCGCGCCCCGCGGTGCAGTTGACTTCCAGCGCGGGGATACGAGGAGAGCCAATCACAGCCCAGGCTCTCACCCCGCCGCCAATGGCCAGCCTGTTGCTAGGGCTCGCGGCCCTGCTCGAAAACGGGCCTGCTCCCGGGCCTCAGGTTTGGATTCGCTTCTGACACCGCCCTCAGCCTACCGCGGAGCTTTATCTCGCTTGTTCAGCCTCTTCTTTGCCATCTTCCTCTATTCGCCCTTTCGTTATCGGAGTAACCTGCTCCGGGGTCTGGAGGACATCACAACGCATAATAGGGGGCCGGGGATTTAGCTCAGTGGTTCCAGCGCCTGCCTAGCAAGCGCAAGGTCCCGAGTTCGATCCCCGGTACCAAAAAAAAAAAAAAAAAACCAAACAAACAAGACAACACATAATAGGGCGTTAGTGACCTCTATAGGCGCTGTCCTCAGAAGGAGCTGGTTTTGTAGTGCGTAATCACAGGATCCAACCTGTATTGGGTTGTTTCTTCCTCCTCTTTCTCTTCTTTTTTAGCAGAACTAGGGATTTTTTGGGGAGAGGAGGGTGTTAAACAAAGTCTAAATTCCCTAGGTTGGGCTCAAATCCGCGATCCTTCTGCCTCAGCCTTCCATAGTTCTGAGGTTACAGGCATGCACCACCACTCCAGAGCTATTATTCCTTAACTACAGATCTCATCCTAGAAACAGCCCTAGGAATTCTGCATTATTCCCTTTCTTAGAGGAGGGCACCAGTTTACCTTTGGGCCAACCCACACAATCATTGAGAGGTTTGAAAGGGATGCTGCCACCTGGATCTGATCCCGTTGCATCTCACAGCTGGCCCCATGGAAGTGTGAAGTTGGGGGGAGCACACCTGGTGTCCGGAAGATGCAGGCCAGCTTGTGTTTCTCTGCTGTTCATGGCCCTCCACAGCTGGCCCTAGTCTGCCTGTCCAGCCTCGGAGATGCGAGATACAAGAGTCCCAGATGTAACAGGTTGTCTGCCTGGATCCCCTCCCAATCCCCGCGCTCCTGACAGTTACAGCTTGAGGTTGAAATAGTGGCCACTGAGGCGCAGGGCTCTCCCTCAGAATCAGCCTGGAAAGGGCTCAGAAATGGGAGGAGCACAGACTCCCCAGTCGTTCCTCATAGAGTTGTATAATCTCAGGCCAGGAGGGAAGCCGAGTTGCCCAAATGGCCATCTAACCTGGATTTATGAATTGAAGACCAGCTGCTGACTGTTTAAAAAGGCAAGATTTCTGTTCTTCAGCAATGTCCCATTTTCTGTTAGGGAAGAAAGTGTAAGATTTTGTGGTAGCACACGCCTGTAATCCCAGGACTCAGGAGGGGAGGCAGAATTGCTGCAAGTTCAAGGCCAGCCTGGGCTACAGAGCCTATTTAAAAAAAAAAAAAAAAAGCAGATTATGCTATTACATAAAACTAAACTATTACATATAATTCATATACTCAACTTCATCTTTCAGATAAAGAAACTCAAGCTTAGTGCCTTGTACCAGGTTCCCACAGCTAAAAAGTGACTAGAGATTTGAACCCCAGGGTGGTTTGACACTAGTGCCTTGGGAGGCTTATCCATGATCCTCTGCTGCCTCTTAGTGGCCCAAGATTGCTATGAAGATTCAGTCTGATGGGTGATTGGCAGCTGGCAGGTGCCTAAGGCATGCCAGTTCTGAGCAGTACCAGACACAGCTATCAACACTGCCTGCTGCAAAAGTGTACTGTGTGGGGCAGGGGCCTAGGACCCAGGCCTTGGTTTCCAGACCCACTATGGCAGGCAGAGCTGACAGCCAAGAGGGTGAGCGGCATCTTCCAGGAGGAAAATTCCAGCAGGCCTGAGGCCCCTGGAGACTGAGGCCCAAGGCATTGAAGAACTAGGTCAAAGGCTTGGTGGGTGTGGGGCAGGGGTGGGTCAGACTTCACCTCCTGCCTCTATTTCTGCTCCAGGCCTGGCAAGGCCCAGAGCTGGGCACAGATTCCCAAAGGTTCTAGGGTGGAAGCAGGGTGTGGTGATGCACACCTATAATCCCAGCACTCTGAGAGGCTGAGGCCAGAGGATCAAAAATTTGAGCCCAGTTTGAGCAATTTAGCAATTTAGCAAGATCTCTGTCTCAAAAAAAGGTTTGGAGGTGTAGTTCAATGCAAAGGCCCTGATTCAATCCTGATACTGCAATTAAAACAGTAAGTAAATAAAAAGGTTCTGGACCAGGCATTGTGGATATTTATGGGGTCTCTGGGAGAGCACCAGGGAGCAGTCACTTTCTGTCCTGTCTGGGCTCTATGGGGATGCTCAGTGTTAGGGTGTCCTGCACGGGGCAGTCAGGGCTGCCTTGTCCCAGAGGGAGCCAATAGAGCCTGAGACCTGCAGGGAGCCAGTAGAGCCTGAGACCTGCTGCTGGGGATCAGTTGCTGTTCCTCCAGCCCAGACACCATTGGGCTGGGGCTGCAGGACCTGCTGGAAGCTGGACTGTGTGGACATTCCCTGGGCTGCAGGCTCGGCAGACCTTGAGCAGAGGGTCTTCAGGTCTTAAAAGTGTCGAGAAGTCTATAGGCTGGGAAAGAATAGAATAAGGGGCTCATGATGGTTGTTTTTGTTTTTGTTTTTGTTTTTTTGGTACCAGGGATCGAACTCCTGTCATTGTGCTTTCGCAGCAGGCGGTGAAACCACTGAGCTAAATCCCCAGGCCCTCATGATGGTTTTTTTGGCTAATCCTGACTAGAAAGAGTTAAAACTGCTGGAGGGAGCAATGAAAAAGACAAGAGAGAGGGCCGGGGATTTACCTCAGTGGTACCAAGCAAGTGCAAGGACCTGAGTTCGGTGGCTGGTACCAAAACAAACAAACAAAAAAAACCAGACAAGAGGGAGAGCTGATAACCAGAGCATAGTGGAGGAAGCCTGGTGCACAACCAAAATAGCTGCCCCTCCCCACCCCCAATAAAATGCAGAGGAGACCAAAAGGGGAGGGGTTTCCAATCTTAAAGGAAAACTCTTAGTGTATAAAAATATACACACACCTATGCATATATATATATATATATATATATATATATATATATATATATATATATATATATATATATGTATGTATTCTAGGGCCACTGTATCACAGCACTAGATACACATGCATCTCCTCACTGCCTTGTCTATAAGGGTCCTCCTAGCCATCCTATAAATCCCAGAGGGGGCAGAGGAAGTCCAACAAAGCCCACCGAGAGAATTGTGTTACTCAGGCAGTGCCCCCACCCACCCCAGGTTAGGGCCTGGTGGCCTGGGACCTAAAACATCCAAGGAGCCAATTATGACAAGTTGGGGGAGAGGGTCCCCCAAAACATAACGAAAATTCCCAGGGAGGAATCCATCTTTCCTGCCCCCTCTTCAGGGCAGCTTTCTGTCTTCTGGTTTTTCCTCCTTACTAATAAAGTCTCTTTTTTCTTAAACTCTGTCCCATTAATTCTTTTTTTGGTACTGGGGATCCCATTAATTCTTTACTGGTGCTGAGTTTACAATCCCCGTTAGCTGTTCCAGTGGTGCTCACCCCCAGTGGAACAAAAGGATGGTTTGGGCCCCAGAGCTCAGAAGTGGGGGTGGGATTCATTGAGGGAGAAAATACAGTACTGGGATGGGGTTTCAGAGATGGGAAAACACTGGGCTGGGGATGTGGCTCAGTGGTAGCCTGCTTGCCTAACATGCACAAGCCCCTGGGTTCAATCCCCAGCATCATTATAATAAACAGAACTCCCAGAAAGGGAGAGTCTTAGGGTACAAGAAGGGGCTTGGTAAGCTGGGTGTGGTGGTGGACTCTGGGAGGCTGAGGCAGGAGGATTGCAAGTTTGAGGTCAGCCTGGGCAACTTTGCAATTTAGTGAGTCCCTGTCCCCAAATCAAAAATAAAGGGCTGGGGATGTAGCTCACTGTGAAGGCCCTCGGGTACAATCTCCAGTACTGTCAAAAAAAAAAGTGGGGGTTTGGTGTCAGGAAGAGGGATTTTCAGGGTGGAATTATGTAAGGGGTAGGAGTTACAGAGGGAGGGATGGGAGACTTAGTGGAGGGTTGGGTACAAAGGTTGAGAGAGGATAGGATAGGAAAACCCAGAGAAGGGAATGAGGCTAGTGGGGAGAGGGCTCTCGGAGACCTCTTATCACCTTTCCACCTGATTAAGTGATTAGCTTCCTGTCCTTGATTCCCCTGGCTTGAAGCCCCAGACTCTCCCAGCCATCCCTAAAAGGACTCATGAGGACCCACCTCATGGGGGCAGAGGATGTGGGAAGCACACGGTTGCCCAGGGCTCGGGCAGTCCTGAAGGTCTTTCTCATGCCAGCTCCTGTTGGTCTGCTCAGAGCTTTTCTATGTTCTCAGCCACCCCTGGGACGTCAGTCTTCCTACCATTGTTTGGGGACCTGGGAAGCTTCCACCCTTCATGATTCCTGCTGGATTCCCATCCTGCACGGAACTGACAACCCCAACAGACAGGCAGAGGCCACCAAACCCCTCAGAGGGGAAACTGACCCCAGAGCATGCTTCCAACAGGGGCAGAGCTGGCCCAACCCAGTGTTTTTTCCTGAACAACTGGATCCATTAGTTCTTCAGGCCAGGCCTTCCTGGCAAGCTCTGTCCTGTTCAGCGTGGGCAGCCCCAGGCCTCAGCCCTGCATGTGGATGTAGTCCTTGTCAGATCTGATTTAAGTGAGTCCTTCACAAACAAACTGGACAAAGCAAACAGGCTACTTTTACCAAACAACAGCCGCTTCCTAGTAAATAGGACAAATGGACTATAAAAAGTGTATACAACCTCCCTGGCGCCGAGAAATACAGTAATTGTATATACACCTGGGCAGAGAGTCCTTGGGCATCCAAGTCATAAATATTTCACCCAGATTCCTTAGCCCCTTCAATACCTATATAAACCTAATTCCTTTCCCAGTTAGTTGCTAATATCTCTCTCCTGGTGTTAGCCATCCTCTCAGGGATGAAATCCCTCCCAGCTAGCTGCCATTGTCTCTCTCCCAATGTCAGCCCATCCACAAATGAATGTGATAAACTTGGCTTTTCCCAGCTAGCTGTTAGAATTTCCTGATTTTAGTCGCTGGTTACTGGAATAAACTTTCCTTTCAAAAACCTGTTCTTTGACAAGCAGATTCTTTTTTTTTTTTGGTACCAGGGATTGAACTCGGGTGCTTCCGCTTGCGCAGCAGGCGGCAAAACCACTGAGCTAAATCCCTGGCCCTTACAAGCAGATTCTTTACAGCAGTCCTGCCACCCTTAGGCTGGGTGGCTAGTGTGCCTGAAGTCACCCAGCCATACAGTTACTGACCCCGAGCTGCCTGTTTATCTGAGCCTGGGACTCCTGGCATTTTCATGCTGCCAACTGTCCCACCACAGAGCTGTCCCTTCTCAGAGGCCCATGAGACTTGGCTCATCCTTGAGATGTCCCGGGAGACAGGCACAAAGTCACCTGCTCAGTGGAAGTGAGCAGAAGGTCAGACCCCCTGACCAAGAGGGTCCCTCTAGGTACGGTGATTTCTGCACATGTGCAGGTGTCCCCTATGGGACTCTGCACTCCTCTGGGATGGCACATGGGGCATCTGCCAGTGCACAGAACACACATGGGTAGAGCAATACTAGCTCTGGAGTGGGGACAGATGCTGGACCCCCTGGACCCCAGAGAGCGGCTTCAGGAACCCAGCATACCATTTGGGCCTGCCATGCTCTGTAACCCTGAGCAAGTGCAGTCCACATCTGGGCCTCATACTTCTTCCTTGTGCGGCAGATATAGGAGGAATAGATGTAACTGTCAAACCTGCTAGATATCCAGACAAGAGTTCGTGTTCTCTAAAATCCAACAATGGGGCTGGAGATTTAGCTGAGTGGTTCCGTAGCCTGCCTGGCAAGCGCAAGGACCCGAGTTTGATCCCTGGTACCAAAAAAATAAAAATAAATAAATAAATAAATAAAATCCAACAATGAATTCTGGGAACAACGGAGGTTAAGAGTAGGAAAAAATTATTGAGAGAAAGATAGCTTCTGTTTGAGACAGAAGGGAGACCAGAAAATGGGTTGCCAGGGGACCCTGTTTCCCAGGGTGTTTTTTTTTTTTCTCTTCAGTACCAGGGATTGAACTCAGGATCTTTCGCTTGCTAGGCAGGCATGGTGCCACTGAGCTAAATCCGGGGTTTATGGAGCAAAGCCACGAGATGAGGCAGGTGGGACAAAACTATACTCAACTAGTGGGAGCGCAGACTGGTGCAACCACTGTGGAAATCAGTATGGAGATTCCTCAGAGAACTAGGGCTAGAGGTCTCATTTGACCCAGCTATTACCCTGCTGGGTATCTTCCCCAAAGAATTAAAAGAATGATGCTACAGTGATATATGTGCACTCATGTTTATAGCGGCACAGTTTGTAATAGCTAAAGCTTGGAAACAGCCCAAGTGCCCATCAACTGGAGACTGGACAAAGAAGATGTGGTTTTTTATAAAATGGAGTACTACTTGGCCGTAAAGAATGAGAAACTAGAGACATTTATAGCTAAATGGATGCATATTGAGGCCATACTCTTAAGTGAAATAAATAGGACACACATGTAAATACTGAATAGTTTCTCTAGTGTGAGAAACTGAAAGTGTAAATAAGGATTAAAATGAATAATTGATAATTTGAAATAGGAATAGGTACAAAGGGTAGGGGAAGTGGGAGGGGGAGGGAAAGGAAAGAAGGGAAATGAAAAATTATGAGAAAAGAAAAAAATGGAAACGAAGTCTATGTAAATAGGGAAGGGTGGAGGGGTGAAAGGCGCACAGGGAATGGGGAAAAAAATAACCAAGATACATCATGTACAGGTACAAGCATCCAATGATAAATGTAAACGTATTGTATACCTAAAATGTACCAATAAAAGAATGTAAGGAAAAAAAAAACCTATACTCAACTAGTAAGATTATGAGTATAGTAGTTTAGGTAGTATTTTTTTTTTTTAGCTTAGGTAATATTGATCCAATGGGAAATCACAAAGTGGGACAAAACTGTGATCAACCATGGGGCCAGGGATTTAGCTCAGTGGTTTCGCCACCTGCTGTGCAAGCCCAAGGACCCAAGTTCCATCCCTGGTACCAAAAAAAAACAACAACAAAAACAAAAAAAACCCCTGTGATCAACCAATAAGATTACGACAAGTATAGTTGCTTAGGTAATATTGATTAAATAGGGATCAAATAGGGAACCAGGTCACATAGCAAGGGTACAAGGAATGAATAAGGATTATCAGATTTTCTGTAAGGGATGGGTTAAGGGCTTAGTCCCCCACTCAGGTGATTGGGATGCTTATTTAGAATATCAATCACCGTTATTCATTCCTAGGGCAAGTAAGTGGGTTCAGTAGTTTCTCTCTTTTTCATTTTTTTTTTTCTTTTGTCGTGCGGGGGATCGAACTCGGGATCTTGCGCTTGCAAGGCTGGCGCTGGAACCACTAAGCTAAAGCCCCGGGCCAATGAAGTTTGTCATTTGTATTCGTGCATAAGAAAGATGAGTCCTGAGTCTGCAATGACTGTTCTCCCCCACCTCCCCCACTGCCCCATACTGGGGATTGAACTCCGGTCCTTGTGCTTGCGCAGCAGGCGGCAGAACCATTGAGCTAAATCCCCAGCCCTCTCTCTTTTTACAATGCTAAATAATAAATGTGGCTCAATTGTTTTTCTTTTCTTTTCTTTTCTTTTGGTACCGCCCTCTCAATTGTTTTTCTTATGCTGAGGGCCCAGCTATGTCTAACTGCCTTATAATTTCTAACTAATCTTGCCGGGGATTTGGCTCAGTGGTGCTGCGCCTGCCTCCCAAGCCCAAGGTCCTGAGTTTGATCCCTGGTACCGAAAAAAAGAAATTTCTAACTAATTTAGCTATCTGCAATACAGGGACCACCTCTGAGCTGAGGATAGCTTGGGTGCTTTGTGGATTGAGGTCACTGAGTGGGCTGGGCCTACCAGTCTTTACCAAGCTCAGGGGCATAGAGCATTGCCTCTTGGATGCCCTTCTGCTGAACCACAGGGCCCAGATGCTGAGGGTCAACGTCTGAGCCCACACACCTAAATACCATTAGAGATGGACTCACTGAGCCAGGCGTTGCACACACTTGTAATCCCAGGTACCTGGAGGCTGAGGTGGGAGGATCATAAGCCTGGGCACCTTGGAGAGACCCTGTGTCAACAGTTAAAAATAAAAGGGCTAAGGATGTAGCTTAGTGGTAAAGCATTTGCCTAACATGTGAGATAGGCCCTGGGTTCCATCCCCAGCACTGTAATAGGAGAGGGGGAAAAGAGAGGCAGAAAGAAAGATGGACTCATTGAAAAGCTGAGGTCTGGGGGAGGACTGGAACTGTTCCTAATTCACATTAACAGACTTAAGTCTGTAGGGAACAGGGGAAGGGGACATTACCAGAACCTCTGCAGTAAGTCCTAGTCTCCTGTGAGCCATGACAGCACACGGTGAATTACAGGAAAGGTAGAAAAATGAGACTGAGAAGAAGCTGAGCTTGGGTCTGATGAGTGCTGCTCTGGGCAGCAAAGACAAAAGCCCCCTAGCTTGCAGCACCTTTTATTCAGTACATGGGGAGACAGATGTAACAAGTGAAAATGCAGAGTTCAGTACTTCACATTGGGATAAACAAGGTGTAAAAAGACTGGGGGGCAGTGGAAATCTAAGAACAACGAGGAACTCTGCAGATGAAGATTTGGTTCCTCTCTGGCGTCTCCCACAGGTGTGGTCTTGTCCTGGAGCATTACAGCATCCGGGGATCACTGAGGTCTCAGTTGTGACCCGAGGCCAAAATGCAATTATGTCTGGAATGTCATAGCTGGCCTGTAGGCTGGAGAACTAGGCCTACTCAAATGATTTTTCCCTAGAATTATGTAGCATTGCTCCCAACATAAGTCAGTGCCCTCCCAGCAATGACCCATAGTCCTGTCCTGCCAGCCAGAGTCCACTCTGCTGGAGATGCTGCCCTAAACCCCACACTTCCCTCATAGCATTTCTATCACCAGTGGCTGGCTCGGGCACTACTGGCAGCTGGGTTTCCCCATATCCTTTTTTTTTTTTTTTCTTTTTGGTACGGGGATCAAACTCAGGACCTTGCGCTTGTGAGCCAGGAGGCAGAACCACTGAGCTAAATCCTCGGCCCATCCCCATCTCCTACTTTAGGGAGACTAGGACCTGTAACTTTGCAGGGATTTAATTCTTCCTTCTCATCTATGCCCCAGGTATGTCCCAGATGATGTCCTGAGTGCTCAGAACCTCAAAGCCACTGCCTTTGGACTTCACTGTCATCTCCCCAGTTGAACTCTGCCTGCCCCTGGCCATAGCCCTGACATTCCTGGCAGCTCTTTCTGGGGGCATTTGGCCCCCTGGTCTCCTGAGCAGCCCTGGCCCCAGGTTTCCGCCTCCTGAAGCCCCACTAAGCTGTACTTGGCAGCACCTCAAACTGAACCTGGATTAACCTGGCCTGCTTCTGGCCACAACCCTGCCCTGCTGCCTGTCCCCCCAGACTTGGACTGGGCGGGTGTCATCACCTCTCTGAGACAAGCTGTTCCCAGTTGTTAAGCAGGGGTAATTATACCTCTCCCCAGGCTTGCTATGAGGATCACAGCCCAAGCTATCTGTCCTCATCTCTGACTGGAGGGAACTGGACAGACTCCGGGACAGACTGACTCTCCAGGTCCCGGGGCCATGGGAGTGTGGAGGTATCCAGACACCTGGGTGGGCGCTGTCCAGGACAGGGGGTGGCAGATTGAGAGTCTGGGCTCAGAAATGGGCCTGGACAGTCTTGGGCCAGTGCTGGAAGGGTGGGGACGCTGGGCAGTGCCCTGGCTGACAGGCTCAGCCCCATGCTGGAGCTTGACTGGCACAGTTCTTCCTGCAAGTGTTTATTTCCCCCATGGCTTTCCTCCAGGTCCAGCCAAGCCTTCCAGGCTCCCACCTGATCTGGCCTGGTGCCTGCCCCAGATGTGGGCATCAGACTGGGGACCAGATCGGGGAGCGGAAACCAAGAAGCTGGGTATGCTGTGCAGGTGAAGTGGAAAGAGCTGCCAAACATAATGAGTAATTACTGTAGCACATCTGTATATGTTGTTGTGCTCTGTGTAGACCATCGCAAAGACCCCGTCTGTGTCAACCTGTCCCTATTTTAAAAATACTAGGTGGCCTTTCCTCTCATGTGAGACAGCCTGTTCCTGGACAGAGAAGAAAACAGCCTTGAGATTGTTTATGTAAGCCCCCAACCTTAAAGCCATAAAAAGTCCCTTGCTGTTTTGACCGCTATTTGAACTTTTTTTTTTTTTGGTACCGGGGATTGAACTTGAGTCCTTGTGCTTGCACAGCAGGCAGCCAAACCACTAAGCTAAATCCCCGGCCCCGATTTGAACTTTTTAACTCTGTAAAAGGTATAATAAAGGAGAAATTATCTGAACTCAGGGTCAGTCTGTAAGGACTCGTTTCCTGGGACTGGCCATTGCCTGGCAATGAACTTATTCTTTTACCCAACTCTCCTGGTCTCTATAAGATCATTTTGACTCCCAGATTTGCCACAACACAGGGAGGTGGTGTCGGGCACATGTGCCAGGCCCTTCTGTGTGGGCAACTGCTCCTCCCAGGTGTGGTCCAGGGAAGAGTGTGGGCGTGTCTGGCTCCAGTCCTGGGCTCTGGGACCATGCAGGTAGAGCTGGTGTTGGGTCCCTGGGATTCGTGGGGAACTTGAACCTGGGTTCCAGGCCTCCCCACCCTGTCCCTCAGACCCATCCCTGGGCCTGCTGCTACAGGGTGAGGATGACCAAGGAGGTTAAGGGAGGTGTGACTGCTCCTACCTGGGCCAGTCCCGGCAAGCCTTGGAACTGTGCTCCCTGTCAAAAGATCACTGTCTCTGGACCCAAACCTGGACTACACCCCTTGCTATGCAAGGATGGAGGCACTGAGCACCAGGGCCCCATCCTGCCCACATGGGCATCGGGGGATGGGGCCTGTGACTGGGCCAATTCTTCCTCAAAAAGCCACCTGATGGACAGGCATGGTGTGGAACACCAGTGATCTCAGCACTCTAAGAGGCTGAGGGAGGATGACCACATGTTCAAGGCCCTAGTAATGAGAATCGGACCAGACCCAGCTACATGAGACCCCATCCCAAACCTGTGCCACACCTCCCATACCTTCGCATTGTCCCTCTCTGGGAAGACAATGGAGTAGGTAAGGGATGCTGAGCTCCTAGGATCTCCCCCTCCCTTGTCCCCTTTCCCTGACCACAGCCTAAGTCCCTGAATGCTCCTGCTGGGGACAGGAGCTTTTCCTTGCTTCCTGTGCCCCATTCTTGGCCCTTGAGATCTGTAACTGACAGGTTTGCTATCGTGCCCTCTCTTCACAGATGTGCCACAGAGTTGTGTCCCCAGGGCCCAGGAGGGGACTGAGCACACAGGAGGCCCTCAGCTAAGGTGAGAATGAGGCAGGGCCCTCAGGGCACTCACTGCAGCTCCCACCCAATACCAGGGTCATACAAAGAATAAGCAGGTGATAAGCGTTTGCTTCCATTTTATTTGAGGAAAAACAGATACACGTATCAAAAAAGAGCATACAGGTGGGTGGAGAGGGATGGCCAGTGATAGCTACCGGGGGTGGACAGAGCGGGGGACAGCCTCTACTTGGCTCCAGACTGCTCAGGCTTCCCAGCCTCTGAGCCCCCAATCTGAGCGCGAGCCTCGAAGGTGACAGGGATGGTGATCTCAGCTGACTGTGTGACCTTGGGAATCGGGGCCTCCACGGTGAGCGTACCCTCAGGGGACAGGGAGGAGACGACCAGGGTGGGGTCCACACCAGGGGGCAGCCTGGACGTGCAGAGGGACACCAAGCTTTAACACCCCCTCCGATCGATCGGGTTCCCGTGCCCTCCTCTCCGAGCTCCCTCCCCACCTCACACAACGCGTGGGCCTAAGACTCACGTGTACTTCCGGGTGAAGCAGCGGGAGATGTAGCCGTGCTCGTCCTGTCTTTCTTCGTGCTTGCCTGCGGGGGCGGGGGGGGGGGTTGGTAGGAGGTCAGAGACTGCGAGGAGTCCCTGCCGTCCCCGCTGGCCAGAGGCCCACCACCTGCTCTGGGGTAGCTGGATCTCAAGGCAGACACTGTTCGAAGAGTCTGGGGAAGAGGGGGGTGCCTAACTGGGGATCTTCCCACAACTTTCGGGAAAGTTCGATCTAGAGCTTGGAGACGGGTGGGGGCGCGGCGCTGAGCTCGCCCTGCTCAGGTGCTCAGAGCGGCGCACACGCGCCCTCCGGCCCGGGGTAGGTAGAGGACCCGGACAGCGCCGAGGGAGGAGCTGCCGGGAGGGGAGGGTCTCAGGCGGAAGGGGAGCTGTTTGGCCCTCAGGAGCGCGCTGCACCCTGCGTTCCAAGGCAGGGGAAGCGGGCCTGCAACAGGGAGCGCACCTCCAGTCCCCCGGGGGAGCCCGCAGGGACAGCGCAGGGGGTGCTCACCGGTGATCTCCACCACGCCGTCCTTGGTTTTCACCGTCAGCTCCTCGGGGGCGAAATGGTTGACGTCCAGGGACACTCGCCAGCGGTCGGGCGTGTGCCGGATCTCGGAGACGCCGCTGCTCAGCTGCCGGCTCAGCGCGCGGCTGTAGGCGGGCGCGGGTTCGGCAGCTGTAGCGGCAGCGGCAGCGGCAGCGGGGGGCAGCGAGCGCACGTAGCCCGGCCAGCCCCCGAACCACTGAGACCACTCCTCGGGCAGCCGCGGCAGCCCGAAAGCCTGGTCGAAGATACGGCTGTGCGACGGGTACCAGTCGCGGAAAGGGTCCCAGCTGGGGCTCCGCAGGAGGGAGAAGGGCACGCGGCGCTCAGTCATGCTGGATCAGGTCGATTCGTGTCCACTAGCGCGGCGGGCAGACTCGGAAAAGTGCTGTACCCGGGCCCCGGGCTGCGCCTTTATAGGTCTCCAGCCGGGTATTTTTAGCAGGCGGTGCTTCAAGGTCTCTATTAATGGCAATGACCAGCCTGGGACGGTCCCTCCCCCTGCATTCCCCACCTCCTCCCCACGCACCCAGGCTTGCTAGTGGCAGCGGGAGGGGTGGAGAAGGTTCTGCCCACATCTGGAAACTTCCCTTGTTAGAGAAAACAAATGACCAGCATCAGAGCTGGAACCGTGCCCCGTGCTGGAAGCAGCAGAGCCAGATTTTTTTTTTTTTCTTTCCAGCCGAGGATTGAACCCATGCATTGAGCTACATCCCCAATATGTTCTGTTATTATTATTATTATTATTATTTTAATTTGAGACAAGAATTCACCAAGTTACTGAGGGTGGGCTCAAACTTTCGATCCTCTTGCCTCAGCCTCCTAGAGTGGTGAAATTACAGATGCTGGACACCACCCTCAATGACAGCTTGAACTACAAGGGGCCTGTGATGGTGACTGACAGCTGGCCAGTGTGGTCTTTAGGAGTGTGAACTCACATTGGCCTGAGTTCACTGATTCTGCCACCAAGGAGGTGACCTCGTCCAAGTTAGACTCGGTGCCTCAATTTACCCAGTGGAACTCAGAGGTAATAATAATACTCAAGTCCTTGAGTTGGCCTGAAGATTGCTGGCTTCATGCAAGTGAGGACGTTAGCCCGGGGCCTGGTGCATCATAATTATGTTATGGTTATCTACCTGGAATGGGAGAGTTGGTGGGGTCCAGCGATTTCCCTCTTACCCCAAGCAGTGGGGCTGGCCCAGATCAGAAACCCCAAGGCGCAGTGCTGAGGGGGACAGGTCAGGACAAAAGTGGCTATCAGGGGTACATACTTGTAATCTCAACACTCAGGAGGCTGAGGCAGGAGGATCTCTGAGTTTGAGTCCAGCCTGGGCTACATAGTGAGTTCAAGGCCAGCCTGAACTACATAGTGAGACCCTGTCTCAAAAAACAAAACAAAAAAATGAAAGTGGCTATCAAATTTCCCAAGCTGGCCAGGAAACCTCAAGTTCAACAAATGTGAATCTGAATCTTGTCCCCGCTTTGCCATGGCTTCTTGTGCAGTTTTGGCCAAGGCCACGCCTTTCTAGGCCTCAGTTTCCCTTTTTGCAGATTATGATCTCAAAGCCCCCTTTGCTCATGATTTCCCCAGCACAGAGAGCCAAGTGAGAGTTCGCACAAACTTGCCTAGACCTGCATATGGGAGACCAGAGGAGAATTGAGGCCTAATTGGCCTCCTCTGTGAGCACAGAGAAAGGAGAAAGGCTGCACTCAGGGATGATGGAATATGCAGGTTCGAGGGAAAAGTTAAGATAGCTGAGATTCAGTTGTTTACCTGAGCATCTATTAATGGATACTGGAAAGCAGATGAATCTTGTGTTACTTTGATTGCTTATGCCCGTGTTTGGTTGACTAAAAGTAGGATGAGCCATATATGGGTGGTGGTGCGCCCTCCTTAGCCTACTAAGAGGCCAGAGCCCCCCAGCTGCCCCCCATGTTAAACAGACTTCCTTCTGTCATTCATCCTCATTCACCCAGGTTGGGTTGGGGAGGACAAAGTAGTGGGTCTAGGTCCTCCACAATTGGCACCTGGGTGGGGAGAGCTCAGAAGAGTGGGCTGGCTCCCACAGGCGGTAACTTGGGCAGGAGGGAGGGAGCTGAGACTGGAAGCAAAGGCTGGCTGTGTGGATTGGTTCTACCTGAGGCTCACTTCTTACTTTCCCCTCCTCCACCTGACCATCTGTGGGGTCCAGGCCCCTGTCTAGCTGTGAGAGAGGTGCCAGCCCGGGCTCCTGCTAGCCCTGCTTCCCCTGATTTAGGTTCTGTGATCTTTCAGTCTGGGAAACTGAGGTTCAGAGAGGTTAAGTGGCTGGCCACTGTCCCAGTAAAAACAGGAGTGATGGCCTCTTTTGTTTCTATTACCCTGGGCTCCCTATTTCCTTCTATCCCAGACCCAACCTGTTGCCATCCCATCCTGGGCTGAGGTTCTACTAATAGTTCTGTGAGGGGCCTAGGCCTTTTAGGACTTGTCCTGTATGCTCCCAGACTTGAGACACTGAGGGCTGGTGGCTGGACTCCAGGCCATTTACCTGAAAGAGTCTCATGCTCTCTCTGAGTCTGTTTCCTCCTTTTCTCTCTCTCTTTTTCTTTGAAGGGGAGGTATTAGGGATTGAACCCAGGACCTTGAGCTACATCTCCACCCCTTAAAAAATTTTTTTTTGTTAAAGTAGGGTCTTGAACTTGTGATCCTCTTACTTCAGTTTCCCAGAGTGCTCAGATTTCAGGAATGTGCTAGCAGGCCTAGTCTGTTTTCTTTCTTTCTTTTTTGTTTTTGGTACCTGGGATCGAACTCAGGACCTTACACTTGTAGAGGCAGGCGGCAGAACCACTGAACTAAATCTCTGGCCCTCCTAGTCTGTTTTCTCTCTCTCTCTCTCTCTCACTCTCACTCTCCCCCCCACCCCACCCCAGTCTGTTTTCTTTTTGAGAGCGCTCATAGGGGCATCTCTTTCCAGCCCACCTGCTCCCATTGGACAGAGGTCATATGAGTCTGAGGTCATTCTGGAGAGGCTGCTGAGATCTTCGGGCTGTCAGGCCAAGGGTAGCAAGCACCCAGAACCTCTGGTCTCTGCCCCATCTCCCTTGCTGGGTCCTATCACTGCCCCAGGGTCTCCCTGGGAGCTTCTGGATGTCCCAAGGGTCTCTGCTTGAGATGTCCCAAGCCTTTGTTTCACATGTCTCCCAGCCCCACCCAGCCCAGCTCTATAAATTTAGGGTGAGGTCAGAAGGCAGGGAGCGTGCTCATCTGCCCTGGCCTGTCCACTCTGGCCCAGACTGGAGCCCAGGGTGCCCCACCCTAGAGGGTGCTGTGAGGTGTAGTCATGGGTGCTTTCAAGTGTGGCCCTGCCAGGCCCAGCCATGCTCTGTGGGTGCTGCTTCCCTGGGTGCCAGCACTTTGTAGACACATGCTCACTTCGCCCTCCCCTGAAGCCAGGGCAGGCAAGGAGGATCCCTTTCTGCTGCCTGGCTGGGGCAAGTTGTGCAATGTAGGGTGTGCCAACCACTCTGGTCACTTGGATCCACATTCATCTTCTTTTTTTTTGGTACCGGGGATGGAACTCGGGTCCTTGTGCTTGTGAGTCCACATTCATCTTCAGTGGGCTAGGGGTGTGTGTGTGTGTGTGTGTGTGTGTGTGTGTGTGTGTGTTTGTGTGTGTGCGGTACTGGGGACTGAACCCAGGGCTTTCCCACTGAGCTGCATCCACAGC
>NW_004624740.1:14914944-14936738 GCF_000247695.1 Heterocephalus glaber | reverse complement strand
ATTTTGTTTTGTTTGATTCCAGTACTGGGGGGCCAGGAATGTAGCTCAGTGGCGCTGCGCCTGTCTGGCAAGGGCAAGGTCCTGAGTTCAATTCCAGGATCACTTCAAGTTGAAGCCAGCCTGGGCTACATGGTGAGTTCAAGGCCTCCCTGGAATAGTAGAGAGACCCCAACAACAATGAGGCACCTGCCCATCTTAACAAGGCTCCAACGAGTCCCAAACATGATAAGGTGTGTCCAGTGCCTGGCATTCCTACACCCTCACCGTGATCTAAGGGCCTTCCATTTTAGATATTGAGATTTAGAATAATGAGAGTTACCCAGTTGTATGTGCTTAATGGAATATCACAGTAGCTTGTCAAAGTCCCATTTTTCAGAGGAGAAAACTGAGTCAGAATTGCCCCAAGGTCATGAAGCTGGTGAGGAGTGGAGGGACTGGAGCTCAGGCCTCCTGCTTTTTTGTCCTGGGAGAGACTTGCCACGCAGTGCAGGTACACCGGTGGGCACAGGGGCAGGGGACAGGAAGGGAGGGTTGGGCCAGGGACCTCTGGGTTCCTTTGCGACCCTGACCAAGGGCCCTTCACTCCTCAGCCAACAGCCAGACTTGGCAAGCAGAGGTAGGGGTGGAGCCCGTGCCCCCCTGCCCCACTGTTCTTTGACAATCTGTGGCTGGCTCCACAACAAGGCACTGAGCTCCCAGGGGTGGTTTTTCTGGCCTGGACGGCAATCTGGGCCACGCCCACTCGGCGCTGCCCCTGGGGCCCCGCCCCGCCCACGGCGCTTAGCCCCGCCCCGGCTGGCCCGCCCTCAGGGAAAGCGCTAGAGTCTTCTGGCAGCTGCTGGGGCTCCCTGAGAGACCGACCGCTGACGGGTCGCGCCAGCAACCCCGGTGTGCGGGGACCTGGAAATGTGGGCAGCACTCATTAGAGCTCAGAGGGGTGGGGGACACCAGGCCTTTCTGGAAGCATCTAGACATTTTCTCTCTAGTTCGTGTCCAAAAGCCCATCTCGGTTGTCTCCCTCTAGAGCTGGCCTGGAGGTCACCCCACCCCCATCGCCACTGAAAGGAGCCAAAGAGGGGGCAGGGGGCAGAACTGGGGCTCCCTCTTTGGCTGTGCTGCCCGTGGCTATCTAGCAGAACGACCCTGGCGAGCCTGGGAGTGGGGAGACGCAGATGGCTTCGACCTTGGCCCGGCGCCGGCACCGTGACTCATTTTCTTCATCCGTCCATGAGACCATCGGACTGGATGTTCTGGAAGAGTCCTTCAGGGCCTGAATCAAATTTCTCCTGCACTGGCTCCCTTCCCCTGGCACTGCCGGCTCCTCCGCAGCCTAAATGCTGCAGGGGCGGAGTGTGTACGTACTTACGAGGGGAGCGGCGCCAGATTTTTGCTTGACCAGACTTGGACTCCTGAGCCTTCCGCTGGGAAACCAGTGCTAGCCGGAGCCCCCCACCGCCCACATCTCTCAGGATCCCTCGCCAGGTGATGCGGGATCGCCCCTACCTGCCTTCAGCTATAACCGTGCTGGGCGGCTTTAGATCGAACCCCTCACCCTTCGTGTTTCCTCTTAGACATTTCCCAGCCGTGCCCCACCCTGCTCCTTGGCTAGGTCTCCCTTCCTGCCCCCCGGAACTTGAGCCCACATTCCCCACTGCTGAACCCCACCTCAGTGGTCCTGTGCTTGTCTCAAGGGTCCTGAATAGACTGTGCTTTAACGAATGTCCCTGAATAGTGGAGTTTGAATCCAAGACCTTCCCGCCGAGCTGCATCCCCAGGCCCTTTAAAGATTTTTTAAAAATGTGTTTTATTTTCAGGGAGGTAGATCTTTTTTTTTTTGGTACCGGGGATTGAACTCAAGACCTTGTGCTTGCTAGGCAGGCGGTGGAACCACTGAGCTAAATCCATGGCTCAGATCTTTTGCAAATAGAAAAAAGACCAAGAGATGAAGAAAGAAGGGGGAGGAAAGAAAAAGGGGATGTAAAAAGAATTAAGATGTGTTATGTACATGTACCAACTCCCCATGATGAATGTAATCACTATGTACTAATAAAAATAAAAATTTAAAAAGCCAATATAATACTTAATGAAGGTCTTGGCACATAATAAAGCCTTCAATAAACGTGAGATGTTTTTTCCTGTAAAAAAAGAAAAAAAAAAAAAAAGGCCCAGGCATGGTGGCACACCTCTATAATCCTACCACTTGGGAAGCTGAGGCAGGAGGATCACTTCAAGTTGAAGCCAGCCTGGGCTACATGGTGAGTTCAAGGCCTCCCTGGAATAGTAGAGAGACCCTTTCTCAAAAAAAAAAAAAAAAAAAAAAAAAAAAAAAGAAATCAGGAATCCACCACTAATAAAAATTAATTTCCTTCTTTCTTTCTCCTTTCTTTCTTCCTCCTTCCTTCCTTCCTTCCTTGCTTCCTCCCTCCCTCCCTCCCTCCCTCCCTCCCTCCCTCCCTCTCTCTTTCTTGTACTGGGAATCAAACTCCAGGACCTTGTGCTTGTGAGGCATACAGCAGAACCACTGACCTAAATCCCCCCAATACTAATAATTTCATCTTTAATAGTGAAGGTGGGGATGAGAGGACATGGAGACTCTTGATGCAAAATGTGGATCTCCACTTCCTCTTGGCCAGAGTAAGGTGAAGAACCCATCCATGGTGGTGCATGTTTGTAATCCCAGCACTTGGGAGGCTGAAGCAGGAGGATTGCCACAAGTTTGAGGCAAGCCTGAATTTGTAATGAGACCCTTTCTCAATCAAAACATCAAAAAGAGGGCCGGGGATTTAGCTCAGTGGTGCCACCACCTGCCTTGCAAATGCAAGGTCCTGAGTTCGATCCCCGGTACCCCCCCCCCCAAAAAAACCCAAGAAAAAGAGTAAGGTGAAGAGAAGGGAGATGGGGTGGATAGGGCAGGTGCCCCCAAGCCCATGGGAGATAAAAGTACCTGACCTAAAATGGATTTGGATGTCCATTCTGAGGGAGCACTAGAAAGCAGCCAGCTGGCATGGAGGGGAAACCCTGAGCTGGGGCACCCCATGTCTTGGGCCTCATAGGTGGAGGTGGTCTGTGGAGGGTAGGGGCTGGGGACAGGGCCACTGAACACACCCTCTGTTGAGAGAGGCCAGCTGGCCACCAGGGGCCTTCAGAAGCATCTCAGAGAGGCAGGAGATGGGGGACTCCTGCTGGACATGTACACTTGCCACTCAGGGATGGGGTTGTAGGAAACTGATGAAAGAAAAGCTGGGCATGGTGGTGCACACCTGTAATCTCAGCATTCTGGGAGGCTGAGGCAGGAGGGTTGAAAGTTGGAGCCCAGCCTGGGCAATTTAGGCAGACCTTGCCTCACAATTAATCAAATAAAAAGAGCTGGGCTTGTAGCTCAGTGTGAAGCCAACCCTGAGTACTGGGGGGTAGGGGGGAGGAGGAGAAAGGGAGGAGGTAGAGAAGAGGAAGTGAAGAGGAGGAGGAGGAGGAGAGGAAGGGGGAGGAGGAGGAAGAAAAAACAACATCCAGTCTGGCAGGCAGGCATCAGGAACACAGTGTGCAGCCTTTCCAGTGCTGTGTGTGCCAGGAGGGGAAGGATGGGGCTCCCCATGGGCCACCAGAGGAGTGACCGAGAGAGGACGTGCTGTACCCCAAACCAGGAGAGGCTGTGCCAGGCCAGGCCCTGGAGCTGGGGCACTAAAGTGCCCACACTGTACTGCAAGGCTGCCCCTCCCCTCTCCTGGCAACTGAGGCGGGATTGGAGTTTCCTGTTTTGGTGGCTGCAGAGTTCAGGCTGACCCTCAGGCCATGGGAGGCCCAGGGGCCTGGTTTCCTCCCTGTCCTTCCTTGGGCAATGGGCATCTCTTTTTTAAGTAGCCAGGGAAGTGCTGGGAACCCGGGTTGGGGCCTCCAGGCTGGGCTGGACCCTCCCCGCAGGAGCTCCTTGCTTCATTCGGAGCCCTTTCCCTCCGCAACGAGCATGTTTCTTACTCTCTGTCGCCTTCTAGTGTTTGCTTGCTGCCACCATGCCTGGCTTTTAGTCCCAGGCCTCCCCCACCGCTTGATTCTGGAATTGTTCCTTCCCTGACTCATTTATTTATTCAACAAACATTTTGAATTTGGGAAATATGAAAGATAAGACAGAAGCTCAGAATTTTTGGAAGAGAGAGACAGCGTCACAGATAAATATCTGTGATAAGAGCCTGATAAGAGCACACCTGTAATCCCAGCACTCTGGGAGGCTGAGGCAGGAAGATCTTGAATTTGAGCCCAGCCTGGGCAATTTAGTGACTTAGTGAGACAAATAAAAAATAAAGTCAAGGTACGTATTTCTGTTTGGAGGCTCAGGGTTCAATACCCTGTATTTAAGGTGCGTGTGTGTGGGAGAAAGCCTCAGGGCCTAAAAACAGGTCCCCAGAGGAACTCAGAGACAGGAATATCCACTGTAGCTGAAGATCAGGAAGGCTCTGAGGAGGAGGAGGTGGCTAAGATGGGCCTCGGACAAGGAGCTCACCTGACTCTGTGAGGGGGTGAGGCCAGAGGTAAGAGAAGGGACATGAGGGTGGAAGATAGTAAATTCCAAGGGGATCTTTTGGAAAGTGTCAGGGGGACTGGTCATGAACTCAGAGACCCCCAGCCACTGAGCCCTGTGCCATCCACTCAAAACTGTGACCTCAAAAAAAAAAAACAAAAATAAACCTGTAACCTCATAGCCAGGCACACAGGAGGTATTCAAGAAGTGTTTGTGGTTGTTGGGTGTGGTGGTACACACCTGTGATCCCAGCACTCAGGAGGCTGAGTCAGGAGGATCTCCAAGAGTTGGAGGCCAGCCTGGGCTACAGAGTCATTTCAAGGCAGCTTGAACTACAAAGCGAGACCCTGTCTCCAAAAAACACACAAAGAAGTGAGATCAGTGATAAATGGGTTTCATTAAATTGCATTTTAGAAATGGCAGGGATCGGAGAGGGCAAGATCAAGGCCAGGTGGCTGGGGAAGAGGCCAGTGGAGCAGAAAAGCAGCAGTGACCCTGTTTGCAGCTGCCTGGGTGTGGATGAGCAGAGAAGTGGGGTGGGGCTGGCACAGGTGGCCGGGCCCCCGGTGACATGCTGGCCTGTGTATGAGGTTGAATTTCATGCCAACCTGTGGGTCTGTTTCATGCCCCCACTGTCAGCAATCGGGTCCCCATTGCAGGGTCAAGTCTGAGCCCCAGAAGCCCCAACCCCTGGCCCGAGGCCCAGGCCTCTATTTTGTTTTGTTTGATTCCAGTACTGGGGGGCCAGGAATGTAGCTCAGTGGCGCTGCGCCTGTCTGGCAAGGGCAAGGTCCTGAGTTCAATTCCTTACTAACTTATTTTATTTTTATTTTTTTATTTTTTGGTACCGGGGATCAAACTCGGGTCCTTGCGTTTGCACAGCAGGCTGCGAAACCACTGAGCTAAATCCCTGGCCCCCTTACTAACTTATTTTACTAAGTTGCCCTGGAATGTGAAATCCTCTTGGCTCAGCCTCCCTCAGCGCTAGGATCACAGGCAACACCACTGTGACTGGCCCAAAGCCTACTTTTGCTGAACTTGGGTAAAAGATTAAAGAGATCACTAGGGCTTCTCCAAACACATTCTTGGGACCAGAAACATGGTAATAGCTTTTTATTTTTTATTTTTTGGTACTGGGGGTTATATCTAGAGCCTTCATGCTGAGCTATGTCTCTAGCCCTTTATTTTCCATTTTGAGACAGTCTTGCTAAATTGCCCAGGTTGGGCTTGAATTTGTCATCTTCCTATTGCAGATAGCTAAGTTAGTTAGAAATTATTATAAGGTAGTTAGAAAAAGCTGGGCCCTCAGCATAGAAAAGCAACTGAGGCACATTCACTGGTTAGCATCCTAAAAAGAGAAAGTACTACACCCATGTACTTCCCCTAGGGACGAATAGCAGTGATTGGTATTCTTTTTTTTTTTTTTTTCCTGGTACTGGGGATCGAACTCAGGACCTTGAGCTTGCAAGGCAGGAAGGCACCACTGAGCTAAATCCCCGGCCCATGATTGGCATTCTAAATGGGCATCAATTACCTGGGTGGGGGACCAAGACCGTAACCCATCCCTTTCAGGAAAGGTCCCTGACCCATCCCTTACTGAAAATCCCTGTTCATTCCTTGTGTGATTGCTATGTGACCTGCTTCCCAGTTTGATGCACACTTAATCAATATTACCTAAGTGACTATACTTGTTGTAATCTTATTAATTATAATCTTGTCCCACCTCATGACCACCTTGTGATTTCCCACTGGACCAATATTACCTAAGTGAGTGTACTTGTAATCTTACTGGTTGACTATAGTTTTGTCCCACTTCGTACCTGCTTCACCTCATGGCTTTGTCCCATAAAACACCTTTGAGAAGCAGGGTGGGCGGGCAACCCACCCACTTTCCAGTCCCCCTTCTGTCTCTCTTTTTTTAAAAATTTTTATTTTACTTTATTTTTTTTTTTGGTACCGGGTATCGAACTCGGGTCCCTGTGCTTGCACAGCAGGTGGTGAAACCACTGTGCTAAATCGCCGGCCCCAACATTTCCTATTCTTAACTTCTGTTGTTCCTAGAATTCATTCTTCAATTTTAGAGAACTTGAGTTTTGGATATCTAGAAGGTTTGGGAGTTACATCTATTCCCCCTGTATCACTCCTGCCTCAGCCTCCTGTGCCAGGCTGAACCAGTGTTCTTAACCCAGAGGCTCCTAAAGGGCCCAGTCATGTCCAATAGCTCTGTTGTGTTGTGTGAATTGTGGGCTTGTGCACACCCTTCTAAGGACTCTCAGCTTCCATCATGTTCAAGTTACACTTTGCTTGATTCAAAGCTAAGTTAAGGGCCAGGGATTTAGCTCAGTGGTTCCACCACCTGCCTTGCAAGCACAAGGACTCGAGTTCGATTTTCGGAACAAAAAAAAAAAACACAGTTAAAATGTACCACTCTGAGAGTGGAAAGACGAAGGAGGAGGAGAAAGGAAGAGGTGAGGAGAAAAAAGAAAAACTTGTAATTTGCTTAGATCTACATAAAAGAAATACAATGGGAGTAGCTATTTAAAAATAAATAAAAGGAAATCCACTTGTCAAACCTTCCCTTCTAGATCCTGTGCTAGTGCCTAGTCCAGCCCAGGCACACAGCTGCCTCTTGAATCCTCCTCCCTCTGCCAGTCTTGAGGATGGCCCAGGTAGTATTTCACAGCGACTTCCTCAGCTCGGTCCACTGACCAGACTGAAGCACCCGAATGGCCTCCTCCCTCTGCCCAGTCCCCACACCTGCTGACGCCAGGCTGGCTGTGGGAGGAAGGTGTCCTTGGGCCTGTGTCCCCTGCCCTGAGCTGCAAGAGGGCTCTGCAGACTACTGCTTAGAGCAGAGAGATGGATGGGTGTGCTGGGCCCTGGTTCTTTTTTTAACAATTCAGGATTCGAACCCAGGGCTTCATACTGAGCTAGATCTCCAGCTCTTCCCACCCCTTGAGACAGTCTTGCTATATTGCCCTGGCTGGGCTCAAACTTGTGGCAATCCTCCTGCCTCAGCTTCCCAGAATGCTGGGATTATAGGCGTGGACGTACCACCTGGCTAGGCCCTGGTTCTTTGGTACCAGCTCTTCTTCCTAGGGTCCTGAGGAGTCTGACCACTTCTGTCCTCCCAGTAAAGGACCCCAAGCGGTCTTACCTGACCCAATCTCCCCAAGTGCCCGCATTCACAGAGGCCTGGTCTCACCACCTGCCATCCGGGCACTGAGTGTTTATTATTACAGTCCATTTTAGGTCCGCACCGCGGAGAAAGGGGCAGGGGAAAGAGAGAAGGGGAACCTGGACCAGATCCCAGATCCCTCCCCACACCAGGGCCCAGGCATCTGCCCCATTGGGCAAGGAAGACTTTGTGAGATCCCTGAGGGCCCCAGGAGTCGGGGGCTGGGAGCCAAAGAAGAGGTGGGGTTGATGGCCAGCCCCTGCGAAGGGCGGCAGCACCCCTGCTCTGGGAGCCTGGGCCGGCCACATCCCACCATGCCGGGGACCAGGCACTCTGCCGGGCAGGCCCTGAAGCACACGGCATGCTGTCCTGTGCCGGTGACCCTGTGCCGACGTCCTCCTCTTGGTGGGGCTGAGGACCACTGCGTGCCTCCCAGCCCTCCCAGTGCCCTGCAGGTCGTCGACTCCCGTTTTGGCCCGTGTACTCTCTCACCTCCAGACCTGAACCCCTTGGACCTCAGGGTCAGATGCACATGAGGTCAGTCCCCCTGTCCTTCTGTCCTGCTGCAGGCCTGGCTGCAACAGCCTTGGCCCAGGGCGTGGCATGAGGGCTGGAGAAATGGGCTCAAGAGCGAGCTCCCTGGGCCTTTTGGCCTGGGCTTTGGGGAGCCCAGATTGGGGCAGGGAGGGACATGGGGGTCCTATAGCCAGCTCAGAGGAGCAGCTCCCCAATCTGGCTGGTGGTGCATCCACGGTTGGGACATTCTTCTGTCCATCTGGGTCTGATGCAGCTTGCTGTACCACCTCCTCGTCTGCCCAGTGAGGGTGAGGAGGAGAGGGGAGGCTCCCAGGCCTGGCACCTTCTGAGGTGTGCCTGGGTGCACTGAGTGGAGGCCAAGGGTCACAGTACACTGAGGACTCTTGTACCACTGACTGGCAGCAGTGCCCAGCAGGGTGAGCAGGCGTCAAGCAGGAAGTGGGGGCAGGGAGCTCCCAGTGTTCGCAACGGCTCTTTGTTCCCTGGACACAAAGGTGGGCGCAAGGTGGGGCTGGGGAGGGGGCACCTGTTAGGAGCAGTTCGATCTGGCTCCTCCCTGAGGGCAGGGTGCCCACCCTCAAAGTCTTCCCCGTCCCATCTGCCCACGTGCTGGCCCCAGGCATCTTTGTAGAGGGTGCAGGGCCCTCCTCTCCAGTCCCAAGGCCTGGCCTCTTCCTGTGCCAGGTGGCCCCAAGGTCCAGCTGGGCTCAGAAGCCCCCACTTTCAGAGCTGCTTCGGCTGTGGTAGCTTGGACTGGGGCTCCGGGAGGGGCTGCGTGTGTGGCTTCGGGTCCCTCGACTGCGACTGCTGTAGCTTCCGTGGCTGTGCCCCGGGCTGGGGCTGCGGCTGGGGCTCCGGCTTGAGTAGTCACTGCTTAGGCAGCTGGAGGAAGAGGAGGGGCTGGGTCGGTAGTAAGGGATGGGACGCTTTCGGGCACTGCAGGGAAGGAAAAGCTTGTTACCTGCCAGCCAGGGCCCTGAGCCCCATCCCAGCAGCAGCCAGGGCCTCCTCCCTCAGTTTCCCTTGAGCCCCAGCTTTTGGGACACCCACCTCTCCAAAGAGAATTTGAGTCATTTTTCAATTCCAGTTCCACATTTATCATTTTGTTTTCCTTTTCCTGTCTGCAGGAAAGGAAACCAAGTCCTTGCTTGGTCTGGGTATGTGTTGTTTTTTTTTTGTACTGGGGATCGAACTCAGGACCTTATGCTGTGATCCAGGCTCGGTGCCACTGGGCTAAATCCCTGGCCCCTAGGTATGTGCTTTTGTTGAATTAATGACCCCCAGACTTTTACCCTGAGCTACATCTCTACTCCTTTTTATTTTGAGAAGGGGTCTTGCTGAGTTGCCCAGGCTGGGCTTGAACTTTCTTTCGATCCTCCTGCCTCAGCCTTTCAATGCTGTGTGTCATCATGCTTGGTTTCTTTTTTCTTTTTCTTTCTTTTTTTTTTTTTTTTGAAACAGGGTCTCACTATGTAGTCCAGGTCGGCCTCGAACTTCCGGTGATCCTCTTTCCTCAGCCTCTCAAGTGCTGGGATCACAGGCGTGCACCACCACACACGGCCATGCTCGGTTTCAACGAAACTTTTACATAGGAATGGCTCACATCAACCAAGCTAAGCAGGACCTTGCTTGCATATGCTAGGCAAGCACTCTTCTATTGACTACACTTGTAGCCTCTTTATAGGGAAGTATTTATGAACATGGTTCAGCCAGTTTCCCTGTCCCCCATGGAATGGAGGATTTGGGCTCTTCAGGTATCTCAAAGGGAACAAAGGGGAAACCCCTGGCCACTGCCACCCATGCCTGAGGCCTGGCCCAGTCCCGCTGGCCCCCCGCTCCTCACTCAGCTACCTCCCACTGGCCCAGAGTTGGAGTTAGTTCGAAGGCAGGAGGCTAGGATCCAGAGAAAAGAAAAGAGAGTGGTTAAGGGGGCTACAGCGTCCCATCTCGGGGTTAATTCTGAGGAAGAAAATGGGGTACGTTAGTGGGAGGAGGTAACCTGGGGAGGGCTAAGGTGAGTACCGGGTGGAAGACTTGGGTCGGCTGTCTCTGGGTGGCAGTGTGACCTGTGTGTGTCCCAAATTTAGTGGTCTGGGGTGGGAAGGAGGCCATGCTGTCTTCTCTCTCAGAAACCCCTGTAACCCAGGCCTAAGAAGGCCTAGTTTGACAACCGAACCCTGTTGGAGTTGAAATGAAGCTGGGGACCTCTGCTTCTTATCATCAAGGCTCAGAGAGGCACACCGATCTCCCCAGTTGCCCAGCAAGACAGCGGCAGAGCTGGGCTCAGAACTTTGCCTGTGGCTTCCCCTCTAACAAAGATAATCCAGGACCTCAGGAGCAACTGCACAAAGGTGCACCACCATCTCACCTGGAGACCCAGGCCCAGAGCCCTCCAGTCCTAGCAGAGAAGCCGTGACAGTGTGGCTTCCGCCCAAGCCTGGGCACGGCCTAATTGGGCTGTGTGGGGTTCCCTGGATAGCTGCCCCCAAGACCACCCGACAGCTCTGCCTCGTCCTCCAAGTCCCCAGGGGGCTGGGAGGTTAGTGAGGAAAGGAGAGACAGACAGATGGACAGCTGACCAAAGCCAGACCAGCTCACATGCTCATCTCCCCAGCAGCCTGTGTATAGGGGTCCACCTGGCCCCCAGGCTGGCCACAGGCCACTCAGCAGTCTGGACCTTGAGATGAAGGAGAAAAGGAGACGTCATTGTCCGGGGATGAGTGCGGGAGGGAGGGAGGGAGAGAGCGCTCCAGAGGGATGGCTGGAATCTTCCAGGGCTGAGCTCCCGGCCTGCTGCCGCCCATCCATACCCAAGGACAGAGCGCCCTCCCTCCGCAGGCCTTCAGGTCCCATTGGGGACCTTCCCTTCGTTAGGGCCTCTGATTCCACCCCCCCTCGACCCCCTGACCTCCCAGTCCTATTGCTCTGGCCCTACTGGTCTCGATTCTCCTCCCTGAGTGTCACCTCCTCTCCTTCGGTCCCCACCCCCCTTCCGGAACGCCCGACGCAAGTCCCTGGCCCGGCGAAACCTCACCCCGTGAGGTCCCTGGTCACCGAATTAGATCAGTGGCCCCTGTCCCAGCCCTCCCCAACCCCGCGCCCCTCCTTACCTAGTGATGCGCCGCGGCTCCATGAAGCTGGGCGAGTCGCGGCGCCGTTTGCGGATGGGGGAGTAGCTACGGGAGCGGCGCCGGGTGCGGGCTGCCTCGGCTTCGGCGTGCCTGGCGCGGCCCTCGCTGTCTTTGTCCCTGCGGGGTTGGCCCTGGTGAGCTACACTGCCTGGCTCTCTGCAGCGCGCATCCTTGGCCTGGTTCCCCGCCGCGCGCCCCCTAGAGGCCGGGGTCCCCGCCGCGCGCCCCCTAGAGGCCGGGGTCTCCGAAACCCCACAGAAGGCGCGGTCCTCTGTGTAGTCAGGGCCGGGAGGGCGGGGTGGGGCGCACTCACCGGCCGAGGGGTTTCTTGGGCGATGGTGAGTGGCTGGGGCTGCGGGCCCTCTTCTCTGGGGACCGCGAGCGGGATTTAGAAGGCGATCGGCTGGAACTCCAGGACCGGGGGTGGGGACCAGGACTGCGCGACGAGCTCTTACCCTCCGGACCGCCGTGCCTGCCGTGCGGACCCGGGGACGGCGAGGTGCTGGCCGGGCGTGCGCGCGGGGGCCGCTCTTTCGTCCTGGCGGAGGGTTACGCGAAGGGGACTCAGCAAAGGGGGAAGTGTGGGAGGAGCTTTGTAAGAGGGGGAGGAGCCCGCGAGGGGGCTGGCTGCGTGAGCGTGCTTCGGGGAAAGTGAGCAGAGGGCCGGAGCCTGGTGGGGACAGAGGGCTTGGGAGAGGGTCAGTGGAGGAAGGGTGTTCTTTGGGGTGGAAGAAGAATGATTGGCCAGAGGGGAGCCCAATGGAGGGAGAGGGACCAATGTGGGTAGCACAGGGGAGGACAGTGCGTCCGTGTGGGGTTGGCATCAGTAGCGGGTGGGGACCAGTCGGGGAGGGAACTCCTGGGGGCTGGGATAAGTGGGAGGAGGGATCGGTGGAGGACACGGACCAGTAGGGGGAGGGGAACTCGTGGGGAGGAGGGATGGGGGGCGCGAATCTGGGGGGGTGGCCATGGGGGCGGGCAGCAGCCGGGCTCACCGTTTGCCGTGTCCGCAGTGGCCTCGCTCGGAGCCCGGCTCGGGCCCGGGGCCCGGGGCGCCTCCGCCGGAGTCGCTGCTGGAGCGCGCGCGGCTGAGCGAGCGGGAAGAGTCCCGGGGAGGCGCGGGCCGGGCGCGCTGGCGACCCCTGCGGCGGGGAGCGGAAGCCGAGGACCGAGATCGCCGCCTTCGCCGCCGCCGCCGCCGCCGCCTGGCCGCCCCGCCCGCCGTGCGACCTCCGCGGCCCTGAGACGAGGGCGCCGAGCGCGGACTCGGGCTGTCCTTGCCCCGCGTGGGCGGCGTGGGTGCAGCGGCCGCTGCCTTGTCGCGGGCCCTGGGCGAGGGCGAGCTGGGCTTCTGACGGGGAGAGAGGCAGAGAGGGCACGGAGGGGCGGAGAGAGACAGACGGGCAGGGATGGGCCGGGGAGACAGAGCGCAGAGAAGTGGCGATGGAGAGAGATTGAGACACAGAGAAGAGGAGGAGACGCAGAGAGAGGAGAGGCAGGGACAGCGCCAGCGAGAAGAGAAGCCGAGAGGAAAGGTCGGAGGCAGAGAGGACAGAGCAGAGAAAGAGCGAGAGATTGGGTGAGAGAGCGGGCGGGTGGGGTGGGGGGAGAAAAGGAGAGAGGGCTTTCACCGGGCCCGGGCCGCGGGCTGCCAGTCCCGGAGCATCGCGCACACGGTTCCCCGCGCCTGCCCTGCCTCTGCCTCTCCTGAGTGTTCACTTTCTGGCCTCAACAGTGCAGCTCATGCAAAAGGTTCTCGGCATGCAAAACACAAGAGGGACGGAGCGGTGGGGTGGGAGCTGCAGGGGAGGGGGGCTCCAGGACGGCACCGGGGCTGGCATTGGCCCCCCCGCGTGGGATGGACGATTCCCGGCAGAGAGAAGAGAGAGGGCGGCACCGGGAGGCCCGGCCAGGGCCAGCCCACCAGGCCAGGCCCCCCAGCGCAAGGGGCTAGGCAGAGGGGATGGAGAGGGTCACACGGCACACAGATGGGGTGGGGCGGGGCGGGATAACTGAACTCAAAACTGAACCGAAGAAAGGGAGGAAAAAACAGAAAGAAAGAAAAAAAAAGAACAAAGCAAAATCCACAAATGTCATTAGATACCAAAATCAAAAACAATGATCTTCTGGGAAACCTGACATTTTTTTCTGTTAATATTTTTCTTTCTTTGTTCTGCGGCCCTGCAGAGAGCTCTGGAGCTGTCAGTAGCACCCGACTGTCTTTCTGTTTCTCTCTTTTCTTTTTTTTTTCTTTTCTTTTTTTAAAGTTCTGATTTTTTTTAGGTCCCTCTTGGTTAACGTCCACTTACCAATAAAGTGGCACTTCCTCCTTTAGTAGGTAAGGTGTGTAAGAGAAGGGAAAAGTGTGGTAGCATAAGTTCATCATTAGATTCACAAAAATGCAAGAGAGATAGAGAGAGAGAGAGAAAAACGCAACCACCCCATTCTAGGCCTGAAAGGAGGCCACGCTGCCTCTGCCTCAGGAGGATCAGCAGAGCCCGGCTCCTGGAGCCTGAGCCGGTTACTCTTGGCTGACCACTGGATAAAGATGTTAATTTTTTTTTTTCTCCGAAAGTGGAGTTAGGACACAGGGATAAAGATACCGAAAACCAGAAAGGGCATATGGTACCATCCAGCCCTGCCACTACTTCACCAAGGGACCCTGCCCAAGTCACTTCCCCAGTGTGGGCCTCAGTTTCCCCATCCATAAAGAGTGGGTTGGCCTTTGCTTCCTGATGTCTCTTCCGGGGCACATATTCCAGGATTCTCTGCATGCTCCCTGACCACCCTCCCCTTCCCTCTTCCTGTGTGGAACTGACCCTCCTGTCTTTGAATGCCCATCTAGTAAAAGCTGATGACATTTATCTGTTTATAGTTCTGTCCCCCCCACCTCCCCAGGCACCAACAACTTGACTTAGGTCATCTCTGGGGCAAATCTGGTGTCTGATTCAGCTCTGTAACCTCAGTTTAGGATAGAACTTTTTTGTTTTTCTTTGAGATGGAGTCTTGCTATGTTGTTCAGACTGACCTCGAATTCGTGATCCTCCTGCCTCAACCCCCCAAGCATCTAGAATTACAGGTGTGCACCATTTGCTTGGCTTTAGCATACAACATGATACCTAGTAAGGCCTCAATACTGTTTGCTGAGGAAGAAAGAATTGCTCTCACAGGGGCCGGGGCCAACCAGAAGTCCTAGAAGCTGGTTGGCGTTTAGACCAACCTGTTTCGGTAGGCTCTGTGCCCCTTCAGGGCACCTTACTGCTACAAATGGAAGCACTGCCCTTGGTATGGCCCTGGGTGCTTTAGCAGGGCAAGTTGTGCCCAGACCTCCCAAACCCAGTTAGAGCCTAGGCAGGAATGTAGAGCCAGAAGTGAGCCCTACTGGTGGAAAAGCACATCTGGCTTGCGATTGGTGGCTGAAGCAGCCAATGAGTGCCAGCCAGAGCTGGTGGGAGCCACTATCCAAAGCCAATGGGGTCACGAAGACTTATCCCAGGAGTGCTCTGTGCTTTCAACTGCAGCAGAGGCAGGCAGAAGTGGGCAGGGTGGATGTAACCTGGTGGCATGGTGCCCTCTGAGCAGTCTTGACATTCCTGCTCCCCGGCTCACCCCTCACCCTATGCCAGGAGCTAAAGGCTGGGTAATCAGCTGAGGTCCCTCTGAGATGGCAGTTTCATTCTTGATAGGAGACCCTTAGCTGTCCCCTGACAGGTGGCCAGTGCCTCTCTGCTCCTAAGACCCAGCCCTAGGTTCTCTCATTCAGCACTCTTCCTTCAGGAGGAGGCACATGAGGGAGATTCTCTGGGATCCTCACATTTGCAGTTTGTCTTATGCCCTGGGTGGTCAAAATGCCAAGCAAACAGTTATCAGGTGAGGGCTTGGGAATCAATGCATAGTAATCCACAAGTGTGCACAGCCACCTCCTTTAAGAAGTCTGCTTGCTTTTTTTTCTTGGTACCGGGGATAAAACTCAGGACCTTGTGGTTGCAGGGTAGGCGAGGCACCTCTGATCCCCAGCCCTAAGAAGTCTGCTTGCTGCTCTGCTCAGAGGAGGCAGCAAGTTGAGCAGGCAGAGTACCACCCTTAGGAATCAAACCCGGATGTGAGCCATTGTTCTAATCCAGCTTCATCATTATTATTACTATTAGTGTTATTGGTACTGGAAATTGAACCCAGCCCCTTGAGCATGTTAAGGAAGTGCTCTACCGCAGAGCTGTACCTCCACATTAATTTTTACTTTACTTTGAGGCATGGTCTCTCTAAGTTGACCAGGCTGGCCTAGAACTCAAGATACTCCTGCCTCAGCCTCTTGAGTAGCTGAAATTACACACTCGCCCCACTGTGCCTGGCTGAGCCAGCAACCTCTGACTCAGGGAAGGGGCCAGCAGTAGGAGGAGGAAGACCAGAGCCCTGTTGTTCCTTCCCGCAGACATGCAGAGCCCTGTTGACTTCCTACTATCTTGGGCTGGGAGTAGGGTACAGTTTCAGGAACAGAAAGGGTCTGGGAGGATGGCTGCACACCCTCATCATAGTACTGCTCCCAGGCATTGAGGTCCAAGACCCTGGGGCAGATCCTTGTCCTGAGCTGGCCTCTTCTTGCCTGGTCTTTTGTCCTGTAGTCCAAGCTCCCCCCCCCTTCCCCCTCACCACCTGTCTTGCCCTCTCACCCACTGTGATAATAGTTGGCAAAATGGAACAGCCTGGGTTCAAGGTGATTCAATTTACTATACCTTATAGAAGGGAGCTAACACTGGGGGCCTCAGTTTCCCCATTGGTAAAATGGGAACAACTGGAACCTTTGCTGGGTTGGCTCGTAAAGTGATTAGGAGGCATGTGGCCTCACAGACTAATAGGGTCAGGGCAGTGCAGGGAGACCTGGGGCACCCTAAGAGCATTGGCCAAGGCTCAGGATGACAGAGGATGGGAGAAAGGTGCCACTGGGTAGGGTGGCAGATAGAGCCTTCCCTGGGGGAAGACTCCTAGGGCTAACCTCATGTCCTCCCCTCATGTCTCCAAAAGGTCTCAAGAAAAGAGTCACCATGATCCTGCCAGAAACTAAGCTTCATCTTCAGCTTGGCTGGGTCCCATTCTTCCCAGGGTTGAAGGAAGATTGGAGATCGGACACCAGGATCCATAGGTGGGCAGGACGGTGGTGCCCAGAGACCTCCCGTTGTCTCCTCCAGGAAGCCTGCCCTTTGTGACTCTAGTTTCTCCTTCCTGGATCCCAAGCTTCCCACCCAGCTGGGCTGGTGCCTGGGGTCTCCTCTCTCCCCTCAGCTCCCGCTTGCCTCCCTGGGAGCCTCTCCTGACCTCTGGGCTGAGTCAGATTCACTCTTCGGTGACCCCACAGCACCTCATCCCTTCCTTCCACATGGAATCTGAGCCAGGCCATGCTGGAGCTGGGCTCCTGCCACCAGCAGGAGCTGCCCCCCTCTCGGTTCCCCTCATCACCCTGAAGGATCTTTGTGAGTCCTTCAGCCTTAGTGTTGGGGCCATGAACCCAGGTGAGCCTGCGCATCTCAGGGCACTCAGGAGGGGCTCAGCAAGTTTGCCTAGTGTATGTGTGAATGAATGAATGTGTGAGTGATGAATGAGGGACCCTGCCTGCCTCTGAGTCCTGCTCCCAGGAGCCCCTCAGAAAATTTGAGGGTCAAAGGGGGAAAGTCAGTGGAAGAATGTGGAAAGGAATAGTGTTCTTAACTGACCCTGGTACTCCGAAGGACAAGGACAAGGACAAGAAAGCACCTGGGAAGCTTTGGCTTTGTTTCCCCCAGAGCTCAAGCTCAGACATCTCCATGTCTGTCTAGCTCAGTGTCTGCAATCCCATCTGTGTGGTTCCAGGTCCTCTCAGGCCTCCATCAGGCTGGGACGCTGGCCCCGAAGCCTAGGAGAACTTCTCCCTCTCTGAAGAACAACTTCCAGTTTCCTACCCAGCACAACCAGGACTGGGGGATGTTCAGAGTGGGTGTGCTCCTCAGCTCCCAGCACTTGCCCTGGCCTTATCATGGGATGGGGAGGGGAAGCCAGCCTTCTCTGTTCAAAGCTGAAGACAGAGGCCCACTGAGATGCTGCATTTTGGTAGCTGCTCCCCAGTGGGACAAGATATAGTTAACAGGGCAGGGATGGGGAGGTGGGGTCCCAAGGGTCTACCCCTGACTCCAGTAGCCTTACTGTGGTCAGACTAGCACTGTGCAGGGAGTTAGAATTCTTAGGACTTAAACCTGCTTCTGTCTCAGGAGGGACCCTGGTCCCCCCTGACTGTTCCTTCTGGATTCTCCTGCACCAATGCCACCATTAAACTGGTTAAATTCAGAAGACAGAAGGATTCGAGTGGGCTAGAGCTGCCCCTGTCCAGGTTGGGTTGTGGCCCAGGTAAGGGGCAGGGAAGCTAAGAGTTACTCCATCCCGCAGAGACTTTGCCAGGTACCCTCAAAGTCCAGCAGCTGCTCCTGACCTCACTTCCTACCATCCTTCCCCAAAGATGGAACTGCGGGGCTCAGTCCTGGTTCCAGTTGGTGCCCGCATCCCTGCAGGGCCCACATCCAAGCTCTGACCTTCTGCCAGGAAGGAGCTGCCCTGAGCCCTGAGCTCAGCCTGGCACTATCAGTCCCAGAGAGGGGAAATGGACTCTTGCCTTGTGCCTGACCTCAGCCAGAACTTCCTCCAGGATCCGGAGGGCTGGAGGCCCTGCACGGCCCCTCTACCCCTGTCTATTGCCCAGGTGGGCCCTGGGGGCCGGGGGTGACCAAAGCCCAGGGCTGGGAAGGATGAAGGGTGGGGGGCTTAGCAGCTATTCCAAGACAACAGAAATCAAACCGGCTCAACTGGAGCATACAGTTCAGGAGGGGACACAAACTTGGGATGCTAAACCACATAGAAATGAACAAAATGAGGAAGAGGAGGAGTGAGGGAGGGCTTGGGGCTGAGGAGAACAAGGGGATGAAGAGGAAGAAGGAGAGGCGAGGCAGAAAGATGAACCAGAAAAGTTGGGGGCGGGTGGAGGAGGGAGGTGGAGTGAAGAAAACCAAACAACAAACCAAGAAACACAGCTTGGTAGCTCATTTTGGAGAAAGTGCAAAGTTACAAATGAGTCATCACTAAAAAGAAATAAAGAAAAGGGAGGAGGAAGAGAAAAACCAACCAGAGCAAGGTTGGGAGAAAGAGAGAAAGAAGACCACATTCAAACCAAGCAGAGTGGCGGGGCTTATCTGAGATGGGAGCGAGCGCACAGCGGAGCTGGGATACCTACCTTCTCAGTGGTCAGGGACAGGAATGCGATAATAAAAAAGAAAAGAAGTCTCCGCATTGGGAAGGCAGGGTGGGGCCAAGACAGCGCTGGAAGCTGCACTCCCCCTCCGAGCCGAGCCGGCGGATGGGCAGCCAGGGCCCAGCATGGCTTTGACCTCAGGGATGGGAGGAAGCTCTTGCCCAGCCAGCTTTGTTCACTTTTTAATTAAAAAAAATTTTTTTAACCACAGGCTCCAGTAAGCCAAGCTTTCCTTATTATCATTTTTTTTTTTTAACACAACAGAAACCCTCCAGAGGGCATGCAGGAAGCAGCGGATGGAGGCAGAACCACAGGTGGGTAAAGAAAGAGAGGCTGGCAGCATGGGAGAGAAGCCCATGTCAAGGAGAGAAATGGAGAGAGAGGGAGAGGGAGAGGGAGAGGCAGACAGAGACAGAAACAGACAGAGAGACAGACAGAGAGAGACAGAGAGAGAGAGAGAGAGAGAGAGAGAGAGAGAGAGAGAAGCAGAGAGAAGCAATAGACAATGAACCCAGACAGGAAAGGAGAGAAAAGCTGTTTAAACAAGGCCAATCAGAGTGGACAGATGGGCCGGGAGGGGAATTGCATTTAAAGGGGAAGACAACCACCAGTTCAGTTTGGAGTGCGGCTGCTGCCTCAGGTCAGCCCCACTCCCTTTCCCACATAATTTGAGCAAAATTCTTTTTCTTTTTTGGTACTGGGGATTGAACCCAGGGCCTACATGCAAAGCCCCATCCCCCGCTCCCCACTTTTTATTTTGAGACAGGGTCTTGCTAAGCTGCCCAGGCGGGGGGGGGGGGCTCTAACTTGCCACCGTCCTGCCTCAGCCTCTCAGAGTGCTTGGGATTATAGGCATGCATTACCATGCCCAGTTAAAATTAATCTGTTTTGCCCCTGGAAAGCAGAGGAGCATCCTGGGAGAAATGCCAAGCTGTTCCCTCCTGGTGTGACTGCTCTGCTCCAGCTGTGGCCACTGCTTCTTCCTGGAAGAGGGGAGGGAGGCCCAGTGGCAGATCAGGGAGGGCCACAGCACCTCTTCTGCAGGTCACCTAGGGTGCGGGTCATATGATGACCTCTGGGTCACAGACAGCCCAGGGTTCTGCTCCTGAGCCTTCTCGGCCACCATCACCAAGAGCTCTATCAGCAAGTGACACACTCAGTTCTCTCCAGACACTTGTGACTCTAGGGACAGGTGGAGGATAGGCGGGTGACCCTTCCTCTAAGAGGGCAAACTGTACGTTCCCAGGCAAGGCTAGCACATGTTTGTGCTCACGGGTTGCAGGGAGGCCAGCAAAGGTTTTGAGTGATACTGGATGGAGGGACCTGTCCCATGAGGTCCCCTGATCAGCCCACCTCCCATTTTTTTTCTTTTCAGTACTAGGGATTGAACCCAGGGTCTCACACTCAACTACACCCCTGGCCCATATCTGTTTCATTATTTTGAGGCAGGGTCTTTCTAAGTTGCTGGCTGGGGTCTAACTTGACAATCCTCCTGCCTCATTCTCCCAAGTAGCTTCAACTACAGGCGAGCACCACCATGTCCAGTCCCGCTCAGCATTTTGTTCTTTCATCTCACACTGTGTGGCCTTGAGCAGTTCTATTCCCTCTCTGTGCTTCATTGTTCTTCTCCCTGTGTCTGTGAGCTGTGAGGGCTCAAGTTCCCTCCATCACTGAGGCACAGAGGGGGTGCCTGTACCCCCATCTTTCAGTGTGGCAGGCCCCGATACAGGGAGCCAAGAGAGCTGGAAGCATGCCACACACATCCGGAGAGGCCCAGGTGGAAAGCAGGAGTGAGACCAGCATTCTCTTCCTCCCAAATCCTTGACTTCTTGCTTAAAGCTCCTGAAATGTGTTTTCTTTCCATTTGCTACCTCTCCACAGAGGGTCTTGAGGTCAAACTGCTGGGGTACTGGGGATCAAATGCAGGACCTTGCACTTGCCAAGCAGCTGTGGCACTGCTGAGCTACATCCCTGGCCCAGGAGTCTGCTTTTGACCTACCTCTGAAGAGCTGTGTGATGTTGAGCCAGTCACTTGCCCTCTCTGAACTGTAGTTCTTCCTTCCGTAACCAACAGAACCCAGAAAGCCCTTTGGAGCTCATTTTAGAATTTTTTTTTTGGGGGGGGTCACCACATCACTGGCCTGATCAAGGCTGGGATGGGATTTTCTCTCACCTAGAGTATCTGGATTGAAGCCTTTACCCGAGTTAAACCCTCTCAGGCACCTTTAGATCTCTCTTCGGGGAGCTGAGGGCAACAAGAAGGGGCTGAGCAGGCTGTCCCTGTCCCTGTCCCCACCATGCTCAGCCATGTTATACTAAGCTGATCAAGGAGTCACAGCAAGATCCAGAAAGCTCCCCGAGTTACCCAGAGCAAGTGGCCTAACCATGGTCCCCTGCAGTTCCCAGCTTCTTGCCCAGGTTCTTTATAGCAAGACTCCAAAGCATGCATTTGGTTAACTTAAAAGTTGGGGCAGTTCCAGTGGCTGCCTGGCCGATCTGGCAGGAGTTTTTGGTGTGGGTGCCATTTCTGTTTAAAAGTCATCTTCCCTTTTAAATTCTGATTGGAAAGGAAAAAAAGTAAGTGTAGAGATATGGATATGATTAATGTTCACTTGAAATTCAAAACCCATCTCTGCAATAGGAAGAAAGTTTCCCACAGTAACACACAAAAGCAAAATTCTAGAACGACACAAAGGTAGAAAAAAACCCCAGAGAGATAGTTTCTGTACATTACAAAAGGAAAAAAAAAAATAAGGGAAAAGAAATACAAACAAAAACAAAATAACAGGAAAAAAATGACACAAACTTCCCCACCCTCTTCCCTTGCCGGCTAAACAAGAAATGGAATCACAATATTACCACGTTTCAAATGGGAGGCTAAAAAACAAACAAAAACATAGACGGGGTTAAAAATGTTGAGCTTTTCTTTTTTTTTCTTCTTCTGTTTGTTTCTCTCTTTTTTCTTTTTTTAAAAGGTAGTGTCCAAGAATACCACCCCCAGTATTTTTTCCCAAAGACATTATTTTTGTGAAGTCAATGATACCCGGGTCTCCCATGTCACCTCTTTGGCCTAATATAACTTCTCTGAATGTCTTTCAGGCAGAGAGAGGGTGCGGAGCGCAAGTTAGAAACCTAGATGTTCAAGGTCACAGACCTCCTAGCCCC
>NW_004624740.1:14830348-14906172 GCF_000247695.1 Heterocephalus glaber | reverse complement strand
CCCCCCCGCCCCCAAGTCTATCTTCCTGGAGAGGATCTCATTCTTCTGCCCCTACTGGAGGGTTCTTGTCTGCTAGGAGCATTGAAAGATAGGCTTAAGGTTCCAGTGACAGACTAGAGTTGAAGAAGGTACAAGATTTCAGAAACTTTGGTTTCTTTGCCCTCCTCCTCCTCCTCCTTTGCTGGGGAATGAGCCCAGGGCCTCATGCATGCTGGGCTAGTCTCTACCACTAAGCTAAGCTACATTCCTAGCTCTGGACTTCTGGTATTTTTTTTTTTTTTTTTTTAGTCTCTACCACTAAGCTAAGCTACATTCCTAGCTCTGGACTTCTGGTATTTTTTTTTTTTTTTTTTTGAGACAAGGTCTCCCTATGTAGTTCAGGCTGGCCTTGAACTCACTGTGGAGCCCAGGCTGACCTCGAACTTGCAGGAATCCTCCTACCTCAGCCTCCCATGTGCTGGGAGGCATTCACCACCACACCTGGTCCTTCTGATAATATTCACCCTGGGAATATTAGAGGCTGAGGGCTCTTTTGTGCTTTCTCCCTCTCTGTCCCAGAGACTGAACCTAGGTCCTCAAGCATGCTAAGCACCTGCTCTACAACTGAATGAAACCCCACCTCCTTTTCACTGGCTCTGTGCTCCTGGTATCATGACATCTGCTTCGGTGTGGGGAAGGGGGTGGTATCTCCCAGGGCTAGAACCTTGGGTTCTGTCTTGCTTCTCCTGGATGACATCACTAAGACTTCTGCTCTCTAATGTTTAAATGGTTCTCTGCAGTTCACTATCTCATTTATAGCCACTTCCTGATTTAGAGAAACTGCTACCCGCATTTTATAGATGAGAAAACTGTGGCCCAGAGATGGAAAGACACAGCCCCTATAGCATTGGGACCTTTGAGCAAGATATATAAATTCAGCTATGCAGCTGGGTTTGACAATTTACATGCAAACAAGACAGCCCTGAAATTTACTGGCTGAACCTCCCTGCTGCAGACATTAACCCAGTTGCCCCTTGCCTACTTTATTTTTAAATTTTTTACTTTTTTGTATTGTTCGGGCTCCAACTCAGGGCTTCATGCTTGCTTGCAAGCATTTTACACCAAGCCACACCCCTTACCCCTTTGCCCGCTTTGTAGATGCTATTGTGTGCTGAGTTTAGATTTGTTTAACATTTTATGCTCTCAAGTTCATGCTTGCTATCTTGGGGACTCCTCATCACTTCTGTGGAATGGGTAGGGGAGGTGTCACCCCATCTTGAAACAAATTGAGTCCTGCAGAGCTGGCCAAAGTAGGCACAGACCACCACTGCAAAGGGACAAAGGACTTGTTGAGGTGGAACATGAAGCCCTTGTAGGACACAAGTTGGACCTGCCATCATGGCAGAGTCTCGACCCAGATAAAGACTGCTCTGCCTCATGCCAGCAATTTTGTTAATTAACTGCTTCTGTTTCCCATTAGCCAGGAGCATAATGGACAATTGACAGATGGATGGGTCCAACAGAAGGGGATTCCAAACAAAGGGTTTGCCCTCTCCTGTGCACTCACTCTGCTGGCTGGCCAGGCATGGCTGGGGTCAGGGAGAGGAATGAATCAGGCCTGGAGCCCCCCCTTTAGCACCTCCCAGTACAGGCCAAAATGTGATGTGGTGCCTCTTATGTCATATATTCTTTCTTTTTTTCTTTTGGTACCGGGGATCGAACTCAGGACCTTGCACTTGTGAGACAGGCAGAGGAACAACTGAGCTAAATCCCCAGCAGGTGCCTTTTATGATAACTGCTGACCCAGGTGTCAGGCAGTACCCCAAGCACTATGTATTTCTCTGGTTTAATCAGAGTGTGAGGAAGGGGCCTATGACACAGTGACCAGCATTAATATTCCCACATTTAGATATAATAATGAGGCCCACAGTTCATACTGTGTGTAAAATTAGGTAACTCAGGAAAATACTGGAATTTGTTCACTCTGAGTTAGACAATAGCTTCTGAATATTATTTTCCATAAACTCTCTCTCAAACATTTTGTTATATTATATAACAAGTTTTTGAGGTACAGGGGATTAAACCCAGGCCCTCCACACTGAGCTAAATCCTCAGCCCCCTTTCTTTTTAAATTATTTTTTTGGTACTGGGGATCGAACTCAGGACCTTGCGCTTACAGGGCAGGTGGTGGAACCACTGAGCTAAATCCCCAGCCCTTCTTTTTATTTTTGACATAAGCTCTCACTAAGTTGCCCAGACTTGGCTAACATTTTTTTCTTAAAAGTTGTTTCTTGGATTGAAATGAATTGATGACATTCATGAAGAACAGAGAAAACATTGTACATGTTCTGAAGAAAAGAGTCTTTATACCCAGGTGTGGCGGCACACGCCTATATTCCCAGCACTCAGGAGGCTGAGGCAGGAGGATCGCTGTGAGTTCATGGCCAGCCTAAACTGCATAGCAAGACCCTGTCTCAAAAAAAAAAAAAGAGTCTTTTTTTATCTCAGGGAGAAGGAGACCAGCAACATGATTTTTAGAGGTGACTTTGAATGAGGGGTGTGTTTGAACTTGTTTGGAAGGGGCTGGGATATTTTGGGCTGAGGGTCCGGGATGAGCAAAGGCTGGATGTGAACTATCCATGAGGCAGGGGAACAGCAATCAGGTCAGGCTGGCTGCTGTGTGCTTCGGGGTGTGGTGTGGGAGACTGGGCTGGGTCCCGAGAATGGGGAGCCTTGAATGACAGGAAAGGAACCTGCGTTTGATCTCATGGTTGCTGAGGAACCAGAGAGGGTTTCTGTGGCAAATGAGAACTCTCCACATCCAAATCATCTCCAGAATCAAAAGCTGTCTGTTCTCAGTGTGCCTAGAATCTTACTGTTTCCTTTCACCCCCCACCCCATTACAGCACCAGCTGCATCATTAGTGTCCCTGAGCTTTCACCCAAACGATCCATCTACAAAGGAAAAAGTCCCCAAAGACCTCCTGACCCCAGCCACCTTCTCTCACAAATCTCCCACTGCCCTGTCATTTCTGGGAGCATGTCTGAACATTGCAGCAGCAGGGTGTTCTGGGGTCCAGTGTGGAGGGTGGGCCAGAGAGGGGACGATCACGAGAGACTGACCCTCAGACCCGTCAGTTAGGCTAAGGAAGAAGGGTGACCCCTGGGGACAGAGTGCTTCTGGGGTGTTGTGAAGCCAGAACCTCCCACCTGGGATCCATACCTTGAATTTAGAGGCTTGGAGAAGAGGAACATCTGTCTCCCTCCCTCCACAGCTAAGAAGTGAGCTAAGAAACGAAGACCCAGTTAGATGCCAGGTGCACCCACAAAAAGGCACACAGCCAAACTGTCGCTAGGGTTCCCCTGCCTCTATCCCTCTGCTCTCCGCGGCAGGCCGGCCGGCCTTGGTTTCAGCACCACAAACAGCTCCCAGCTTTGTGCCTCCAGGCAGCCTCTAGCGCCTGCTGCAGTTCTTTCTTGCAGTATGGATTTTTGTTTGTTCGTTTTTGTTTTGGTTATTTTTTTGAGTGTGTGTGTGGGGGGAGGTACTGGGGATTGAACCCAGGGCTTTACATTGAGCTACATTCCCAGCCCTTTTATATTTTTATTTTTATTTTGAGATAGGGTCTTGCTAAGTTGCTAAATTGCCCAGGCTGGGTTCTAACTTGTGATTCTCCTGCTTCCGCCTCCCAGATTTCCGGGACTACGGGCATAAGTCACCATGCTCAGATGCTTGGAGCACTGTTTTGATGCCATAACTAAAAGATGTCTTCTGATTCAACCCCCTTACTGCATAAATAGGGAAACTGAGGCTTTGCTGAAAACTGGGCAAGTCACACTATTCTAGGATCCAAGGATACAAGTAAACAAAACTGATAAAGATCCCTGTGCAACTGACAGTCTAGAGGGATCCCAGGGCCGTGCTAAGCTTACAGAACGTCTTGTGCTTCTTCTTGTAAGGGGTTGTCAGTGAGTCCTGGGTTCAGGTTACAGGTTTGTGTTTCCACCTGGAGAGCAGGAAACCACCTCCTCCTCTCCTCTGTCTCACCTCGGTGCACCAGCTCGGGGTTAGGTGTGCATCAGGCCACACCTGAGACTTCTTCTAGGTTGGGGACAGCAGCCTCTCTGTGGCATATTTCCCAATGGGTTCTGGCTCTTAGATGTGTCTTTCACTCATTTGTTCATTCATCCAAGTAAAGAGGAGATTGGAAAAAAAAAAAAGAGATCGGGACTAATGGGAGAGACTGGGAGTCACATGTTAACAAGGCAGCGTTCCAGCTGGGAGTGGATGCGACCCCCAGGGTGAAGAGAGAAGGCAAGCCTGGGGCAGAGGCCTGGGGACATGTGGGACTTTGCAGAAAGCCAATGGAAGAACTGCATGTTGGAAGCCTGGAGGGAAAGTGGGCTTCCAGAGGGGAAGGACAAGGGGTCCAGAAGCTGGACAGAGGCCAGGGCCTGCAGAGAAGCCATGGGTCATGGTATGGAGAGTTCAGGAGGCTGTGGCCTGAGAGTTCTCAGCTGTGGAGGAGAAACCAGCTCTCCATGGCTCATGGAAGCAGACAATGAGTGCCACAAACCTTTGTAGAAATAGAAGGAAAGTGTGGCTTGGTAGCTGGAAGTGGAGACAGAGCTGAGAGAGACAGAGAGATGCTTTCTTCAGCATAGGTACCGGGAGAGGGAAGAAATGTGGGCTTGAGTTATGGGGGGTCTATCACTGCAGACCCCTGGAAGATGGAAAAGGTAGAACCCAGGGGGGCTGTTGTCCTCACTCACACTGGATGGGAGAGTGAAGGGTGGGCAGTTTTCCGGGCTGTTTGAGTGAGCAGATCAGAAAGCCAGACGTCCTTGGCCTGGCTTGGTGGTGGTGGTGGGGGTCTGGTGGCCAGCAGGATGGAGAAGGGAGGAGAAGGGCAGGCTCTGCCTTCTGGGGGAGCTAGCCAGGTCCACAAAGATGGGGCTCAGTGCAGGAGCTGTTGAGGGCTGAAGAGAAGGAGTGACAGCAGCCAGCCCCGGACCCTCACTTCAGGTCCAAAGAAGGAAGAGACCAGTCAGGCTGAGCCTGGTTCCCTGAGGTCACTCACCAAGCCTGAGGCTGTTTCTGATTTACTCCTACTCTGGCCAGAGAGATGTGGTTTATTGGGGGTGCTTGGATAATACTCCACTCCTGACACCTCAAGATTACAGAAGGGCTTCCCTTTTCCCAATGGAAGTTTGTCTCCTCCTATATCCTGCTGGACCTTAAGGTTACCATAACAGGACACTTACTTGGAAGGTAATTTTTGTTTGTTTGTTTTTGTTTTTTCTGAGACAGGGTCTCACTCTGTAGCCCAGGCTTGCCTGGAACTCACAATGATGCTCCTGTTTCAGCTTCTGGAGTGCTGGGATTATGGGCATGTGCCACTACTCCTGGCTTTTTATTGGTTTATTTTTGTGGGGTCAAGGTGGACAGGGGCCTGGGGTGTCAACAAGATGCCTGCTCCCCAAACTAGTTCCACTGCTGAGAAGAAGGCCAGCAGCCTTTGCCCTGACCTCTCACCCAGAATCAGTTTTACTTCCAGCCAGAGAATTATGGGATGTGGGTGCTGGGGGGAAACTGAGACTGGGCAAGGGGAAGGCCCAGTGAGTGGATCCAGCAGCATACAGCCTGCCAAGCATGGGGCTGGGCCAGCCCTCTGGCACTGCCCCCTGCAGACACAGCACCCACCCACACCCAATGCAGCCTGTTCTGTTTTCTGCTTGGTTCTGAGTGGTGCACAGCCCTCCCCTGATCTGAGGCAAAATCTACCTCTCTGTGACTTCCCTGTTTGACCAAAGCCCTGCCTGGAGACCCATAGATCACCGCTGCTCCTGTCTTGTGACAGGTGGCAGAAACAGGCCGTCCACAGGTCCCACATCCTCTTTATCTGCCAAGCCTTTGGGTGTGACACCAATGACACTGATGTGTGTGTTTCTATCTCCTATGCCTCGGGAGCCCATTGTACAGGTGGGAACAGCTGTGGCCCAGAGGGGCTGGTCTGGAGTCACACTGCCAGCGAGTGACAATGATGAGGTTAGCGCATTTCTGAAGTTTCCTGATTTGCAGCCCTGAGCTGAGATCACCCTTCCCATCTCTGAGTCATAGAAGGAACTTGGGGTGGGCAGCAGCAAGACCTTGGTGATGTCCAGATGTCCCTGTTTTGTGCCCATCCCAGCCAGCCCAGTTTCCAATGGGCAGGGCCCATGCTCTCTTCTCCCCCTCCTCTTCTTCCTCTTCCTCACCAGCCCCCTGATAGCGCTCCTGGACAGGCCCCTCCCCTGCCCACACCCCGGAGCACTCACACGTGGGTGCCAGGCCTGTCCTCCCTGGTCAGCACCCCCTCCTTCTCCATCAGCATCTGCCGGAAGGTCCCAACCTTCTGCTGAATCTCCTCCTCTGAGTACCTATGGGGTGCAGGCAGTGAGAAGGCTGCTCTCCTGGGTTCAGATCTCTCCTACCTGCCCTGGTGGAGCTCAGCCCAGCCCAGCCCAGCCCCTCAGCCTGAGGTCATAAGCACAGACTCCAGATTGCTATGACCCACCCGAGGTCACAGCACCCCACCAGGCCCTTGGCACTGAGGAAGTTCAAGGGCTGTCCATTTCACAGCAGACCAGTCAGCCAACCCACCCACCAACCCACCCACCCACCAACTCACCAATCCAACAACCAATCTACCCACCAGACAGAAGGAAGAGTGGAGCAAGTGTGATTCCAGGCTTTTCCCAGCACTGTAGTCTCAGCTACTTGGGAGGCTGATGCAAGTTGATCCCTCTGAGCCCAGGAGTTGGGAAGAGATAACCCAGGTATGGCCAAGCCCCTCCTCCTTGCTAGCATCAGCCCTATGCTGGCTCTCCCACATCTGAGCTGCTGTTCTGGATCTCAACCTCTGCTTCTGTCTCTCTCTGTTTCTGTTTCTGGGTCTGTCTGTCCATCCGTCTCTCTCTCTGTCTCTCTCCCTCTCTCTCTCTCCAGTACTGGGGATCAAACCCAAGGCCTTTGCACTGAGCTACATCCCCAGCCCCTTTTTATTTTTACTTTGAGATAATCTCTTGCAAAGTCACTAAATGCGACTTGTGCTCCTCCTGCTTCAGCCTCCCAAAGTGCTAGGATTACAGGCCTGGATCAATCTGCCCAGCTCCAGATGTCTCGAGACTTTTTTTGGGAGAGGAGAGAGAGAATCCTGGCTTTGACGCAGAAGTGGTCTTTTCTGGTTTCCTGCCTCGCTGATGTCTGACCCTCACAGCCGCCTCTTGAGGCCCTTGGAGCATCAGCACCTTGGAGTTCAGCACTGCCAAGTGGCTTTGCCCTCTGCTGCTGACTCGGGGAGCAGGCGCGTGAAGTCTGTGAGCTCTCTACCTCTCTGTTGTTCTTCGGTCCCTGTTCCTAGTCTTGGGGAGGGGCACAGAGTCGTCTACACCTCATCTCTGCCACCATGCTGTGGAGCCAGTCATCCTGTCTCACTGTGCCACTGTGACAGCTACTATCCTGGTTTCCCTGCCCCTTCAGTGTCACCCCCTCTGTCCTGTCCCTAAGGACCTTCACACACACAGCCCTTTCCCCTGTGCTTGACACACACATGTGTCCAGTAGCTGTTGCTGAATGACCCCCCTGGGCTGCAGATCACTGTCCTGGACAGAAGACATGATGCCAGAATAGGGACAATGGGGGTGTCCCATCTTGTCTCTGCCATTGCTCACCCTCCACAGCATGTCCAGCCCTTTCTTCTAAGTCTATCCACAAAAATGGTATATTGTTTTTTGGTGGGTGGGATGTCATCTCTTTTCTCCCTTTTTCTTTCTTTTCCTCTACTCCTTTGACAAACATTTACAGGAGAGCAATTCAGCATTTTTGTTTTGAGACAGGGACTCACTACATACTTGAGGGTGGCCTGGAACTCACTATGTAGCCCAGGGTGGCCTCGAACTCACAGCGATCCTCCTGCCTCAGCCTTTCAAGTGCTGGGATCACAGGTATGCACCACCACGCCTAGTGGCAATTCTTTTCAAAAGCCTTAAAACACATCCTTTGGCTCATAACTTCCAGATTTATCCTGTGGAAATAATCATGGTGAAGGCACAAAGACTTATTGGATGTTGACAGCAAGATGGATACCTCTGACCAGGTCTGGTGCCAGCATTTGTGTTTCCATAGCAACCTATACCTCCTGGATCCTGGCAGGTGGTTCATGCTCTAGTAATTATCTGTGGACTTCTCTGTATCCTGCACTGGCCCAGAGTTTCCCAAGGGCAGGAGCTTTCTATTGGGTTCATTGTGGCATCCTCAGTGATTGGCATTCACATTGTGGCATCCAGAAATTTTGGACAAATGACTGGCTGGTGATGGAGAGGCACTGGAGAGTTTGAGGGTTGGGTTTTCATTTTGGAAAGATGGCTCTGGTTGGCGTGTGGCCAGAGAGAGGGACCTGGGAGCAGGGGGCTGGCACTGAGCTATGGTGGGGTTGAGGTAGGAGATGGTGAGCCAGAGCCTGAGTGTGGCCCTGAGAAAAGGGGGAAAGAAATAGACAAAACTTTCCAGGAGGGACAGTGCTGGGGCGTGGGGACCACTTGGCTATGTGAGAGGTTGGATGGGAGCCCCAGCTACTTCCTAGCCTAGTGTCCCTGGTTCCTGCTTCTCTGCAGGTTCAGCCTCCTGCCCAGCCAGTGCCACCTTCTCCTGGGGACACTAGCTTGTCACTGTCACCTGCACAGGGACACACATGGTACAGGCCCTGTCAGCCCCCAGCCCTGGCTCCTAGGAGCCTGTGAGGGAGATCGGCCATTGGGTCACCTGGAAGAGGCCCTGGCTCAGGAGGGGCTGGGATGGAGACGGCCCAAGAGCGAGGCTGGGCCAGTACCCAGCAGCTTGGGAGGGGCCTCCGGCCAGGGTCTGGGCTGAGTGTGGGTGTCCATGGAGAGTGGGGGTGGCGGGGGGAGCAAAGCCCAAGGATTCCAACTTTGAGCCCAGCCTTGGCAATTTAGCCAGAACCTGTCTCAGAATTTAAAATGGCCAGAAGATATAGCTCAGTGAGGAGTCCCTGGTTCAATCCCTGTACTGGGGGAAAAAAACCGCTGGAGCAGCAGTATGCCATGGGCAAGGACTGGTCCCAGAGTGAGCAGGTCTCAGGGAAGTTGTGCATCTCAGGCACCTGCCTATTGAGGGTGAGGGTGTTGGATGACCAGAGGTTGGGAGGCCACCTCTGCTCCCAGGTACCTCCTTTTCCTTTCTTTTCTCTCTCTCTCTCTCTCTTCCTTCCTTCTCTCTCTCCCTTCTTTCCTTCCTTTCTCTGTGGTTCTGGGGATTGAACCCAGGTCCTTTGCCCTGAGCTACATCCCTAGCTCTTTCAAAAAATTATTATTATTATTATTATTATTATTATTAATCTGAGACAGGGTCTTGCCAAGTTGCCAAGTTGTCCAGGCTGGGGAAGTGAGACTTTCAAAATGAAAAATAAAGAGGCTGGGGTTGTAGCTCAGGACAAAGGCCCTGAGTTCAACCCCTAGTAACACCCCTCCCCCCAAAAAGGCTCAGGCTCCAAGTCAAGAGCCTGCCAGGCTGTGGGGTGGGGGAAGGAATAGGGAAGGTCATGGTATCTGTTTCAGTGCCCAGACTCCCGGCTCCAGTGTTCCCCAGATGCTCAGTCCCCATTCCACAGGAAGGAAAGGATTGCTAATTCATTTTTCCTCAGGGGACTTGGCTCACTCTCTGGGGTGGAGGGGGGCAAAGGGAACACCACATTTTGAAAGGAAGGGAGGGCCAGGGATTTAGCTCAGTGGTTTTGCTGCCTGCTGTGCAAGTGCAAGGACCCAAGTTCGATCCCCAGTACCAAAAAATAAAAATAAAATAAATAAAATAGAATAAAAGGAAAGGAAATGTTCCATCTTGTCTGTCTGCCTGGACCCAAGTGCTTTCTAGGTAATCTCCTAAGACAGTGATGGTGAACCTTTTAGAGCTGTCAATGATACAAACAGCCCCATGTGCCGTAGGTTCGGCACCCCTGTCCTAGGGGGGATGGTGGCCTTACTCCCATCTTACAGAGGAGCAACAGGGAAAGGGGAGGCTCCAGGCTCCAAGCCTGGCTAGGAGCAGAGCTCTGCCCTGTGCCCCGGCCCTATGGGGTGACAGCCGCCTGCTTGTAGAAGGCTGCCTGGGAAGGTGACTTCAAGTGCAGCATCAATCACCAATGAATTAGTCGGTGATCCATCAATATTAAGGAAAAGGATTGCTTTTTAATGGGACCAAAGAGTATGTGTTGCTGTGACTTGTGGGGATATTTGTCAAATGCCTGAGAACCTGGAAAATAAATGTGAACCAATCAGTGTTTCTAGGAATGGATATTAATGACTAGAGTTTGTAAAAGAGCAAGGGTTCCTGGTGTTTATTGAGCATTTTGTGGGGACTGGCCTGTTTGTGACTTGGTCCTTCAGAACCACCCTGGAGGGCAGGTGTCCCAATCGTGCAGGTGAGGAAACTGGTTTGACCAAGGTCAAATTACAGCCATGAGCCTGGATCATAGTGTTGATGAGTGGCTGCTGCTAAGGGCTGGGGAAGGTGTGTGTGGGGTAACCCCAATGCTAGCTTTTAGGGGAGACTCCAGGCTAGGGATCAGCTGGACAAGGGGCTTGGGTAGGGGAAGAACATGGGGAGATCTAGTGGATGATTCCCAGACAGGCAGGGTCCTTGGTGCTGGGAGTCTAACACCAAGGAGGGGACCCCACACCACTGCTTTCTGCTCTGGCCCAGTGAGGGAGGGGTCCTGGGGGTTCAGTGAAAGGATGGGGTGGGCAGTAAAGCACAGAGGCTGGTCCTTGCCCATCCCTGTCTATTCTCTCGTTTCCTGCCCACGCCCACCTGCCACTCTCCCCCCTCCAGGATCCCCCCCCCCCCCCCCCGCCAAACTCAGTATGGATCTTCTTCCATGAAGATCCTGGAGTTCTCTCTGCTCTCCTCCCCTCCTCAGCTCTGTCCCTGGGACCTCATTTCCTCCTCCAAAACCCACAGCTCATCAAACGCTTTTACTGCCAGCTGGAAGCCTCCCTTCTGTTTGTCCTCAGCATCCAGCCACAGCCCTCCCTCTCTGCAGGGAGCCTTATCACCTCTACTTGGTCCCTGGGTCCCTTTCTTCTCCCTGTAGGTGGCTCTGCTTTCGGCCCAAGCTAGGCCCTGGCCCCACTTTCCTTATGACCTCCAGCAAGTGGCTGTCTCTGAGCCTCAGTGTTTTTCTGAGCTCTATAGAGACACTGGCCCATATCTTGGGTAGCCCAGGAGGCCTGGTGACAGACACAGAGGTGAACCGAAAAGATTCTGCTGTGCTCAGTCTGTCTGGCCTCTCTGGGGCTTCAAACCCCATCCCAGGCAAAGGCTGCTTCCGGGCAGGTCCTGCTCTCCACTTTGACCCCCACAGCAGCTGACCCACTCATTCCAGGACACTCGGGGCACTCACTCCTCTGGAGTGGCACAAATGGGGATGGCTTTGTGCTCTGCTTCTTTGTCTCGACTCCATGAGTGAGGGATGTGGGAGTGGTGAGGTCCCTAAACCTTTCCTGACTGACGCATGAATTGAGTCGTTGAGATGCCCCAGGCCTCTGCTCCTCACGGGAGGAACTCCTACTCATCCTCAGCCTATGCAAATGTTCTCTCTGGCAGCCTTCCTCCCATCTCCAAATCTCTCCTCTGAGCTCCTGAAGCACTCTCCTGCCCTGTCCTTCAGCCTTGATTCTAATAGGTTTTGTGGCAGATGTTAACATACTTTTGCAGTTCTGAGTCGGTGTGTGTGTGTGTGTGGGGTCTTTGAGGACAGGAAGTGACTGCAGCTGGGCTTTGAGCTCAGCGGGTGACTCCTTTGGTTACAGTCAGCCCTGGGATATAGTGAGGGCCCCTTGTGTGCTCTCACATGGTGGTAGCACTTGCATGGCAGCTCCATTCACCCATTTTATAGACGGGGAAACTGAGGCCTTGGGTTGTCATTGATGTTTTCACATCTCTTCTCTCCATGGATCTGGTTGTTTCTGAAGGATGGGGTCTGTGTTTCCTTAGCATCTGAGAATCAGAGCCTGGGAGCTTAACAGAGAGCAGGGGTTCAAAGATTGCTTGTTGAATAAAGGTTGAATGAACCAATGAATGAATGAATGAATGAATGAAAGGTGGGCTGGGCTTGCACTGGTTCCGTCCAGCTGGCCCAGACCCCGCCCCTTGCCTGGACCAGGCTCCTGGGGCTCCTTTTTCACCAGACTGCTCAAGCCACCCCCCACCCCCGCCAGAGGGCGGACCACGCCCACAGACACGCCCACCAGGCACTACCGCCACCCCCCCTCGCTCACCCCTGCTCCTCCATCATCTCCTGCAGCTCCATGCACTTGAGCTCCACGCGCCGCTTGCGCTCGTGGTCCAGGATCTCGCGGTGCGCGCGCTTGACCAGGCCCGGCTCTGCGGCGCGCAGCTCCTCCTCCGCCCGTGGCCAGGCCCCAGACGAGGCGCCGGGCTGCGGGAAGCCGTTGGCGGCGATGGGCGGGGACGGCATGCTGGCAGCCCCGTTGTTCACGTTGGAGGACATGGCAATGGCCCCAGCCGCTGGCCCTGCGGGGCAGACACAGAGCAGAGGCAGAGGTCACTTTCTGGCCACCCGCTGAGCGCGAGCTAATCCTGGAGCTCCAATCCTCTCAGGCAGAGGTTGGGGGGCAGGCCTCGGGTCTGAACCTCGGGTCACACCTCAGCCCAGGAAGCAGTGTGGCTCGGGCTCCCCAGCCCACCAAGACCCGCCTGAGATCTTTGCTGGGTTTATTTCCATGCTTTTACTTCAGGCACGCACCCCAGGCCCACTGTCCTGGTTCTGTTCCAGTGGGGTCGCAGACGACAGGTGTTTGTGCCTTCCTGTCTGCACCCAGGGCAGCCCGGTAAAGCTAGGAAGTTGGGGTTATCTCCAAGTTCCACTTCCTCCTGGATGCCGTTTTCAGTTCCCACTGCGATCTAACTTCTCCAAAGCCAGCCTTCCAAGGGGGAGTCTTATCTGGATTGAGGCCCAGAGAACTGTCCCCTCCTTTGTTCTGGAAACACTGCTTCTAATGATGTGCCCAAGGGTGAGACTGCGTTAACTCTCTAGGCAGCCACATCCTCCCGTAGGCTTGGGGTGGGGTCGAGTTAGAAAGCCCTGGCTCTATGTTAGGTCCAAAGTAGAGCAGTAGAGCAAGTACCACACATACACACACACACACACACACACACACACACACACACTGCACATGCACCCGCAACAAGGGCCTCTATCTTAGCAGAGGGGAGGCACCTCCTGAGCTATTTATTTCCTTTTCCCTTCTCCAAGTCTGCTAGTTGCTAAGCAACAGGGAGGCCTCATTCCCAGGGAGTGGGATGGGAGGGAGGGAAGGGGAGGAAGTAGAGAGGGAAGAGATTGGGCTGCCTGGATGGGGTCTTCCCAGCAACACTTCCCCAACACCCCCCAAAACACTCCCCTTGCTGGCCTCAGAGCACTGGGGTAGGGGGCGTTCATAGCCACAGGAGCTGAAAGGCAGAGAGGACAGTGAGACCATTAGAGAGGCACTGAAGGGGACAGAGCGACAGTGTAATGGAGACATAAGTTCCTCTCAGCTGCTCCCTCCGTGTTCTAGGCCAGGCTCCTCCACTATTTGATGTGTGATCCTTAGGATGTCACTGCCCCTCTCTGATCCCTGCCCTTGCCTGAGTGCATCATCCAGACTCCTCAGGAGAGGGGGACTCTTGGGGGCTGGGAGACCAAGGCTGTTCCTCTAACCTACTCTTCACTCCAAGCCCCAGCAGCTTCCTGCTCTGTCCCTGAACTCCACTTCCAACAGGGCTTCTCCTGGGATACCCCACAAGCATTACCCACTTGCCCCAAACTAAGCTCTGGGAACCTGGCTCCCCTTGCACCTTGGCCCCAGTGCCTGGCTGTTAGAGACCTCTCCACGTGGTGGTCCCCTGAGCCAGGGACAGGCTTGCAGCTTGGAGACGCTTGCCTCTGTCCTCTGCCTCAGTGTCCCCCTGGGCTCGCTGCTCTCAGATCGCTGTCCTTCATCAGCAACCTGGCAGATCAGCCCAGGTGCACACCAGACTGTTGGGCCCTGAATCTGCTCCAGGACTTCCTGTCACCTTGGCTTAACGTTGGGACATGGTGTGGCCTCCTGGGGCAGCCCCATCCTGCAGCAGTCCTCTGACTCTCTTGGGCCAGGCCTGTCTGCTGCCAGCTCTCCCAGGATGCTCTTCACCTAGCTCCAGCTGTCCTCATAGTCACTGCTCAAAGGCACCATTACCTTCCAGAAGCCCCCTCAGCCTCTGCTGGGTGCCCCCATCTTCCCAGCTCTTGCCACTTCTGCCAGCACTGCAAGTTCACAGTCTGGCTCCCCCTGGGCCAAGGGAAGTTTAGATTTCAACTCTAGTGCCAGCCAAGTGCCCAACGTGCATGGAGATCAATGCACCGGAACGGAACCAATCAGAGAAGTACAAAGGGAGGCGGGTGGAGGGACACAGGGCCAAGTCAATGCCACCCCAGGGCCCCTTCGATGTCTGCCTTCTGCCTTCTCTAAACTTTACCCCCCACCGTTTTTCCTCTCCAGAGCTGGGGGTGGAACCCAGGGTCTCATGCATGCTAGGCAAGCAAGCGCTTGCCATGAGCGGCCCCCCAACCCCGACTTCAAGCCCTGTTATGCCCCATCCTGAGGCAACCGCCAGCCCTGCCCCATCATCTTTCCCAACACGTTCTCACTCCTCCTTTGTGCCTTTGCCCACATGGTTCCCCTTGGCTGGCATTTCTTTCTTTCTCCTCTTCTCCAATGAAGGAGCTTCAGAATCCTTCAGGGCTCAGCCCAATGATATCTCCTCTGGGAAGTCGTCCGCTCTTCCAGGAAGTTTGATTCCTTTCCTTCTCGTGTTCCCATCGCTTTTTGTTTTTCCTTCAGTAGTGGGGAATGAACCCAGAGCATTTTCGATCAGCTACATCCCCAGGACTTTTTCTTATTTTGAGATGGGGTCTTGCTGAGTTACTAAGCTGGCCAGACTGGGCTTCAACTTGAAATCCTCCTGCCTCAGCCTCCCAGAGTACTGGGAGTGCCACTATGCCTGGCTTCTCACAGCTTTTTTTGCCCACATCTCTGATATGACATTTAGATCCCTAGATTCAGTTTATATGCATCTGACTCTGGTTCCTGACTGTGAGTCCTTTAAGAGGAGGGGCTTAGCCATGGCTTATTCCAGTCCCTCTAAACTAGCACCAGCAATGCAGCCTAAGATCAGATTTGGTGAGGACACAGTCTGGGAGTGCTCATAGATTTACAGCCAGAATCTAAAAGGACTCAACAGATGGAAAAAATGGAAAGAATCTAAGAAGGTGAGAAAGGGTAGTGAGAACGGCACATGCTGGAGCTGGGTCCCCACGTAACTTTCTAAAATTGGGGTGGAGTAGACATAGTGTAGAAGTCATATATTTAGGAAGGATTTAGAGATTTTCAATGATCACAGACTCAATTTGAGTCAATATCACAAGGTGGCTGCCAGAAAAGCATATTATCTTCAGCTCCATCAGCAAAACTACCATGCCCAGAGGGGGAGATTATAAGAATATACAGGTGGGGCCGGGGATTTAGCTCAGTGGTTTCTCAGCCTGCTGCACAAGTGCAAGGACTGGAGTTCAATCCCCGGTACCAAAAAAAAAAAAAAAATAGAATATACAGATGGTCAGAATCCCAATCTACAAAGATTTGAAGGATGATAGAGGATTTAGGTCAAGCCTGGTTGAAATATTTTTTTTCCTCTACTGGAGATTGAACTCAGGATCTTTACACTGGATTACATCCAAAGACTTTAAAAATTTTTTCTTTTTAATATCCCACCCCCCCCAGTACCGGGGATTGAACTCAGGACCTTGCGCTTACAAGGCGGGTGCAGTGCTGCTGAACTAAGTCCCGGCCCCTTTTTAAATTTTTGAGACAGGGGTTTTGCTCAGTCAATAAGTTACCCAGACTGGGCTCCAGCTTGTGACCCTTCCTCTTCTTCACCCCAGAGTGCTGGGATTGTGAGCATGTGCCATTGCGCCTGACTACCTGGCTGAAACTTCCACTGCAAAGTTTGTTAGAAGGAGAGATCTCTAGCTAGGGTCGCCAGATTTGACAAATAACAAGACAGAATGCCTAATTAAATTAAATTTGAATTTCATGAATATCCTATTTGGGGCATACTTCTAAAAATTATTCATTGTTTATCTGAAATTCAAATTTAATTGGGTGTCCTATATTTTATATGTCAATCAATCTATGGTGCACCCTAGATCTCCTGAATCAAGATCTCTAGGAGTGAGGTTCTTAGGGTTCTGCAGTTGATCCTGAGGCAGGCTGCGGATGTAGTTCCGGCTGGCCTTGTGCTCACTGTGCAGCCCCGGCTGGCCTCGAACTCACAGCACTCCTCTCACCTCAGCCTCACGAGTGCCGCACCATCATGCCTGGCTGACAATTTGCATTTCTAAGTCCTCAAATCATACCAGTGTTGCTGGTCCTTCGACCACACTGAGAGAAGCGTAGCCCTAGCCGACCTGGCTGGCTCTAGCAGACAAAGTTGGGACTCTCGAGGTGATGTTATCTGGTGTGGACTTCAGCTCAGTCCAAGAAAGGATTGTTTAGCTTAATAACAGTCAAAACTCTTTGAAACCAAGCAGTTCATCCCGGGATAATGAGAGGCTGGATTCATTAAGAGGGATTTTCAGTGACATTATGTAACTCAGATAGACGCTGTGTCACTCAGTCACTCAACAAACACCCAGCATTTATTCTGGGCTCCAGCCTATTAAAGGCTGGGGATTTGGAGACAAACAAGATGCCACCTTGGCCCTCTGGAAATAGCAGTGTAGTGTGGTTGAAGAAAACTTGAGAGGCCTCTGTAGCCCAGCCTGGTTGGTGGGGGCAGAAGACAAGGATATGAGAGCAGGTGAGGCCTGAACTGAGATTCCAGAAATAAATAGGCCAATTTGGCAGACCCGTGATTGACAGGTTGTGAGGGAAGAGAGGCATCCTTTTGTGTGTGTGTGCGCGTGCGCGGTACTTGGGATTGAACCCAGGGCCTTCACCTTGATCTACATCCCGAGCCCTTTCTTTAATTTGAGACAGGGTCTCACAAAGTTGCTAAGTTGCCCAGACTGGAGATCCTCTTGCCTCAGCCCCCTAGAGCACTCCAGCTTCAGTGGAGGTCAAGCTGGCAGATAAGGAGCCTGGAGCCATGACCCCAAGCCTAACCCTAACTGGTTCTGACCCTTGGGGACATCAGCACTGGCTCTCTTTGGGGCAGCGATGGGAAGTTTTCCCTCTCCTACTGATTGGCTGTGAGCTGAGTCCCCTCTCTGGACCTGTTTCCCTGCTGGATTCGAAGACCCCACAGACCTTTCCCCACTCTGAAAATCTGGGTAACACTAACTCCCTCTGCACTCCATGAGTCCTTCATCCCACCTCCTTCCTGATGAGGTAGCCAGCAGCCACCGCTGGGGCACAGCTGAGGTTGTCCCCAATGCGAGGTCAGGTCCCAGAGTGAGCCCAGATGAAGTCTCAGAGCTCTAATCTAAAGCAAGTGGTTAAGGGACCAGTGGCCTGGATTCTAAGCCTCATGAGGGGGCCCACGAGTTTGGCCTAAGTCTCCGTGTCCTGTGCAGGCCTGGCCACAGACGGGATGGGCCACAAACTGGACACTGGTACCAGCAAGTCCAGCCCTGCTGGTGATTAATTGGAGGTGAAGCAGCCCATCTGCGTGGCACGGCCCAGGCTGTTCCAGAAGCATAGCTGCTGGCAGCCTCCACGGCCTCTCAGCTAATGAGGCCATCACTCACCTCGGGGCTCCGAGGGAAGATGCTCAGGCCAGCAATGCCCTGCCCAGCCTAGGGGAGAGGAACAGGTGGGAGAGGGCAGCGGACACAGATGGGTTCGAGGGCGATGTGGCCCCATCCTGGGATCCCTGGTTTGAGAGCAGAAGACAGGGCTGTGCTCTTTGGGAATCAGTGAGCTAGTGACCTTGGGATGCAGCTTAAAATCTCTGTGCCTCTACTTCCTTGGCTGGAAAATGGAATAATTGCACCCTCCTCTTAGGTTGTGGTGAGAGAAGGGACACAGGGAAACACCATCGCGGTAGCTGATGCACCACAGATGTCTCATAATGGCACTGCCAGTCATTGCCACTGGCTTCATTGGTGACCACCCTGTTTTGGATGTGGGGGGTTGAGGAGCCCTTGGACACGGCCTGGAGATGCTGGGAAGCCTCAGACCATGGGTCTGGTGCAAGAGTGTGAGACCTGGGCCTGCTTTGGGGTTGTCGTCATAGAGCTGCAGGCAGAAACTCCAGGGAGGGCAAGGCTGCGGGTTGCTTGGAGAGGACATGTGGAGGGAGGAGGAAAGGGCAGAGAAAGAGCAGGGCAAGGCTGCATCTTTTGGAAGCACTTGCTGAGACCACCTGGCCAATCTCCTTTCCCCCTCCTGGCTTCTCCCTGGCAGCACCTTAGCTTCCAGCCCCAAGGACAGCACTGGCTCCACCTACCCGGGGGAGCCCCCTTTGCTCCCAGGGTTCAGAAGCCTCCTCCTCTGGGGCACTGGGACCTTCCCCTAGGGGCTCATTTCCAGTCCGCTGCCTATGGAGCCCTACTTCCCCTCTAGGACTCAGGGCCTTCCACCCTCAGAAGACTTCAAGGAGGCTCTTTGGCCTCTGGTCACATGACTTAATCACCAGGCTGCTAAGTCTTTCTGCTGTCTCCTACTATGCCCAGGACAGGGCAGGTGCTAGAGGAGGAGCACTGGATTTGGAGTCAGACAGCTCTGGCTTGAATTCCTGGGTGATCAGGGCAAGTCAATAAATTGTTCTGAGCCTCAGTTTTCTTACTTGTAAAATGGAAATGATTTTTTTTTTTTTTGGTGACAAGATCTCACAAAGTTGCCCAGGCTGACCTTGAATTCATTATAATTCTCCTGCCTCAGCCTCATGAGTGCTGGGATTATAGGTGTGCACCACCAGTCTGGCCTGATACTCCCTTACTCCCTACCTTGTGGTTTGGTAGGACCTTTCTTTCTTTCTTTCTTTCTTTCTTTCTTTCTTTCTTTCTTTCTTTCTTTCTGTGATAAGCTTCTGATGGACACGGGGGTAGAAATTGAATCTAGGGCCTTTGCACTGAGCTACAATCCCAGCTCTTTTTTTTTTTTTTGGTACTGGGGATTGAATTTGGGACCTTGCGCTTTTGAGGAAGGCGGTGGAACCACTGAGCTAAATCCCCGGCCCTATCCCAGCTCTTATTTTAAAAAAAAAATCTCTTGTTTTGAGACAGGGTCTTGCTAAATCACTAAATTGCCCAGACTGGGCTTGAACTTTCAATCCTCCCACCTCAGCCTCTCGGAGTGCGGGGATCACAGGCGTGTGCCACCACGCCAAATTTGAAACGGCCTTTGAGAGATGAATATTCTCTAGATGAGGAATGGTGTGTCCAGGCAGGGGACTGTACTGGCTATGGCCAAGAGCGTGGCAGAGACCAGGGACCTGGGACTAAAGGAGGATGCTCCATATGGAAGGCGGGGAGCGAGACCTTCCAGAGAAACAGCCTGGTGCGGGGAGAAGGCGTGAGCAGAGACACCTCCTGAGCTTCCTGGAGGGAAGATTCTTTGTATCTGTCAACAGCAATGACTGAACTGAAAAGCATGCACAAAGCCGGTGCTTAAGCTGGGAAGCTAAGTCTGAGTCTTGGCAAAAATGAGTGCAACAACAATGATTTTTTGTCAAGATATTTTGTCAAGCTGGGAAAGAAAACTCATCTCCTCTGTCGCCAAGGAATCTAGGTGTCCCCTCCCTCTGTAGTCCCTGGCACTGAGGCCAGGCTGTACCTGTGACACTGACTTGTTCTGGGGAACAGGGTCCTGCCAGTCCCTGCTGCCCCATGGGGAGTCCTGTGAGCAGGAGAAGGGCAGTGGCCACGTCAGCCACTGTGCCCCCCACCCGAGAGCCGGGCGAGTAAAGGCCACAGCACCCCAAGATGCCCCATGGGCTCAGGGGTCACTCATTCACCCCAAAGCACACCTGCACCCACCGGAGGACAGGTGGGAAGTGTGGGGGAAGCAGGGAGGCACTGATGATTAAAACTGTGAGATGGGGGCACTGAGCTGGGTGTGTGGAGAGGAGCATAGCTGAGAGGCCTTCCTGGAGGAGATCTTGAAGCCTAGGTAGGAGTTGGCAGGGCAAATTAAGGGGGGAAGGATGTTCTGGCAGAGTGTGGGGGTGCATGGTCATGGCAGCTGAGGCCAGGGGGCTGGGCTACCAGGTCAGAGGAGCCAGGGCTGTACTCTGCTGGCAATAGGAGCCAGGGAAGGGTGCTGGACTGGGGAGGTCATGGTCAGATTTGCATCTTGCATCGTAGTGTCCTCAGGATAAAGGTAAAGGACAGCAAAGTCCACATTAACCAGGCCATCAAATAGCAACGAAGCCAGGTCTACCCACCTGGGTTCAAATCACTTTCTCAGTACTGAGTTTCCTCCTCTGTAGAGTGGGCTTAATATCAGTACCTACCTCTCAGGGTGGTTGTGAGATTGAAGGAATTAATATTTCTACAATGCAGTCCCCAAGGCACAATAAACTCCAAATATTAAGTGTTAGTTTTCACTGTCACCCACAAATTATGCCAACTGCCTTAACAACCAGTCTAAACCACAACAGACATGGATTAGAGCAGTAAGAAACAGAGATCTAGCTTGGCATGGTGGTACATGGCTGTGATCCCAGCACTCTGGGAGGCCGAGGCAGGAGGGTCACAAGTTTAAGCCTAGCTTGGGCAACTCAGTGATTTAGGGAGACCCTGACTCAAAAGGGTCTTTTTATTTTATGAAAAATTTAAAAAGGGCTGAGTGTGAAAGTCCTGGACTCAATCTTTAGTATCACAAAGAAGAAAGGGAGAGAGAGAGAGAGAGAGACTCAGTGGTTCTGCCTCCTGCTCACAAGTGCAAGGTCCTGAGTTTGATCCCTGGTAACAAAAAACAAAAGCAAAGGAAGAGAAAGAAAGAAAGAAAGAAAGAAAGAAAGAAAGAAAGAAAGAAAGAAAGAAAGAAAGAAAATCTGTACAAATTAGATCTGCATAAATCAGATCAGGTACAAAGACAGCATAAAGTTGTAAAGGCTAACAGGCAAATAAGGTCACTTTTCACAGATGCCAACACACAGAGCAGTAGGGAGGAGTATGGGTAAGAAGTCTGCAGAGAGGCCGGGAGGCAGCGGTGGAGAGGTGCTGGCAGCAAGAGAGTTACCCAGGGCTTCCTCCCGCCTCTTGGAGTCTCTCTCCAGGAGGCACTGGCTGCTGTTTGTTACCCAAGCCTCCAGAAGACGCTGCCACCAGGGGAGGGAGCAAAGCTGCTGAAAGCCTTTCTTTCAATTATTTAGCAGCTGGAGCTTCCTGGCCCTGGCTGGAGCTGGAGAAAGGATCTGGCCAGAGCCACCAGGCTGGGGCTGGCTGGGCTGGGAAGCAGGGCTGGTTCCAGGAGGGGCAGGCAGGATGGCCTAGGCAGGTGTTGGCAGGCACCCAGCACTGTGCCCAGGTGGCATCTCTGTGGTCCCTCACCTGCCCTCCTTCTCTATCCAATCTCAGGCTGGGTCCAGCTGTACCTGGGCAGGCTTTGGCCTGTCTCCTCCGCTGCAGACTCTGTGCTGTTGGATGGGGCTGGCTGGGCTGGCCAAGTTCCCAGCACTGAGATGGGGTACCCAGGGCAGGCAAGGCAGGGAAGACGAGCCTGCTGACCAAAGGAAAAACCCAGGCAGCTTGGCTGGTGCATGGGTTCTGGGCAGCCTGTCCAGCCCCAGGCTACTAGTTCCTGTCTTGCATACAGCATTCTGCTCCACCCAGGAACACACTGCCCAGGCTGTCCTTCGCTCCTGGAATGCCATTCCTCTCCATCCTGCAAGACCAGTCACCTCCTCTGTGAAGCCTTCTCTGACCTCCTGGATGGATATCCCCAGGTGATGTCTCTGCTGTCCCCCTCTCGAGGCCACTCTCAGCACTTACCTTGTCCTATTATGTTTGTTCCTTGCCAAACTGAGAATCTCTAAGGGGAACAACTGGGCTGGTCTATCTTCTTGTTCCTGGCACCCAGCACAGGGCTGGGCACTGATCAGCCATCTATGAATGTCCAGTGAAATCCATCTTCCATTTGTGCAGACGGGGAGCTCAGTACTTGTATTTTACCACTGCTGTCTCCAGGGACTTTGATGTGAAAGATCCTTGGTCACTGTTCTCAATACACCCAGAATCTGTGTGTTGACATTGCATGGCCACATTGTCATTTACTCTGTAAGGATCCAGCACTGTCTCTGAGCAGATAAGAAGGACTCGCCGGGCCCCTAGGCTCCTGTCTATCAGCTAAAGGGCACTTGTCCCTGTTGGCTCCATTTGGGATCCCTAGAGTGGAAGTCTGGGTGGAGACCCCAGGGACAAGGAGGCCTCAGCTGCGTGCTCCCTACAGGGGACCACAGACCAGGCAAAACAGCCCTGGTGGGACTGGTGCAGGCCAGTGTAGCCGAGGACAGGCTTCTTATAGGTGGGACAGACCCAGCCAAACTGGAAACTCAGACGTGCCTCATTAACAGAGGAACTCCAATTGTACAGACCAGAGCAGGCAAGCTGCCTAATGCAGAAGAGTTCAACTTGGTCTATACAGGCAGCCCACATAAGACTAGCACCAATTCCAGATACACACCGGATGGCCCCTGCACTCTAGTAGAACAAAGGAACTCCTGCCCCACCGGCCCATCTTGCTTCTCTTTATGGCCTTCAAGGAAGCTGTCACCTTCGTGCTGGGGAACAGTGTGCTCCCGGCAGCCCGAGCTGGATCGGGGATTTGGGGGTGGGGTGGAGGTGGCTCAAAAGCAGCTTCAGCTGAGCTGTCACTGGGACTGGGCTGCTGGGCAGTGGTGACCTTTGGTTCCAGAGGGTGCAATCCAGGAGGCCTTGGGTTGAGACCCCATGCTCTCTGCAGATCCCCCCAAGCTGGCCTGTGTGGAATCAGAGGAGCTCACGTGCTCTCCTCAGCTTCCATCACCCCTCTTCTCCCCTGGGGAACAGACCTTCTGGTCACACCTGGAAACTGAGCTGAGAAAGGCAAGATGGGGAAAAAGCTGCACAACCAGACTCCCTTTCCTTTTAGTTTCCCTCATCTGGACAGCGTCAGGGACATCCAGGTAGGGCTGGGCTCTGTCTCTGAAAGTCTGAAACTGAGAAGAGTCGAAGTTGGGAAGTGATGTGTTCCCCATGCCCCGGTTGCAGGAGCTATCAACAGGAACGATGGATGCTGGACAGACAGGCTAGCCCCTTCCACCCATTAAGGAGGGTGCTGGGAGACGCCAGGGGCAGGTGCCACCACTGGCCACACAATCTCATTATGGAAAATTCCCTCTCTTACTCAGCTCTAATCAGGCAGGCTGCCCTGGGCATCTCCCCCAGGTTCCTGCTGGGCCAGCTGAGATCAAAGAGAGCCAGAGAGAGCTGAGCTGGGGGCTGGAGCATCGCCTGCCTTTCCCATCGATCCAGATGCGGCCTCTTGTTGCTAGGCAACAGCCTCTAGTCTCTCCCGGTCCTTCCTCCCCCAGGGGCTGCAGGAGGGGGCAGTAAAGGGGAAGAGAGAGCCCCCACATTCATTCTCTGTATCTTCCTTGGCCAGGCTAGAGACTTCTGTCACCAAGCTGGGAGCCTCTCTTTTTTGCTGAGGAAGCAACTCCTTTATTTTGGGAGTTTGACCTGTCCACCAAAATAGTCCCCTCTCTTCCCTCACATTTGTATGCATCTGCAGCATACACAAAATCTACACCTCCTTTGCTCCACATAAGTAAGCACACACTCAGGAAGACAATGCATGGAGTCACAACTGAGGAAACGGGCTCAGAGAGGGGAAAGGACCCCCAGAGGGATCACTGGGCAGACTCCTGACTCCCAGTTTGGTGTGGGACTTCATGTGGGAGCCATTTGCTCTAGAGAGAATAGCACTAGAGACAAATTCACACTCCCATTTTTGAGTGGGTTAGGTGTTTTTTTCCTCCTAAAACGTAGGATGCATTTCATAGTAGTTTTTTTGTTGTTGTTTCAAGTGGTATAATTTAAAACTGTAAACAGTGTTTTTAAACAGGCATTAAAATGTACTGGGGCTTTGAGGGGCTGTAATTGACTAAATAATGCAAATCTGATCATTTTATCACAGTTTAATATTTTGCATATTTTATCTACCCTATGCTGCTCATCTTTTTTTTTTTTCTTATCACTGAATATGTGTGCTGCATCCCAGCTGTTGTTATATGGTGACCTACTTATATCACAGCTTATTTAGGATTTTAAGGTTTCTCTCAGAGGTCTTTATAGCCCTTGAGGATGCAGGAAGGAAAGTTTTTTGGTCTTTCCCCAGTCTCTGTCAAACTTTTTTTTTTTAAATGCAATGAAGAGGAGGAAGAAGAAATGATGAGAAGTCCAAGGCTCAGCCCTGAGACCTGCCAAGAGGTGCCAGTCCCCGGGCAGTGGCCTTGGTACCCTCAGTCCTGTCTCTTCCTGCCACCTCCTCACACCCAGCTCTAGGAGTGGCGACAGTTTCTCCTCCACTCCTCTGCCCAGCGCCAGTCCCATACTACAACTCTGAGAGGCACAGCTTTCAGGGTCCTTGACAAATGGTAACCAATTAATGTCAATTAATCTGATTAGCCTAAATAGTTAATTAAGCAGCTAATTAGCAACATCGTTGACAATAACCCACGGCTCCTTGGGGATTGTAGGTGGGAGGTGAGAATGGTGGGTGGGGGCCCAGGGAGGGTCCCTTGCTCTGGGAACTGGTGAGCCTCTTAAGGTCACAATGGAACCAAGGACAAGTCATACAGCAGGGGCCTCTCTGAGCTGCCACCCAGCTCTGTATCAGCCCAGAATCTCCATCAGGGTGCTGAGGCTGCCCAGCCACAAGCCCTCCCTGGCTCCCAACCAGGGTGGAGAGGGTGAATCTTCTGTGGGAGACAGAATCTCAGCACAGCCGAGGAGACAAACCCTTCTGTACGGGAAGGGAGTCCCTGTCTCTGCTCCTATAGTCCCCTCCTCCCCAGGCCTAGAACCTCAGAGCTTATAACCTCCATCAGGGAGGCAACTGTCACTCTTCATCCCATCCCACAGATAGGGAAAGTGAGCACCTCCTTTATACCAGCCCTGAGTTTGTACTGGGGACCTGTAGCAGTAAATGACACTGGTCCTTGTCCTCTAAGAGCAACCAGTCCAAGGCTCCTTGGAACCATGTAGCCACCATAATTTTACCACTTCTTCCCCCGAGTCCTGGGGATTGAACTGAGAGCCTTCACACTGAGCTACAGTCCCAGCACTGTTTATTTTTTATTTTGAGTCAGGGTCTTGCTAGGTCAATAAGTTGCCTATGCTTGGGTTTGAACCTGTGATCCTACTGTCTCAGCCTTCTAGAGTTTTGGGATCACAGGCATTTGCCACCACACCCAGTGGTGGTTGTACCACTTCTGAATGGGGGAATGTGGGTGACAATGTGAACCTTCTTGTGCCTCAGTTCCCCTTGGCTGTGACCTGCTTACTTCATAGGATGTGGTGAGGAGCAGATTTGTTAACCCATGCAGTAGGGCGCTGGCATGTAGGAAATGCCAAATGAGATGGAAGAGTACTCAACCAGAGAGAACACAGAGTAAAAGAGGATGAGCCAGAGGCAGCCCTGGGCACTAGGGAGCACACAGAAGGAGGGAGCTTGGCATAAGGCATCGTACAGAAGGCTCTGAGCAGAGTCTGAAGTTCAAGGAAGTAGAGGAGGAAGGAAGAGCATCTCAGGAAGTGCTATTACCTGAGAGCTTTGAAAACTTCAGACCCCCACGCCCCATGCTCAGGTTCCCAGTCAGTCATTTGCAGTGGGTCCTAGGAATCTGTCTTCTATGGACTGTTCTAGAAACACAGAGCCAGGCACTCTGCCCCTGCAGATCATGGCTATAATGGTTCCGGGAGCCCCAGCCATGTGACTCACTTCCTGAAAAGGCACTGTGGCCCCCTCTTCTCTCCATTTGTCCAAATCACGCTCATCCTTTGAGGGTGACCTTTGGACGGCTCTGGCCTGTGCACACCGGCCGGGAGCAGCCCTTGGGTCCTGTGCTGCCTGCAGGACAAAGGCAGAGTTTCCCCCACTCTCTGGCCACGTCATTCCCCCCCGCACCTGCTGCTCTTTCCTCCTCTGTGTCCCTGCTCCCGCTGTCCCCTCTGCCAAAAATGCCCTTCCCCTCTGGCAAACCTGCACTCATCTGATCAGGTCCATCTGTGAAGCCATCTCCAAAGTCAACCGAAGCCCTGGGTGTCCTCGGATCTCCTGCGTCACCCAGATTCTACACAGAGACACTGCTGGTGTCTGAGCCCTGCTCCTCCAGGCAATGAAGGCTGCTCCCACCCACCTCTCCTGCTCCTCCCTTCATCCAGTGTCCTGCATAGGGCTGGGGGGTGACAATGACTGTGGAGCCTTTAAGTTTACAAGAGATGCTGAACTAAGGTTTCATGAATGATTGAATGAACGAACGAATGAACAAATGAATGTCTGCTTTCTGCTGTCCAAACAGCAGGGACCACCAGGCAGAGAAGAGAGAGGTGTCGCTCACAAGTGCCAAGAAGCCTGTGTCAGACAGGGCCAGATGAGGGGGAGTGGACAGGACTGTCCAGAGGAAGGGCCTGTCAAGTGTCATAGCTTTTCTTTCTCCCCAGAGACCCTTCTGGTCCCCTGATGGGGTAGGTAGCTCTGCCAGTCCTGATGCCCACTCCCAAAACCTGAGGACTCTGTCTGATGCCAAGGGCTGTGCCATGAGGGGAGCAGGCTGCCCACCTCCACCCTGCCTGTGCCCCTACTCACAGGCCTAGCTGGGTCCCCAGACAAATCCCCCAGGGGCCACACCTGCCCCTCTTCAATTGTGCAGTCACCCTCCTGCCCAGATGGACATGGCAGCCTCCCCTGGCCTCTCTGTCCTTGATGTCATTTTCTGCACCCTTTCCCTGACCTGCCGCAGCATGTGGGCTTCCTGAAGTGCACGCCGGGCCACTTATGACACTGCTCCAAGGCCTTCTGCACCTCTCCTTGTTTTCCAAATAAATTTTCAGCTTCTCCCACCTCTTCAGTGCCCTTCAGTGCCTGGCCCAGCTTCCTCTTCCTGGGCTGTCCTCTTCTCTGGCTGCATTAGATAATTCATTCTCCCTTTTGCCCAGCCAGAACTTTTTATACCTTTGTGCCCTTGCCCAGGCTGTTCTCGGGAGTGTTATTACTCTGGCATCTTCCCTGTCAATCTTCATGGCCCAAGTGAAATGTCAACTCTTTCAGAAGCCTCCTCTGGCTGTCTACATCTCTGTGGAGAACTTGGTTCTAGCAGAACCTCACTGGGCTGTCATGGTCCTTCCCACAACTGCCTTCCTTCCCCAACTGCTCTGGTTGTCCCTCAAGGTCAGAGTCAGTGTTGGCTCCACCTGTGCCATCAGGGCTCACACTGTACCCAGGAAATAGGAGGCACTTACTAAATACTGACTGTATGATCTCCAGTACTCAAATGGTGACCACTGTCTCAGAAATGCACAGGATTTTTTACTTTTTTAGCCAAGGTCTCACTATGTAGTTCAGGCTGGCCTTGAACTCACTATGTAGTTCCAGTTGACCTCAAACTCATGGCAATCCTCCTGCCTCAGCCTCCCTAGTGCTGGGATTACAGGCATGGTCCACCACATCTGGCTCTCTCAGATGCTTTGAAACCCACTACCCAAGCCACTTATTATGCACCTGGAGGCAGGTAGTATCATGCCCACTGTATAGGAGAGAAATCAGACCTGAGGGTACAGATAGCACCCAGCTGAGATCAGAGCCCAGGAGATTGGGAATCGCCAGATTCCAGTCCTGAGCTCCTCTCTCTGAGGTCTTGTTGGATCCATGTTCTCCCCAGGGGATGGGTGACCTCCCTCGCCACCAGCTTGGCCAGCCCCCACCTCAGTCCCTGGGTACTAAGTAGGCAAGCCCAGCTGTCTCTGGCAGACCTGTCACAGATCACACAGCCATCCTCTCCAAGGGGAGCTCACAGCTAGCAGACCCCAAAGCCCTGCTCACCCAAGTAGGGGGGCAGTGTGAGCTCTCTCCTGAGCTCTCACAGTTTCTCAGGCCCCACTTTTTTTTTTTCTTGGGTACCGGAGATCGAACTCTGGACCTTGAGCTTTCGAGGCAGAAGCCAGAACCACTGAGCTAAATCCCCAGTCCAGGTCCCCCCTTTGTATGGCCAGTAAGTGGTTTGATCCCCAGCCTGGGGGCGTGGAGGTGCTTTTTTGAAGAATCTTTAAAGACTTCAGAGAATGTTCACGACAGGGGGCAAAAGCTGATTCAGACCTCTCTCAACAGCACGTGCCCCATTATTTAACTCTATAGATCTATGAACACATGGGAAAGCCTGCAAAGGAGATACACTGCCCTAGTCATAGTGCTTATCTTTGGATGGTGCAATTCTTGATGCTTTTTATTTTCTCCTTGTTTTCTATATTTCCAACTCTTGTGTAATGAAAACATGCCATTATAAAAGGAATTCAACCCAGCTTGTTCATACCTGCTTCCACCCTGCAGGGTTCTGGGAAATGATGGTGAGGAAGAAGCTGAGCACTACAGCTCCCAGCTAAGGATGCCTGCATCCGGGGAACTGCGCCCAGCCTCCGGGTAGCCATCACAGGCCATGCCAGGATGCTGAAGGAGCTGGGCACTGCCCGCCTGCTTCAGCTGGCACAGCTGCCGCTGCAGTGGGCAGGAGGCCAGGACGAGGGCGGCAGGAGGCTGAAGCCAGGCTTTCTGCCGAGGAAGCAGCGTTGCAGCCTGACTGGCTGCCGACAGGCCGCCCGACAGGCAGGCTATCCGACAGGCTAGGGGCCGGCGGCTTTTAGCTACAGGGCATCTCTGGGGGTTGGGGGTGGCCTGGAGCCGATCTCTGTGGACACTGAGGGAGGTCTTCTTCCCAGGCCAGCAGTCATACTGGACCTGCTCACCTGCCCCTGGATCCCTGACACGGGGCCAAGGCACTGGGCCTCTGGGGTCAGAGGTGTCACCCTCTTGTGCTCAGAACCCAGAAGAAAACAAAGAAGAAGGAAGCCCAGAGCTGTCAGCGTGTGGGAAGCCATAGGACGATTCAGGCTGGGCCAGGCTGGGCTCTGTCATTGGTGGTAATGAGCTTTTCCTGTCCCCTACCCCATGTCCCCAAGCTCCTTCCCGTCGTCTGTCTCCTCCTCACTCACTGACCTCAGCTCTCCTCTAAGTGCCACCTTCTCCTCACTGAGCCTCCTGCCCTTCAGTGCGGCCCCCTTGTGGGTTCCTTCCTCCTTCATTAGGAGCTGTTTCGCAGCTCTCCACAGACCCAGGGAGTTGAAGGAAAATAGAAGGCACTCACCAAATGTTGATTGTATTTTTCCTGTTCTTGCTGGCCCACCCCACCTGACTTGCACTAGTTGCCCCTTCCAGTTGAAAAATCCCTTCTCCCCCAAACCCAATGAATCAGTGTCAAGCCACTCCACCCCTGTTGCTCCTCTGCAGCTGTGCATGGGGGTCCTGGGGGCCTCCTGGGCTCTGGTGGACAACTCTGGGAGGTGTGGGGAGGGCATCTTCAGGGTCACTTCCAACTGGGGGCCTGGGGGCACTAATCTTAGTTCAGTTAGAGTCCTGGGATCCCCAGGTGAGCTATGGGACCCATCCAGGTGGTTTTTCTCTTTGAGTTAGGACCCCAAACTTGTCATTTGGAGGGACAGGTGAATTTGAAATCTGAGCTGAAATATAAACCTTGAAACACAGGAGGTGACTTCTACCTCTGCTGATAGAACCACAGGCTTCCTGGTGTATGGATTTATAGAGCAGAGAGACCTTAAAATCTTGGTACTAATGGGACTTTGGGTTTATCTACTCAAATCCTATCATCTTATGGCCAGGGATACCGACCCAGAGATGAGAAGGGACGTGTCCAAGATCACACAAGAAGCCAGGATCACAGCTGGGCCCAGAAGGAAGGTCCTTGGACTTCTGTCCCAGAGCCTTGCAGCTCCTCTAGCACATGCCATTTTGCATGACCCCTGCTGGCCTGCAGTGCCCTGGCTGACCCTCACCCAGGAGAGCCTGGAGAAGCAGGGACAGTGTGGTGTTGCAGAAACCACCTGAGCTACTGAGTGGGCTTGGCTTGCACCAAGACCTTGCTCTGTGACCTTGGAAAGTCACATCACACTTCCGGGCTTTGCTTTGCTCCTATGTGAAAGGGAGACAGCAGCACTTTTACACCTGGTTCTGTGAGGATGAGATGAGAGCTTGTGTGTGAAGGTTCAGGCCCATGGGCAGGGGCTCCAGTGTGTGCAAGAGCTAAGGAAGAGATGCTGGGCTCCCCTAACCTCCTCATCAGCACCCCTGGCTGGCTTCTGGGGTAGGAGGAGCTATAACTTTGTCCCCGAGAGCAGTGAGATGAGGGTAGAGGAGGAGAGGGGAGCAAGAGAGTCTGAGCCCGGCAGTGCTGGCAGTTGACTGTGACCATGGGGCACTCAGGGGATGGCCACTTAGAAAGGAACAGGCACCACCAGCTTGCCAAGGTTGGCAAGAGGCTGCCAGGCAGAGGCAGTGGGATGTAGGTGCAGCAGTGAACAGATGGACCTGGCCCAGACTTCCTTTGGAGATGGGACAATGGCAGGGGTGGGTGGCAGTGGCAGTGCCCAGCTTTCCGTTTAAAGCACATTCTACCTCAGAATATCCTGGTGACCTTGGGAGAGTCATCTCCTTACTGCACTGCACACCCTCACCCATATGCCTCAGACTCCCCACCTGTGCAGCTGGCACCATGAATCAAGAAACTGGCATTTAACTGGGCCTTGATATAAAGAAGTTGAGACAGGTTGTCAATAACATTTCTGCCCCTGGGAAGGTAGCTCAAGTGCCTCCATGACCTTGGGAAAGTCACTAAGACCTTGTCTCTCAGCTCTGAAAAAGGGACTATAATGTCTTCCTTGGGGAGCTTTTGTGAGGATTATCAGAGTCAACTGTAGCATTGTGCCCCACACACAGCCTGGTATGATGCCCTCCACTAATGTCCACCTCCTCTGGGAAGAGAAAGATGTGCTTCAAACATTGTTGAACCCTTCCCACCTTATCTAGCTTCTCCTTAAGCAACTCTTACTCATATTCTATCTAACACTCATCCAGAACCTTACAGCTTCAAAGTAGTTTCCCATCGACTATCTCACTGTCTTTTTTTTTTGGTACCAGGGATCAAACTCAGGACCTTGCGCTTACAAAGCAGGCGTTGGAACCACTGAGCTAAATCCCCAGCCCTATCTCACTGTCTTTTGAACAGCAGAACCAGGCTCACCTGAGGCCACATAACCTAGATTTGACCTCATGTCTCTCTGACTTCAGAGTCCATGACTCCTGACTCCCACCTTTGAAAACTCAATCCATTCTTTAGTCACTCTTCAAGAATTCCTCCTCCAACCCTCACAGGGAAGTGGGATGGGATATAAAGTTAAAGAACCAAAAAAGCTGGTGTTGTGTGGGAGCAATTTCATACCCCTATTTCTGGCTGAGGGGGAACCTGCCACAACCTGGGACCATGACTTTAAGATGCCTCCTGGATAGAGGAACTCTCTGGCCCCTGTCCTGCTGTGCATCGAAGTACCAACTTTTCCTCTTGACACAGGGCAAAAGCCCAGCCCAGGCCCCTGATGGTAGGAGCAGGGGAGTGAGTGAGGGCCTGGGGAAGTGAGAAGTTACGGCTGGGACAGAACACAGACACTGGATACCAGGTCAGGCCTGGTGCTTTTCTTTTGCTCCCCTGAGCTCTTTCCTCCCAATGGACCTGCTGCCAGGAGCAGGAACTGCAGGAGACTTCAACACTGTCCAGTCAGGCGCCCTGGGAAGGAGGGGGAGGAGGCGGCAAGGCAGAGGCTTCGTCTCTTTTCTCAGCCTTCCTCTCTACCAGGAATTTGCCATGGGGCTGGGCCCACTCTGACCTCTAGAAAGTCTCTCTGGGCATCCAGAAAGGCTGCCAAGAGCCCACCTCCCAAACTCCTAGTGGCTATTTTCTCATCTGGGTCCACCATTGGTTTCCCAGTGTGAGTAAATGCCAGCCTGTGGGAGGCCCAGTTCTCATTGCCAGGTCCTGCCTCCCCAGGGGCGTTTGGGTAGCTGGGAAAGGGGCCAGACTGTCCTCTTAAGGGCACCCCCTGCTGGACAGAGGCCCAGCATCCAGGTGGGGGCCTGCTTCCTCCACCCCTGCCAGTGACTAGCATCTCCACAGGGACCCGCATCTAGGTCTCTCTTCCTTAGGGGCAGCTCTTTCTCCTCAGTTGGGGGAGAGCAACTGGACTGCAGTTGTGGGGGCCTCCCTGGCATCTTGATGGGCAGGGGCATGGTAATGTATGCCCAGGTCTTGCCCATGACCCTGCAGGGTTTTCACTTTCTCCATCCCTCTCAGTGAAAAGAACAACGTTCCTCATTTCTATCCCCCAGGTGACTCACACGCCCAGACAGACACTTTAGCAGTTTCCCAAAGCCCACCCTTTGCCCTGGGCCTGCAGACTAGGGTCCCAGGCCCTAGGTTCAAGCCAGCCCCAGCCCCTCTGGGAATTCCTTCGCCCCACCAGGGGCTCTCACCTCCTTGCTGACCGCCGCGCTCTGCTGGGCGCTGGAGCCAGGCCCTCTGGCCCGCCTTGGCCGGGCCGCCTCCTTGGCTCAGCGCGGCCGGGCAGCTCTGCTGCCCCCGCGGCCCCGCGCCCTCCGTCTCCCCGCGGGCGCCACCGCCGATTGCTGAAATGCTGGACAGCTCACCACCATCGAGGCGGCCTTCTGGGCCGCTCGCTGGCTAGAGCGGCACAGCGCCTGGCGCCCACAGCGCCCTCCGCAGCCCTGGAGGCTCGCCCGCGGCGGAGAGAAGGGGCAAGGCTTCCAGGAAGGACATTGCCCCACGGAACCTGTGTCTCATCCCTCACGGATGGCGCGTGCCAGCTCCGAGAGAAGCCTGGGTCAGGGAGATTATTAATTTGGATCTGAGAACATCACTCGATATCTAGAGTCCTCGCCAGGACTGTTCGCGCAGGTGGGCGTCCGGCTAGGGGACACCCTCAGGATGTGTTCGTTGTGTTTTTTGGAGCCTGGACAGAGGCTGGTCCGTGTGTGTGTGTGTGTGTGTGTGTGTGTGTGTGTGTGTGTGTGTGTGTAATCCAATAGGGAGAGGATTTTGAGAATAGACTCACTGGACCTTCTGCGTTGCTGGGTGGGCACTATGGGTCTTGAGTTCAAGTCACCCTTTGGTTAATATCAGAGTGACTTTGGTAGCCCGACCCGTTTTCTCCTCTTTGGTGAGCAGGTTGAATGCAGGGAGGTTAGGAGCCTGAGACATTTCTCTAGTGGAGGCCAGGAAGGTGCAGGCCCCTTCTTCACTCCCTCCAGTGGTGTCCCCAAGGTCGTCCCAGGGGACTGGGCTAGAAGTGCCCAAACAGGCTGGAAGGGGTGGGACAGAGCCAGGCAAGTCAGATGCACAAGCATACAGATTTTTTAACCCAGGGCCTTAGCAGCTGAGCTACATCCCAGCCCTTTTATTTTAAGACGGGGTCTCACTAAGTCACTAAATTGCCTAGCCTGGGTTTTAAATTTCAATACTCCTGTCTCAGCATCCCAGAGTGCTGGGATTACAGATGTGCACCACCACACCCAATTTGGGGTTCAGATTTTAAGAATTTACATGACACTGAGCGCTGTGCTTGGGCCTGTGTGTCTGTTGTGAGTGTGTGGGCCTGAGTCTGTTTCTGTATCCGTGTCTTCTTGGAGTCTATGTCTGTGTGTGCTCTCTCCCCTTTCCTCTTCCTTTGGCCAGATTTCCTCACCCACCTGTCTTTGAAGAGTGTGCGTGTGTGTGTGTGTGTGTGTGTGTGTGTGTGTGTGTGTGTGTGTGTGTTTAGGATCTTCACACTGTTTGCAGAACAAAGGTTGAGGGTTGGGTAGAGGGGTGGGCTAAACTGTTGCTGCCAGTACTGCAGCCCCAGAGCCCCCAGGGCTTGTCCTCAGCTGGTCTTCTGCCTTCTGGCTGCATGAATATTTCATCAGCAGAGGCTTTGGGTGGGCAGAGCACCGGTCAGCTGCCCCCTCTGCTGGCCGGCCCTGCAGAGCAGGAAGCGGCAGATTGAGGGCTGGGAGAAGAGCCCCAGAAGGCCTGCAGCTTCATGCTTGAGGTGTGTTTGGGGTGTGTGCAGAGGGGTGGAGGATGCCAAGGAGACAGGGATGTGGCATCCTCCATCTCATTCCTTAAACGAAGCTGGCTTCTGAGACCTTGCTGGCCACATTGACTTGGTTCCTGATCAGCCTTGGCTTCAAGTCTGTTTGGAGCCAGTGCCTGGGAAGGCTGCCCCAGCTGGGCACAGCGGTCCCGCCCTCCCCTCGGCTGTCTCTGCAGCCCCTGTTTCCTGGGCTAAAGCTGGAGCTGCTTCAGGGAACAGGGCATGGGCAGTGGTGGTGGTGGGAGTATGCAGGCTGGCTTTGAGCAAACCTCCCAGCCGCCTTGGGAGTCCTTACTCCTCCAAGATGAGGGGGAGCCTGGCTGTCTCTTTCTGCCAGGGCTCCCCCCATCTCTTGACCCAGCTCTCGAGGATAGACCTCTTCCTTGGTTTCCCTGCCCAGCCCACCAAGTTTCTCCCAAAATGGTTTCTAGCCTTGGGAGGCTGACCTTTGCACATGGGTCACCCAGGGGCCCCTGGTGTGGCTCCTGACAGGGACACCCATGGGCAGGCATCCCCAGCAGCATAGAGGATGGCAGGAGGGAGCAGCTTTCCAGCTGTGGCCCAGTGGCCCCTCTTCCAGTTCTAGCCCAGCTCTGGCTTTCAGTTTCCTCTGTGGCATCTGAAGCCGAGGGTGGCGACAGCTCCCTACCATTATCTTTGGCTGCTTCTCTTGCTGTTGTTTGCCCATTCTTGGGTCCCACTTGCACTCTGTGTGGTCCCTTACTTAGACTTTGGAGGGTGCTGTCTACTTCCTCCAGGGTCCTTGTCCCACAGTCTCGTCTCCTAGTCAGAGCCCCCTTCTTCCTCTCTTCTCCCTGCAGAACTTCACCCCCGGGAACTCTCCCCTCATCCTCAGCCCCAGCGTGTCTGTCTCAACCCCTGCCTGGAGCCCGGCTCCTCTCTGTCCCTTGTCCCCTTGAACCTACATTTTTCTCAGATGCCTGTTGGTCAGTGGGCCTTTCCAAGACCTCCCCATATCAAGCAGTGTCTCTCTGCCTAACAGTTTTCCCCCTTAACCTCTTTAAAATTTTTTATTGTGATAAAATATGCATAATGTAACAGCATTTTAAACACTTTCAGTGCACAGTTCAGTGGTGTTAATTACACTCACATTGTTGTGAAGCCAACCCCACCATTCTTCCCCCTGAACTTTGCTCTTCTTCCTAAGCTGAGACTCTGTATCCTTTAAACACTAACTCTATCTCCTTCTTTCCCTCAGGCCCTGGTTCATACCATTCTACTTTCTGCCCCTATAAATGTGCAGCTCTGGGGTCCTCAAACAAGCAGAATCACACAGCATGGGTCTCTTTGTAACTGGCTTATTCCATTTGGCAGAAGGTCTTCACAGATCATCCGTGTTAGGGGACAAGACAGGATTTCTTTCTTTTTAAAGGCTGAATAATATTCCATTGTATGGATAGACCACGGTCTGTCCATTCATCTGTTGATGTGTTTTGGGTGGCTCTCATGTTTTAGCTATTGTGAATGATGCTGCTGCAAACATGAATATACAAATATCTGGCCAAGTCCTTGCTTTCAACTCTTTTGGGTATATGCCCAGAAACAGAATTGCTGGGTCATATGTTAATTCTATGTTTAATTTTCTGAAGAACCACTGAATTGTTTTCATGGTGGCTTCATTATGTATATTCCCATCAACGATGCAAAGTGTTCCGATCTTTACATTTTCGCCAACATTTGTTGTTTTCTTTTCCTTCTGTCTTTTCTTTTTTGAAATAATAACCACCCTAAGGGGTATGAAGTAGCACCTCATTTAGTGACACAGAGCATCTTTTCGTGTGTGTATTGGCCATCTGTCTATCTTCTTGGAGCACTCTTCCTAACTTTTATCTTATTACCACCTGTCTTGTACCTAACTTCGGTGTTAGTTCTGTCTTTGAGCTCTAGACCTGAGCGCCATGCGGACAAGGACTTTGTTGATGGCTGCGGCCCCAGCTCTAGCTCCTAAGCAGATGCTCAATAAATATTTGTTGGCTGGACATCTGCTCTGAACACTTTCCTCAATCCATCTTCGTCCTAGCCTCTCCTGCCAAAATTTGGTCCATCTGACAGCCTGCCATTTGTGTTGTGGGAACATCAGTGGCACGAATAAGGCTTCTTAAAGGAGTCTCTGGTCAGGGATTCAGGCTCAGCACCCTGTATCTGGGATGGATTCCTGCTGTCTGCTTTCTCCTCATCCAGACACATTCCACTCAACCTGCCCTTAACTTTGGCATTGTCCACTTCCCCTGTTCCCCCTCAAACCTGTTCCCCCATGTTATCTCTCCCACTTCCTCTTGTGCCTCCACACCCATCTCTGGGACAAACACCACTTCCAGGCAGCCCCCTGGCCCTGGGCCAGCTCAGTCCTTCCAGGACCCCTTACTCTGAGGCAAGAGCAAGAGAGGCCTGTGACAGGAGGCCAGGCCAGGGGAGAGCCCAGGCTGGGATAGTGGCTCACAGGGGCCTTGACCCCACAATTGGCCCTTCCCCGGCTCTAGGTCCCCAGTGCCATTTTGTGTCTAGATCATGAGCTCCACCAAGTAGATCTGGGTCATGTCCATCTCTGTATCTCCTGCACCACCATGGAAGAGGAGAATCATTATTTGAGCCAGGTGTGGTGGTATGAGCCTGTAATCACAGGACTCTGACTTGTACAGAAAACTCCTATAGAGGTAAAAACCCACAGAAAGAAACAAATTTCCCATTAATCTATGAGTTGTTCTTGCTAGAATGTTTTGTTCCCTTGTTGCTAGGCCCTGCTCGCATCACTGCTCTCCACTTCACTGATCCCTACACTACCCCACCCCTTACCCTTTCTAGAAGCTGCATGTTCAATAAATAGTGGGAAGCTCCAGGAGACAGTTTCTTAGCCAGATAATAGATTTGACTGTCCTGGGCCCCCCATTTATGCATTAAGATCTTGTCGTGTCTTTTAAAATCCTGCCACTGTACCCTTGGTCAGGTGATTGGGAGTTTTTGCAACTTCCAATAGAGCCTCACTCCAGACCTGCTGTAATGGTTAGCTAGTGCTGTGTAACAAACACTCCAAAACTGAATGACTCAAAGCAACTACCTTTTTGCTAGATTTCACAAATTTGTAGGTTAGGAATTTGTGCAGAGCCTGGCTAGGTGACTTATGTGGTGGAGTCCCTTGGTGGTTTTCAGCTGATGAATGGGCTGTGGGCTGAAAGGTTCAGGACACCTTCCCTCACATGTCTAGGGCCCAGTAGGGATGGCTGGGGGTTGGGCTCAGCTCAATCTCTCTCCCTTTCTAGGTAGACTTGGGCCTCTCCAAGGTGCTCCCACTGCTCACTTGGTTCAGCTCTAAGAGTATTCCAAAGGAGAGGAATAGAAATAAAAGTCACCAATTTACCTATTTCTCTCTCTCCTCCTCTGGTAGTACTGGGGAATTGAACCCAGGACCTTGAGCATGCTACCATCCCCATCCCTTTTTACAATTTTTTGTTTTGAGACAAGGTCTTGCTAATTGCCCAGGTTAGGCTCAAATTTTGATCCTCCTGCCTCAGCCTCTGAGGTAGCTGGGATTACAGGCCTGGGTCACCATGCTTGGCAGAGCTCACCAATTTCTTAAGGCATGGATTTAGAAACTGCCATGACATCACTTTCCCCACTTTCCATTGGTCAGAGCAGTCCCAAGCCCCACTCCCATTTACAATAGTGCGTCCCCACTCATACTCCGAGGCCTGGGGGGTGGGGGGTGGGGGGATCCCATTTCCTGATAGAAGGAGGGTCAGGGTCGGGGATTTAGCTCAGTAGTTCCGGCAAGGTCCCGAGTTCAATCCCCAATACCAAAAAAAAAAGAAGGAGGGTCAAAGAGTTGGCGGCTGCTATAGTTTGAGTGTGTCCTCAGAGTTCATGTGCTGGACCCTTAATTCCTCAGTGAGTCACTGTTGGAAGTGGTGCTCGAAGAGGGCTGCAAGCTCCAGAATGGATTCATGCCTTTCCCCTGGGAGCAAGTGCTCCGATCTCACAGGCCTGGATTGGTTATCACAAGAGCTGGTGGTTACTGAAGGAGGCTGCCACTTGTTTCCCGCTTCCTCCTACACCTACTTGCCTGTTCTCTTTCCTCTGTGTGTTGAAGCAACACGAGGCCCTTCATGAAACCAGTTTCCAGGGCCAGACTCTTGAGCCTCAAACCTCCAGAATCATAAACCAGATAACAGTTAATCTTTTTTCTTTTTTCTTTTTTTTAAACAGGTACTGGAGATTGAACACAGGCCCTTTGCACTGAGCTACATCCCCAACCCTTTAAAAAAAATTTTTTTTTTGGTACCGGGGATGGAACTCAGGCCCTTGAACTTGTGAGGCAGGCTGCAGAATCACTGAGCTAAATCCTCGGTCCTTCCCCAGCTCATTTTTCAAATTGTGAGACAGATCTCACTAAGTCACTGAGTTGCCTAGGCTGGGCTCAACCTTGTGACCCTCTGGCCTTCTGGAGTACTGGGATAACAGGTATGCACCACCATGCCTGGCTGACCCCTGTTCTATGTCAATCTCCCAGTCCCATTATCCTGTTATACCAACAGAAAACAGACTGAGGCAGTGGCTGCGTAGCCCATTACACCTCTGAGTCTCATTCTTCGCTGTAGTCCTACCCCTGCGCATGCGCCCGCAGAGCGCCTGCTTCAGGTCCCAGCTCTTCCCAGCGCATTGAGCCCTGCGCACTGACTGGTCCCCACTCTGTAGGCACTGGCGCTGGCGCTATCAGGCTCGGCCATGATCACTCGCCAATCCCCGTCGTTCCTCTCCCTCCCACAGACACTCTTGTGGGGACACGTGGGTGAGGCAGGAGGATGGCAGGTTCAAGCCTGAGCTTGAACCAGTGTACATTTCCCAAAGGCCCTGCATGGGGCACACGGTAGGCATTTAATTATTGCTTGAACCTGATTTATTGGACAGAAAGGCCCATAAGACAAAAATAATCCCTTGAACCTCAACGCAGGTGGACTTTGTGCAAAGCCAACCAGAGCGCATAGACAAGAGCTGACAGTCTGAGGCCACCTGGATTTGCTGATCCCTCTAACAAGCAAAAATGAATGAGTGAAGCCTGATGTGTTGGTGCATGGCTGTAATCCCAGCACTCTGGGAGGCTGAGGCGGGAGGATCACAAGTTTGAGTCCAGGCTGGTTGACTTCTTGTCTCAAAATAAAACATAAAAGTGGCTGGGGATGTAGCTCAGTGCAAAGGTCTAGGGTTCAGTTTCCAGTGGCAAAAAATAAAGGCTGGCCATGGACTTGTGAAGACATGGCCATTGTCTTCCCCATGCAAGTGGGATGGAGATGGGGCAAGACCTAGAATGTCCTGCAGGAGCAATCCCAGAGGTCCCCCAGCAGGGAGAGTCCTGGGCAGGTCCAGAGGGTGGGAGGATGTGTCAGGGTAGGCACTGGAGTCAGACCCAGGCCCTCAGATTCACTGCTTACTAGCTGCGTAGGCTTAGGCCAGTCACTTAAGTCCTGCTGAGCCTCAGTTTCCTCATTTGTCAAATGAGCCTGATAACATCTGTGTGTGGCTGTTAGGAGGTGGCGAGTGAGGGCTGGTCTTCCAATCATTAGCACTAGGGCAGCACCTGGAAGGGCTGGATGTGGATGCAGGGCCGGGATAATCTGGTGTCTGATATCCAGAGAGTGACAACACTGGACCCTGAGTCCCTCCCCTGCCCACATCTGATCCTGTCCCCCCTTCACCCTCTGTTGGCCTCCTTGCTCCCCCAACAATGCCCAGCACCCTGCTGGGCACAGTCTGTATTTGGGGGCCACCAGGGATCACACCGCCTCTTCCTCTTCGTGCCCCTCTCTCTGCCCACTGCACTCGCCCTCTTCCTCTCCATTTCCTGCCCCTCCTCCCAGCATACTGCTCTCTCTGCACAGCCTGGGAAATTGAGGAGTCCCTTGTGGCAGGCAGGCAGGGCTGACCTTGAAACAGATCTTTAATAAAAAATGAGCAGAAGTGCGAGCTCTCCTGCTCACCTCCCCTCTACTCCCCTCCCTCGACCCCTCCTCCTGTGAATCCATCAGAAGCACCAGGCCCTAGGTTAATCATTGCTTTCATTAGGAGGCCTGGAAGGCTGAGGATCCCCAGGACCAAGGAATGGAGCCTGGGGGGTGGGCAGGAGGGGAGGGGGCTGCATGCAGAGCTGTGGGCTCTGCTCACTTCTGCCTTAGAGCTGCCTTAGAGCTTTACATGGGGCTCCCCCCATCCTTAGGGCCTCTCACCCTCCTAGTGGTTCAGCCCCATCCAGGGCATCAGATCATCCTAGGGATCATGTCCCAGCTGACTCAAGCCTTTCCCAGCCTGGGCCTGGAGGTGACAGAGACCATGTCTGAGAAGTGCTGTATTCCAGTGACCTCTAATCCTCACAGTGAGCCTATGAGGTGTCGATCATTGTTCCACCTTACAAATGAGAGTACCAAAGGCCAGTGTCCCAGAATTTCCCCATAGCCACCAGTCCATAATCATTCCATAATCACTAGTCCATAAATTCATTCTTGAATGAATTTGCAAATGAATGAACGAATGAGAATTCTCTCCAGTGAATAAGTGAATGACACATTGAGTCAGTGAACTCCACCTGCCAGGACAAAGGGACTGTGTCCTCCCTCCCCTTAAAGTTCAGAGTGTGGAGTTGTCAAGATGACAAGAGTGTCCAGGGCCCACATCCCAGTGCTACTTGTTGGGTGGAGATGGGGCCATGTGACAAAATCTCACCAAGGAACAGAAGCAGAGGTGACCTCTCCCTGGAAGAGCCACCCAACAGCATGTGAACCCTCTCTACTCTCTTCTCCTGTGGACCACACGATCCTAGGAGGCTGTCCCTGAATCATCCCACCTAGGTGAGCTGCCTGCCCACTAGGACTGCTAGAAAATGAGGAATAATAAGTCGGAGCCAGGCATGGTGTGTGCATCTGTAATCCCAGCACTTGGGAGGTTCAGACTGGATGATTACAAGATTGAGCCCAGGATAGGCAACTTACTGAGACCCTGTTTCAAAATAAAAAATAAAAAGAGCTGAGACTATAGCTCAGTGGTAGAGTGCCCCTGAGTTTGATCCCCAGTACTGGAAAAAAAGTTGGAATAAGTCCCTGAAATTTTTGGGTTTATTTGTTGTAGCAGCTAACTTACCCTAACACACACAAACAGAGAAGTGAATTTTTTTTTTTTTTTTTTTTGAGGCAGGGTCTTGCTATTAGTTCAGGGTGGCCTTAAACTCACTATGTAGCTCAGATTGGCCTTGAACTCATGGATCCTCCTGCATCAGCCTCCCAAGTACTGGGATTACAAGTGGGCACCACCATGCCTGGAACACAGAAGTGAATTATTTCTCTTAAGCTGTATCTGTGCTGAGGTCCTCCACAGTCTTAGCCAGAAATCCATCAGATGGGGGCTGTAATGACGCTGACAGCCATCTGTGACTTCCATCCTTTGCCTGCCAGCCTTGGGAACAGGCTCGTCACCTCATGGCTTCCTCTTCACCCCCTAGGGAAGAGTTAAAGCTGCTCCTGGTTTGGGGCAGGGACTCGGGCATTAGGGTGAAAAAAGACCACAGATACCCTCATCTATGGTGTGATGAGGCTGTCCTTGGGGAGGGTGACAAGATGGCGGATATGTTTTGTCTCTTGGTGTGGGTTCTGGGCACAAGGGTGTGCTCAGTTGGTGACAATCCATTCAGCTGTGAAAGTGTGATTTCTACACTTTCTGTGAGTATATTGTTTCTCAAAAAAAATTCAAAAATAGGTGTGCTGGTGCATGTCTGTACTCCCAGCACTCTGGGAAGCTGAGGCAGGAGGATTCACAATTTGAGTGCCACCTGGATAATTCAATGACTTAGCAAGACTCTGTCTCCAACATAAAAAACTGAAAAAGGTCTGGGGCTGTAGCTCAGTGTGAAGGCCCATAGTTCAGTCCTCAGTGCCACCAAAATTAATTAGTTAATTAGTTAATTTTTAAAATGTCTGAAGAGGGAAAGTTAGGGTGGAGAGAAGGTGTGAGAAACAGCAGAGAGACAAAGGGGAATGTAGGGCAGAGGGCAGAGGGTAGCCCTGGTCCTTCCCCTGTGGCCGGGGCCTGGGCCGCTCTGTCCTCCCTGGGCAGGTCCCCCAGGGCGTCACCTGCACATCTGCACTCCGACGTCCCACACTGGGCCCCTCCCATGTCCAGGTCGCTGGCCTGGATCCCTCACCCATAACGAGCGGGCAGTGACCTCTCCTTGGAGGCTTGGAACACACGCGTGCCGAGGTCCTCATGTTCCCACCGAGCACAGGGCAGGCAGGGGGCATGCACCCATGCACAACTGTACCCACTCACACCGGAACTCTGGGACAGACGCGGCTGGCATGGCCCGCCACACCCACATTGACGGAGCCCCAGGTACCCAGAGATGGGAGCACATTGACTGAGTGTCCCTTTGTGGGCTCCTAGCTGGGCCCCATCTTCTCACAGAGGCCTTCCCTGACTGTCCAGCGGCCCCCCTGAGCTGTAGGAAGCCCAGCTTCCGTGTGAGGATGGACGGCAAGTACACCTTGCAGGCATCTGTGAGAGGCCAACAGGGTGTGCTGGGTGGGGACGGCAGCAGAGCCTCTGGGAACGCAGGGGTCCCAGACTGCGCCCTGGGCCTGCCCGCTCGGGCTGCTGTGTTCTGGGGAGAGGGTGCAGGGCTTGGGTGGCACAGGCTGCGAATGTGGGACAGGGGAGCTGGGACCGCGTGTGCGCATGCGCGACTACTGTCCGGCACCCTGAATTCTGCGCTGCCCAAAGCCTCCAGTCACACACAGGGCTGCAGGGCCCCCTGTCCCAGCCGGCCCTGCCCTGATGACTTCTCCAGGATCTGAGAGGCTGAATTCGCTCCGGGAGTCAGAGGCCAGCTCAGACAAAGGCCTGTGACCTGGCCCTGAAGGCGGCAGCGAAGTCCAAGTCCGCCGCTCCACTTTGCTGCGCCAGGATTCCTGGCTCTTCATCTTCTGCGCCCCTCCCCGAATGTCCCCTCCTTCCCCTGCCTGGCCACGCCTTCCTCTCGGCACTGAAGACCTGGCCTCCATGGGCGGAAAATCACAAGCAGAGTCTTCATTTATTAAGCACCTACTGTAATTGCGTGCTTTGTATATTTAATCATCTTAGCAAGCCTGGGAATGAGAATTATCCTTTCTATTTCACTGGTGCAGAGCTGAGGCCTGATCAGAGAGGTTAAGTAATTTGCTCAGAGTCCTCAGCAAGAGAGTAAGGGGCAAAAGTCTGGGATCTGGCTGGGTGTGGTGGCACATGCCTACATCCTGGCATTCTGGGAGGCTGAGGCAGGTGGATGGAAATTCAAGCCCAGCCTGGCCAGGTAACTTAGCCATTTAGCTAGACTCTGTCTCAAAATAAAAAAATGAAAAAGGGCCGAGGATGTAGCCCAGACTGAAGACGCTGGCTTCAATTCCCAGCTCTGCAAAAACAAAGAAAAAAGTTCCAGGCTCTGGGATAAGCTGACCTCTTGGCCCTCAGTGAGACCATCTTTCAGGAGGCCCTGGATTACTCCAGCCCCACTGGGCCCTTCCCTCTGGAAGGCTGTCCTGGACTGGGAAGCGTAGAGACGGATTCATAGCACAGTCCGGTGCCATTTATAATGCAGCTTTGATAATTCACGTCCTGTCTCCTCATTTTTTTTTTTTTTTTGTACCGGGGATCAAATTCAGGACCTTGTGCCTTCAAGGCGGGCAGCAGAACCACTGAGCTAAATCCCCAGCCCTGTCTGCTCATTTTTGCTCCACCCAATGCCTTCTGTGTGGCTATGTGCTTTAACTCTGCAGCTATTCATATTTGCTCTGAGCCTGTATTTTCTTCCTCCTCTTCTCCTTCCCCGTCTTTTTCTCCTGTTTCCTCCCCCCACTTCTCTTCCCTCTTTTGTGGTACTGGGGATTGAACCCACGACATTTCACTGAGCTACATCCTCAGCCCTTTAAACATTTTGAGAGAGCATCTTGCTAAGTTGCCCAGACTGGGCTCAAACTTGCGATCCTCCTGCCTCAGCCTCTCAGGGTACTGGGAGTACAGGCGTGCACCACCACGCCTGACTGAGCCTTGTCCTGAGCAGTGCCAGCTGGGATGTGGATGGTCCCACATGCTGATCTGGAGCATTTCTAAAGAGATGTGCCTACGCCTTGCTGGCACTTGGTGGAAGGGCCTGGCCTGGTGCCCCCTGCTCCATGGCCAGAACTCTCCGGCATTGAGTCTGTATCTCCTCTCCATGGCTGCCAGGACAGTCCCATCCCCTCCAATGCCAAGCTAGTGACCCTGGGCGGAGGCTGCTCAGGGCTCAGCAGGGATCCAGGATGGCTTCAGGCCAGGTCCCTTCTGACTCTGAAGTTCCATTTGCTCATTGTCCCCACCTTACAGCACCCCAGCAACCTCCCAGAGAACCAGATAAGGGCACTGCTGTCACATGGGGCTCACTTTGGAATCATGGCTGGTGGGGCTGCTCCTCTCTGCTTTCTCATGTGTTATGGGGGCTGTCAGTCTAAAAACTAAAATCAAGATTCTCCGAAGAATACGCTATTAGCTAGGTGTGGTGGCACACGCCTGTGATCCCAGCAGTCTGGGAGGCTGAGGCGGGAGGATCCCAAGTTGGAGGCCAGCCTGGGCAATTTAGTGAGACCCTGTCTCAAAAAATAAAAGGTCTGAGGATGTGGATCAGTGCAAAGACCCTGGGTTCAGTCTCTAGTACTGCTTTTTAAAAATGCAGTTGAGGAATAGCAGAGCGTTGCAATGGGAACATGTGTCAGAGTGAACCATGGACCTATTCAAAGAGGGTGAGCCAAGGGGGAGTTTTCAAAGGCAAAAAAGAGGAGGATTTCATGGGATATTTTGAAACAATAGTCTGAGGCCACAGTGATTAATGACAAGAGTCTCGTCAGTCCAAGGTTGAGCAGATGGTTGCTGGGCAGGTGTCCTTGTGGAACTTTTGTTTAAGGTTGTGGTGGCCTCCGTGCAGGCTTGTGGTTCAGCCCCATGCCAGTAGCCCTTCCTTTCTAACCTCCTGGCTTTATTTGCTTCTTGTTAGGGTTGCCATAAGTGACTCCATTTTGATTCTGATGGCTGTCACATTTCCTTACAGGGTGAACGGACTTCCTCAGAGGCCTCCTTGGATGCTGGGAGGTGCCACAAGAGGCTTTCTGCAGGTCACCTCTAGGGTTTGCTCTGAACAGGTGACAGCAGCAAGGACTCGAGGGTCCCATCTGCCTCTCTCTCTCCTGAGCCAGATCTTTTTCCGAAGTCCCATCCAGCCCGGAGTACATGGGTGACTGCTGCCACAACTTCTGGGGGCCACATCAACATTCAGGCCCCCACACCCCCAAGGACACAGCACACACACACCACATGATCACCATACACACAGTACCCACCTGACACACCCACACTTGCTGCGGTCTGGACGAGTGTCCCCAAGCCTGTGTGTGACCAGGTGTGGTCCTCATCATGGCACCACAGACAGGCAGTGGAACTCCAAGAAGTTCCTAGGGGTCCTAGTGTCACTGGGGGGTCCTGAAGGGGACTGTGCCATCCTGGTCTCTCCCTCTTCCTCTCTGGCTTTTTGAGTTCCTGGGTCATGAGGTGAGTGGTTTTCTTTGCCACTTGGTCCTGCCATGATGTATGGCTATTGCCAGAGACCCAGAGCCATGGGGCTACCTACCTGTGGGCTGGAACCTCCAAAACTGTGAGCCAGAATAAACCTTTTCTCTTTATAAGTAGATGATCTCAGGTATTTTGTCATAGTGACAGGAAGCTGACAGAACACCCATGCACTAGCAAACACAGGCACCATACATGTATGAACATGTACTCATATACCACACACACACCATACACCAAACACACACTATCATGCCACACACACCACACACACTTTAACACCACATACCACATATATGCTCAGGAACACCACACACACATACCACATACATCACACACACACACACACACACACACACACGCACACACACACACACCACACCACACATCACACACAGAGTCACCCCTGCCTGTGAAAGGAACACTTCCCATCCCCCTACCTGCCCTGCCCTGCAGCCTCTGGCTGGAGCGGAGTTAATCTAATTACTGGCCTGGGCTGGCCTGGCTCTGGCACCCAGCCGGCTGGGAGAATATTGAAACCAGCAGGATCCTGGAAGGAGGGCGCAGGGCGGAGAGCAGCTATTTTTAGGCAGTGAGGTGGGATTGCAGTGAGGCTGGCAGCTTAGGGAGGAGGGGCCGCACAGCATGATAGGGCTGAGGTCAGGGGCACAGGGGACTCTGGCTGGGTATGGCCTGTCCTAAGAGGGACCAGGCCAGCTGGGTCTCCTGGGAAGGTGGGGAGAGCCAGAGAGTGAAGGAGGGGGGCTTGCCCTGGATCCAACCAGAGCGGACCCCACTGGGCCCAGAGACTGAGGCTCAGGAGGCCCTGTGGGCTCTGGGCCAGGGACGGCAGGTGGGGTGAATGTGACATGGCTCTAAAATGGGCAAAGAGCAGGCGTGGTGGTACACACCTGTCACCCAGGCATCCTGGGAAGCTGAGGCAGGAGCGCTGGGCAGACAGTGTGGCAACAGCAGGCCTGGAGACAGGCCTGGGGACTACCTGAAAAGCAAAGGAAACAGGCCTTTGCTTTCTCCATCGTTAGCTAGAGGTCAGATTCACACAGGCCTGGAGCCTCCTCTGAGTGTGCTGAAAAGGCCCAGGGCCTGTACAAAATCCAGACCCTGGCGGGGCGAGGGGCTGGGAAAACCTCAAGGTCTCACAACAAACTGAACATGGTTGCCTGCCTTGCAAGCTCAAGGTCCTGAGTTCGATCCCTGGTACCAAAAAAACCAAACAAACAAAAACCAAACTAAACAGGAACCGTCCAGCTAGGGAGTAATCCGGGATGGAGGGGTCAACACAGCCCACTTCCTCATACAGGAACAATGACCTCGGAGGAAGCAGAGTACGTTCCTTGAAAGACCCAGTTCATAAACATGTAACCTGGGGCCTCATTCAGTGCTGGTGCCATCTTGGCACTGCCCACCCTTATATTTGTAGGTGTTCTCTCTCTCTCTGAAAATCCATCATTTTGCAATAAGCCCTACCTATAATCCAGATTTTTTTTTGGTACCAGGGATCAAACTCAGGACCTTGCGTTTGCGAGGCAGGTGCGGTGCCACTGAGCTAAATCCCTGACTTCTACCTATAATTTATACGATGGCCTACATGTCTTGTCTGAAATCTTTTATCAAGGACAAAGAATCAAGGTGTGGCACTGGTTCTTCACGGTGTTAGGTCTTCTAGGTGTTAGGACTCAGCTTCCAGGTGACAGGAGGATTGGGAGTTTGAGTTTGGTGGTGACCTGAGAGCCTGTCCCTAGCACCCACAGAGAGTTAGATACAGATGCAGACACATGGGGTGGGAGGTGGGTGGGTCGGCTCTGTCAGGGCCCTAAGAGCCCCCTGGCAGGGCTGTGGCTTCCTAAGGATACATAAGCTCCTCTGTGAATGGCTGGTCACCTCTATCCAGGGCCCCATCCCACACAGAGTGCCACCAAGATGCTACCACCAGCAGGGGCATGGTAGGACCTTCCATCGGCCCGACCCAGTGATCGTGAAGCACAGAAAACACCAGTGCTTAGTAAGTCAGGAATCCAAGGACTCCAAGGGCCACTTTCAAAAGACAGGGGCCACCTGGAAATAGAGGGAGCTACTGGGGACAAACAGGATACCTAAGAGGTGACCTTGAACTCCTCAAAGCCACAGGGCACTTTGTTGAAGGGAGGGTTCAAATCTTAGCTCCCCTCATTTGTCATGTGACCTTGGACAAGTCACTAAAACTGTGTTAGTCACTATTCCATTGCTAGTACAAAATACCTGGCATGCACATCTTTTTTTTTTTTTTTTTTTGGTACATGGGGATGGAACTTGGGTCCTTGCGCTTGCTCAGCAGGCAGTGAAACCACTGAGCTAAATCCCCAGCCCCAGGTTTTTGGTGGTTTTTTTTTTTTGGTACCGGAGATTGAGCTCAGGACCTTGGACTTATGAATCAGGTGATGGAACCACTGAGCTAAATCCCGGGCCCTCTTGGCATACACATCTTAAAGGAGGAGAGGTTTACTTTAGCTCATGGTTTCAGGCGATTTAGTCGATGGCTTGCTGGCTCCATTGCAAATATATCATGGCAGAGGGGCTTGGCGGAGGAAAGCTGCTCACCTCACGGCATCCAGGAAGCAGAGTGAGAGGGAAAGCGCCCAAGAGAGGAAGGGGTTGGGGATAAAATGTATCTTTCAAAGGCACAACCCTACCACCTCCAACTGGGCCTCACCTCCGTGCAGCCCACTGGGATATGAACTCATCCATGGGTTAATCCATCAGTGAGCTCAGTGCCCTCATGATCCAATCACCTCTGTACACCGCAGCTCTGAACATCATTGCCCTGGGGATCAAGACTTCAATACACGAGTCACTGGGGGGCACTTCATATTACAACTGTACCATCTTGATGCCCATCACCTCTGTGGGCATCCAGTCCCTGGGCTGGAGAAAGGAGATGCTAACTGTGCCCACCTTAGAGGGTTGTGATGAGGATTGGGGGGCCACAACCTATACATACCTGGGAGGGGCCTACTTGTTTCCTAGTGGCTGGAGGAGCAAGTGTCTACACACAGTGGCTCAAAACGACACACATTTATTATCTAACAGTTCTAGAGGTCAGAATTTCTGAAATTAAGGTGTCAACAGAGCTGGTTCCTTCTGGAGGCTCCTGGAGGGAGGATCAGTTTCCCTGCTTTTCCATTTCCCAGAGCTGCCTGCATTGCTAGGCTTTGGCCCTTTCTTGCAATCTCTCTGAATCACCTTTGAATCTCTCTCGGGCCTACATAATTTCCAAACTCTGACCCTTTCCTCCCCTCTCATGACGACCCTTGTGATTGCACTGGACCTACTCAGATAATCTAGGAGAACCTTTCCATCTCAAGATCCTTAATCTCATCTACAAAGTCCCTTTTACTGCATAATGTCACCTGTTCACAGCTTGCGGAAATTAGGACATGGACATCTTATTTATTTATTTTTTTTATTTTGTAGTACTGGGGATTGATCCCAGGGTTTTACAGTGAGCTGCATCTCCAGCCCTTTATTAACTTTTTATTTTGAGACAGGGTCTCACTATGTCACTAAATTGTCCAGGAAGTTTTCAAGCTTGTGATCCTCCTGCCTCAGCCTCCCAGTATGCTGAGATTACAGGCCTGTGCCACTACGCCTGGCCTGTCTTGGGTGTCTCACAAGTGTGAGAGAGGAAGATAGTGTCAAGCACCTGAGCAGGGAGACACAGGTTCCATATCCAGAGGTTGGTTTACACTAGGGCTTTCTAGACGCTGAGAGGAGATTGTGGTCCTGTTTTTGATAAAAAATGACCTCTGGAGAAGGTACCACAGACATTACAAAAATTCGGTGGTGCACAAAGGGCTTTTCATGACCTCAAAGGTGAGCAGACTGAGGCTCAGCAAGAGGGTGAGGCTGTCTCTCATCATACAGGGGCAAGCAGCAGAGCTGGGATGATTGGAATCCAGGACCATTTTGCTCCAAGTCCAAGGCTCCTCCCACCATACCCAAAGGCCCCTGTGTCCACCACAGGTGACAAATGCATGAGGCATTAGAAGTCAGAAGGGTGGGGGTGAGGTGGGGACCCTGAGAAGTACAAAGAGCACTGAGCTTGGAGTTCAGTGGCCAGGGTCCACTCCTGGCCGTCCCTGTGAGCTGCTCCATCATGAGCAAGTACTCTCACTCATAATGGGGCTGCACTGGGTGGTAGCTATTATGCTAAAACCCTAGGAGCATGCTAGAGTGTGGGGTTAGCTCAACAACACGCAATATGGAATCAAACTTAGGACCTTGCGCTCGCCAGGCAGGCACGGTGCTGCTGAGCTGAACAACATGCATTTTAATGACATGTGCCTGAGGATGAAGTAATTAGGGCACTGGGGGGTGCTGCCCTTGGAAACTCTCAATTACTCCCCAAACTCTCCTGTGTTCAGAGGTGGGGCTTTCAGAAGGTGATTGGATGATGAGGGCTTCATTCACTGATGAGATCATAGTTTGATGACATGGTCAAGAGGAGCTAGGAACTCAGGAGGTGGGGCCTGTTTGAAGGAAGTGGGTCATGGGGTATGAGCTGGGGGACTGTTCTGTCCCTGGCCCCTTCCTCTCTGGCTCTTTCGCACTCTGTTTCCTAGATGCCATGAGGTGAGCAGCTTTCCTCTGCCACATCCTCCTGCCACAATCTTCTACTTCACCACAAGACCAGAAACAATGGAACCAGCTGACCATGGACTGGAACCTCTGAAACCATGAGCCAAAAGAAACTTTTCCTCCTCTAAGTTGTTTTTCTCAGGCATTTGGTCACAGTGATAGAAGCTGACACAGAAGGGACCAAGGTCATTCTCATGGGACCCTGGTTTCTTTAGGGAGAGAGTTGTTGTAAAAGAACAAGACTGGCCTCCCCTCATAGGCATCCTGTCTCACCATGTGACCTCTCCCCCCCTTTTCCACTTCTGCCATGTTGCTATCACCACGTGATGCAGTCAGTGCCATGCTGTTTGGACCATAAGCCTTCAAAAGTGTGGACCTAAAAACCTCCTTTTTTCACACATTACCCATTTTGTTGTAGTTATGGCAATTTGTTATAGTAATGGAAAATGGATTCATGACAAGTAATGCCCCCTGCACATTCTGACCTTATTAGGAGGGACTTCTCACTGTGCAATGTGAATTGATTTGCTGGGGCTGCTGTAACAAAGCACCACAAACCAAGTAGCTTAAACAACAGAAATGTATTGGCCTGCAGGTCTGGAGCCCAGAAGTCTGACGGCTGGATTGGTTCCCTCCAAGGCCAATGGGGAGAACCTGTTCCTCGTCTCTGCCCAGCCCTTGGTATTGCTGACGATCCTTGGTGTCCCCGGCTCACAGAAGCAACACCCTCATCCCCGTCTTCATCTTCACATGGTGTTTTCCATGCACATGTCCTGTCCAAATTCCCCCTTTTCATAAGGACACCGGTCACACCCAATTAGGGTCCTTCCCACATCTGCCTGACTTCGTCTTCATGAATTACATCTGCAATGACCCTGATTTGGAGTCGCTGGAGCCTAGGACTTCAACATATGGATTTTTAGGAACACAGTTTAAGCCATCACGCAATGTACAAAGAGTTAAAAGTTGACAGCACTCAGCTGGGTATGGTTGTGCACACCTTAATCTCAGCATTCTGGGAGGCTGAGGCAGGAAGATCACAAGTTTGAGCCCAGCCTGGGCACCTTAATGACTAAGTGAAACCTTGTCTCAAAATAAAATGGTCTGGAGATGTTGCTCAGTATGAAGGCCCCAGGTTCAAACCCCAGTAAAACACACACACACACACACACACACACACACGCACACGCACACAGACACACACAACAATTGAGGGGACTCTACACACAATCCACATCCCCAAGGCAATTTCCTCCTCCATTCTAGAAGTTTATACCATGCTAACTGATGTCTATTCCTTCAAGACCTTTTGTATGCATTTATATTCAAATAACAATATGTATTGGGGAGGTCTCCACCATACTGAGAATCATAAAATACACATGTTCTCATCTTATAGGTTTGGAGTAGCTTTTAGTGTCAGATCTGTACTTCAATTACTAGAGAGTTAGGGGTGGGTGAACTCACTAGGGACCCCTTAAAGCCTGGCATTTGGACCCCTGCTCTGGCTGAGCATGCAGGGAGGGGGGCAGCTCTGTGGGTGCCCTGCTGTGGGTCCATAATTTTTTCTGGCTCCTGAACTTTGGTTTTATTTTTTTGTTTGTTTTGGTTTTGGTTTTTGAGACAGGGTCTTGCTATGAAGTTCAGGCTGGCCTCAAACTCACTATATAGCCCAGGCTGGACTCAGACTTGCGGCAATCTTCCTGCCTCAGCCTCCTGAGTGCTGAGATTACAGGCGTGCGCCACCATGTCTGACCTGAACTTTGGCTTTTCTGCACAAGGGGTGCTGGTCTATGGCGGTATTAATAATCACCAGAGGCACTTGGGCCCTGGTCTGTGGGCTTGAGAGAGAGACGCCATGCTGCTGCCAGGGGTTACCCCTTTACCATGTGGGGGCCAGGGGGTCCTCAGGGAGGGACCTCAGAGTGGGCATTTGTCTGATATGGCTCCATCTCATCATCAGATCAGATGTCTTGGTACAAGCCAGCTCCCAGTCAACCCATCTGGCTCTCCCTGCCTGCCCCGGGATGACCTCACTGAGCTTGGTGTAGGAGAAGAGGAGGAAAAGCAGAAAGCATTTAGTTTGCCTGCAAGCAGCTCAGTGGAAGGGGCCAGGTGGCGCAGGCAGGGGGAGGATTCGGAGGCTCTTAAAGTGGGTTGAGGAGATCTATCCCAGCCCAGAGAGGCCAGCACCAGGAGGCCACAGGCCAGCCCCTGGCAGGCACTGTTCCCAGAGTCCAAAGGGCAGACCAGGACCCAGCGCCAGGAAGGAGGAGCTGCTGCGGAAAGACACAAGCCTGTAGTGCAGGTCAGGCCTGGCCTCCCTCCCTGGGTTTGCATTGATGAGCCCCCCTCCCCCTGGAGCATCAGGCCTGTCCTTGCTGTCCACTAGGGGCACTGGAGGAGCCCAAGGTTGCCTGGTTAAATCATCACCAGGTACCATCTTGCTTCTCTTGGGCAAGGCAGGCAGGGTTTAAGGGAGTCTCCCTGATACTGGAGCTGGAGGCCCTGCTTCCCAACCCACCCGACCCAGAAGCTGATTTCCACAGCTCTCCTGATTCACTTCCACCTCTATTCCCGGCCTGGTGGCAGCTGTCCCCTCCCGCCTGGATGAGCCAAGAGCAGACAGCATCGGGAGCGGATTTGGCTCTGGAATGCTAATCTCACCCAGCAGGTGACCCAGCCAGGCGGGTAGCTGTGTGCTGCATCAGCCTCCAGCTCCCTCTGCAGGCCACAGGGAGAATTGCAGGGGAGGGCTGGCTGCAGGACCAGGTCCTCTTAATGGAGGTCAGGGTCATGCTGAGTTAAGCTGTCTGCGCCCTGTTCCTTTGCACAGAGGACTGGGTACTCGGCTCTTCTTGTAATTACTCAGCTTGGCCGTGTCTGCCCAAGACTCGGCCGCGGCAGCTTCTTTACAGGATCAGCTCTTTTGTCATCTAATTGCCCTCATTGTGAGTACCCCGCTGGCTCCCTCCCCACCTTCCCTTGCTCTCCAAAGACTGGTCCTTGGCTTTGTCAGCCAAAAGCCTCAGCCACCTCATTTAGTCATTAGCACCATACACACAATCACTGTTTTTTGTGCCTCGCCGCGGGGGAAAGGGGCAGGCAGGAGGTGGCCAGAAGGCCCGGACGGCTGTCCAGTGCCAGCCGGGGAGGGGGCTAATTGGAGCTTCAAAGCAGATGCGGGGTGGCTAACCCATGCCCATAAGAACAGGCAGCTGACAGACTTCCGGGGTGGAAATGGGGGAAGAGATGCTGAGCAGTTTCCTCCATTCTCCATGTCCCTGTTATCCCTCACCTTCTGTTCACTGCCACCCAATTGCTGGCCCTCTGAACGCTGTCCCCAGCGTCCCTGCCTCCATGGGGCTGGGCATCGTCTGGAGCTGGCTGAAATGCAGTCTGAGCTGTGACCCAGGGCTCCCAAGTCACAGCCTAAATGCAGAAAAGATCTTCCTTGTTGCAGTTTGTGAGGCTTCGGGCTAGGATCATGGCACCAAGCTGCTCAGGGTCTTGGACATCCTGTTCCCTCCATCCGCAGGACGAGGGCCAACCCCTTCAGGCCTTCAGCCAGGCCAGCAAGACTCTCTCTAAAGCAACCTGCAGCCCTCATCATGGGTCCTGGGCTGCAAGTCAGCTATGTAAGTCTATCTTAGGTTCAATCCCTTGAGTCATCCTGCCTTCCTTGCCTGCTGAAATGCCACCCACTCTTCAGGGGCAGCCCGAATGGCCCAATGGCATCTTCTCCTCCTGGGTAGCTTGATGAGGGGAGTCCACCCTACTTCTTGCTCTACTGAGACATTTAGAGGTAGCTCTGTCCTCTCTGGAGTCTGGCAGTACTTAATCTGCATTTTTCTTTCTGAGTCTCATGGACCTGACTTGCGTGCAATCCTTGAAATGCAGGAGCCGATTCATATGGAGAAAGAGTTCTGGGGCAGCTGGCATCTCCCGGGCTGGATCACCCCCACTGCCTTACTCAATAACCAGAAAGAATCTTGAGCAGTGACCACGCTAAACCAAGACACTTGACTTCTGTGGTCCTAGGTCCTGCCCGTCAGGGGGCTCCAAGAATCTCACAAATATAAAATGCACCCCAAATAGCAAATGCACCCCAAGCTAGCAGAGAGTTTCATAGAAATACAGGTAGAGTTCAAAAGAGCGATGTGGAGTTATGCTCTATATAGTAGTGGAAATCTTAACAGCCTAATTGTCTAGTCGTGGAATAAAGTATAGGTAATATATTCAGGCTAAGGATTATTCACGACAGGGAAAATACGTACTTCTGGTGCAACTGTCAGGTGCTGTGGCTCATCTCCAAAAATGGCTCCCCAAAACCAGGCCTCCTGGTACTCATAGCCTTGTGCAGATTCCTCATGGGGACCTGGCTTCCCTGTGACTTGCTTTAACCAAGAGGTCGGAGCCCAGATGAGGCTGGGCTAGCTCAAGGCCTAAGCCTTAGGCACTAGCAGCTTCTGCTTTTATATTCCAGGAACGCTGAGCCATACACCTTCTTTAGAGGCCCAAGACTGGCAATGCCGGCTGTGCTACCTCCTGGCACTGGTCATAACTCGGAGGTTCCAGCCCCACCCAGCCCAGCTTGGTGATCTCAGCCTGAGGACATGTCCTGTGGGGCAGAACCACTCACCTGAGCCGTGTCAAGTGTAGAATCATAAGGTGGACTAAGAACGACTTCGCTGTAGTAGTCACACAGCAGGTCAGGCTAAAAATGCTTGGGAGCAGGGTCTCAACTTGCAAACTATGTAAAATGAAGAGGAATAATTACTACCAATGATTACTTTCCTGCTTTATTTTTCAGTTACTTCTTAGTTTTTATGCAATGAACATGTATTAAGAAAACTGTCACGCTTCATTATAAAATCCACTGCAGTTTTAGTTTTAAAGACCCTGATGACTGGTGGCGTGAAGGAGGGTTCATCATGGGCACGCCCCACCCCACCTGATGCAGGTTCCTTCTCAGGACTGGAGCTTTGCTTCTGCTTCAGAGCCACCGCTTCTGGGGAACAGACATGGTCAGCACTGAAGGGAACCAGTGTCCCCACAAAGTCCTTCCTTTACACCTCGAAGCAAACCTGAAACCCCCTTTCTATGGGGACAGTTAGCCTGGTGACCTCAATCTTGACGCAGCTGCTGGTGCTACTTTTTGGCAGCTCAGGCTATGGGCTGTCAGAAGAGAGGGGGCACCAGAGGCAGCTCATGGAGAAGATGGTGATACTGGCCCAGCAGGAAGCGGTGCCTGGATTGGCTGCTAGGGAATCGGGGGGTTGACCTTCTTATCAGACCACCATGGGGACATTAAGGGTACAAAAACCAGGGCTGGGAGGAGCAGGGACTGACAGACTGCATTTTATGCTACTTCAGAAATAAGTGGTTTAGATTTTCTTGAAGCTACTGATGCCTCTAATATTTAAATAACACCTTGTTCCAATTTGTAGTGAAAGGAGGTGACAGACATTCCAAAGTCACTCTGACGGGGCAGAAAGCACATCTATAGAGGGGACCTTGAAAAAGAAAATCAAAGTCTGCTTTTATTGTGCCAACAGATCAGCCACAGTTGGAAAGATGATAATAATGTTGATACAATACCCATTATTAAAGCAAGTTAAAGTACAAAGGTCTCTGAAATGGCTTGATAGTGACATGATGCCTTCATAATTTAAGAACCTAAATTATGTTCATTGATGGTGCCTTATTTCATGTTCTTGACAAAGTCTTCCCCTTTCTTGATGGAGGCTTTCAGCTCAGGAATGGCTTCAACGATCATGTTCTCCTCGAAGGCGGAGATCTTGCCAATGCCTAGGTTCTTCTCCAGACCATTTTTCTGGAGGACAGAGGGGAGGCAGTGCCATCAGAAAATGAAGCTTCCACAAATGAGCATGCTACAGAAACCTCACATGCTCACGAGCTCTGGGCTGGACTGAGCCCGGATGGTCAGACCGTATGAGGTGGGACCCTGGCTCTGTCCTTTACTACGCATGTACTTTGGACAATTATCTCTACATTCCCAATTTGCTTCCTTATCTACACAATGACCCTTCCCTCCACCCCCCAGCAGGCTGTGAGCACAAACGAGGACAACCTGGCACAGGCCCCAGCCTAGAAAGTGCTCCTGATTAGTGGCACTTAACATGATAGCACACACTTCCGGGTTCTAGTCTCCTCCCCAGGGTGGTCAAAGACTGAAGGAACGCTTTAACATTCACCTGAATCAAATGTCAGTAAGCAGGTGAATGACGTCAGGAACAAACAATACATGTCCCCTCATAAGCCTGTACTACAGAGCCATGGGCCGGATGCCTCCTCTCCCACATCATACGTACCCCCAGCAGCAAAGGCGTGGAGAAGTAGGTGCACTCTGTTTCCTTTGACTGAACAAAGGAGCACTCGACAACTCCTTCCTTCCCGTTCATGGCGTCCACCAGGGAGAAGACAAATCGGGCGCCTGCATACGCCATGGACAGGGTAGCAGAGCCTAGGGATCAAAGTGGGTTAGCCAAGGGGGCCGGGGATTTAGCTCAGTGGTTCCAGTGCCTGCCTTGCAAGCTCAAGGACCCGAGTTTGATCCCTGGTACCAAAAAAACCAAAACAAAACAAAGTGGGTTAGCCTGGCCGTGCAGCAGCCCCAGAACCAGGGGGCCCCATTCTGAGGCTGAAGCACCTGCAGATCACCCAGCTCCCCATGGAGAAGTTTGGTCAGCATCTCTGAAATTTACTCTCTTGAATGGCACGGTGGTGATTTGAATCACCACCACAGCAAGCTGAGATGCTGTCTTCTTTATTTTTGTTTTGAGACAGCATCTCACTATGCAGTTCAGGCTGGTCTTGAACTCACTATGTTGCCCAGGCTGGCCTTAAACTTGTGGCAATCCTCCTGCCTCAGCCTCCTGAGTACGGGGATCACAGGCATGCACTGACACACCTGGGCTGAGCTGCTATCTTCTATGGAGCCTTTTCAAGTAAGGGCAAATGCAACACAGAAAAGCACCGCTTCTTGCCCAGGGACAGGAGTCTTTCTCTGCCACTCCCAGGGCCTCAGGTGTGGCCCCCACCCCTGGGACTGCGCCTCAACTCTACCTGCTCCGGCCTTGGCCTTCACCACCTCCGTGCCAGCCTCCTGGATCCGCCTAGTGAGCGTCGCCAGCTGGTCTTGGGGAAAGTCCACTTTGGGGGTGCACTGCAAGCCAAGCCGTGGTCGGTCACGTGAGCAGCTTCAGACTGGTCTCCACGCAGAGCCCCCATCCCTACTTGTCCTTGTCCTCAAGGTGGGTTCCCTCCCATGCATGCCCAGGAAACCAAGACCCCCTCTTTACAGAGAAAGGATGAAGACAAACTCCCTACTCATTTTGTTTTCCCCAGTACCGGGGATCAAACTAAGGACCCTGTGTTGCCAGGCAGGCGGAGTGCTACTGAGCTACACCCCCGGCCCTTCATTTTTAAAGAACTTTTTACATTTTGGACCAATTTCAGAGGAAAGCTGTTAACAAAACAGATTTCCACAGGCTTCCCCTAATGCCAACATTTCCACAGTATCAGGAGAGGAATGTCAGTGTACCGTTACCTAAACCACAGGCTGCATTTCCATCTCCCGTTTCCCCACCAGCACCTTTCCCATTCCGAAGCCTGCTGCTTGCTTGCTTATCAGTTCCTCGCCTTCTCCTGATCTCCCCTGACACTTGTACTGATCACTAAATTGGCAGAATGTTTTATTTGGACAGTGAGATGTTTCTTCGTGATTTCTTTTAAGGTTAGGGATTTTGGCAAAAACATTAAATAACCCGACATTCCTCTCAGTACACTGTTTTCAGGGCTTTGAGGCTGATGTGACAGATGACAATCTTGGAGGTATTAACCTTGACTCCCAAAGCACCTTTGCCCACCCTGACCCAACCCAACCCAGAGACTTTTCCCACATGGCTTTGATTATGTGTTAGAGCCGGCCGTTCTCATTTAGCATGGCCTCACAGGTCATGGTCAGGAAAACCCAGACAGCTGGGGTGGGGTGGGGCGGCTGGCGCCACACATCCCTGTATTCTTCCGAAGCGGCCCTGGGAAGGTATGCAGGACCTTAAGGCCTCCCGCAGTGTCCCGCTCACATACCTGGGAGATCAGGGGGATGATGGTCTTCCCAGCGTGGCCACCAATGACAGGAACGTTGACCCGAGCTGGATCCAAACCCTGCTCACCAAAGTGTGCAGCTTGATTAACAGATGACAAGCTCCCAAGCAGAAAACATGCCACATCCACCTCAAGTACCAATACCCAGAAGACCCACAGAACCCGGAAGGAAACAAAGGAATCAGGAAGAGACACTGTGCAGCCCCAGCCGTGCTCAGTGTCCGGCCCCCCACATGGTATCGGCACCGTGAGCAGGTGCAGGAGGCCAGCCTGCTGCCTGGGGAAGTCACCACAGGCCCCTCTGGCCTGCCTTCCTCTTAGAGGCATGGCTGGGCTGTGCTTGTTCCCAGACATGTCATCCTCCAGGTAACCCAAACTCGCACTCCCACACTCTGTCACTAACAACAGGTCAAATTTGTTTTCCCTCATTTCAGGGAGAAAAGTCAAACTTCTCCAGGAAATGCAGGGGTGACAAGTCTGGCAACTCCAACTCATTGGAATGGAAAGAACCAAACTGACTGAGATCAAAACGCCACGGCTCACTAGGGGCTGACTCACTTGGTAACTAGAGGTACAAGGTTCCCAAGAATCTGGGAGCCACATATTTAACAGACAAAACAGAATCTGGAGAGACAGAGAGAGAGCGTGCGTGCACTTGGGGGTGGGTGGGGGATGGGTGGTGACATGGAGGTGAGCAGCTCCCAAGGCCATGCCACCTTCCTCAAAGGCTGGAGCAGGGACGGAAGGCAGAACAGCGCCGGAGCCCCTGCCACTTCTAGGTTCAGCTGCTCCTGTGTCCCTTCCCCAAGGGTTCCACCACATTCCGGCCATATGTGCACAATCCACTGTCTCTTGAATGCAAGTGTCTCTTGCCCCTTCACTACTTGGAGCCAAGCCCTGGGGCCACATCTACGGATCTCTGAGACCTCAACTTCTAGAACAGGTCCATATACCCAACTGCAGTGTGGCTCTGGCGGAAGAAGTAAGGTGTGGGCCAACAGTCCTGTATGCACCTGGCACCAAGCTGTGTCAAGACATTCCCTGCTTCTGAGGCCCTCTTCATCTGCAAAGTCAGAGCAAAATGGCCTGAGGCTCAACAGGGACGCTTTTGGGTCCCAGAGGAAGAGGGTCAGCTAGATCCACAGCCCAGATGATTCTCCAAACTGGGTGCTGGCGCCAAACCAAAGCCACCTCAGGCAGCCGGCTGGTTCAGACCAGTGGCCACGATGTCACGCAGCTGGCAGGACTGGATCCCTTGAGGTGAGCCATCCCAGATGACCCAGGAAAGGGAGACAGAGCTAGAGGCTGCAGACTTTGTCACCCTTTGTCTAAGGACTAGCAGGTAAATCCTGGTAGCCCCAGTTTCTAGGGGCACTGAGGATGGGGGAAGACAGCGAACCATGATTCAAGTATGGCCACCATGAAATCCAGAGCCCAGATGCAACTGAGGAGAGGTCAAAGGCAGAGGGTGCTGAATGAGACAGGCTGTGGGTAATCCGAGCCCACAGGGACCTGCTGCATGGATCCCCTCCTAACAGTGGGAGCTGCTTTCCCCTGAGGGGCAAACTACAACACTATTTTTTTTGGTACCAGGGCTTGAACTCAGGTCCTTGCGCTTGCGCAGCAGGTGGCGAAACCACTGAGCTAAATCCCCAACCCAACAACAGTATTTTTATGTATGTATGCAGTGAGGATTTAAATTCCCGGGCCCTCCTTTAATTTTTTTTTTTTTTAATTATTTTGAGACACTAAGTTGCCCAGTGGGACTCAAACTTGTGATCCCTCTGCCTAAGCCTCCCAAAGTGCTGGGATTACAGGCCTTCGCCACCATGCCTGGCTTAAAAACATTTAAGTTCTCAGGTCTAAGTGCCCTGTTATCTTCTGTGCTCATAAAAAAGCAAGGTGGCTGAAGAAGTTAAAAAAGGTGACCCAAACACCGGGATACTCCTTACCTTCAGCTCTGCCACAAAAGTGTTGGCTCTGACAATATCCAGGGTTGTCACACCAAAGATCTTGTTGGGGTTGTACACTCCGTGCTTCCTGAAAACTTCTGCTGTGATCGGGATGGTGGAGTTAACCTAGCAAATCCAAGGGATAGGTATGATGTACCCTGCGTTCTGGACCAGAGCCAAGGAACAGAAGGGAAACTCTTTTCGTCTGACCACTGATGAGTCTGAAGGTGCTGAATTAAATTGCCCTTTCTGACAACTTTGGTTATAGGAAGCCAGCTCCAAGACAGGACAGGCACACCATGCAGACAACATACGCCTTACTGCAGGGGACCCTTACTCCCTCGGTGGCTGTCACCCATCATCTTAGACACGTGATGCAGGCTGTGGGGCCCCTTATGCTTGGCTGGGTCTTACTAAAAGCAGATGGATCAGGATCAAATCCCAGCTCTGACCTCCTGAGTTGTAACCTGGGCGAGTCACTCAACTCCCTAGCACCTGAAAATGGTAATTACCTTACCGTGAAGGTAATTAGGCTACTGTGAAGATTAAATGACTTAACATTGGGTAAGTGCTTAACATGTTACCTGGTACACAGAGAAAATAATAAAGCGAACTAAAACAGCAAGAGTCAGACTAGGCACCTGCTAGTTCCCAACAAAAGGATCTGCTACCATCGACTTTTACCATCTACTCAAAGAAGGCGAGGAGTGAGGGAAGACTTTTGTCTGAGGCCAGAAGCACAGGCTCTGGGTACATATCAGCAGCCTCGTCACTCTGTCACTGTCACTGTCACTGTGTCTTCAACAGATCCTTATTGTACTCAGATACCAGGACCCAGATACATCCAGGAGGCAAGGAAGCAGAGGACAGCTGTTAGATGCAACCGAGTCCTGCAGCTCAGCCTGGGGACCACGGCTGTCCTCTCACATGGCCCAGCACGTGGCTGAGCAGGTTTAGGGTGTGTGTGTGTTACAGATTATATCAATGTGAGGAGACAGGGACGACGGGAACCCAGAAACTGCAAACCCCAAGCAGAATATAATAAAGACAGGAGCCCATAGGCTGCCACGAGCACAGCTGGAAGGGTCCTTGAGAACGAATGCTTTTCCAGGTGGGGAGACTAAAGACAGAGGGGAGGGGAGCTGTCCCAAGACACACAGTCGGTGAAGATCTATATTCAAACTCTCGTCGAGCAGAAGTAAGTTTCAGGACCTCCTATCAGTGTACCCGATGTGCCTCCCACGCAGGGATCTGCTTCTTTCCCATGAGCGCAGTGACACACTTCCGCTGCCAACTGGGAGCGCCAAGCACAGCACCACTGACCGCCTGCACTCACCGGGTTGGCAATGATGCAGATCATGGCTTCAGGACAGTGTTGGGCACAGGCAGCAGTCAGGGTGGCCACAATCGTGGCATTGGTGTTGAACAGGTCATCCCGTGTCATGCCTGAAATGATCCAGCACGAGAGGTTCATGAAGGACATCAAGGATTTCCAAATAGTTGCCAAGGGCTGGGTGTTCACTACTATGGGAAATCAAACAGGAGCATCAGGGCTCCCTTTTCAGACAATTGTTTGCAGAGGAAACCACCCAGGGTGGCGAGTGCCGGAAAAGAGTCTGTGCGGAAGTGGGGAGGGCAGCTGGGAAGGTGATGGCTGAGAAGGATCAGCCAGGATTAGCAGGAATCCCAAGGTGGAGCAGGGTTTAGGAAAGGCTGTTCCAGGTACAACAGGGAACAGTGAGAGCACAGCAGACAATGCTGGGCTTTAAATACCAGTCTGAGGGTGACCCTGAACCCCCAGGCAATGGGGAGCCCCTGATGGTTTCTGCAGAAGAGAGATCAGATTAAGTTCACTTCGAATGGAAAGCCCCTTTCTCAGCCAGCGTGGAGGGAGGCGCTAGGCAAGGCTTTGGAACATATACCTGGTTTTCTGGGGACTCCGGCTGGAATAACCACAACATCACAACCTTTCAGGCAGTCTGGCAGCTGCTCGGGGCCGAGGTAGCCTAGGAAAAACACCAATAAAAGACATCACATTGATTCTGATCCAGAGGCCTCCACCTCTCAGGGACAAAGCTGGGGAAGCATGCCCTGCACCTGGCCTTAGCAAATGCTAGAGGGCCGGATTTGTGAGTGACTACAACCGCCTGTGAGCTCACAGACTAGGTGGCAAGAAGAGCCCCCTTCCGTAAAACTGAATACAGTCTTGTCCACTGTTAGCAGGGGATGGCACGACTATAACCTTCCTGGACAGCAACTGGTACTTTATAGTAAAAGCTCTGAAATATTTATACCCACTGATTCTACTTTATTTATTTATTTTTCAGTACTGGGGATTGAACTCAGGACCTTGAACTTGCCAGGCAGGCGTGATGCCACTGAGCTACTTCTGGGCCCTGATTCTACTTTTAGTACTCTAAGAAGCAAAATGTAAAGATATTCATCACAATTCATAAACAGCCCAATAACCAGCAGTATGGGTCTAGTGCTAAAATTATAGGACAGCTTTAAAAATGAATTTGGTGACATGAACAAACTTTGCTATGTGATGAAGGTCAAATAAGCAGGATATATGACTATATGTAACTGTGAATAATTTACCTATGAGGAAGCGTGGATCTTGTAAGGCGTCATCAGCCAGGGGAGCACTGGGGGTGGAAGAATGGCAGGCTGTGGCACACTAGGGCACTGTTGTCCCCAAGGGGCTTCTACTGCTTCCCCTTCCTCATGCTACTTTTCAAATTAGCAAAAGTAAAAATTGGGAAGCTTAGACCACCTTGTTTTTCTAAGACACTGCTGTTTAAATTTTCATAGACCCAAGTCCAAAATGTAAATTGTGTGTAAAATCTAATTCTGAAATAAACACGGAACACCCAAGTGTGTAGACATCTAGCTTCATCTAAGACCTTGTTCCAGAACTTGGATCCAGGGGAGATGGTGGCGTTTCCAGGGTGGGCTGCCCCATACCTTTCACGGTGGCTCTGGTCTCGATGTGGCTCAGATCTGCAGCCACCCCAGGTGTATGTGCAATATCATAGAGGGTCAGGCGACTCACTAAGGGGCTGTTCTTCAGCAGGAGTGACAGGGGCTGCCCGATTCCTCCAGAAGCCCCGAGCACGGCTACTTTGGCATTATTCTGAAAAGAGGCAGAGAGAAATGACATTTAGGACAGAATCAGCACTAAAAAGGTTCTGCAAGATATGGCACTGGGCTTCTTTTATTAAAGTGATGCCAAAGCCAGACACAGTCATATTTCTACCAGTTTTATCCTGGTAGAATCCAAAGGCCTAGTTTCAAATGGGGAGAACTTATGTCTAGAGATGTTACAATAGCTCTCGGGCTCAAACTCCAAACACTATCCTGGGAAGATACAAAAAAAGCTGCTGTGATCAATCAGGCAGCAGGACAGATAACAACCTTACCTTCAATCTGCAGTTTAAAAAACTCTAAACAAACTGAGACCCTAGCAACAGACATGTGAGATGGCAAGAGTGAAGACCCTTGCCGGGTTGGGAGGGTAATCAAATAGAGGGAGGGGAAAGAGCCGGAAGAGAAGTACAGCTGCCAGCTCCAGGGGACCCCCATACCAGAATTCCCAGTCGTATCTTCATATCCCCCTATGTACTGTAAGTCACCTCTAAGTGACTTCTAATACCCAATACAATGTAAGTACTAGGAAAATAGTTGTTATATTGTACTGTTTAGGGAATGACAAAAAAAGTTTGTACATGTTCAGTACACACATAATACTTTCCCTTTTGAAATTTCATTCTGAGGGTGGGTGGATCTGTGAACAGGGAATCTGCAGATATGGAGGGCTGACCATACATTCTATAATAACCAATGCTAGGTAATGATAAGCTTTGGCTTTCAAAAACCAAAACCAACCAAAATTTGAATTCAAACAGGTTCTAGGATGTTTTCTGTGTGTGATGATGGGGATCAAACCCAGGGTCTCACACGTGCTGGGCACGTTCTCTACCACTGACCAAGCCCTCTCTCTTTTTTTTTTTTTTGAGATGGGTCTTACTATGTTGCCCAGGCTGGTCTCAAGCTCCTAAACTGAAGCAATCTTCCAGCCTCGGCGTCCCAAGTAGCTGCGATTACATGTGTGGGCTGCCACACTTGGCTAGCTCTCTTGCTTTTGAGTGTTGCCTCAGAGGTGGACCGCTGACTTCCCAGGTATCTTAACTAGCTGGACCAACCCAGACCTGAGGTCTGGCAATCTCACCCACTCTAGTCTTCTGTTATTACTCCCAAACCTTGCCTCCCATCTTAGGAATTCCCAGACTCCAGCCCTCCACTTCCAGTTCTGCTAGGCATTCCACTGGTCCCACATATCCAAATGTCCATCTATTCCCTCTACCCCTACCTCTCACCAAGTGCCATTTCTATTCAGCCAATACTAGCCTTCTAGAACCATCTTCTACTTCTTCCTTCTCCCACATCAGAGCCATCTGATTAGGATATGAAGGAGGTGGCATCTCAAACATCATCTCAAGCTGTTCTTCCTGTCCATCCCCATTCTGTCCTCTACTTAGGTATCTGGATCCACCTCCGGGTCATCCTGCCTAACACCCTAAGCCTCCTTCATTCACTCCCTTGCACAGAATCTACAGAATGTGCCATGTACTGGCCTGGCTTCCAAGGCTGATCAGAATAGCAGTTCCAAAGTGGGCAGCATAAGACAATCTCAAGAAGGGAAAAGGATGAAAAGATCAAAATCTGTGTTTTTATTTTTATCTAACGAAGAATTAAACTCTACTAAGTAACAGACTGACCTGGTGCTCTCACAAGGGTTCCTAAGTAAAGCAGTCCCACACAGTACATGAAGTGAGCATAACTGGGGTGGAGAAGGGAGGTAACTTTTTCAATTCTTTGCTTTCTCTGGGTTGAGGTGATGTTCTTGTTTGCTTAAGTTATCAACTTAGTTTATAGTGGCAAAAACATGCACTTTACTAGCAAGATCTCTACAATGCATTTAAACAAAAGGAAAACCTTTGAGATTACAATGGTTAGTTCCTGAAGTCTTTGTAAAAGAGCTGTCTTCCAAACCTGCTGACCTTTACTGGGCTGAGGAATGGAACACTGCTTAGCAACTGTTCTGAAAATGGATATACAGTAATTCCTCATCTACCTGGTCTGCTTTATAATGTAAATCTGTTATGGTTCGTTTCTAAATGTTTCTGTGTTTCTATTATGATGCATGTATTATTATTATTTTTTTTATTTTTGGTACTGGGGATTGAACTCAGGACCTTGCGCTTGCCAGGCAGGCGTTGGAACCACTGAGCTAAATCCCTGGCCCTACGATGCATGTATTAGTATATATGTGGAAGTAGATCTACCAGGATGGTGTGCTCCACACATTTTTATTGTTGAGGACACACAATCCAAAGCCTGGAGGCCAGTGCATTGTTGGCTCAAGTCTACTTTTCTGATTTATTCAGCTGTCTCTTCAACATCTCCACTTGGATACTCAACTGGTATCTTAAATTTAACACATCTAAAACTGAGCTCCAGAATCTTTACTCTGCCCAGACCTGCTCTTTCAGGAGCCTCTGCCCATCTTGGCAAATAGCAACTCAAGGCCCCAAACCTTGGTGTCATCCCTGACTCTGCACTTTCTCCTACTTTTAATCTAATATTTGTTAGATTAAAATATTAAAATATCTGTTAGATCTCTACAGTCAACAAATATCCAGAATGCAGTAACTTTTACCACCTCCACAGCTGTTACCCAGACAACAACTCTTAACCTGCCTTTCTCCTCCAAGACAATTTGATTAAATTGAGAATATGATGAAGTTATTACTTTGCTCAAAAAACTAACATGGAATACAAAAAACAAAACAAAACAAAACAACTCACATGGGTGCCCCATTTCTGGGAAAATGCTAGTTTTACAAGGCCTGTGGCATCATTCCTGCCACTGCCCTCTCTGGAGCTACAGGAGTCTCTTGGTGGTATTCTCAAACATTCCAGGTGTCCCCACAGCCCCTACCCTGGATGTCCCCTGCCTGGACCACTATATGACATGCTCTCTGCTTCCTTCGTGGCTTTACTCAAATGGCACATAAACCAACTGACCTAAAGCTGCAAATCTCTTCCCTGTCAACCCCTCCTCCCCTTACTTTCTTTGTCCTGTGCTCATCGCTGATACTTTATAACAAGGGAAATGAACAATAATAAAATACAAGGTAAATGTCAGAACAAGAATTTTGTGTTTTGTTCACTATTCTATTTCCAGTGCCTAACATCAACAAGTATGTTGACAGCTGCCTCGCAAGACCAAGGTCCGGAGTTCGATCCCCGGTACCAAAAAAACCCAACCAAACAAGTATGTTGAATACATGAAGGCTCTTATCAAAACATGATCCTTCTGGGCTGGAGTTGTAGCTAGCAATGTACGAGGCCCTGTGTTCAATCCCCAGCACCAAAAGCAAAACACGCAACCACTCCCCCTACCCACTTCATTCTTCCTTGTCTTCCCCTACTCCTCAGCATCAATCTTCACCAATTCCCCGTTCTAAGATAACTCATTTCTGGCCCATCTCTGTTCCCACTTCTCACTCATCTTAGTATTCCCTGCAGCACCCAGAACAACTGACAAGTATACAGTACTCGATACACTTAATTGTATCTTTCTTTTTCTTCTTCTTTTTTTTTGGTACCAGGGATTGAACTCCGGTCCTTGCGCTTGCGCAGCAGGCGGCGAAACCACTGAGCTAAATCCCCAGCCCTGTATCTTTATTTTTCTAATGAACTGATTGCACAGGAAAACGAAAGACATAACCTAAACATGAAACTTGGAATTTCTTTTAATCACCTCCCCTTTGGACGTGATATTTAATGCAGACATCTCCTGGGTTCTTAAACTTCTGCTCTATGGGAAGCACTTGCTGAAAATACATAGGCCCATGTCTTGTCTTCCTGAAACGAGTCTGGGCCTCTGTATTTTACTGGTTTCGGATGGTTCTGATATACACCGGGTTTGAGAACCATTTTCCTAGATGGCTAAAAATAGCTAAAGCTTAAATGGTCCCAGGCCAAGTCACGCGCCCTTAAAACATGTCAGGGAAGTCTCAGTCTGCTCACAGAGGGGCGGACCCTTCAAAAGATTCTTAAGAAACAGAATGTTCAAACTCTTAAAGGGTAGGTAGTCCACTGACAGAGGGCAGGAGGCTGAGTTTTAATCCTCTGGCCAGATGACTGTGTAACTTCGTCTCAGTCTGCCTGTACTATAGTTTCAATTACACATGATTTCTCCTGTTCGCCCACAATTCACGGTCAGTGCAAGAAGAGTGAGATTAGTTATGACAAAGCAAAGGGAAGCTGCATAAAGACCTAAGTTACTTCCAGACCTGGAAGTCCCGGCTTCTCAACCTTGAAGGGGTAGAGGGCAAGCGCAGACCTTCCTAAGGTCCTGGGGGTGAACTGAGAGGGCTCTGCTAAATACACTCTCTCCAAAGCTGGGCCACTTCGCTCCTTTCTCAGGCTTTTTCCTCCATACTGCCTGCCCCGTGTCAGGACTGACCTATTGCGCCACCGCCTCCAGCCAGTACCGGCGGCCGTGGAGTCCAGGCTGGCCAAGGGGTCAGGGATGCGCGCGAACCGGGGACGCACGCAGCCCGGACCCCTCACCGTGGAGCCTACCTGGGTCGAGGTGCTGAAGCTGCGGCGGAGAGCGGCGCAGGCGGGCCGGGCGAAGACGGACAGCATGGCTAGAGCGGGAAGGGCGCTGACCCGCAGGTGCAAGAGCTGGCTAACTGCAAGTGACTCGAACGACCTCCACACTGAGCAGGTCCGCCCGGCGGTGCACCGCTTGGTCTCGCGAGAGTAGCCCAGCTTCCTGTCCCGCGAGTACTGGGTCCCGCGAGATCGCGGTCACTTCCGGGCTGTGGGAGGTGGGTTGGGTCGAGCTTCGGTGTCTGCTGGTGGGGCGCCTTGGTCACAGTGGGAGGGGGCGTCCGCGCCCGAGAGATAGAAGAGGACTGGCTATAGGCTGGAAGCACCTTGGAGCCATTTTGCAGGTGGGGCTTAAGACAGACGAAGCCCTGACAGCGAGCTCAGCCGAGGTCGCGCAGCAGGTCAGGTGGAGTGGGTTCCGGACCTGAGCCCCCCGACCTCAGCCGAACCCACCTTCTGGCCCTGGAGCGAGGCGGGAGGGGACTCAGAACTCCACAAAGAGGGGTGGGGGAAGAGATACTGCGAGTCCTGGAGTGGGGTGCACATCACTTCTCTTCGGGCACCTGCCTGGGGCGTCCTCCCACAATTTCCGAAGTTCCTTACGTTACAGTTAACAAGACACTACTACCGGTGGTAGCGAGCACTAGCTAGCACTGATTTAGCGCCTGGCGCTGTTCAACGACCACAGTCCTCTGTTGGGGGGAGGGGGGGAGGACCTACAGAGACTCGCCCCATCGTCTAGCCCTTAGCCCCTCACCCAGCTGTGGTGCAAACACGGCCCCACTGTTTCTAGTTTCCAGTGAAGACACCGTGACTGAGCTTATGCGGATTTGCTCAGAGTCTACCTAAACAGAAGGTAGAGTTAGGATTCCTGCTTAAGAAGAGTTTATCATTTAGCTTCTTAAAATTATAAGTTTATCCCCCGCCCCCACTATTTTCTAGGTGTATGGAGATGCCCCAACACGATCATTTCCCTCAAAAAGTTTAGTCAGGTGGGGCAGACAGAAGTGCCACAAGTTGCTACGTGGATAGAGAAATGTAAAACCTAGCTGGGCCGGTGACTCATTCTGCCTGGGGACAATGGTTGAGGAAGCAGGAGTGAAATAATAGCATAGACTCTAAAGAACACACCAACACAAGGGAGTTCACTGTGGCTGCCTTACCGTTCCTCCCTCCCCTCTGCTTGTTTGGTGAGCTAAGAAGATGTCCCATTTCAGTCTTAGGCTTGAGTATTCACCTGTGAACAAGATCTACACATATTCTGCCTTCAGGGACCTCATAGTCTAGTAGGAGAGGCAAGTAAATTGCAAGAGTGATAAGGGATACAATTGGAGAATTTCTGCAGTACTGTGGGAACATAGGAGCTGCATGTAACACAGGATTGGAGTGGTGGCTGAATGAGAGGACCTCCCAGAAGACTAGCCATCTGAGTGGAGACATCCCAGAACAGTAGATGGGATCCAGTGGGAAGATTCAACTCCAGAGGAGGGCTAAATGCCTTGCCTCAAAGGGAAAGTGTCACATGGGTCTTTAACAACAGGAAGGGTACAGGCAGAGGGAAGGGAAAGAGGAGAAAAGAGCCCAAAGAAAAATCCAGAGGAAACTATAGGCCCATGTTTAGGTGACAGATCATTTCTGTTGACATGGCATAAGACAAATAATGTCCTCAGTCTTTTTTTTTGAGGTACTGGGGTTCAAACTCAGGACCTTGCACTTGCAAGGCAGGCGTAGTGCCACTGAGCTAAATCCCCAGCCTGGGTCCTCAGTCTGATCACTGTTCTCTGATAGTTGCTTACTCTTAATCTTGGCACTAGAACTGAGATCACTTTGGGGTCAGGAACTATGATTTTCATCTCTCTGTCTTTATTTATAAGGTGACTGGTCCTGGGATAGGCCTCAGTGAATTTTGGGAGAGTTCAGTGGTTGTTTTTTGTTTTTGTGTTTGTTTTTTACAGTAGGAAGAATTTATTGAGAGAAAGATAGCATCTGTCTAAGAGAGACAGAAGGATCCAGAAAGTGGTTTGTCCCAGTTCATTGGGTTTTGATGAGGTCAGAAAATCCAGATTGTTCAGAGCCACTGAATGTTAACTAAGAAGTTTCCGTTTTATTCTTTGGAAAGCAAGTGTCTATGAGAGGCTTTTATGAGGCTACAGGGACTATGTTTGAGGGAAATTAGACTGACCTCGAATGCTAAGGATTCCACAGGTAAAAAATGGGGAGGGGAGCAGGATGATTGTGTAGGAGGCTATCCTGTGAGATGGTAAAGATGGTGGTGGCCAGAGAAATGGAGAGGGTGGTGCTAGTGGGAAAAGGCCTCAAGGGTAGGACAGATGAGAGTGTACTCATGTAGGGTTGAGGAATGATTGAAAAGGATGTGGAGAATCAGGCTGAGAGGAGTACATTTATTCAGAAAGAGGGAGGTTGGGGGTTGTGTGGAAGGAGGGATGGCTAGAGAAAAAGCGTTCCATTTTAAGATGGGGATGAATTGGGAGTGTGGGTAGAAATATACATAGGCTGAGTGTGGTGGCAACCACACTCATTCCCAGCACTTGGGAGACTGAGCCAGGAAGATTACTTGAGCCTGGGCAATGTGGCAAGACCTTGTATCAGAAAACAAAAAGGAAATATTAGTGGGGAGATGGACAGATGGGGAGTTACTCCAAGAAGAAATGTGGGATTGAAACTGGTGAGAGTCTGGATGAAAGTCATTCCTGTAGAGTGGGAGAGTTGAGCCTGTGAAAGAGAAACTAGAATCAAATTTTCAGGCTTAGTCCCTTCTGCACCCCTGCCATATCAGCGTCTCCACTGAGGAGAGACTGAACTACCTTCCGAGTCTTCTACCCTGGCCATCAAAGACAACTGTTGCAAAACCTTCCCATTGAGCTCCTGTCTGCCTCACTGCAAACCCAAGATTACTATGCCATTGTAGCTGTTGTATCAAGCACTGACTCCTGGTGGGCACTGTGCTTGGTGCTTTTCATGCATAACTGGCATTAAACAGCAGGGTGGGGCTCAATCTAGCAGAATGCAACCGTATATCAGGGTTACATCTTCATCTCCAATCTTTCTTTAAATCTTTGCTTGCCTTGGATTACATGTAGTTACCAGGACAGACCTATTGAAATAGTCTAATGCCCTGCTCATGTTAAATAATAAAAACTGAACTTGCTGGGTGTGGTGGCACATGCCTGCAATCCCAGCATTCTGGGAGGCTGAGACAGGAGGATCACAAGTTTGACCCCAACCTAAGCAACTTAGCAAGGCCTTGTCTCAATTTTTACAAAGAGGTAGTGAATGTAGCTCAGTGTGAAGGCCCTGGCTTCAATCCCCAATACTGCAAAACACACACAAAATACCCAAACAAACAAATCTCTGAATTTAAAGCTCCCCCAAATTTCTACAGACTTCTCTACATGTAAAGAGAGAGAGCTTGACTTCTTATCGCTCCTCTTTGATCTTCCACCTTACCCTAGGTGGACTGTGTGACCCATCCAGTGTTGGTGGAGTGAGGTTGTAAGTAGAGATGGTGCAAGAAAGGTGCCTTTGTCATCTGGCCTTAGTTGATCCATCTGAGCTTGATGGATCTGTGGCTGACTCTGCCATGGAGTGGTTTTGTGGTCTTTTCTTACCTGCAGCTTGCTTGACCTAGGTGGTTATATCTAAGTCTTGCTTCCAGTGTTTCCCTGTGCCCTTGGTTTCTGGAATCCTCTACCACCTGACATGGATCCATTGTCCCTTTAGGTGGTCCTCTTGGGTTAAGTCCTTTTTTTTACCCTTTACTTTCTCCAGCTTATAGACGTGGTCACCTTTGGATCTAGTCTTAGACCTCAGATTCTCTGAATGGCCCTTTCTGCCTCCTGGGCTTGAGTTGTAAGGAAACTTCTGTTTCCTGAGCACCTGCTATCTGTCAGGCCCAGTGCTAGCAGTTTGTAGTTACCTCAATTGAATGTTTCTCTAGCTTTCCAACATGTAATCCCGCCTTAGTTTACACTGAGGGCATTATGGTTAAGCCTTGGCCATCCTGACACAGCCTGATTTCCCCCCAGAGACTGAGGACACTAGGGGGTTGGCTATGGAGCCTAACTCTTGCCCTGCTGGTTCTTGTTCAATTCCAGGAGCCCGAAGTAAAGCTTGTGGCCTGGCTTTTCCAGGGTCATCTAGTGATGCCTCATTTCCACCAGATGCAAATGCCTCAGTTGTGTCGTTGTGGATTGTCTGGGGTTGGGGTCCCTGGACAGTTGAGCATGGGGCCAAATGCTCAGTTTCCCAGAGCTCCTGTGAGAAGCCTGAGGTCAGGCCCAGCCTCAGTCAGTCTGAAAGGCAGGCCCTGGGTATGGTCAGAGCAGGGAGGGAGAGAAGAGCTCGATGTGGCTGGCTCCCCTTAGGCTCTGGCAACCTAACAGAGAATCTCTTCCCAATGGATTATTTGCCCCAAGTGTAAGGTGTGCTGTTGCTGGTCATGAGCTCACAGCCCAGTTGCTTCTGGACTGGGGTGGGCTGGAAGAGGGCTACCCCACAAGCCTCTGGTATGAAGGGCAGGTGGGTCATCCTATAGAGGGTGTCCAGTGTGCAGGGACAAGGCCCATGCTGACACTACTGTCTGGACAGTAAGAATGCCATAGCTTGTCATTCAGAAAGCTGTGCAGATTCCTCAGCGAGATCAGTTCATAGGAAGAGCCATGTTTCTCTCACCCCTATCAAACTTGATCCACAAAAGATGCCCCCTGCAACCATCTCCCCCTCCAGCCATCTCCGTGCAAGAACGATTGCACCAAAAGCTCTGGGAGTCTTAAGAAGAGCTGCACTCGCTGTGCTGAGACATCAGCACAAAGGGGGACATCTTAAATTTGCCATTCTGACTTCACTTTTTTTTTGGCTAGGTCACCAGAAAAATGAGATTTGATATTTTTTTCTGATAATACCAATGAAACTCACAGTGGCAGAGACTACACTCAGAAAATTTGATATGATAAAAACAGGAAGGAAGCAAAATTTTTTTGGGGGGGGTAAAATTAACATGAAGACTTGTGAAAATGGGAAAAATGATTTTGGTTCATCAAAATTTTAAAAAATGGGATTGGTTAATTGTGAAAAATGGATAATCAATGAAGTACTTAAACTTGCTAATGGAAACCACTAGGGTAAACAATTTTGGCAAAAGGTCACCCATATTAGTTTAATGTTTTGCATAAAAACAGCACCAGAGTTTTGTTTTGTTTTTTTTTTGGTACCGGGGATCAAACTCAGACCTTGCACTTTTGAGGCAGACAGGGGAACCACTGAGCTAAATCCCCAGCCCCCGCACCAGAGTACTCTTAAGGCCCAAATGGGGAAGCTGAGAACATTTAAATTTCTCAGAGTTTGGAGGAGTGGTAACAGGGATACTGACTAGAGCTTAGTTTTCAACCCACTGAGGCTGGCAATGCTGCTGAGCTCGGCTCATAGGGGCGCACCCTCTCTCAGAATCATGCTGTTGGGTTTGGGAACTGCCTTGTCCTCCAGCTTGGACCACAGGTGAAGGGTAGTTATTGCTTGACCAGAGAGTGGCCCTTCTAAGGAGAGGGGCCTGAAGGGGGTGATCCCCAGGGCTGGGTTTTTACCCAGATGTTCAGAGATAATCCCTTGGCTACTCCCTGAGGAAATGGAGTGAGGGAGAAAAGAGAGAGCTGAGGATGGACTTTGAGCCCTAGGCCAGATGGGTTAGGAGCTAGCTTTTAGGTTGGCTCAATGAGGATGTCCATCTTCTTGCCTTTATTCATCACCCCCAAAGTGGCCTGGGTACAGGGCTTTTAGAGGCAGAGGACCTGGGGCCTGACTTGGGGTAGAAGGGAGGAAAGAGGTTCTTCCCAGGAATCCACACATGGAAAACCAGGACTATGTGGCCCCACTGGCGAAGGTAGTAATGGCAGCTAACATTGTATTAGTTCTGCATGTTTTATTGAACACTGCTTTGCCGCAGTAAATCTTGGGCACTGGTGAGGATACAGCAGTGGACAGGACAGGCTTGCTGTTATGAACCATGCATCCTCATGGGAGGAGGCTGACAAGTAGACTGTGATTTCAGAAGTCTGCAAGTGACGACAAAGGCACTTGTTTAAAAAGATCACCCTGGGCCAGGGATTTAGCTCAGTGGTTCTGCCGCCTGCCCGGCAAATGCAAAGACCCAAGTTCGATCCCTGGTACCAAAAAAAAGGAAAAAAAAATGATCACCTTGGCTGCTGTGTAAAGATTACAGTATAGGGAGAAAGGAGGAGGCTAGAAGTCCCCTGGGGCAGTAATGCAACTTTAGGAGCAAGAGAGTAATATTTTGGACGAGGATGGAAGCTGTGGAGAGGGAGAGAAGTGGGTGGATTTGGAATCCATTGAGGAGGTAGAGCTTGTAGATAGGATGGAAGAGGGTGAGGGAAAGAGGAATCTGGCAATTGGGCTGCAGCAGTTGGGCAGCTAATGGTGCTTTGTTGAGAGCAAGAAGGCTAAAAGATGAACAGGCACTGGCGGTGTGGACCTTAAAAATTCTAGTTTTGCCGTGTTATATTTGAGATGCCTGTGAGGCACCCAAGTAGATCTGCAATGGGGAAGTCAAGATGGGATAAAATGTGTGAGTTGTTGGGATGTAAGTGGTATCCAAGGACTGGGTAAATCACAGACACTCGGGGTCTTAGAGTGGTGGTTTTCAACTGGAGACACTATTGCCCCCCTTCTTTTAGGGGGCACTTGGAAATGTCTGGGATACTTTCTGTTTTAGCTAGGAGGGGTTGCTACTGGCCTGTGCTGTGTGGAGGCCTGGGATGCTGGTAAACATATTACAATACTCTGGCCAGCCCCCCAACAACAAGTTACCTGACCCCAAATGTCGATGGCACTGGGGTTAAGGCCCCCTGTCCTAGAGTGAGAAAAGAAGGCCCTCCAGCAAAGAAGGCCAAAGAACAACTTGAGGAGGAGGAGGGAAGCTTGAGGGATGTGGAGTCCTGGGAGAGGAGCATGTTTGGAGCAGGAAGAGTGCTCACCCTCATCACATGCTTTGAAGAAGCCGAGTCATTTGAACACAGAGAGAGTGACTAATGGTGTAGGCAAGAGAGACACTTTTGCTGACCTGAAAGAGACCAGTTTCTATGGTTTGGTGGGACCAGAAGCTCCGGGGTAGAAGGTTGCTCTGATAGGCAACGCTTGCTGATCATTTCCTCCCTGCTCAGAATTCCTTTTTGGGAAACTTCATTAACCCCCATGCAGCAGGCAGGTATTTTTATGCTCATTTTACTGAAGGGACAATACTATTATCATTCCAGCTTTCCAGAGGTGGAAACGGAGGCACAGAGAGGCTAATTATTCCCCAAGCTCAGGCAGCTCGCATTAACTGGCAGAGCCAGGATTGAGACCTAAGAATTTGACACTACTGAAAGTGAGGGAAGGGAGGCAGGGAACAGACATCATGTATTCGAGAAACCTTGTGCCGGAGATTTAGCTCAGTGGTTCCAATGCCTGCCTCTCAAGTGCAAGGTCCTGAGTTCGATCCCTGGTAC
>NW_004624740.1:14754873-14829572 GCF_000247695.1 Heterocephalus glaber | reverse complement strand
GGTACTGGGGATCGAACTCAGGTCCTTGCACTTGCAAGGCAGGCGGTGGAACCACTGTGCTAAATCCCTGGCTCATCATGTTTTTAATCACACCCCTTGAAGACCCTCACAAAAGAGAACTTTCAGAACTTTCACTTTCAGAAAGTGGCAACAACAATGGGATAGATGTGTTCAAAGCAAAGTAGAACATATGGAGGGGGCTTAATGGCAATGTGTCTTTTACAGTAATACATTCAGAGTGGTTTAATATTCACCATATTTTTCAGTCATTCTGTGTGGCTCCATGTGTTGTATTCAATGTTTTATTCTACTCTGTACACATTTCATTATGAATTTTTGAAGGCTTCTTGATTATTAAGTTTGAATCTATGTTATGAAAGTGTTTAATTCAGTGTCTTATTTTGTGGTCATTCATCTTAACTAGAAAGAGGTATGTTAAACTTGTACATTATTCATTCTTCCCACTAGGATGGCTGATTTGGTCTTTTGTGAACCAACAGAGCTTTACAACATCTTGAATCAGGTCACAAAACTGTCCAGATTAACTGAACCCAATTATCTCTGTTTATTTGGTAAGTACAAAAGCAAGCACACAAACAGCATTATTTTGACAGATTAACAAACTGTAGAAAGCTCTTAGGTTTGTTGGCTCAAATGCTACCTTTTATTATTACAGTATACGACTTTGAAATCATCCCAGATTAGCTCCAGAAGTTCTTAGAAGACTGTCTAGTCCTCTTGTTATTGCTTTAATGAACTATTTTAAACATCACATATGTAGTAGTATTAATGGACAGTCATGTACTTCTACTCAGATTTGATATAAGAAATAAAATATTACAAACACAGATATAACCCTCTTTTGTACCTCATTATGATTGCATTTTTCTCTCCTCATAGACAGCTGCTTCTGTATTTTTACATTTTTGCTACATATGCAGGTATCCCCCCAAAATAACAAGTGGTTTAAACATTTATACAAATGGTATTTTGCAACTTTGTTTGTTTGAAGTACTTGGAATTGAAACCAGGGTCTTTGCTCTGAGCTTCATACCTTTTTATTTCTTATTTTGAGATAGGGTCTCTCTAAATTGCAAAGTTGTCCAGGCTGGGTTCAAACTTGTGTTCCTGCTGCCTCAGTTTTCCACAGTGCATGTCTGAGATTACAGGGGTGTGCCGCTAGCTTGCCTTTTTATTTTTTGTTGAAAAACATATTTTTGAGTTTTTCCATGTTTGTATGCGATATCCAGTTAATTTATTTTAACTGTTAATTGCAATTTGTATCTGTTCCCAATCAATTGCAATATGTTGCTTGCATTGTGTTGCTATTATAAACAATGCTGCAGCGAACAACTCTGCACATCTTGCCTTATTCCTGTGTGTAAGTTTCTTCAAGATCAATACCTAGAAATGAGATTGCAAGGTGACAAATTCATTCACCAATTTATCATCAAATTAGCCTGCAAAAAAAATTAGCCTGCAAAAGAATTGTGTCATTTTAAATTCCCATCAACAGTGTAAGAAGTGCACTTTTTAATACCTGGCTTTGCCAGCCTTTAATATTTGTTGTAATCTGCTGCATATAACATTATATTGTGATGTTTTAATTTTCATTTCCATAATTAATAGAATTGAGCATCTTTTTATGTTTATCGATCATCTTGGTTTCCTTTTCTGTGAAGAACCTATTCCTATTTCTCTATTTTTCTATTGGGTCATTTGTCTTTTTTTTTTTTACTACTGAGGATTGAACCCAGGGACTTTATACTGAGCCACATCCTAAGGCCCTTTTGATTTTTTATTTTGAGACAGGTCTCACTAAGTCATTAAGTTACCCAGGCTGGGCTTGAACTTTTGGTCCTCCTGCCTCAGCCTCCCAAAGTGCTGGGATTATAGGCATGTGGCACCATGTCCAACTCTCTGTCTTTTTTAAAGGCTGAATAATATTCATATGCTCATCTGTATCTATCTGTATCTTGTGTTTCCTTTGTCCATTCATCTGTCGATGGACATCTAGGTTGTTTTCATATGTTGGCTCTTGTGAATAATGTAACATAAAAGTGAACATGGATATGCAGATATCTCATTGAGATACTGATTTAATTACCTTTGCCTGTGTACTCAGAAGTGGGATTGCTGGATCATATTGTAGTGGTGGTTCTAATTTTGTGGGGAAGTTTCTGTATTGCTTTTCATAAAGGCTGTACCTATTTACATTCCCCCAAAAACGTACAAGGGTTCCAGTTTCTCTCTCTCTCTCTTTTTTTTTTTTTTGGTACCGGGGATCGAACTCAGGACCTTGTGCTTGCAAGGCAGGCAGTGGAACCACTGAGCTAAATCCCTGGCCCTTGGGTTCCAGTTTCTCTACATCCTCACCAACGTTTATCTTTTGATTATAAATACTCGGATAGGTGTGAGTGGTAATGTTATTTTGCTTTTGATTTTGCATTTCCCTGGTTAGTGATGTTGAGGAACTTCTCATATGTTTTTTGGTGATTTGTATGTCTTGTTTTGAAAAATATCTATTCATGTCCTTAGCATGTTTGTTAAATTGAGTTACTTGGAGTTTTTGCTATTGAGTTCCTTATACATTTTGAATACATATAGCCTTATCAGATATGTAGTTTGAAAATATTTTCTCCCATTCTGTGGATTGTCTTTTAACTCTTTTGATTGCTGTGCAAAAGCTTTTTAGTTTAATGGAATCCCCTTTGTGTATTTTGTTGTTGTTGTTGGTCTGTGCTTTTGGTGTCATTTTCAAAAATTAATCACTGCTCAGACCAATATATATATATTTTTTTGGTACTGGGGCTCGAACTCTGGACCTTGCATTTGGGAGGCAGGCAGTGGAACCACTGAGCTAAATTCCTGGCCCAGCTCAGACCGATATTAAGAGCCTTCCTCTATATTTCCTTCTAGTAGCTTTACAGTTGCAGGTCTTACATTGACGTCTTTAATCCATTTTGAATTACAGGCATGAAGCCCCACACCCAGCTCAATTTCTGTCATTTTTGCAATGAAGAAGAAAATGTTTCACTCTAGCTTTTAGTCTGGAACTGCTATTACACTACCAGTTCTCTCCTCCACAGTCAGTGTTAGGGTCACATGGGGTCTACTGGGGTTTGTTTTACATCCCCAGTCCCTTCTCATTCTCTTGGCAGAAGTTTTACATTTTAACACAGTTCATCTTATCAATTATTTCTTTTATGGTTTGGAGCCTTTGCTGTTTTGTATCTAAGAAGTCATTGCTTGACTCTCATCTAGATTTTCTCCTATGTTATCTTGTAGGAACTTTATTTATTTATTTTTCCCCATTAATGAGGTTGGAGTTCAGAGCCTTTGCTCTGAGCTACATCTCCACCTTTTTTTTTTTTTTTTTTTTTTTTAAATTCCGAGACAGTGTCTCACTAAGTTCCTAACTTGCCTGGGCTGGGCTCAAGCTTGTGATATTCCTGCCTTGTAAGGCTCAGGGGGAATGGACATCACTGGAGACCCCTGCAGTAGGTCCCAGCCTTCTGTGAGCCACCACAGCACTGGTTAAAGGTTAAGGAATAGATGGAACGAGACTTACAGTGAAGCTGAGTCTTGGGACCTGGTCAGTACTGCTGATGGCAGCAAAGACAAAGGCCCCCAAGCACATCCAGTATTTATTGAATACAATCATGGGAAGGAATAGGGAGCTAGGGAGCTTTGAAATCATCTAGTGAATTACTGCCAAACACCTGGCATGATGGCGCCAGCCAGGGCTGTCAGGGCGTAGGCACTGCTTATCTTGCTAGGAGAGAAGAAATCGGTACTGGGACCAGGCACAATTAGCAAGCAACCCACAAGGTCAGTGACAAGCAATAGTTTAGGGGAAAGGATTTTAATTGGGGTCACGCTGACCTCAGCTGCACATAATTCAGCAGGGCCCTGCCACTTCACAGACTAGGACTTAGGCCTCGGTAGCAGCCATTAGCAAAGGAACTGACCTGCCTGTTTGAGTCACACAGGACTTTATATCAGGTCTGACTCAAGATATAATACAGTATAGGCGAATTAGGGAAGGCAAGAAGCACGTGCCACTCATAGCCTGCTAATACTGGGCAGCAATGTCTGCTACACTGCCTCAGCCTTCAGGGTTCTGGGATTTGAGTTCTGGCATTGAGGTCTGTGATCCCTTCTGAGTTAATTTTTGTGAAGGGTGTCAGATCTGTGTCTTTTGCCTGTGGATGTCCAGTTGTTCTAGCAGCATTTGTTGAAAAGGCTACTTTTCCTCCTCTGTATTACCTTTGGTCCTTTGTCAAAGAACAGTTGGATATATTTGTGTGGTCTGCTTTACTTCTGGACCCTTTGTTCCTTGATCTGGTTATCTCTTATTTTGCTAGTACCTTTGTCTTGATTAATGTAGCCTGAGGTTAGGCTGAGTGCTGAGGTTAGGTAGTGTTAGTTCTCCAAGTTTGTTTTCCTGAGTTGGCTGTTCTGGGTCTTGGGCCTCTCCATACCCATGTGGTTCTTACTTTCTGTTTGTGAATTCATCTTTTCATAGAGGTTTTGAAGGTGTCTCTACAGAAAGGTTTTGTGATTTATTCTAAGTCCTCAAAATTTCAATGGTCCTGAACAAGTTTTTGTGCATGAAACAGGCCTGGTTTCTCGTGGGCAGTTTTTTTTAACCCCTTACCTCACTTGTGAGTAGAAAATTTTGTTCCTTTTTCCACAAATAAGGGAGAGATTTTTCAAGTTTAAAGATTTATGTATCAGGCTAAATTCCTGTTCCGTGTTCCTCCCAACTGTAAGGAAGGCCAACACCAGCATTGTTAGGATGTCAGCTCATGCTTTCTAGAGTCTGAGTTGGGATCTAAAATTTATTGGGGTACTTAGCTCACTTTGCTTTTGCCGTGATATCTCCCCCATGTCCGCCTTTTTTGTTTTTGTTTTTTTTGGTACCAGAGATCGAACTCGGAACTTTGTGCTTGCGAGGCAGGCGGCGGCACCACTGAGCTAAATCCCTGTCCCCCCCCCATTCCCCTTTCTTTAGACGTCAGAAAACTCCTGCTTCTACCTCAAAAATACAGTCTCACTGCCCTTTAATGGGGTGTGTGGTTGCTGGTATGATGGGCGGGAGTTTAGGGGCAAGCAGCTCACAGTGAGGAGACTGCAGACTTCAGGATTCAAATGGACAGCAGCTGTCACCTACTGGCCAAGCAAATGTATCGTGATAAATGAGTTCCCTGAGTCCTTGGTCATGTGTTCCTTTGTGAATCCAATTCTAAATGAAGCACTTTCCTTCCCAGATGTTCGCTCCAAGTGGGAGTATGATGAGAGCCATGTGATCACTGCCCTTCACGTGAAGAAGGTACACAGGGAGTCAGAATCCCAGAATCCGGGGCAGGAGGAAGGGAAGAAGTGGGAGATGTCATGCTCCGGCCTGAGGCGGCCCCTCCTGGGACTCTGGGCAGCAGGGGCACTGTTGTCTGTGCTCCCACCCTGGTGTCCTCCATACCCTCCACACTCCCTGCCCAGCAAACACTGATGTCATTCCTTGCTGTGTCAGGCCCCATACCCCAGGGTACAAGATGCCCTTAGTCCAGTGTCCCAGCCCTCATGGAGCTTCTGTTCTCCTTGTTGAGCAGACCCCACACCATGGAGGTATTGACTATCTTTAAAGACAGAAGCCCTTCCTTTTCTTCCCTTCCTTCTCTCCCATTTCCCTGTCTCCATTCTGGCAAGTGGACAGCGCCCTGTGTCCAGGCACCATCTACCCTCTATGGTCCGGCCCCTTTTTCCACTCCTGCAGGTCATCCTCCCTCTCAAGTGGTTGTAGCCACAGCCGCTTCTAACCTCTGCAGCCCTGGCCACAGTCTGCCCTTGGCTTTGAGGATCTTGCTCACTTCTCCCATTTCTTCTCTGTCCCTTTGGTTCAGCTTTATTTTCTCTTTCTGCTGCCTGAAGATATCTGCTGCTCTTTCTCTCCTGTCAGGATACTTTCTTGCCAGACATTCCAGCCAAGTTTAGAACTTTAACTATCGTCATGCAATTAGGGGTCCTGTCAAGTTTGCTTCTAAAATCCGGTTTTGAAAATTCCCTCCTCCTCCCCTTTCCCCTTACCCCCGAGCTGTGTGCAGTCTACCTCTGGCCCTTTTTCTGCACGTAACTCAGCAGGGAGCCTGGGCCCTGGCTTAAGTATTTTTCCAGAATAGGCTTACTGCCTAATGCCCTCTTTCTTGTCCCAATCCATCATTTTCTGCTTTAATTCTCCCTGGATTTTCAATTCTCTGACTCTATACTCGAGTTCTTAACCCTCATTTCAGGCCTTTGTCTGATTCCGAATGCTCCATGATGCCTGGGCCTCAGTTTGCAGCTCAGCTCTCCGATCTGTGTGCCTTAAGTTCTGGCAGCACCCCTGGGTCTCTCTGGCTCAGTCCCTCAGAACCTCTCAGCCAAGGTGATTCCTTTTCCCTTGCCCCCTAACTTTCCAGTTAGCAGATTGAGGCCTTCGGGGACTCCCCACCCCTTCGGGATGTGAAGCCTCACAACTCAGGGTTCACAGCCTCCCTCTCTGGCTCCAGCTCTGACACATTTTTACTGTCATCCAGCACCTCAGTGATACTGACTTACATTTTTCCTTTCACATATTTCCCCCATATTTTAACTTTTTTGGAGGGATTGAGATAGGATCTCACTATGTAGCTCAGGCTGGCCTCGAACTCACTTCAATCCTCCTGCCTCAGCCTCCTGAGAGCTGGGATTACAGGTGTGCACCAACACACTCAGCCTTATTTTAACATTTTTTGAAGTTGGAACACATCCTAAATTAATTTGCACTTTTTTTTTTTTTGGTACCGGGGATCAAACTCGGGACCTTGCGCTTGCGAGGCAGGCACTGGAAACACTGAGCTAAATCCCTGGCCCTGTACTATTATTTTTTAAAGCAGTACTGGAGATTGAACTCAGAGCCTTTGTACTGAGCAACATACGCAGCCTTTCTTTTATTTTTTAATTTTTTTAAAATTTTGAGACAGAGTCTCACTAAGTCTGTAAGTAGCCCAGGCTGGGCTTGAACTTGTAATCCACCTGCCTCAGCCTCCCAGAGTGCTGGGATCACAGGCGTGTGACTTGATGTGTTAATGTTTTTTTCCCCCCACAGTGGGTGTAGCAGGTAACTGTTTTCCTGGCCACACCCCTCTTTTCTTGAGAGGAACTTTTCATCTCCCTGTTTAATCCATGGAATTCTGGTGGTGATCCCTAAAATAACAGCCAGATCTCTGGCCTTAGTGATTGGCCCTGGGTTGGGATGGAAACTGAGCCAATCAGAATTGGAATTAGAGAAGGGTGTGTCTTTCCAACTAGGCAGTGGAATTTGGAAGTTCTCTTACTGTACATAATTTATAAATTAAACTTTATCATAATTACATATATTTAGGAAGAAAGAGTATATATAGTGTTTGGTACTATGTGTGGATTCAGGCATCCACAGAGAGTGTCTCAGAACATATTCCCCAAGGTATGTATTGAAATAGTTAAGTCCCTCCCTGTGTGGGCAGTCCTGGTTACTGCCCTGGATAAATTGGTGACACATCTTACATCCATGATGTCTACAGTCTACTCTCAGTGGCTTCTGGACACACTGCTGTTTTGGGCCACAGTGCCTTTTTTCTGAGCACAGCAACCTATTTGCTTTGCTGGTCACTGTATTGCAACAGCTCACTCAGTCCCTGGCACATGGTAAGTGCTGGTATATGTATATGTATCTGTTAGCTACAAAAAGTGGTGATGTCACCCTTCTCGGGTAGCATCATTCCCTTCCTCAAGTGATCTGACCTCTCTCTAGGTAACCCTATCACCTAAGCAATTAGCATCTCTTTTCCCTGCCCTCTGATGCACGTTTTGATGACTCAGCCACTCCCTGACTGCCACTCACTAACTCCTGTCTACCTCATGGCCTGTTTGCCATTCATTCATTTAACCATCTTCATGGCCTACTATGCACCAGACACTGTCTAGAAGCTCAGGATGCATCGGTGACTGACACAGACTCAAGTCCCTGTGTTTGTAGGGCCTATATTAAATCTTGCAGTCCTCTCATGACATCTGATTGCTCATGACTTCTGCTTACCCATGCCTTCTGCTTACTAGGGATTGGGAATTGGTCCCTGTCAAGAGACAGGATGTCATGATTCAGCTGGGCATAGATACTTTGACGCCAGGGCACCCAAGAGGTTGTGGGCCCATTGATAGGGCAACTGCTCTTTGCTCAAGCACCTACCTCTGAGCCAGCCCTTTCCAGCCCTGTCCCAGCCACTCTTGATGCTTTCAGCCTTTAGGTTGATAGGAGAAGGAGCAGTCTTTGCCCCAAATGCCTTCTGATGTGGCGTGCTAGGAATATGTGCTCCAGCACGCCGCCTGCCATCGTGCTTCTGTGTGCTTCCCTTAGAAGGGCAATGAGTACCTCATCCCGGAATCTGTGGACCTGGAGTGTGTGAAATACTGTGTGGTCTATGATAACAACACTAGCTCCATGGAGATGTTTGTAAAAGATGCTGCATCCAATGAGGAGGAGGACGATGAGGACAACTGTAATGAGCATGGCCAAGGTGGGTTTTTCCGACAGCAGCAAGAATAACAGTTAACAGTCACCAAACACTGTTACCTGGACCAGGAGCTGTGACACCAGGTGCTTCACTTCCTTGCAGGACACTGAGTTAGCCTGCCTTGGCTGAGATAGGAGACTCCTGGATTAAAGACAAAGGACTGCATCATTTGGAGCAGTGGAAGGAGCCAGAATGTCATTAGTTTCCTGCACTGGTTCCCAAGCCCCAGTCTCACAGGGTGACATGGAAAGGGCCAGGTGATGCCCACAGTGGGTGGCATTACAGGGAAAGGACCCTGAGCCTAGGGGGCCCAAGAGAAGGGAGGACATGCTGTCATCCAAGCCTGTTACACAGATCTCCTGAAGAGGTGGTGCAGAACTAAAGCAGCCAGGGCTGCCTTCACAGGACATGCAGAAGCATGGGAGACCAAGAGCACTGTCTCCTAACACGTGTTGTCACCCCAGATCCCACACTTAGTGACTTAATTATCCATTGCTGTGAGACAGATTATCCAGAACTCAGCACCTGAAAACAAACATTCATTATCTTATTGTTTTCATGACTTCTGAATTCAAGGGGCCATGCAGGTGGGAGGCATGGGGTTTTTCTCCTAATCAAAATGTCTACCCAGGCTGCTGTCATTGAAGGTTTGGACCAGGATGACCCCAATCCAAAATGACTCACTGCCAGGAGCCCCTGGTTTTGTTCTGCTGGTTGCCAGAGGCCTCAGCTTCCCACCACAACTACTTCCCCATGGGATTGCTTGAAGGGCCCCCAACATGGCAGCTGGTTTCCTCAAGAGTGAGTGGTCTGAGACAGTGAGGTCTTTGTGACTCGGTCTCAGGACTTAATGTTCAGTCACCACCGTCACAGTCCAGTCATTAGAAGTAGGTCACAAAATCCAGCCCACCTTCAAGAGGAAAGCAGACAGCCTAAACTTTTAAGGGAAAGCATTTAGAAGAATTTGTGGATCCAATCCCAGGCAGCCTGGTGGGGTCCAGTCTCCCATGGCTGGGCCAGTGACACTGGAAAGGAACCCGAGACTGTAAAATGTGGCCAGTCCCCAGGTGCTCAGCTAAAATTGTGAGGCTCTGCTGTTCTTTTCAGCCCCTAGATTGGGAGTGACCACCCCTTGCCATTGGGTGGCGCTAAGCTTTTGCCATTGATGAAACCAGCCTTTGGGACTTCCATCCCAGGAGCTCCTTGGCCAGGAAATGTCCCCTTGGGCTCTGGTTTACAGTCCTAGGATTACAGGCTGGACCCTAGGGAAATGGATCCTTCAGGAAACCCTAGGGAACGGAGGTGAATAAAGATAACTCCTTTCTGTTCCCTAACTGACTCCACTCCATAGCAAACCACAGCTACACATACCACACAAGGTAACTTTCCTCACTTACAATGGCCTCTTTCAGGTAAATGCAGTCTTTTGGGTACAGGACCATTTCCGGGATTCTCTTACCACCTCCCTCTTAACAGTGAAACAAAACGCCATTGTGAGGCACTTGCTTCCTCTGTCCCAAGGAGGACAGGGAATAGAGGAGTCCTTATCACGCCCTAGAAGCAGATTTGAGGTTATGAGGTATTATGTGTGCCTGAGTCCTTAGCTGCCTGCCTTCCTGGCCGTGGACTACTGTCCTTGCTATGACCAAGGCTGAAGTGCCCACAGCTTGTGGAGGTCGTGAATGGTCCTCTGCACCTGGTGTGTATCCTCCTGGGCTGCTGGTGCCCTGGGTCCTGCTGCATCTCCCCACTGTTCAACAACTACCTCCTTTGCCTGGAGACTGCAGAGTTCTAGGGGGAAATGGAGAACTGGCTGGCTTCAGGAGGCTTTGGCCTGGGTTTTTTTTTTTAACCTGTGTCTTTTCCACCCTCCTCCCTCCCTTGTCTCCTTTCCTCCACTCCCCCCCCCCTTCCTCCCTTCCTTCCTTTTCTTCCAATCTTTTCTTTCCCTTCTTCCCTTTCTTCTCTCCCTCCTTCTTCTCCCCCCCCCCCCCCCTTCCTCCCTTCCTTCCTTTTCTTCCAATCTTTTCTTTCCCTTCTTCCCTTTCTTCTCTCCCTCCTTCTTCTCTGAGGATTGAATCTAGGGACACTTCACCACTGAGGTACATCCTCAGACGTTTTAATTTTTTTTGAAACAGGGTCTGACTAACTTTCCCAGGTAGATTTGAAATTGCAACTTCTTGCCTCAGCCTCCCAGAGTGCTGGAATATTAGGCGTGCACCACTACACCCTGCTCAACAGGTGTCTTTTTTCAGAGCTTTGTTCTTGGCTTCTGAGACTTTCTCTCCAAGCTGCACTCTCTTCTTGTAGAAGAGAGATTTCTCTTAATTTTGCATCATCCTTCCTTGCAGCACTATGGATTCTAGGTCCTCAAGCCAGGTTCTTGTTCCAGGAAAGAAGCTTTGGGGACTTCCTGTCTCAATGGAGCCTGACTTTCATGACCATTGGTTGGCTAAGGAACCCAAAGAATTTAACTTTAAGCCCCAACTCCCAAGGAGGGAGCCCCTGGCTCTGAGTGGTGTCCCCTCCTCTTAAAGCAGTAAGCACCCCAATTCAGAGTGGGAACTGCATGCCGAGAACTGAAAATCCATGGGAACAAAAACAAGTAGATTTAACCATAACTTGTTACCTCCTTCCATTGAAAAAACCCTGCTCATCCATAGTGAATGGTTACGGTGGCTGAAGCACATCCTCTTCTGAAGCCTGACCTCCCCTGAGTCTGCTTGGCAGGGTAGCCTGGGCTCTGCAGGGTTCCTGATGGTCACTTGATGGTCACTCAGAAGCTGTCCTCCCTCCCTGCCTCCAGCAGGCTTGAGACAGCAGTGGGAAGGGAGCGATGGCATGGCCCAGGACTCCCTCCCAGTTCCCCTGGGCCCTTGCACCCCAGTCTCTTGCTCAGAAGGGATGTGGCAGGTGCTGGTGACCCATTGCTGGACTCAAGTGTCTGAGCCAGGCCCTGGGGTGGGCTTTGGCTCCTGTCTCAATGCCTGCAGCTGCTCTCCCAGCCTGGTCCACATTCGGCCTCTCCAGACTTCCTGGAACCTGCAGGAAGCAGCCTAGTTTCCTGAACAAAGTGCCATGTGGAAGTCAGGTCCTGACTCCTCCTGAGGTTGCTATTCCAATATTTCTTTTTCTGGGTCAGATCTTGGATCACAGCATCTTGACTTAGCCTTAATGATGCCTGTTTAGCATGTGGTCTGATGGTCATTCTGCAGATCAGTGGTGGTGTTTAAGGTTGAATTGCTGTCAATGCCACAATGGCTACTGCTTCATACCCTCTGAGATGGCCATAATAAAGACAGGTGGTAACTGGTCTTGGCACAACGGGGAGGAATTGGAACTTTGTGTACTACCACCCAGAATGACCAGAGAAGCCACTGTAGCAAACAGTTGGTGTTCCCTCAGAGGGCTAAGATGCACACTCCAAAGAAAGGAAAACACATCCACACAAAAACTAGTACCATGTTCATAGCAACATTATTCACAATAGCCCGAAGTGGAAAAAACATAAATGTCCATCAGCAGATTGGGTTAAACAAAGTGGTAAAGCCACACAAGGGAATATTATTCAGCCACAGAAAGGACTGCGGTATTGATACAACCTGAGATAGAGATGAACACCAAGGAGATTATGGTGCCTGATAGAAGGATAGACACCGAATCTCACACATTAGTGATACGGTTCTGTTTATATGAAATGTCCAGAATAGCCAAATCCATAGTGAAATTATTTGGTTAGCTAGATCTTGGAATACCTAAAGCTGGGAGTTTAAGACGATGGAGAAGTGCCTGCTAACTGGAATGGGGTTTCTTTTGAGGATGATGAAAATGTTCTAAAACTGACTGTGATGATGGTTATACAACTCAGTGAATACACTAAAAACCACTGAATTGTATACTTCAAATGGGTGTTTGCTGTACAACCATATATCCAAAAAAATCCACTTGGTGATTTAAAAAAATTTAATTATGCCATTTTTCTCTATTTACCCTTGCTTCAGCTTTCTAAATAATTTCTTTTCAGAGGAAGTGGCTGTCTACATGTCAGCGCTAGACAAGTGTCAAGCACACAGGGCATTTACCTCTTTGGTCTCCACCCTTAGATCTGGTGTGTGGAGCAGCTGTGGAATATGGCAGAATCCTCATCCAACTCACCCACCACCCAGTGTATATCCTGAGAGGGGGCTATGAGCGCTTCTCTGGCCTGTATCACTTCTTCCGGACCCAGAGGATCATCTGGATGCCCCAGGTGAGACTGAAGGCTGAGTACCACCTGGTTCAGTTGGGAAGTGTGGCTGTGTGGGGGTAGGGCAGAGAAGGAGACAGAGCATGTGGAGGAAGTGGAGGAGACCAGGTAGCCAGGGGCCAGCCAGGGTGTTCAGTTTGTGATGATGAATGCATGGCTGTCGGTTATGGCAGAGATATCCTACGGGGAGTTGTGGATGGGGCTTCGAGCCCAAGTCAAATGGGCAGGGCCTCATGACTTGAGACTTCCTCTCCACTCTTGGCTATCTGGTTCTTCAAACCCTAGCTGGGTCCAAGGGATCCAGAAAAGTGTGAGCTGTTGGTCTGTAGGAAAGAAAGTGGTTATAACAAGGGTGTTGGCCAAGGGAAATGCCAGGTCCCTGAAGGTGAGGTATTTTCAAGGAAGCCCAGGTACTGGCTGCCCACTGGTTTGCAGGCAGGGATGTGTCTGGAGGGTGGTGCTTGTGCGTCCATGTGTGCGTGTGTGTATACACATGTGTTTGTATGTATGGGCATGTGTTTGTACTGTATCAGAGTCTGAAGCACAATGGGATTTAAGCACAAAATGTTTTTGTTTTTTCTAGCATTTTCCTTGGACTGTTCTTTGGTTCTTGGGCAGATGCCATATTTCCTGGAAATTTTCAGTTATGAAAACTTTCAGTCTAAGTCAGTGTACAATGATTGGGGAAATGTGACTAAAGTGAAGTATGTATGGGTGCAGCTATGTTTAGAATTTCCTTCAAACTAATCAAGTGTGGATTGGGGAGTCAGAAGGGTATAGATGAAATAAAATTGGCCATGAGTTTATAATGTTTAAAGCTGAGTAACAGAAGTACTTATTATATTAGTCTTTCTACTTTTGAATGTTTTTGTAAATAAAGGAAACAAAAAAGAATAATTACAGTAAAAGCCAGAGCAGTTTAACATATCAGTCTCAAATCTCATCTCTTCTTGTCCTCCAGAGCTGAGCAGCCTTCATTTTGTTGGGGTCCTCGGTGTGAGGAGGGGTGTGGGATCGCTTCACATGTCCAGTAGGAAGGACGTTGCCCTGACCCCTCTTCGAGCCCCTTAGATGTCAGGGGACCCAGGGTAGGGCCTGTCTTGTGTGGGTGCTGTTCTCACTCTGGCCCAGTCGTCTGTTTGGGGTGCTGCTCATGGCTTCTGCTGCTGGGTTTCTCGGGGTCCTACTCAGCCTCACCCTGGCCCCTTCTGTTGCTGAGGATCTCTTGGAGTGAGCCAGACTCTCCCATCCCCTTCCAGGAGTCCCCACACTCTCTCCCATCCCTGGGGAGCCCTGACCCCCCCATCCACATCCCCTCTCCTCCATCCTGGATGGTCCGCAGGGAGTGTGCTGGTGGGGAAGGGGCCCAGAGACCTCCCAAGCCCCTCCTCGTCCTCCTGGCTCTGCTCCCCAGCTAGCCTGTGTGATAAGGTAGGGCCTTGTGTCTGAGGTCGCCTGTTCCCACATCCAGAGTGGACATGCCAAGCTTTCCGAGGGCTTCCCCCTCCTTCCACTAAGAAAGCAGCACTTTGGACTTCAACTTGGCAGGGTCCAGCCGGTCTCCCATCCAGGGCATCTCCTTGTTCCTGGAGCACCCTTCCCCCTGCCTGTTAGCTTTGTAGGCTGCAGTGGGATTGATTTCTCTCTGCAAACATCACACTGCTGATAAGTTGTCATCCTCATGCCTTGTTTAAAGCTTCAGGGAGGCATGTTTGATGTCAGATGAACTGCAGGTACTTACAGTGCAGCATGGTCAGTTCTGATGTGTGCGCACACATGACTTTCCCTGTCCCTTGTCGCCAGCCCCATGTGATATGGGAAGGAGGGGACTTGTGGCTGGTAAACCACCTGAGGGCTGGGTGGGCAAGTTGTAGCCCTTTCTGCTTGTGTCCATCTTGAGAACATAGTACTTAGCATTTGTCACTCCCTGCGAGTGACCTTTGCCATCAATCTAGGAGCCAGGTTTTACCCTTCCTTTGGGATGTGGGATTGACCAGACCTGAGGATGTGGGAGAGGGAGGAGACTGGACTGAGGCCTTGGCTGTGGTGCAGGTGACAGGCAGGCAGTGGTATGGTTCGTTGGGATAGGAAATCCTGGGGCAAGGAGGCACTTTTGGGAAAAGACAATCTCAGTTTGGACATGTTTGCTGGAATACCTTTTGTTTCTATTGTGTCACCTGTCATTGTCAAAGCAGGTGCTTTGAGAAGACACTATGTCTATCCACGTCACACCCTCTTCCCAGCCAACCCAGTGCACCACAGAACAGGAAGCTGATTTGCAATATAGCAGGAAGAAAGTTGATAGATGGGTTGTGGGCATTTATTGAATTTTTCTCCAGTGGAACACATGGTTCCAGTAAGCTGGGCACGCTGGGTAGAGTCAGCCCAGGCTCCATAGTGTGCTTTGGGCTTGCCTGCAAGCAGTGGTATGTGTGGACTTCAGTATGCTTATATTTAAATGCTAGTCTTCTTGTTGCTACCTCTTCATACATTCAGTCCCTTCACTAGGATTCATTTCCTAGTGGCAAATAGGCTGTATGTGAAGAGTTTTACTGTGTGTTTTTAAGGTGTTTAAATTCTGATGCCCTCCACGGTAACAAAAGGACTAGTGCTCCCCTTCCCACCTCACCCCAGCTGGACACATTCTGGGTTGTTGAAGGTTTGGGCCACAGGGTCCTTGAGTCCATCATTTGTGTGCATGGCCAGGTACAGACAGGTGCCAAGGAGTGCACGGATGCCCTGTGAAGCCATGTTTCAGTCCTTCTGCTATGACTGGCCCTCTCACTCCTCATCCAAGTTGTTCTTTCCCAATCTCTTTGAAAGACGTGCACTCAGCCTCATTCACTGTCCTGGGGTTCCTCTTCTATGCTCATTTGTGGAGCCACATTTCAAGAGACAGTCTATGCTCATAACAGCTCTTTTCTGTCCCCATCCCAGGAACTGGATGCATTCCAGCCATACCCTATTGAAATAATCCCAGGCAAGATCTTTGTGGGTGATTTCAGCCAAGCCTGCAACCCTAAAGTTCAGAAAGATTTGAGAATCAATGCACATGTCAATGTCTCCATGGAGACCAGTCCTTTGTAAGTAAAAGAGATACTCTTGATTTTTTTCTTTAAGGAGAAGTATCATTTCTTTACTCAAGTGTCCTAGTGCCATGCATCTGAAAAGTCAAAAGGGGCTCGTGGCAGTCTGCACACAGTGGATCAGGGACAGCACTGATTTTTACCTCTGCCTGCCTGGCCTTGGTGTTCTCTGTCCCTAAGTAGAACCTCACACTGTCCTCTAAATCTTAGCACAAGTAGAGATTTCCTGGTATTTAAGGTCTTGGTACAAAGTGTCCTGTTCTACTCTGATTGGCCTGTTTCCAGGTCCCTTAGAAATTCCTCCTTGCCTCAGAATTGCCCTGGTGCCACACATGCACACGAGCATGTAGGCACACACACACACACACACACACACACACACAGTGACACAGTCTCATTGTTCAGTGGGCAGGGAAGCACTGCACAGCCTTACTTATCAGCCTCTGTCTTCTAGCCATGTCCAGTTTTGGTCACCAAGACCCAGCCTGTACACTCTGCCCTTTCCAGTCCTAATCAGTTAATAAAGACTCACCTCACGTAGAATTTCTGGAAACAACACAAGAATTAAGCAAGGCATCTGGTAATAAAAAAAATACCACATAAAACCAATAAATTTGTTTTATGGTATAAAAACAACAATGAGTAGAAAAAGAAAAGACCCAATTTGTAATAGACAAAAAAATACAATACCTAGGAGTAAACTTAAGAAGGGCCTATAAAGCATTTTAAGAGGGGGAGATTAAAGGACAGATAATAGGAAGAGATTTTTAGATAGGAAGCCTAATGTAATGAAGAAAATTCTGTCTAAATTAGCTTATGCATTAAAAAAGATCTCAATCAAAAAGTGAATTACTTATGTGCAATTAGGCAATTTATTCTTAAAATTTTACATAGAGAACTAATTTGTGGTGAATAAGGATGAGGAGAAAAGGCCAGCCTTTCAGCAAGAACAACTAGAAGAGGCTGGACAAAATATAAAAATTTCTTCTGTGTTATGTACTAGAGACAGGCAAAGCAGTGAGGAATTCATGGGCGAAACCTGGGAGGAAGAAGAAAACTGGAGAGATGAGGCCAGATATTGGTGCTGCTTCTTCATACAAGGAGCCTGATGATCTTGGAAAGAAAGAAAGAAAGAATAAAGTAGAAATGATATCTGAGAAGAAAATGACTGTTTCCAAAATTGATGAGGTACACAATGCCACATATTCAAGAAGTTTCATGGGCTCCAAGCAGGCTAATGCTGAAAGAATCACCTCTCGTAGTAAGACTGCTGAAGACTAAAGAGAGAATGTAGTAAAAACACCAAGCAAAAAGACATTTTCAGAGGAGTAATGTTGACTGATTTTTGAAACTAGAAGAACACAGAATGCATGTTTGTGATGGCAGCACAGAGGAGTCCTTACCTCCTGGTTGTGGTTGGATGTGGGCTGCACTGACAGATCCACCTCTAAGGACTACCATAAAGTGAAAAGTGATGGCCACTTCTGAGATCAGATGACTTGAAGCTGTGAGTTGCCCCATGGAGAGGTTCACAGAGCAGGAAACTGAGGAAGACTTCTAGACAACAGCTAGGGAAGAACTGAGGTTTTCAGCCCAAAAGGTCACAAGGAATTGAACCCTGCCAGTGACCATGTGAATTAGTGTGGAAGCAGATTCTTCAGCTGAGCCTTCAGATAAAACCCAGCCAACACCTTGACTGTCTTCTGCTTGACTATGTATTCAGCTACGTACTTATAAGCACATGCATGTGAGAAAACTATTAAAGTTTGGGGCATAATCACTAGGAAGGAACAGATGGTACAATCCCAAGATTACATGGGGCCAGGGGCAGTTTGTATTTCAGGCCAGAGTGAACAAAATGCATACTATATTCAGGCATGGTGGCACATGCCTATTATCCTAGGATTCTGGGAGGCTGAGACAGGAGGATCACAAATTCAAGCCCTGGGCAATTTAGTGAGACCCTGTTTCAGAATAAAAATACACACACACACAAAGGCAAAAAGCTGGAAGTATCTCAGTGTGAAAAACTTGGGTTTAATTCCCAGAATCAGGAAAATAACAACAAAAGAAAGTGAAAACCCCCTATATACAGCGTGTCAACTAGAGTACTCAGAACAGCATTGTCTCAGCAGTGAAAAAAACATTAGCTCTGGACTAGGGTAGAAAATACAGTGACTGACGTGAAAAGTGTACTGGATGGAGTTAACAGTGGATGAGACCCTACAGAAGAAGAAATGGGCAGCTTTGAAGACATAGCAATAGGTAGCATCCAAAATGAAACACAGAAAGGAAGACTATGGGAAAAAAAATGAACTGAGCTTTGGTGGTGAGCTTGAGACAGCTTCCAGTAGCCTAAGCTATGTGTAATTTACCTCCAAAGAGGAGGAAATTGAAGAAACAGTGAGCATAGTTAAAGATGCAATGGCTGAAATGTTTCCAAATTTGGTATAACCTGTAAAGGAATAGAATCAAGCAGAACCCAAGCACAGAAATACCTATATAAGGAAAATTATATGAAATTGCTTAAAACCAGTGAGACAGAAAAAATCCTAAGAGCAGATAGACCATATTAAATATGAGCGAACAAGATCAGGATGGTAGTAGACTTCACATTGGAAATAATGAAATTGAGAAGACTGTGAAGCCCTGAAAACAACAACAGCAGCAACAACAACAACAACAGCAAACCAACAAAAAACAAAAAACCTGTGGGCCTGTAATCTAAGACTAGTGAAAATATCTTTCAAAAAAGTAAAAAAAAATTTTTGGTGTGCAAGAGCTGAATGAATTCATCAGTGACCATCTTGTACTACAAAAAAATGTAAAAGGAAGTCCTTTGGGCAGAAAGAAAATAGTACCAGTTGGAAATCAGAGTCCTTACAAAAAGAATGATGATCTCCACAAGTAATAATTATGTGGATAAGAATAAAATACTTTGCCGGGGATTTAGCTCAGTGATTCCACCGCCTGTCCTGCAACTGCAAGGACCCAAATTCGATCCCTGGTACCAAAAAAAAAAAAAAAAAGAGTAAAATACTTTCTCCCTTGTTTTAAAATCCCTTCAAACCGAGCGTGATGTCGCATGCCTGTAATCCCAGCAACTGGGGGACTGAGGCAGGAGAATTGCTGTGAGTTCAAGGCCAGCCTGGGCTACATAGTGAGTTCAAGGCCAGGGTGAACTACACAGCAAGACCCCATCTAAAAAAAAAATCCCTTCAAAAGGATAATTGACTGCTTAAAGAAAAAATAATAACAACGTATTTTGGGGTTATAGTATATATAGAAGTAATTTAGGCCCACAAAGGCAAGAAAAAGGGAATTAGAAGCATACACTTCCAAAGTTCTTATAATATTTTCAAGAAGTATTTTATATTACTTGAAGGCAGACTGTAATGTTAAAAGATACATTCTATAAACTCAAATGCAATTGCTGAAAAATAAACTCCAAAAATATATAATGAATAAAATAGCAAGAAAGATAAAATGGAACTGTAACAAATAATTTCAAAGGCAGAAGAAGATTAAAAAAAATAAGAGGTTCCGGCACCTGCCTTGCAAGCGCAAGGTCCTGAGTTCAATCCCCGGTACAAAAAGAAAAAAAAAAAAACAACACAAGAGGTGAGATCAATAGGAAACAAATAGCAAGATGATAGATTTCAACTAATAATCACAATAAATATAAATAGTCTAAATACCACAATTAAAAGGAAGAGGCCATAACCTGCCTAAAAGAATATTCTTTAAATATAAAGATAAACTGGGCATGGTGGCATACACCTTTAATTCCAGCACTTGGGAGGCTGAGGCAGGAGGATTGCCACAGTTTGAGATGAGCCTGGGCTACATAGGAAGTTTGAGGCCAGCCTGAACTACAAAGCAAGACCCTATCTCAAAAAAAAGAAAAAAAAATATATTCTCAATAGAATATGTAATATCTTTGTCATGCTGAGCCATAAAACAAGAACCATTATAAAAGTTATGTTCTCTGATAATGAAATTATATTAGAACCAATAATATCTTTATCTGAAAAAACCCAAATGTTTAGAAATGAATAACACACTTATAAGTAATTTATGGGTCAAAAAGAAATCAAAATGAAATTACAAAGTATTTTGAACTGAATGGAAATACAAACACATGTGTTAGACAGATTTTTGTCACTATGATGAAATACCTGAGGGAGGAAAAAAAAGAAGTTGAACTTGGTAGTGCATGGCTGTGACTCCAGTACTTTGGGAGGCTGAGGTAGGGAGATCAAAAGTTCAAGCCCAGCTGGGGCACTTTAGTGACTTAGTAATACCCTGACTCAAAGTAAAAAGGCTGGAGATGTAGCTCAGTGCAGAGCCCTGGGTTCAATCCTTAGTATCAAAAAAAAAAAAATTTATTTTGGCTCATGGTTTCAGAGGTTTCAGTCCATGGTCTACCAGCTCCAAGGTGGAAACATCATAGTGGGAGGGCGTAGCAGAGGGAAGCTGCTCACCTTGTGTCAGCCAGGAAGCAGAAAGTGAGAAAAGAGCTGAGGACCAGTTACAGTCCTCAAAGTCATACCACATGAACCACTCCTTCAACTGGGCCCCACCCCTGTTTCCATCACCTCCCATTAATACTATCAAATTATGACCTTGTCAATGATTAATCCACTTGATGGAGTTAGGAGCCTCTTGCCTGAATCACTTCCTTAATACCCATCAGCAGCCAAGCATTTTTTGGGGGTATAATATCTAAACCATAATACCACATGTCAGAATTTTTTTTTTTTTTTTTTGGTACCAGGGATCGAACTTGGGTCCTTGCACTTGCGCAGCAGGCAGCAAAACCACTGAGCTAAATCCCCAGCCAACACGTCAGAATTTTGACATGCACCTCAACCACTGCATAGAGGGAAATTTATAACCTAAATGTCTGTAGCATAAAAGGAGACTCTCAAGTTAAAGACCTTTGCTTCCATCTTTAAAAATTATAAAAAGTAAGCAAGAGAAAGGAAATAACAAAGATAAGAGTAGAAATAAAAAGTGAACAGCACAATTGAGAAAATCAATGAAAACCAAAAGCTGTTTCTTAAAAAGATCAATAAAACTGATATGCCATTGTCAAACTGATCAGAAAAGACGGAAGACCAAAAAAATACCAATATTTGGTAAAAAGGAAAGGTCATCATCTTCATCATAGATTCTGTTGCTATGAAAAGGCATTCTCTGGGCACTTACTCTAGAGAGATGAAAACATATTTACTTCAAAACCTGTGTGTGCATGTTCCTCGCAGCTGGCCTGTGGTGTAGTTTGACACACTGGTACACATATACCTTGGAATTCTCAGCAATGAGAAGAACAAACTATTGTTATACACAATCTGAATCTCCAGGGAATTAATGCTGAGCAAAATAGAAAATACCAAATCTAAAATGTCACGTGATATATTTTCATTTAAATAAGATTTTTGATATGACAAAGTTTAAGAGTGGAGGCTGGCCGGGCATGGTAGCGCACATCTGTAACCCTAGCACTCAGGAGGCTGCGGCAGGAGGATCGCTGCAAATTCGAGGCCAGCCTGCGCTGCATAGTGAGTTCAAGGCCACCCTGAACTACATAGCAAGACCCTGTCTCAAAAAACCCAACAAAACAAACCAATAAAAAACCCCAAATGCACTTTCTACCTGCTGATGGTATATAGAAACTCAACTGGATTTTATGTATTTATCACGAACCCTTCAGTCTTCTCTCAAATGTCCCCTCCATTGTGAAGCTCTCTCCTCCTCAGTATTAGCTCAACACCTAGTCAATTGGACTGGGGTGTTTATGTGTCTGCTCCTCCATAAAAATGGGAGATCCGGGCCAGGGATTTAGCTCAGTGGTTCCGTTGCTTGCCTTGCAAGCACAAGGACCGGAGTTCGATCCCTGGTACCAAAAAAAAAAAAAAAAAATGGGAGATCCGGGCCAGGGATTTAGTTCAGTGGTTTCACACCTGCTGCACAAGCACAAGGACCCAAGTTCAATCCCCGGTACCAAAAAAAAAACAAAAACAAAAACAAAAATGGGAGATCCTTGAACCTGGGAGGGTACAGCCCAAGGTCTGTGCACTAAGTGAATATTTGAGGGGTGGCTGGCTGGGGAGGGAGGCAGGGAGGGAAGGATGCAGAATTGTGCTTATACTCATCTCAGTGAGTGCTCCTCAGGAACCACATGCCACAGTGCTCTGCATACTCCTGAATGTCAACAGCAGCCTGGGGCCTTCATGTGTACCATTCATCAGGTGCTTATAGCATGCCAGGCATTGTGCCAGGCTCCTCACTGGCAGCCATATACCTTGTGGCCCTCTTCTCTCTCCCTTGTCTAGGAAGCTCAGCTACTCTGATTTCTCTTTTGTTTCTCAGATCTGTTAACCACGTTCCTTCTTGGGGCCTTTGCACTTGCCTCCTGCATTACCTGGAAAACATCCTCAGATACCTGCTGGGCTCATTCCCTCACCTCTGTCGCGCTGCTCCAGTGTCACCTTGGGAAAGCCTTCTCTAACCCCTGAACCTACAACAGCCAGTGCACCATCTCCATCCCTCGTTTTGCTCTCAACACTTGGCATACCAGGCTTGCCCTCCAGGGTCATTAGCTATGCTTTCCCATCCTCATTCAATGATTTTATACCATGTTCTAGGGAAGTACCATGTTTTGGGTTAATAATAATCATGTCACATTTACTGGGTGCCTCTTATGTGCCATCCAGGTTGAAAATGCCTTCCACAGACGAACCCACTCAATCCATATCACACTACTCTCTGGGAGAAGCTCAGTGGCTTGCCCACACCTCCTAGATATCTGCCCCTGGTCCTTCCCCTGTGGTCCTGCAGTGTAGATGGGGGGATGCCACAAGAGGGCTGTTGGTAAGTCTGCCCAGTTACCTGTGTTCTTCTGCTTAGTTTCGTGGATGACCCTGACAGGCTTCTGCACATCCAGATAGAAGATTCCTCAGAATCCAAGATTTTGCCCTTTTTACGCTACCTCTGTCACTTCATTGGTAAGGAGCACTCCCTAATCCGATGGTGACTTGCATGTGCCTAGGAGGCAGAAGGCCATGGTGTCTCCTCCTCATGCCTATCCCTGGCTGTGACTCCCAGTGCTCAGGGCAGGGAGGGCAGGGCCTACCCATGCCTGGCCCAATATGGATAAGCCCTGACCATTGTGAGCAGCCATGACGCTTCCCTTGGGGGTAGTGCGGTCCAATGAGAACATGATTGTGGGCCAAGTGCCCTGTATTCTGGCCCTGGCTAGACTGCCACACCCTTTGGATTGTGGGTGTGCCTGTCACGGAGGGCTGTGCTGTCCTGGGCTCCGGGGGCCTGGAGTGCATCTCAGTCCATCCCTGCGTCCAGCCCTAGTCAGCCCTGTGAATGGGGGAGAAAGATTCCCAAGGCCTTTCCAGCCCTGACATCCACAGTGCCCCTCTCTGCCCTCCACTGCACACAAGTGATACCCACCAGCTGCTTGACTCAGCGAGAGTGGATCTTCAGTCCCCCCAGTCTTGGGATTGTCTGGGGGAGAGCAAGATCCCTGGGGGAGCAAGGCTGAGTCAGGCCAGAGGCCCCACCCCATGCTTCCAGCCTGGCACCAACATGGCCCCCAGCCTGAGCAGCTGAATGACCAACCGGAAACGGCACTGTAGTCCTCTGTCCCTTATTTGCCCAGATCACCACTGTCACTTGACTAAGACCCGAGTCTCAGATTTCTGTGTGCCCTGCCCTGAGATGGCAGAGCCTTGTGGCATGCAGAGGCCTCTCCCTACCTCACCTCTCTGGGTAGCTCTAGGCTGATCCTTCACTGATTGTGCCTCAGTTTCCTCATCTGTGCCATGAGGGAGTTGGCCTTAATCATCTCCAACTCCTCTTCCAGCTTTGACAGTCTGACTTTTTTGCACTTGGTATGTTTATCCTCAGTTCTTGGGGGTTCCCAGGCCAGCCTGGGAAGGACTCACAGCCTCAGGGGTTACAGGATTAGAGCTGGTATTTCTATGCCAGGCATTGGCCTAAGTACAGAATAGAATGAAACCCTGTGGGAGAGGAAGGTAGTATGTTATTAACATGCTCTCCAGATGAGGAAACTGGCTTAGAGGAACTGGCCCGCATCTGGCCTGCACTGCCTCTGCTGGCACCTGGTGTCCTTGAGTGGTGGTCCTGTCATCCTTACGCCGGCTGGTGGCACAGCCTCCTGGGTGAGAAGCCTGGATGCTAGGAAAAGGTCTTGGCCTGATAAAGCCTGGTGCCAGGCAGGATTCTCTTGAGCTGCCAGCCAGGTCTGAGGACCCTCTGTGCTGGCCAGACAGTGTCCCAGAGAAGCCATGTGACTCACCCAGGACCTGGTGCACTTGTTATGAACTCACTCTTGGACCACAGGTCCATTGAGGCCAGCGTTCTGACAGCCACCCAGTACCACAGGGAAGAGGACTGTGTACAACTCCAACCCTTCCTCCCTTCTTTCCTTTTGCAGAAATTCACCTCCACCTGGGCTCTGTTGTTCTGGTCTTTTCCACGCAGGGTATCAGTCGCAGCTGTGCAGCTGTGGTGGCCTTCCTCATGCACAAGAATCAGGAGACCCTGAAGGTACGTGTTTCCCCTACCAGGCTTGGGCCACAGCCAACCCCACGAGGTAGAGTCAGAGCTGGACCTGGGAGGGACAGGATCCCAACCATGCCTGGGGCCCTAGTTGGACGTGGGAGGAGGAAGAATGAGGGAGAGGAATCCAAACCTAGGGTGCCTGGCACCCAAGGGCAAGGTCCCAGTGCTACAGCCTGGAAGGCTGAGGCTGGATACACAGGGCTGGCTGGGACAGGCTATGGCCAGCAGCATGTCGGTATGGCTCCCCCACTGCCCCTGTGTCCACTAGGTTTGCCTGGAGTTTTCCAAGAGAAAACTACTTGGAGTCACAGGAACTGCAGTGCTGGCAAGGGCTCAGAAGGTGTCCACAGAAATAATCTTCCTTCATTTTGAGAGCAGAGCCCAGACAGGGAGGAGAAGAAGGGAGCCATCCTGCAACCCCAAGGAGAACCTGTTGCTCCTGCCTCCCAGGCAGTGCTTTCTCAGGGGGCAGTTCTTGGTCTTAGAGCAGGGGTCCCCCTCTCCCCAGGCCACAGACTGGCAGTGATCCATGGTCTGTTGGGAGAGGTCACACAGTGGAAGGTGAGCATTGGGTAAAGGAGTGAAGCTTCATCTGTGTTTCCTGCCACCCCCATTGCCTGAGTTCCGCCTCCTGTCAGATCAGCAGTGGCTTTAGATTCTCATAGGAGTGCAAACCCTACTATGAACTGTGCAGGTGCAGGATCTAGGGCACAGACTCCTTTGACTCATCCCCAAACCATTATCCAGCCCCAACCTCTGTCTGTAGAAAAATTGTCTTCCATGAGATCAGTCCCTGGTGCCAAAAAGGCTGGGGACCACTGTCTTAGAAGACTTGGGTGAGATCCTAAAAGCTGCTACATTTGCCTAGGGCTGGGTTTAAGAGGAGAGAAGAGGAGGGACAGAGAATTACCCTAGTCAGAACTTACTGACCAATGGTTTGGGGACCCCGTGTGATCTCTGGGAGCAATTCCACTTCTGAGTCTGCACCCCAGAGAAGTGGAAGCAAGCACTCTTAGATAGACGATTGCACACCTGTGTTCGTGACAGCAATATTCACCATAGCCAAGAGGTGGAAACAACCCAGTATCCGTGGATATAGAAAATGCACTATAGCCACACTGTGAAATATTATTCACCCTCAAAAAGTAAGGCCATTTGTGCCAGGGATTTAGCTCAGTGATGCCGCCTCTTGCCTCACAAGCGTAAGGTCCTGAGTTTGATCCCGGTACCAAAAAAAAAAAAGTAAGGCCATTCTTCATGGTACACATGCATGTAATCCCAGCACTGTGGGCAGGAAGATCACAAGCTTGAGCCCAACCTGGGCAACTTGGTGACTTAGTGAGACCCTGTCTCAAATTAAAAAAGGACTGGGGTTGGAGCACACACACACGCAAAAGATGAGGAAAACTTCGGACACATGCTACAACCTGGATGAACCTTGAGGACAGGGTGCCCTTGGAAGCAAACCAGTCATGACAGGACAAATACTGTACGATTCCACAAACTTGAGAGACCTGGAGCACCATATCAGAGGCAGAGGGCTGCATGGTGCTGGCCAGGGCTCAGGAGGGTGGGATGTGCTTCAGGAAAGGTCAGGATGAAGAGTTGTGTTTAATGGGGACAAAGTTTCATGTTAGCAAGATTAAGAAGTTCTGGTGATGATGGTGGTGATGGTCATGCTGTGATGTAAATATACTTAATGCTGCTGAATTGAACATACCTAAAAATGGCTAAACTGGTAAATTTGATGTGTATATTTTACCCCAACTTTAAAAACGCCTAGGGAGTGGGGTCAGAGGATGAAGCCTGGATCCCTGTTCTCTCTCCCCTCCAAAGGGAGTTTTGGGGACCCCTGTGGTGGCATCACTGCCTGCTTGAGGAGCATTATGTCCTGGGAAGGGCGGTGATGTCTCTGGTAAAACGTGGGGGGTGGTACAGAGATGACTTGGCCTCCCCGCCTAGGAATCTGTCTTGGAGGGGCCCCTTGGCTGCTGGAAGGAGGAGAAGAGGGGAGCTGGCTGGGGAGTTCCAGGACTTGAGCTCCCCTGGAGCTTGAAAGGGCCAGTCTGGTGACCTTCCCCAAGCCCTACCCTGTGTGGCGCCAGGTTTCCATGAGAAGGTTGTGTGGAGCCCTCCAGCCTCGGCATGCGTGTGTTATCCAGCCATGACAAACAGATCACAGTCCTCTCTCTGGCCACATGGAAAGCAGGAGGCATGGGCTGTTTGCTGCGGCTGGCGGGGCAAGAGCCGAGTGAGAAGAGCTCTTGTCCCACTCAGCTCCAGCAGCGGGGCCCTCAGGGTGATGTGGTTCATGCAGGCTCAGCTGCCCGACCCTCATGGGGCCTGCAGGGAGGTCTTCCTGCCTGGGATTGGTTGGCCAGGCCATGGTCAGTGAATGGATGCTCACAGGGGCACCTTAAGTCTAGATGACCCTGCTTTCAGGAAAAGCCCTGACCCCCTCTCCCTGGAGCAGCAGTCCTGGTCTTATCTATAGGAAGTCCTGTTGCCAGGTACTCCATCCAGATAACTCTTAGCTTAAAAAGCTGCACAGCCCATGGAGCTGTGGCCAGGAAGGACTGCCCCTGAGCCCTGCATGGCTCTTAGCTTCTCCTGCTATCAGTTTGCACCCAGGATCACTGCCACAAGTTGGCTCAGGCTTGTCCCTGGGAGAAGTTCCTGTCTGCCATTGTCTCTGTGGAGGGGGGAGGTGCTGGGAGCAGGCTCCCTGTGTGCAGGGGGGGGTGCACAGCTCAGCTATGATGATCAAAGCCCTTGGGACTTGCAAAGAAGGGACTAGGCTGCTCATGGGCCCAAGGTACCAACTGCTGGGCCCCAGCTTGGCTTCTCAGAAGCTAAGGCCAAGGTGTGGGGGCCAGGGAGTGACTGGCAAGAACCAGTGTCCAGAATCTCTGGCATCAGAGCTACCCAGGACTTGGGTTTTCAGAGCTTTGGTGCAAGGTTGTGTGGGATCCCAGAGCCAGCGTGGTGCTAAGAAGAATTTGAACTTAGTGCCTTTAGGTTGCTGGGAGTAGCCTTGTCCCTTGAAGATCTCTGGGGTGTGGGCTGGGGATTTAGCTCTGTGGTTCTGCCACCTGTCTCACAAGCACAAGGTACCAAGTTTGATCCCCAGTACCAAAAAAAAAAAAAGATCTCTGGGGTGGGGTGAGACACACTAGGAGGGTTATGATAGCTCACACTGGCAGGGAACTTTTAATTCTTCATGTGTAATAAAAACTCATTCGCAGGGGCCTGGCACTTAGGGTACTGCTAGTATTCCTGTTTTGCAGCCGCATAGAGAGGCTGGGTGACTTGCCAGAGATTGTACAGCTCTAACTGTGAGAGGTCAAATCCAATGCCAGTTGGCTCAGCTCCGGAATCCAGGCCCAGCGAGACATGTGTGTGGTGACATGGTTTGTGGCCCTCTGGTACTACTTAAAAAAAAAAAACAAAACTGTGGTAAAATACACATACAGTTTACCATTTTAACTACTTTACAGTGTGTACTTTAGTCCTGCTCAGTATATTCACACTATGCAATCAATCTCCTAAACCTTCACATCTTGCAAAACTGAAACTCTACACCCAGGAACAACTCCCCAGTCCCTGGAAACCACCATTCTATTTTCTATCTCTATGAATTTGTCTACTCCAGGTACTTTACCTAATTTCCTTCCTTTTGAAAATATATTTCACTATATGTAAAATCCATCAGTAAGCCCATCTGGGCCAGGTGTTTTCTGTTTTTGAGGGTTATGATTATTAATTAATTTGTGGTATGGGGATTGAACACAGGGCCTTCACACTGAGCTACATCCCCAGCCCTTTTTTATTTAGAGACAAAATCTTGCTAATTTGCTGAGGCTGGCCTCAAACTCTTGATCCTCCTGCCTCAGCCTCCCAGAGTGCTGAGACTATAGGCATATATCCACATGCCTGGCTGAGGATTAATAATTATTTCATTTCTTGAGTGTGTTTTGGAAGATGGTTGTTTTCAATAAATTGATCATATTTGTGAGCATAGAGTTGTTCATTGTATTCTTTTATTATCCTTTTAATATCCATAGAAACTGCAGTGATATCTTACTTTCTGATATTAACAATTTGTAACTTTTTTTCCCCTTAGCCTGGATGAAGTCTCATCAATTCTCTTGATCTTTTCAAAGAAACAGCTTTGTGTTTTGTGGATTTCCTTTATTGACTTCCTGTCTTTAATTTCATTCTTTTACATGTGGATATCTAGTTTTCCCACCACCATTTATTAAAGAGACTTTCTCCTATTGAATGGTTTTGTGCTAGATGCAGTGGCACTCACCTGTAATCCCAGCTATTTGGGAAGCTGAGGCAGGAGGGTTGAAGGTTCAAGGGCAGACTGAGCAACTTAATGAGACCTTATCTCAAAATAAGAAGGGCTATGGATGTTGCTCAGCAGTAGAGTAATTGCTAAGCATGCATGAGGCCCTGGGTTCAATCCTCAATGCAGCAAAAACCAAAGAAACACAAATAACAAGAACAGAATCACAGGATCATATATGTGGGGTTTATCTCTGCACTGTCTCTTTTATGCCATTGGTCTATTTGATTCATGTCAGCACTCCATTGTTTCTATTACTGTAGCTTTGTCATAAAGTCTTAAATCAAGAAGTGTAAGACTTCCAACTTCATTCTTTTTACACATTTTTTTTTTATTTGGGGCATTTTAGGATAGCTTTTTCTTTTTTAAAGTTTTTTTGTTTTTTTGGTAATGGAGATTGAACGCAGGACCTTGTGCTTTTGAGGCAGGTGCTGGAACCACTGAGGTAAATCCCTGGCCCTCCTCCTTTTTTAATTGTGATAAAATACACATAAAATCAAATTCCATATGATGAATGTGATCATTGTGTATAATTAAATTGTACCAATGAACTTAATTTTAAAAATACACATAAAAGAACTCAGGCTAATTTAGCTACTTTGATGAGGAGAACTCCCACAGCCTTACAGCGTCACTTTCACTCACTGTTGCACAACACCGTGGCTATTTCCAAACCCTTTTCATTACCTAGAATAGAAACTCTACCACTACACACCCATTACCCTTCTTACCCTCCCCTGCCCTCAGTAACCTACACCCTACTGTCTGTCTGTCTGCATTTGCCCGGTGGAGAGCTTCCTTAGAAGTGGATCCTAGTGTTTCCCCGGGGCTGTCCATGGTGTAGTCTGTGTCCATGTGTGTGTGCAGCTGAAGATGCCGCCCTTGCAAGCTGCGCTGCATAGTGTGCCCTTAGAACTCTTTATTTCTGTCGAGTTAGTAGTAATGTTAGGATGGATTTTTGTTTCTGCAAAAAAAAAAAGTCATTTGAGGTTTTGATAGGACTTGCCTTGGATCTGTAGATTACTGGGATAGTATAGACATTTTTACAATATCAAACCTGCCAATCTATGACATGGGATCTGTTTCCATTTACTTGTGTCTTTTTCATTTCTTTCAGCAATGCTTTGTAGTTTTCAGTGTATACTTTTTTACCTCCTTAGTTTTATTTGATTTTAAATGGAATTATTTTCTTTGTTTTTTTTTTTTTTTTTGGTACCGGGAATCAAACTCAGGACCTTGTGCTTTCGAGGCAGGTGGTGGAACCACTGAGCTAAATCCCTGGCCCTGGATTATTTTTAATACATAGAAATGGAACTGAGATTTTTGTGTTGATTTCATTATAACTTGGTTGAATTTCATTAGCTCTGTATGTGTGTGGAATCTTTAGAATTTTCCACATAAAAGAGCAAGTTGTCTTCAAACAGAGGTAATTTTACTTCTTTTTTTTTCCTGGTACTGAGGATTGAACTTGGGTCCTTGCGCTTGCACAGCAGGCAGCGAAACCACTAAGCTAAATCCCCGGCCCAACTTCTTCCATTCCAATTTGGATGGTGTTTATTTTGTTTCCCTGCCTAGTTGCTCTGGGTGGGACTTCCAGTGTCATGGTAAATAGAAGTGGTGAGGCTGCCATCCTTGTCTCATTTCTGGTCCTAGAGGAAAAACTGTCTTTCTCCACTGAGTATGACGTTGGCGATGACTTTCCCTACATGGTCTTTATTAGGCTGAGGGACTTTCCTTCTGTTCCAGTTTGCTAGGGTGCCCCTTTGCCTTTCCCTTTTCTCTCTGTCCTCATCCAGGGGTAGGCAAGCTTCGTACCTGCCTCAGGTACTAACCCTTCCTGCACTTGGGGTGCACACCTGAAGGCAGCATTCATTTCCGTCTCTGGAGAATTCACCCAGTTCTCACCTTTTTTCCAGTAATTGCAAACTTTTGTTGAACCCTCACTCTGTGTGCCAGCCTTGAGCATAGTATTTTCCTATCTATTGGAGGTTTCACATAGGTTTTCTCAATTTCTTTCTCTCTTTCCATCCCCCTACCCTCTTTTTTCTTTCTTGGTACATGGGATTGAACTCAGACCTTCAGCTTGAGCTACATTCCCAGCCCTTTTCTGTATTTAAAAACTTTTTTTTGGTACTGGGGATCAAGCTCGGGTCCTTGCGCCTGTGCAGCAGGCATCGAAACCACTGAGCTAAATCCCTGGCCCTGTATTTTTAATTTTAAGACAGGGTCATACTAAATTGCCTATGCTGGGTTCAAAACTTGTGATCCTCTTGCCTCAGCCTCCAAGGTGCTGGAATGACAGGAGTGTGGCACCATGCCTGGCTTGTCTCAATTCTCATGGTAGCTGTGTGGAACAGGAATGCTTTCTGTCTCCCAATTTAGAAGAGGGGATGCAGAGGGGCGTGCCCAAAGCAGAACCAGCTCCCAGTACCTTTTGCCTTTGCAAATTCACCGCAGACTGCTGCTGTTTATATATCCAGCTCTTACTCCACACTGTAGACCCCTGGGAGAGTGCTTCCTGTCCCTCCGGAGCTGGCTCTGATCTAGAGTGGAAGGCACCTCCTACCAGCCCTGATGTCTCCTTTGTCTCTTTGCTCTCACAGAGGTCTTGGGCCTATGTCAAGAACTGCAAAAACAACATGCGTCCAAATTGGGGCTTGGTGACTCAGCTGTTGGAATGGGAGAAGATTGTCCTTGGAAACTTTGTCACAAACATCTCAGATCCGATCTACTGATCTCTGCAGCCCCATGATGGGTGCTGAAAAACCTTGCTTGGGGCTTCTGGTGGGTAGGGGGCCAGAGTGTGTACCCAGGTTGGTCTGGAAGGAGAAGACCTTTGCTGCCATAAGCCTGTGTTCTTCCAGCACTGGTTCTTCCTAGGCCTCTTATTCATATGACATAGCAGGTGCACCTGCTCGGGCCCCTTTAGGACACCCCAGACTACCCCCATTGTGCTCCTGGGGCACCTCTGGCTGCTGGAGTGGCTCCCACATACCCCATGACTCAGACCCTCTGGAGGTTGCCTGGGGGGTGCTTACCTTATGGTGGTCCACAGGAAGTGTCACAGTTCTTACCCACAGGCAGAGGTCCCCAGAGCTCCTGGAATGAGGCCCCTTTCTTGTTGCCAGGCCCAGTGCTCTGACTGTGCCCCTGGAGCACTTGTTATAGATTTCCTTTCTCTGCCTCCCCTCTCCCCTTGCTACCTGGCCACATTCACCAAGGAGAGATCCCACCTCTCCCAGGCCCCACACCTGGGTTTCTAGAAAATTCCTCACATCTTAAAATGCACTTCCCTCGAGCTGGCACCCCTCACAGAACAAGTTAGGAACCGGCACAGACGAGGACGACAGGTGGGCAGTTTAGGATGTCCCCCAGTGTGGGGGCTTCCTTAGGTTCATCCGGTGACTGTGCCTTGCCACCATCTGAGGGAGGTTGGGACATGCTGAGCCTAGGACTCTGCCGAGGCATGCAGGGGTGTGTGTAGGGGAGTCCCCCATCAGAAGAGCAAACCTTCAAGGAGGCGTGGGGTTTTGTCAGCGCCAAGAAGAGCTTTTTGGGCAGCGCTGGTGCTGATCAGAGCTTGGGGTGGACGCAGAGAAGGGCTTTGTGTGCTGAGGGGCCTCCTGGTAGGCCCGGCAGAGCACGTGGGAAGTCTTAAGCATGGCCATGGTTCGACATTAGCGTTGTGTCTTAGGAAGGGCAGTCTAGTGGTTGTGTGGAGGACAGTGGAGTTGGGCCAGGAGGCAGGAAGACCAGTAAGGAGGTGGCTGTAAATTCCAGCTACAGGAGAGGTTTGGAGTCCCTTCCGCAAAGAAATGTAGCTTCCCAAGGACGAAGGCGTTGAGGGCAGGTGTCACCTCCCTGGGCTTTGGTTTGCTTCCAGCATAGCAGGCTGGGACACTGCTGGTGGCCCCACGCGGCTGACTCGGCCCAGCCAGGGATCGCTAGGCGAGGTGCCCAGCGCTCACGTGGCCCCGCCCCAGCCCCACCCAGGGTCCCGATTGGCTCTGGCAGGGGGCGGGGCCAGCGCGCGGCCGGCGCCAGCCCTTTCCCGTTGGCGGCGGCCGCTCGAGCCCGGAAGCGGACGGGGGCGGGGGCGGCCGCGGCGCCTCGGGGTTTCTGGGTTTGCGGGGCGTCCTGGACTCGCGGCTCCTCGGTCTGCGGCGCGACAGCCATGCAGCCCCCGCCCCCGGGCCCGCTGGGCGACTGTCTGCGGGACTGGGAGGATCTGCAGCAGGACTTCCAGACCATCCAGGTGAGCCTAGCAGCGGTCGCCCATTGGGCCGAGCCGCGATGTCCCTTTGGCCCGGGCTCAAGGGTCGGGCAGCCCGAGGTCAGGCTGGGGGGGACGTCCGGGTCAGGGGTCGGGGGTCCTGTGAGCTAGCTTCCAGGCAGCAGTCCTGTTGTCTCACTGCTTCTCCGCTGGGACCCCCACTGTGCTGGGGGGCCCTTGGTCACTCTGGGCCTTGGAAAGAAGCCAGGACCCCACGGGCTCCCTCGCTGTCTGCACCCCAACCCTAGCCCGGACCCCATCCCGGACCCCATCCCGGTCCGCATCCCGGTCCGCTCCCGGTCCGCTCCCGGTCCGCTCCCGGTCCGCTCCCAAGAGAGCCGCTGCCCGCCCCAGAGTTTTGGATCAGTCACTCCGTACATACGCATCCCCGCCCTCGGACCTCCTGGTTGAGCGCTAGAAAGCGGTGTTCGCGAAGGCTCTGGGCAGGATAGGGCGAGGGGCTTTCCTTTAAAGACAGCGCCTGCCCTGCCAGGGAAGAGGGCTTGACAGGCCCAGGTGGCTGCCATCGGGAGAGGAGTGAGCGGGGCCAGACCCTGCAGGGACCCCCTGGGCCTGGCCCGGATCGAAATGTCGCTGAGGCCATTGGGAAGCTGTAGGATGAATTATCTCGATGGGGTTTGTACGTGCCTGTTCTGTCCCAGGCCAGAAAGGAGGCTGCTGGCTTCCTCTAGGAAGGAGAGGGTGGTGGCTGCGTCTTCAGAGAGATGACACATGCCACATGCTGGGATTTGAGGGGGTGTGGTGGCCCCTGGACTTGAGAAAAAATGATCCAGAGTGGATCCCAGGCCAACTGGAGACTTGGTTAGACCTTTGCCTCTCCTGGGCTGGTTCCAGCCCCTTCCTGTCTCCATGGCTGTCCCCTGGTCCTGCCTAGCCAGCTGGCATTAGTGCTTCTCCCCAGAATCACCCAGCCTGGCTGCCACTATGCTAGTCTCTGCTCCTGCCTTGATTTCCCATACTTCCCCTTGCCCAGTCTCCAGGCAGTGCCTTTTTGAGATTGACCCACAAGGGCAAAGTTCTCAGGGAAACTGGCCAAAGGTGCTGGGGGAGGAGAGGGCCTTAGGGCAGGAGGTGCAGGGGCTGAATCCTGATGACCTTTAACCTGGGAGGCAGCATCAGGAAGGCCTGAGCGGAAGGCACCTTGGATAAGCCAGGCTTCCTGTACTTGCTGGCTTGAAGAGCTGAGAGGACAATGGCCCCTTCAAATAGCCTGCTTGGTCCCCAAGGTGGACCTGCGGGGTTGGAACCCAGACTCAAATAGGACAAAGAGCCTGTGTAGGGTTGGAGACAACTGCTCGGTGGCTGGGCCTAAGAAACCTTCATAGAGCCAGCCTGGTGTTGGGGAGCAGAGCCACAGGGGCCTCTGGGCATGCGTGGAAGACACCTGGCTCTGCTCCTGCCTTCGGGGGAGAGCAGCCTCAGAGTGCCCTGGTGGGCACAGCAAGGTCTCCTCCTGGAGCTCACACTGTGCCAGCATCTGTGGCCCACAGCTCCCCACCAGCCAGAGCCTTCTGTGTTTGCCCCAGGAGACCCACCGGCTGTACCGCCTGAAGCTGGAGGAGCTGACCAAGCTGCAGACGAACTGCACCAGCTCCATTTCCCGGCAGAAGAAGCGGCTCCAGGAGCTGGCACTTGTCCTGAAGAAGTTAGGAGCCCTCCGCTGGGTGTGGAGTGGGAAGCGGGTGCTGCCTCGTGGGGTGACCTGGCATGGTCTGTCTGTCTCTGGGCCTCTGGTGCCCTTCTGTGCCATGGGGTCCAGTATGATGCCTGCTGACCCACCTGCCTTGACCCTCTGCCCACCTGCAGATGCAAAGCCTCCCTCCCAGCAGAGGCCACAGTGGCTGTGCAGGAGCTGGAGAACCAGATGAAGGAGCGGCAAGGCCTCTTCTTTGACATGGAAGCCTACTTGCCCAAGAAGAATGGGTGAGCTTCCCCCCAGCTCTAGTCACAGCCCCCTGGGGGAGCAGTTCTGAAGCTGCTGCTTCCCCTTCTAGGTCATGGCCCAAGCAGTCAGCTGCAGTCCTAATTTTGAGGGGATGGCCTGGCTGGTTGACAGCTCACTGTGGGGGAGCCTGGTGGGACATGCAGGCATCACTGATGGTCACCTGACCCAGCCCAGGTCAGAGAAAGCTTCAAGGGGCTGCTGAGCTATGTTCAGGTATAGAGAGCGAGCCAGGGAGGTGGGAAAAGTAACAGCGTATGACTGCACAGGCCCCGGCTGGGAGGTGAGAAGGGGCAAAGAGACCAGAGAGGTCCCAGAGCTTGCAGTCAAATGTGCATGTGGGAAAGCCAGCTGCCCTCCCAGGGGGACGGGCAGGGAACAGTGCACACCCTCAAGCTGAGCAGAACTCCTGGAAGGAGCATGCAGGCTGCAAGACCAGAGAGAACATCTCTGGAAGGTGAGGAAGAAAGGAAGATCCACAGCTGGGGTGAGATGGCCCAGTGTGGGGGGCTTACTGCTGCAGGGGAGGGGTCACTTCCCAGGGTCAGGGGACCTTGAGGACCATTAAGAGGAAACAGGTATTTGGGCTGATGGAGAAGCTGAGGGGACACATCCAGTTTTAGGCAGCTCTTCAGAAGCCTGGCTGTACACAGAAAGAGAGAAGTAGGTAGAAGGTGATCGATGGAAGTCAGTACTGGGTTGGGGCAGCTTTTACTTGGGTCTGTGTGTTACCTTGAAGGGAGGAAAGGCTGAGAGGAGGGACAAGGTAGGGGCAGTAGGTGACAGAGAGAGGCCCTGAGGAGATGGAGGGCAGGTGTAGCCTTTCCAGTGGACGAAAACAGAGGCTTGGAGACTCAGGGATGGTGAGGAGACAGAAGGAGGACACCACTGCTAGGCTGAGGCTGGTGGTGGAGAAGCATTGCAGAGGGTCTGCGTGCATCTGAGGCCACTGCAGGAACAGTGAGGAAGCCTCGAGGTGGCCCAGCAGCAGCCTGGGGGTGGAGGCAGGGCCGGGGCAGAGGTGGGGGGCTACACTGGGAGAGGTTTCCACCCTCATAGTTGGGTTGGAGTCCGAGCCCTGTGATCACCTTTGCAGTCTCAGACTGTCCTTTTGCCACACTGAGGCTCCATCCCCGGGGCCAGAGTGCACACAGGGCCACGCGTTGGGCGCCACTGCTTGGGAAATGTGACTTTGCCGTCCAGGCCTTGGAGTTTCTCTAGCAGAGGACAAGGCAGGCTGGGCTGTGAGAATGATGGGAGTGTGGAGAGGCTGGGATTAAGGGGATTGGCTGGGAGGTGGCTGCACTGAGAGGCCTGGGGATGGCTTCAGCAAGGAGAACTGGGTCGGCACCAGGCAGGTTGAGGGTGGGGATTCCCTGGGGGAAAGGTCCTTGGGCGGGCAGAAAGCAGGCTGGGCATGTGGGGTCCCTGCAGCCAGAGCCCCGAGTTTCCCAGAGGGCCTGTGGGCTGGAGAGGGGGTCCGAGGTATGGCTGTGGGTATGGGGCACCCAAGTAGACTCAGGGCTGCGGTTCCTGGAGTCAAGGCAGCGAAGAGTGTGGGATAGTGACAGAAAATGTCATGTCCCCTGCCCAGACCCAGTGAATGACCCAGGACGTGGGAGCAGGAGAGCAGGGCTTCTCCTGAGGCGCCAGGGTGGGGAAGCCCTGGGCGAGACCTGGCTCAGCCTGGTCAGGAGCCTGGTGGGAGCAGGCAAGGAGAGGGTGCTGACTGTGCACCTCTAAGGGCAGGACCCTATGCCCGGGCCGTGGGAAGACAGCAGCGGGGTGGAGGGGTGCCTCGATTCAGGGCTGGCAGGCTTCCATCATTCCGTGCCTCTCCTCTCAGCCTGTCTCCCTGTTCCCTAGGTTGTACCTGAGCCTGGTTCTGGGGAATGTCAACGTTACGCTGTTGAGCAAGCAGGCCAAGTATGCGCTGCTGTGGGCTGGTCTACCTGGGCTCCCTGCCCCTCTCTGCCTTGACTTCCCTCGGCTCAGCCTTGGGGCTCAGGGCTGTTCTCCCACACTGGCCTGTGTCCTCCTGGGGTGGTGGTGTGGGAGCGTCGCCCCAGGCAGCCCAGCCCGGCCCATGAGCCTGTGCCCCCAGGTTCGCCTACAAGGACGAGTATGAGAAGTTCAAGCTCTACCTCACTATCATCCTCATCCTCATCTCCTTCAGCTGCCGCTTCCTGTTCAACTCCAGGTGGGTGTCTTGCTGCTGGGCTCGACCCTGTGCCCTCCTGAATCTTCTGACCAACGCTGTGTCCCCCTCCCCAGGGTCACGGACGCAGCCTTCAACTTCCTGCTGGTCTGGTACTACTGCACGCTGACAATCCGTGAGAGCATCCTCATCAACAACGGCTCCCGGTGTGCGGGCAGTGGGGCCTGGGGGTGCTGGGTTCTCCCACTGAGGGCCCCTCGCTGTCCTGCAAGGGGACTGAGCGACGGTGGCTTCCTCACGCAGGATCAAAGGCTGGTGGGTTTTCCATCACTACGTGTCCACATTCCTGTCGGGGGTCATGCTGACGTGGTGAGTGGCCGGGCCTGGGCTGCTGGGAGTGGACAGGGCAGGAGCCAGTGTCCCAAGTGCCCACACCTCCCTCCCTCCTCGTACCCCTCAGGCCTGACGGGCTCATGTACCAGAAATTCCGGAACCAGTTCCTGTCCTTCTCCATGTACCAGAGTGAGTGTCTCGGGCTTCCACGGGACCTCTGGCTTCACCCCGGTGGGGGAGGGGGCAGGGCCAGGGCCAGCCCGAGCCCCTCCACCAGCTGCTAAAACCCCTGCCTCCCTCCAGGCTTCGTGCAGTTCCTGCAGTATTACTACCAAAGCGGCTGTCTGTACCGCCTGCGTGCCTTGGGCGAGCGGCACACCATGGACCTCACAGTGGGTGAGTCGGCCAGGCCCATCCTACAGCCCTGGGGGCGGGGCAGGAGCTCGCCCTCTGCTCGGGCCCCAGTGACCGTGCCCCTGGTTACTCTGCCCACAGAGGGCTTCCAGTCCTGGATGTGGCGGGGCCTCACCTTCCTGCTGCCTTTCCTCTTCTTTGGACATGTAAGTCACACGTGTCCCTGTGTCCCTGTCCCCTGCTCTGGCTCTGGGCTCGAGCAGGGACCGGGTCCACTGAGGAAAGTCTCCTGTCCTTTCAGTTCTGGCAGCTATTTAACGCGCTGACGTTGTTTAACCTGGCCCAGGACCCCCAGTGTAAGGAGTGGCAGGTAAACGGGCCGGGTAGGCAGAGGGGACCTGGCTGGATCTGCTCCACCTGGCCCTGTCCTAACCCCAGCTCCCCACAGGTGCTCATGTGCGGCTTCCCCTTCCTCCTCCTGTTCCTCGGCAATTTCTTCACCACCCTGCGGGTTGTGCACCAGAAGTTCCACAGCCAGTGGCATGGGGGCAAGAAGGAATGAGCTGGGCCTTTGCCCTCGGCCCCAAAGGGGCCTTTGACCCTGGGTGTGTTGGGAGGGCTGGGTGGCACCCCCATGTGGTGAGGAAGGTCCCCTACCCTGGGCTTCATGGGCTCTGTGGGCCCTGAGGAAGATCCGGGCTTGGCCCCAACCTGCAGGAACCAGGCACTGCAGCCTCAATAAAGGAAGAGGGGCATGGAGTGGCTGGGCGGTTATTTCTCCTGAGGGTTGGGAGCTTGGTGTCCCCTACATGGCTCTTGGGCTGTGGGACTCCATGGGGTCTGAGGGAAACAGGTCTGGGCAGGTGTCCCCAGGTCTGCTCAAGCAATACCAGGCAAATACAGAAAAGAGAACTTTATTCTAAGGGCCAGAGATTAGTTAAAATTATTTACACTCATTCAAAATCATATGGCAGGGCCAAGCCCCAGCTCAGCTGAGAATAGCCCCTTTTGTACAGCTGCCAAGGGCCCGAGGTGTCACCATGCGTGGGTCCCACACCCCATCCCCTGCGGCTGGGCTGCCTGGGGAGGCCACCTTGGCTCGGGCAAGGGGATGCCTCTCGGGCCTGAAGGAGTCTCTGTCGTGGGCCCGGCCCTGGGTCAGGCCGGGCAGGAGCCACCAGGGGCTGGAGGAGGGAGTGAGGACAGATCACAGGTGGAGAGTCTGGTGTGGGGGCAGGTGCATGGCGGCTCCTAGCTCCACACATCCAAGGAGTAGCGGCCCTTGGTCATCAGCTTCTTGATGTACTCCACCGCCTGGGCGTGCTCCATGGCGCCAAGCTCAGCCGCGATGTCGCAGAAGGTGTTCTGCACGTCCCTGGCCATGTTGCGCGCGTCCCTGGGGGCAGGCAGGAGATGACGGTCAGGCTGGGCAAGGGTTGGCCCAAGAGCAGGCAGCCTGGCGCCTGGCCTCCCCACTCACCCGCAGACATAGATGTGGGCACCGCCCTCGTGGATCAGCTTCCACAGGTGCTCCTTGTCCCTCTTCAGCAAGTGCTGCACATAGACCTGGGGCGGGAAGGTGGCTGGTGAGGGCCCAGGCGCCAGGCCCTGGCTCTTGGCAGCCCACACCCACCCACCCCCACCTCACCTTGTGGGCCTGCTCCCGGGAGAAGGCCACGTTGAGCCCGGAGAGGGCGCCCTCCTTGTGGAACTGGGCCAGCTCCTCGCGGTACAGGTAGTCTTCGTCCGAGCGGCGGCAGCCATAGTACAGCAGTGTCTCCCCTACCTCCTTGCCTGGCAGCAGCGGGCGGGTTGAGCTGCACTCCCTGGCCCGTGCCCCGTCCCTGTCCCCTATTACCCCCCACCCCACACTTACCCTGCTGCTGCAGCCAGGCCCGCTCCTGGATGAACCCCATGAAGGGGGCCACCCCAGTGCCAGGGCCCACCATAATGACTGGTGTGGTGGACTTGAAGGGCAGGCGGAACTGGGACTTGCGCACGAACATGGGCACCAGGGCCCGGCGGCCATTGTCCCCGGCCGGATTCTTGGCCTGCAGCCAGCTGGTGGCCACGCCTTTGTTGATGCGGCCTGACTTGGTCTCATACTCCACGACCACGGCACAGATGTGCACGGAGTTGGGGTGGACCTGGAGGGGGCAGGCCTGGTCACCCGGTCTGTTACCCTGCTTGCCTATATCCCCGTGGCCCCTGTCCCGGCAGCCCGCCCGCCTGCTGCCTGTCCGGCAGCCCTCACCTTGGAGGAGGAGGCGATGGAGTAGTAGCGGGCCTGCAGCCGCGGCAGCAGCTCACACAGGTGGTCGATGGGTGGCCGCAAGGACGGGTAGTCCTGCAGGATGGCCAGGATGTGCCTCCGGGCCTCCACCACCCAGCTCAGGTACAGCTCCTGACCAAGATGGGACATGGGAGGTATGAGGCGGCTGGGCCGGGCCGGGGCTGGGCCGGGGCGACAGTGACAGTGGGGGCACAGGCTCACCTTGCCCTCACCCGAGGACGAGGCCATCTTGCGCAGCTGCTCCTGCTCGGAGGGCTCTGAGGCGTACTGCGCCAGCTCGTAGAGCACGTTGGTGCGTGGCGGGTTGGTGATGTCCAGGTAGTAGGTGAGAGCCGTACGGTAGGTGGTGGGGCAGGGGAACGGGTGCTTCTTGTTGGACTCCTCTGTGGGGAGGGAGGGCGGCTGCGGTGAGTGTCACCCCGGGCGGGGGCCTAGGCCTGTGCTGCAGGAAGCAGGTGCCCAGTGGCACAGCAAGCCCGGTACCCCCTGTGGTGTCTCCTTGGGCTGGTGCAAAGCCTTGGGCTTCTTATAGGACGTCCTTGTCAGGAATCAACGTGAGCACTGATGTGCCTCAGTGGAAGCACAGGGCACGTGGGGCCTTACAGGGTTTGAGAAAAAGAGGCTCCTTTTCCTGCGCTCCACGGGAGCTGATTCTGACACCAGGGAGATGGGACAGCCCCGGCATGGGCCATGAGGACTTGAGTGAGCAGGCCCAGGGCAGGGTTGGGGGGTGGCAGCGTTCACAGCAAGCTGAGCTGGGCAGCCCCACACCTAATGCTTCTTGGTGCCCTGAAGGGACCCAGAAGGGTGGCTGGGGGTCTCCAGCCCCTGCCTTTGGCAGCAAAGAGTCATGGCCCAGGACAGGGGAGCAAAGGGTGGTTGTGGAGCCAGGCTTGAGCCCAGGGCTCGGGCTCCCATGGCTGGGCACCTCCCTGGCTGCTTCAAGGAGCTCAAGCACCCCCCTCCTGCAACTGTGACAGCGATGTGGGTACAGACCCTGCGGGGCCAGAGGGAGCTGATGGAAGGGCCTCGGCTCCTCACTACAGGCCTCAGCAGAAGCCCAGCCATGGGCCGGGTCTCAGGGCCTCGATTGCAGGACTCACCGTCTAGGTTTTTCAGGGACATAACAACATCCAGGTCGGCACCCAGGATCTTCCCAAGTTGGTTGACAAGGTTGGAGTCGTTGGCCGGGTAAATGGCCACATGGTCCCCAGACTCATACCTGGAGGGAGACACACGCTCGGGAGGGCTCTGCACCCAGATAGGGGTGCTGGGGTGAGGGGCTGGGGAGGCAGGAGGCCGCAGGTACCTGATTTTGGAGTCTGAGATGTCTAATTCTAGGTGCATGAGGTATCGCTCAGTTCCCTGGTTCAGCTTCCGGTTGGTGGTGACGGCAGCCAAGAATGGATTCTTGGCATCAAAGGGGCTGGGTGGGGAAAAGAGAAGCTCCATGATTGGCCAGGTCTCTGATCTGAATCTCTCTGTCCCCAGGGGACCCTCTGGTTACAGGGAACATGGAACCAGAGTTGGCTGGGGACCCCTCTGGGCCTCCAAGAAACCTCACTAGTTATATCAAGGACTCTTTCAGCCCCAGACAGTCAGTACTGCCAGCACGGTGAAAGAGGGCAGAGCTGGAGGTCAGTGTCCCCACTCACAGAGGAAACAGGCCAAGCCCTAGAACAGCTATGCAGGGTGGCCGAGAGCCAGGGACGCCATGCTAGACAGGGTCCTTCCTCAACAGACTGCACACCCTCCCTCCCGTGTGTGCCAGGATCCTGCTAGTCAGGAGTTCTGACCCAGCTGGGCTGTGTCCACTGGACTGGCCAGAGCTAGACTCAGTGACACCTGGGCAGCTCCAGCAGGAACCTGGGCAGCTGCCTGGGTACACAGGGGCCCAAGGAGCATCATATTTTTGGAGAAGAAAGTCCTTATATTAAATGGATTACAGGAAATGAGCCCTTTTGCCAAAGCTTAACCTAGACATAGCATTGACCTTGCTGTCCTCAACCAACTGTTGGGCACCAGGGCGTGCCAGAGAGAGATGCCAAAGCAAGTGAAGAAACACAAACGGCAGGGGCGGCTCTCTCCAGAGTCTGCCTTGCCAGCTCCACTGAGGCGGGGGCCCCTGGAGTCCTGGCTGCAGCAGCCGCCTCTCAGGCACTTTCTCTCTGCTGGTCCTCAGATTCTCCTGGGCAGTGGACATGAAAAGATGGGTGCCCCTCTGTGCCCACTCATGGGATGGCCCTGCAGGGGCTACCCAGCTGCCTGAGGTGTGGGGGCACCAGGGACAGTAAGGCCACGAGCCCCCCCCCCCCCGGCTCCCTACTCACGGTTTCTGGTTCTCATAGCTCTTCAGACGGCCCATCTCGCCCGTGTACACCCTGGCCTCGTCGATGTCCATGTGGACCACGAGCTCGTACTGGCGAATGCTGCAGAGGGGAGACCGAGTATGGGATAGAGGGCTGGGGGAACTGCAGGGGTCAGTGCTGCTGTGGACACAGGCAGCACATGTATGAGGACAGGTGTGTTATCCTGGTGACTCTGTAGGCAGGAATGGAAGACCCTGCCCTGGCTCCTGGTATCCTCAGGACCCTCCGGACTCAGTGACTGAGCTTCTGCCGACCCTTCCTCGCCATGTCCCCATTGCCACCTCAGGCCAGGCCCCACTTTGGATGGCTGCTGGGCACAGATCCCCGAGGCCTCCCCACTCACCTGGACTCCTCTCCAGTGGCCTCCACCCCAAAGAATTCACACACGGCCGGCCAGAACTGCTCTCGCCATGTGATGAAGTCCTCCTCCAAGCTGGGGCAAAAGGGAGGGTGAGCCAGGGGGCCAGGTTAGCTTGGACCCTCTCCCTGGGACACCCCTGCCCCAACAGCCACCCACAGTGTTCCTGGGCTCACTTTGCTGGGGCCACCCAGCGTCTATGCCAACCACAGGGGCTTCCGGGTCTGAGCCGGGCTGGCAGTGGAGGATGTGGGGATGAGGCAGAACTGCTCATCTTGAGTTCCAGCTGGCGTGAAGGTTTGTGTCCCGCCTTGGTCCCACACCTGCTCATCCCTGTGGCTCCTCCCCTGTGGTGCAGGCTGGGCCCTTGGGCAGCTAGTTGGGACACTTACTTCCCATCATCATCGCCCAGGCCCAGCTCGAAGATGCGCTGTGCTCCAAGCTGCTCTAGCCGCTGGTCCACGTACTTGCCCATGGCATTGAAGTGCTCATAGGTCTTGTTCCCTAGGCCGAACACCTGTGTGGACAGAGAGGTGGCTCTGGGCCTGGGCCTGGGCCTGGCCTCTGGCCTCTTAGCAGGACGGGATATGGGTGGTGCCCCACAGTGCTGGGTGAGCTACTGGGCAGCCCCTGGAGAACTCTGCACCCACCAAGGCACCTGGCTCTGGCTCCTGAGGTGGCCTGCAGCCCACAGGTGGCCCTCTCCACAGCTGTCCTTGCAGCCTCAATTCTACCTGGCCCTCCGAGCCAGGTCTCCATCATCCTGCCACACCTTCCTGGCCTTTAGTCTCCAGAAACTAACGTCCCCTGGGGCTGGCTGGGGACATAGGAGGAGAGGCTCATGATGCTGGGGCCCAGGGCAGAAGAGGACACAGGCATGAGCAGTGTGTCCCTCGGCCCTCTCTGGGAGCCATCCTTGCCCTGGAAGAAGCTATGGGGGAAGCAGCAGGAGTGTCCCTGTGGGGCACGGGGAGCTGCGCAGGCCACCAGGCCCCCAGAGGAGGCTATGGGAGACTCACCGCATACTTGATACCGGAGAGGTCCACATCCGTCTCCTGCAGCCAGTCGTAGAAGTCCTGGGCGTTGTCAGTGGGGTCCCCCTCGCCGTAGGTGGCCATGCAGAAAACCACCAGCGAGTTGTCTATCTCTGCCAGGCTGCTCAGGTCGGCCTGGAGGGACAGGAAGGGGCAATGCCACCATGACAGCCTGCACTGGGTCAGGCAGCAGCAGCAGCAGCAGCGGAGGCAAGACCAGTCTGGCCCAGAGCAGCTTCCAGCTGGATGTCGGGGTTGTGGGGTCAGAGGGGACAACTGTATGAGAGGAGGACCGAGGGGTTAGGTATGGCTGAGGGGATGGCACTGGGCCAGGTGAGCAGGGCAGTGAGACGTCTGTTGGGTGGGGAGCAGAGGTGGGGTGGGGGGTGTCTGTGAGGATCAGCAGATATAGCGGATGCGCTCCCATATCTCATACCTCAGAGGAGGCCTGGAGGCAGATGGGCAGTGGAGATGGCAGGGGTGTGGGTGGGAATGGGTGGAGAAGGTGCGCCTGCAAGGTGAGCTTAGGCTGGAGCTGCTGGAAAGTCCCTGCAGCTGGCCCCACCATGACTGGCTGGGACCCTGGGCAGGACCCTCTGCCAGCCACACCCAAGGATCAGATGCCATTCCCTGGCCATTGTCTCATCTGGGGCTGGTGCTCTGTCACCAACCCTCCCAGCCCAGGAAATGGGCAAGCAGGCAGCTGGAAGTTCCTTGTGTTGTACAGTCACATGATGTTGGGGGGAGCACCCCCTCCTCTACCCCCAGCCCTCAGGGATGTGGTTGGGTACTGAGGCAGTGGTCAGGACTCAGTCCTTGAGGGGTCCACGGGACCAATGTGCAGAGACGGCAGAGGGGAGGGGGAATCCGCAGCCCCATACTGGCTTCTGCCTAGATTCTCCATTTCAAACAGCCCCTCCCATGCCACATTCTCCCCTTAGCTCCTCTGCCCCTCCCACTACACTAGTTCACAACAGCCCGGCACAAGGCCAGCTGGAGGCTTCCCGGACATGAGCCCACCCAACACCTTGTGGGCAGGGGTGGGCAGGGCCACAGAGAGGAGCTCCTGAAGGCTGGTGTGCAGTGCTGGAGTAGATGCCCAAGTGTGCACAGCTGGGCTCACTGGGCCTGGGAAGAAGATTGGTGGCAGCTGCGAGACACCTGGACGCCTGTTCCTGTTTGTCCCTGTTGGAGAGTTCCACACTTGAGCCTCTCCACAGCCCAGAGTGGAAGGACTTTCCTTCTGGCTGGCCGGCCCAGGGCGGAAGCTTACCAGGTCATACTCCTCGGGATCTGCCGCCATGCCCCGCATGCCATAGCGGTGGGCATCCTTGGATAGGCGGTTAGCGAACTCCTCAGCGGTCCCCGTCTGGGAGCCATAGAACACGATGATGTTCCTCCCCTAGGGAAGGCAGACACAGGACCTCAGTGACAGGTGATGTGGTCCCAGCCCTGGCAGGACCTCGGCCTCAAGTCCTGTCCAAGTCACTCTGGGGGCAGCACCTCATTGTCACGGCCATTGTGGTGGAGGAGGGCACAAGTCACCCCAGGGACACCAGCCAGAGCCACCAAGGCAACCATACACATACTGCTCAAGATTGCGCTTCTGGGGCCGGGGATTTAGCTCAGTGGTGCCGCCGCCTGCCCCACAAGTGCAAGGTCCACAGTTCGATCCCTGGTACCAAAAAAAAAAAAAATTGCGCTTCTGACACATTATTAAATAACATGGGAAAAACACAATGTAAATTAAGTAAAAAAGGAAGCTAACCCCAAATTACTATAGTGTAATTGGGTGTGTGTATGGAGAGGAGAGAGGGCTGAGGGCTTGGGTTCCAGGTCCCCCACACGGATACCACTCTCCATGGGCACTCAGTCCCCTGCACAGACTGGTGTGGTGTGCGGGGCACAGCATCCTGTACACTGTATTAAATCCAAATCACCATGGTTAGTTATGATAGCTAATGCAAGGCAAATGCTATGAAAAGAGCTGTGATGCTGCACTGTCGGGATAATGACAAGAAAAGGGTCTGTGCATGTTGGCTGAGACTGCAGATGTGGGGCCCGAGGATGCAGACGGCCAACTGTCCCACCGAACACACAGGCTGGCCCTGCAGCTCAGTGGCAAGGCCCTGGCCCAGCACACATGAGGCCTACTTTGATGCCCAGCACCCAGTATGAAACAGTAAATTAACTAATGACTGTTGAAAACTGTGAATAGACTAAAAAACTCTGAGGTTCAGACTTCAAAATGGATAAACTGTATGGCATATAAATTATGTATCAATAAAGCTATTACCCCAGATAGATAAATACATGTGTAATATATCCAAGAAACCTTGGAAAAATAACAGCAATGGGATGGATGGATAGGGTCCAACACTACTAGGTTGTCAAAGTATAAAACTTCAATTGTAAACCATATGGTGCTGGATGTAAACAGACAGCTAAATCAAGGAAATAAAAAAATAGATCCAAGCATATATGGGAATTACGTGTATGATAAAGGAGGCATTTCAAACCAAGGTGCAGGGGAGCTAAGTTCTATTGGATGGTTATTTAGTCAGCTGTGTGAAAAAATAGACTGAGCACTTTGGGAGGCAGAGGCAGGAGGACTAGAAGTTCAAGTCTCGCCTGGGCAGCTTAGTGAGACCTTATCTTAAAATAAAAAATAAAAAGGGCCACAGATGTAGCTCCGTGCAAAGGCCCTGGGTTCAATCCTCGGTATCCCACACAAACAGTGTAGACTGCCTCTATACCTCATGTCTTATACCAGAATTCCCGATATATCAAATTTTAGATATGAAAAACCATAGAAGCACTATAAGAAAAATGGATGAATACCTTTATCTCTTTAGTGTGGGGAAAGCCTCTCTATGACACAGGAGTCATAAAAAGAATAAAGCTGTGTGACTTTTATTCACATACAAAATCTTTTCAACTCACACCACAGTCAAGGGGTTCATCTTCCTAATACTTTTTTTTTTGCTACTGGGGATCAAACTCAGGTCCTTGCACTTTCGAGGCAAGCGGCGGAACCACTGAGCTAAATCCCTGGCCTTCCTAATACTCTTAAGGAGTCCCTTGGGAAAGGTCAATCTTGAACAGAAAAAAATGGAGAAAAAAAAAATCTATCAAAAAGGAAAAAGACAGTTAAATTATGAAAAGCTACTTAATCCCACTCATAAGAAAAAAGCAAATCAGCTGCGCTGAGATGTCATTTTAGTCTAGCAAGAGCAGGGTCTATTCTTTTTTTTTTGGTACCGGGGATTAAACTCGGGACCTTGTGCTTGCAAGGCAGGCAGCGGCACCACTGAGCTAAATCCCCAGCCCAATCAGGGTCTATTCTAATGCTTTGGTTTCCTCAAGAAGTAGAGGCTCACAAGACCTGAAGCCAGCGCTCTCAGAGAGATCAGAGGCCTTGGGGGTCTGAGCAGGTGCAGGTGCACAGGGGGCCCAGTGGCCCACCCAGGACTCACGCGAAGGGCAGAAACAGAACTCACCGTCTTCTTCATCTTTTCCACGAAGCTACTCTCTCTGACAGAGGTGGTCCTGCAAAACAAGTGTCTGGTAGGTGTGGGCTGCGGTGGCGTGGGACGCAGGTGTCCCACGGCAGCATGGTGGGGGCCGTTCCTGCCATGCCTGTGCCACTAGCCAGTGGCTATGCCAACACCTGACCTCCGCCTAGCGTGGGGACTCCCTCTTGCAATACCAAGAGCCTGCAAAGCCAAGAGCTCCTGCCCCAGACACATGAGAACCTGCTTCCCTCAAACAAGGGTCAAGGTTGGGGTGCCCCTCTTCTGCCGGTCCACAGCCAAATGGACCCTTGGCCCAACCTCAGTTTCACCTGCGACCGCCCCCCCCATCCCTGCCTACACAGCCATGAGGAGTCTCGCTCCTGCCTCCCCTACTCTAAAGCCTTCAATGGCTCCCAGAGAACAGGGTACACAAGTCTCCCCAGAATCTGTCCACAGCCTCACCAGTCATTCCCCTCCCTGTGTGACAGTCCTTGGGGCTGAATGCTAAGGCCTTTGCCTTCATCCTTCCAGCTCCCGCTCCACCTTCCTTACCTGTCAGACCCCTGCTCTGCCCTCTGGCCCGCTCCTCATCAGCTCCCTTGGCTTCTTTCCTAAGATCCCCTCCAGTCCCCTTTCTCTGTGCTGCGAGCACTTTCCAAAGCCCTGTCCTGGATGAGTCCCTTCCAGGGCATAGCCTGGCACACCAACCTCAGGATCGATTTGGGGACTGACCAGGTCCTCTGACCTCACTTCCCTCCCCTTTTCTTCCCTTTGCCCCTGCTGCAGGGTGCAGGGCCACTATATCAAGCCCAGTGGGTTATCAAGGGCACACACTGGACAGGGCTAGATCCTGGCCTGAGATAGCACAGTGGGAAATACCTTTCTCTGATGGCAAATCATTAGGATATTGGAAATAAGGCCATTCTGAATCAAAGAACAAGTCTGAACACTAAACTATGGTTGCTTCCATTTAAGCCAGGTATAGTGGCTCCTGCCTGTAATCATAGCACTTGGGAGGCTGAGGCAGGAGTATGAGTTTGATGTCAGCCTTGGCTACACAGCAAGTTCAAGGCCAGCCTAGACTACATAGCAAGATACAGTCTCAAAAACAAGGAAGCCACTATTGAGGAAACAAAAGGCAAGCCATAGCATGGGAGAAGACATCTATAACATACATGTATGGGTCAGCTCAGGTCCTGCCATAAAAGACCCTGCCATGCAGTGTTCCAGCGTGGCTGGAGAACAAGAAATCTCTACAAATCAATTAGGAGAAGACAATAATCCAACAGGAAACTGTCCAGCCTTGACAGGTACTTTCTTAAGGAGAATCTCTAAATGCACAGAGAATGCCTGGGAAGGTTGTCAAAGTTCTTAGTTCCCAGAGAAAGGGAAGTATAGAGTGCAGTGAGATAGGTTATATGCCCAGCAGAATGGCTGAAGTGGGCAAGGCTGGCACAGCAAAGGTAGGTGAAACTGTGGGGCAAATGGAACTCCTGTGTCCTTTGTGTGGCAGTGGGACAGGCACAGCCACACTGGAACACTCCACAGCGGGGTCTTTTATGGCAGGACCTGAGCTGACCCTAGAACCCAGCAATTCTCTCTGGCATCCCCAAAGTGCACGTTCACACCCGGGTACCGGAGACACGTGGGGTCCACAGGACACGCTGTGTGGGAAAGCACCCTGGGGCCACACTGAATGCATGCAGAAGGGATGAGCCACCAGGACTTGCACCAACAGGAAGGAATCGAGCAACGTGGCGTGGGGCAAGGGAAGCTGGTAAGAGCGCATCGGCACAAGTCTGTTACATGACCTTCAGACAGGCGAACCAACCTAGGGACAGAGGTCAGGATGGCGGTTACTCCTGGGGGGAAGGGACAGGAGGGGTGCTGGGGATGACCTTGTCGCTGAGCTAACAGTGATGGTTACCAGTTCATGTGGCCAGAATCACCCATCAGTGCGCTAAGGAAGCACAGTCCTCTGAGGATGTTATAGTTCAATGAAAAGCTCACACTTGAGCTGCACATTTGTACATAGTCTGCTTCCCACAACCAGGCTCTCAGGCAGGCCTGGGAGGTGACAAGGCGAGGAGACAAGTTCCCGGTGGGGCAGACCCAGGTGCACTTCCCAGCCAAGTGAATGAGCTAGGAATTCATTATTCCCTAACTAGCAAGTAGGCACAGTAACTCCCCATGCCAGAGTTTTTGCAGGATTGGATGAAGAAGCAGGGTATGAAGGACCCAACCTAGCATGTGAGACATGGCAGGAGCTGGCTCATGGGTGGTGGTTACTGTCACACTACTCTGGTGACTGGGCCACCTGCCAGGTCACAGCCGGGATGAAGGACAAAGGACCACAGGCCACTACAAGGATGCCACCTAGTGCTGGGACAGAGGAAAGACAGCACACGTGTTCCGTAGAGCTGGCCAGGGTCACAGGGAAGATGGTATGAGGTCACAGCTCCTGGACAGGTCGCAGCAAGAGCACAAAGGAGACCCTCGGGTCTGACCCTTCCTCTCCCCATGCCTGGCTGCAACTCACAATCCAAAGGGGACTGGTGCCTCACGTCTCAGGCCCCATGTCCAGGTTCTGCCCACAAACTGGCACAGGTTCATTGGGCCACTGTTTACGGGCACCATAAACCAGAACACTGAAGGACCAGCAGGGGCCAGCGGCACGCGCTCCAAGGCCAGGGGCAGTGAAGAAAGCCAGGCTACCAGGTGTGCACCCTGAAATTCTGAGCCCCAAGCTTCTGTCACCAACCAACCACAAAGCCAACGATTCAGAATGATGGCTGCAAAGCTATCTGGAACCTCTCATGAAACAACACCTGTGGAAAAAAGCGGGCACAAAACTGGATGCACTTTCCACTCACATGAAGTGTCCAGAACATGCAAATGTGAAGGGACAGACAGAAGACAGGAGGGGCCTGGGGCGGGGACTGCTGCTGGAACCAGTTCCTTCAGAGGTGCTGACACTGATTTCAATTAGCAGCGATGGTAGTACAATTTGGGGAATGTGCCAGAAGCCAGTGAATTGTACACTTTAAAAATGGTGCATCTTGGGCCGGGGATTTAGCTCAGTGGTTTTGCTGCTTGCTGCGCAAGTGCGAGGACCTGAGTTCGATACCCGGTACCCAAAAAAAAAAAATGGTGCATCTTGGGCTGGGGATTTAGCTCAGTGGTTCTGCTGCCTGCCTCGCAAGTGGAAGTTTCCAAATTCGATCCCTGGTACAAAAAAAAAAAAAAAAAGGTGCATCTTAAGAAAGTGATATGAATTTTACTACAGCAGAAACTCTAATGAAATTTAAAACAATGGTGTAAAGCTGGGCAAAAAACCCCAAGCCACCCAGCCACTGAATACATCTTCCCTCACATTCAAAGCATACTTGGGTGTAACAAAAGCCCACAGGAGGAAACCAAGCCACACGCCCAGAAATGCTAGGTACACACTGTTCCTCCTTCTGGGGAAAGAGGCCTGACCAGAAATAGGCCAGCACAGGCCGGGAAAGTGTCCCAGGGCAAGCACAGGGCCAAGACAGCTTCCTTCACTGTCCAAATGTCTGTGACATTTTAAAATTAAAATATATTTTATAAGTTTAAAGGAGGGAGAGATGACAACTCAAAGATCCAAAAGTAGAGGCAAAGCCAAACGGGTTCTGGTACAGCTACAACACGCACAGCATCTGCTCATTACACTGGGGACATGGGCTGCTGTGTCTTATGAGCTTTTCAATGCGTGAAGAGGGAAAAGCAGGTTAGAAAGCTGTACAGAGCGGGGAGGCTGTGGGGCTCTGTAATCAAGCACCTGCCTACCATGCACGAGGTCCTAGGTTCAAATTCTGACACTACAATCAATACAGTAAAAAACTTAATGGGAAAAAAAAGGTAGTACAGATAACAGGATCCCACTGTGTTCAAAAGCCTAGGAGATCTACACTAAGATGCCAAGAGCCCTCTTAGGGTTGAGGGATTCTGAATCCTTTTTGGTCTTTGAGGCTAATTTCTGTTTCCAAATCCCCTGCCCTTCTTTTCCTACTAGGACCATGCAGTGCTTGTGTAATTAGAAAGTGAGTTGCTTTTTACTTTGCACCCTTTGGCAGTGCAGATAGATTCACTGGTTGATATGAAGGTGCCTGCAGTAAGGACAACTGGAATTACAACAACCCAGGTGTCAGAGAAGACGCTCTAGAGGGACAAGGCTGCCCATTCTGCACATGGCTCTCACGGCAGCCTCTCTGGACACTCTGCCCACGTCACCTCCTCACGATGCCCATGAGCTGGCACAAGGACACGCTGCTGCCTGGGCCTAGCCTGCCCTTCCTGTGTACCCTCTCGCAACCCCTACTGTCTTTTAGCACATAATTTAACTTCCTCTTCAGAACAACCTCCTCTGCCCCTGGCAGGAAGGTTATCTGTCACCAACTTCAACAGGGCACAGGTACTTTCTGCCATGTATTCTGAGTGCTTCACTTGCAACCTGACTTTAATAACTTTGGGAGACAAGGCTATCTCTGTACCTCTTGTCAATGTGTGCACAGCCTGACTTATGTTTATCATGGCCTTCCAGGATGGCTCATCCCAAGTCCTCTGCCCAGGATCCAGTAGGCCAAGGTGGAGGGAGAAGGCCCCCAGTCCTCTGAGGGTCTGACATCAGCTAGAAAGCCAGTTCCTGTCTCTTCTCAAAGGAAAGCTGTTTCCACAGAAGCCATATCTCCAACAGACATGCAGAGGAAAGGGACAGGAGGCCACCCCACTGCCCAGGGACCCCAGGCTCCCCCACTTTCTAGAGGCAGTGGGGCCTGCAGGTGCTGAGGGTAGAGTTTAGAACGAACCAACTCCAGCTCATCTTTGAGGGCTGGTCCCCTGGGTGAAGGAAGGATCTGAGGACAATTGCAGCAGGAATCATACATTGAGGCAGACACCAAGCAGGCATGGGACAGACAAGCCCTGTCTCTCTGGAGGCCTTAATTCCCACAGCCTCCCCATGCTTTGCAGGTATCTGGAACCTGGTTCTCGCCCAAGGGGACAAAAGTGTGAAGCAGGGAGGTGACTGGTCAGTGTATGACTTCAAAGACTGCCAGGGACACAGGCAGAACATGCTGGCAACATGGATGGACTGGACAGCTCCTGCCTTGGGCAGGGTTTACAGTGCAGGAGAACAGGAAAGGCCTCTTGGATGAGCTGGGAGAGGAAAGAGAGACAGCCAGACAGACAGAGAGACAGAGAGAGACAGACAGAGATGAGAGACAGAAAAATAGACAGACAGACAGGAAGCAGGCTTCCAGGGGCCCCTGGGTGAGGACCCAGAGCTTCAGGCAAGCTCGACGCCGGTTTTTGCAGGCTCAGGGCTGGCCAGGGTGGAGGGGCAGAGGTGGCCCCTTGTCACAGTTGGACAGAGCCCTCCTCCAGGCTGGCTGGCCTTGGCAGTGGCAAGGGGCATGCAAGGGAGGGTTTGGCCGAAGATGTCAGAGGGTAGCCAGAGTGTGATCCCTCCCTGCCCCCAGAGCCAAGCTCTCCAAGAAACATAGGAAATTCCAAGGCCCAGTGCCTGTTCCTTCAATAGTTTCCCAGGGGACAGGAGAAGCACTATGGTCTTTCCTCTCTTCCAGAGACCCAGTCGGAGCAATCCCTCGGGACAAGCGGGAGCCAGAGCAGACTGAGGACCACCCTGTGCCCCAGCAATCTCCTTATGTCCCTGCTGGGTGACCTGTCCCGCCTGAGAAGCAACCTGGAAACTCCCTCTCAATCTCAAGACTCTACTCAGGGGTCAGGGAAGTGGAAGTTACCTGTGCAGCCCAAGGGTCCACACCTTAGACTGCTCTGCCCTGACTTTTCCCCTCTGAGAGCTTCAGACCTAGGTTTTCCCAGGACCTGGGTCTCTCACAGGCAGAGGAGCAGGTGAACGGGGCCTTCCCAGCCTCTGGTCCAAATCCCCTCCTTAGGAAGAAGATACAGCCTGTGAAGCTAGGACCCAAGGGATCAGCATTGCACAGGCTCAGCCAAGCCACGGAGATTGGGGGAGCTGCCCAGGGAGCACCTGACTCTGCCCATCAACCCCACAAGGCAGGCTGCTTGCCACCAGGGGCCCTACCCATCAAGTAGCCCCTCCATACCACAGGACATCGTGGAGGCTGTACAGGGGCCTGGAACTGACCTCAGGGCAGGCTCATCCGGCGGAGATGAGTATGTGCACCCCATGGTTTCTTGCTCACAACTGCAGCCCTTAAGGAAAGAGGAAGGTCCTGGCTCTTTGATGAAAAGCGGCAGGGTGCCAGCAGATAGCAAGCTCGGCTCTGCCCATCTTCAGTGTGCTGGAACAGGCAACCTGGGCCCAGGGACTTTGAAAGTGCTCCCTGACACCCCCAAGTCCTTTTGGAATCTCCTTGCTTGCCTCTGTCCCCACAAGCCTGAGAACTCTGCAACATCTGGCTGTTCCAGCAGGGAGAAATTGGGAATGGAGACTGCAGCCTCCCGTGATCCCCTGCGGCTGGGGCACATCCCCCCCCACCCTTTCTGTGCGGACCTAGGGAAGAAGAAAACCTTTCCAGCCCCCGACTTGGTCTCCTTGGTAACTGTTTATATCAGAGGCCTGCTCCCCACACCTCCCCCTTTCCCATTAAAAAGAAAAAAAGGAAGTCCTGTCTGTGAACAAAGCTCTTCTAGCCCATCCAGCCTGTCCAGCCCGCAGCCGGCATGTGCAGCTGCTACAGCAGGGCAGCCGCCCCCTGAAGGAAGCATGCTGATCCAGCTGCCAGGGTGTCTGGGGACCATACTGAATTAGATCTGGTTCCATCCCCTACCACACACACAAAACCACCATGGAGGCCAAGACACTGGGTCTGTGTCACCTGGGATTGTCCCATGTGCCTTGCTCTCCTGCCGTGCACAGTGGTGGACACACAGTGGGGACAGCCCTTCCAAGGTACCCAGCACAAGCAGCCGTCGGGAAGCCTCAGGGTCAGCCATGCACTGGCGGCAGCTGGACCTGGCTCAGAGCCCAGACACCACGTGGCTCCGGAAAGGAGCACGCAAGGTTCTAATTAGCCCCACCACACACACACCAAATTGAGAGCAGGAGTCTGGTTCAAGCTCAAGAAGTCAGCTGCAGCCCGAGTGGGCATGATGAAGGGGAGGGGAGGGAAAAGCACTGAGTCACTTGGATGAACCAAGATGCCCTTCGTGATTCTCTTTGTTCTGTCCAGGCAACTTGGAGAAGCACTGCAACTCAAATTTAATCTTCTGCCTGGTGGGATGATTTCTTTGGGGCCTGCTTCCTGCCTACCTGGGCGGCACATGGGGAAGCTGCTTCTGAACAGCTCCTTGGCAGAGCTTGGGAGTTGGGTGACCGAGCTCTCCAGGCCACAGGGTATCAGGCCCCATGGAGCAAGAGCAAGAGAGGATGTTCAGAAACTCAATGGCAGCAGAGGGAACAGGCCGGCCATGGCAGAATGGGACAGTTGCCTCCACTCCCACAGGCAGATGGCTCCACTAAGTGTCCCAGATCTACCTCCAGAGGCCTGAGACATAAGATTAGGGTTCCAAAGGCCTGCCTGTATGAAAGGAAAGTGCTCTGCTGCAGTTTAAATAAAACCCAGCAGCTCTAAGGCCAGGCTGGAGGGCAGCTGCTTCCAGAGGTGGTGGCCTGGGGCAGGGGGAAGGCTGGAGTACCTGTGAGGGGCCAAGGTCAAAGACAAAAAAGGGAATGGCTTTGTGCTTCTCCAGCACCCACTGTCCATATGTGGTGGTATTTGAGGACCCTGCAGAGTGGGAAAGCTTCGATCCCCACCTGAGGCTGGGGGTGAAGCAATGACTGACCTCCAGGCCTGGGAGTGTCCAGAGCCACAGCAGCCAACACACAGGGCTCAGGTTGCAGCCCTGCCCCCACCCCACCACACACAGCTCCCCAGGACCTAAGGGCTCCCTTCCCAGGGAGCCAAGGCCTTGTCATCCAGGGCACCCTGAAGTTCAGTGGCTGCTGTTAGCCCAAGGTACCCCTCCATGTCCCCTCAACATGTGTTCACAGGCACACACATCAGGGCTCCATGAGCAAATCCGTGCAGCGTGATGGCCTGGTGTGCTACCTCAGAGGTCCCCAAACTCCTTCCAGAGACAAAAGTGTCAGGTGACAACAGCCACCGATACTTTGCAGGAAGAGGCACTGCGCTCAAGGAAGCGCTCAGGCTGTTCAGCCAGTGCCAGGGAAAGGGACACATCCTCTGACACTAAGACAAGGTGGTCTTGTCCAAAAGTGGCCCTGCCATCTCTGAGCAATCAAAAGGGAAGGAGGGTAGGATGGTGGGCACTGTGAGAAGTGAGCTAAGAGAAGTGTGGAACGCCTGGGCTGCGCTCAGGGACCGACCATCAGCCCTGGTGAGTTATTCCACCTTTCCTCTATTAACCTGGCCACTTGTGAAGCAGATGACAACCTCCTGGGCTGCGGCTGTGAGGGGGTGAACTGTGCTGGAGAACACTGGCATGGAATCCTTTCTCTGGTGCCTTTTGCTACTATCTATGCCTGGCTCTGGCTGGCCTGAGGAGCCTTAACAACACTGGCAGGTCAAGGCCCGCAGTCCCCTAGCCCATTTCCCTCTTGTGGGCCAGCTCTTTCCAACCCCAGGCCTTATTTGTGCCAGATTCAAGGTTCTCATTGTGGGTTTTAAATTTATACAAGTTGCATCTGTCAATCATAACTCAATGAAGCTGGAAACAAATCCATATTGCAAGGAAGGCCCCTGGGCCCACTAAGGCCCACCCCTCTCCTCCTGGCTTCCTCTGTCCTTCTCAACCCCCTCCATGCCCTGACTGCCACGGTCACCTGACTGTTGCCGACCTATGGCCAAGCTCTCCCAAGATGCACCTTTCCAGCCCTTCCTGTAGCCTTTTCCCAGCTTCCCCTGGGGGGTCCTAGTCATCCCCGACACGCCCAGTGCAGGTTGCCCCCATGTTCCCACTGTCCCTGCCACTACAGCCGTCACTCTGCAACACCCTTTTCTCCCCCAACTGTGTATGAACCTTGAGGACATTCTGCTTTGTCCCTTGTGCCCCTTATGCCTGGCATACAGAGACAGAGCCACTAGCCACCTCGATTTCACTAGGGACCAGGGAAGGAAGTGAAGTCCCCTCAATAGTCAGGTGGAAGCTGAAACTCCAGACTTGTGGTTGCAGCGGGCCCATTTCCACCATTTCCCCAGAAGCAACAGAGGCCTTCTCCTGAGCACTTTTTTTTTGGTACTGGGGATGGAACTTGGGACCTTGCACTTTCGAGGCAGGTGGCCCTAAGCACTTTTTACAAAACTCATTTTTGTTTCTATTTGCATGTTCAAAGGTGCAAGGACCACCGTGTAGAAAAAGTGACCCTCAGCTGGAAGACGCAAAAACTCTAGCTCACCTCCCATCTGCCAAATGCTGGAGGTGCTGTGAAAATGGTTCGCTATTCTCTTGAGCAGGAAATCCATACAAGATCATGCAAATCACAAGCTCTAAAACTTTGAGTCCACTTTGAGAACACCTGGGGAACTGCCCAAGCCAGTGAGGGCATCATCATATCCTAAAAGCCATTGAGGATCTGAAAGATGTCATTTTAAAAATGCAACGTCTGCCATTCTGGAGCTGGCAGGTGTGCCCAGGGCAAATGGTGAGGCTGGACCCAGGGTCACTGACCCCAAAGGAGTGCTGGAGTTTTGCTGCACACGCTTAAATATGCAGGGTGATGCTGAGCTTAAGGGTAAACTTAGATGTCCATCTCTGGTCACCGTACATGCCCAGATGAGCAGAGTACCCAAGCTGCACTGCTGCCCTCAGAGCTCAGGGACAGACTGACACACACATGAGCTCCTCTGCCACTCAGACATGGTCCTCACTGCAAAGGAGCACAGGGCGCCAAAGCAGGGGAGGGGAGGGGAGGGGGGGTGGAAATCAGAAACATCACTCAAGGATAAATTCAGCATAAAATTAATGGGAAGAAAAAAAGAACAAAAGATCACAGCAGATGTAAATAATGGCAGCAGCCTTGACTTCTGGCTTTCTGTGAAAAGTGTGCCCCAAAATAAATGTCATGTGAGGAAATGAGGCCTTTGTGTCTTTCCAAAATAGTGCCCAGTGGGACGCGATTGGCAGATTCCGACTGTGGAAAACTGGTTAACTGATGTGATTTCTTCCCCATGAACACTGCAAGGGTAGGCTGGGGCCGGGAGGAAGCCAGCAAATGAACAGGGACATGACACCGTGTTAAGGAAGAGATGCCAGGCACAGGAAGCAGCAGCTACAGAACTCCGTTTATGTGACAGTTTGGAACAGTCTCAACTACAGGGACAGAAATAAGATCAGTGGTTGCAGAGGTTGGGGGTAGGGTAGGGGAGACCAAGGAACACAGGGGAACTTGTTCCGAGTGATGGAATACTCTACGTCTTGATTGTGATTCTGACTGTATAACTATGCACATCTTTCAAGATTCAACTGTATGGTTAAAAGGGTTTTGCTTTGTTTTCTGAGACAGATCTCACTACATAGTCTAGGCTAGGATTAAACTCAAGATCTTCCTGCCTCAGTCACAACACCCAGGCCAAAAAGGGGGAGCTTTATTGCGTGTAAATTATACCTGAATATATGTAATCCTCTAGGAGAGAGAAATATTTTTAAATTATAAAATACAGGCCTTGTTTAGATCCTGAATTTAAAAAACAAAACAAAACACTGTTAAAAACTCCAAACAAAACATGCACCAGTCAATCAGCCAATTAGGGCTGCGATGACTGAGAAAGATTAGTGCTGACCTTCGGGAGCATGAGGACAGCTGTGTGACATTTAAAGGTGGAGTCCTTCAATTTTAAGGACAGATATTGTCAGATAAAATGATTTCTGGGGACTATTTTAAAATAACTCAAAGCAGCAGGGAGAGGGGTGGGGGAATTAAAACTGAGTGATGAGGTCAATGTGGCTCACTTTCCTACATTCTACACTGTGGCATTTGTTTGAAAGGTTCCAAAATAGGAAGGGGTATTTTTCTTTAAAGCACCCTCTGGCTCCAGGAGCAGGGCAGAGATTGGAGTGGGGGTGCTGCAGAGCTCCTTGAGGGGAGGGGAGCACAGCCATAAGCACAGCAGCCTGAGCATACGGGGGTGGAGCACACCGAGCGCACAGAATCCTTTGCAGTGGGCTGAGGCCACTGCCGTGGGCATCACCCTGAGCCTAAAGGAAGCTAAAGGTCTGGGTTGTTAGGTAATATTGCCAGACTTCTTTATACTTTAATTAAACTTAAAAAAAATACTGTGTAATACCAGCAATTGGGAGGCTGAGGCAGGAGGGTCACTGCAAGTTCAATGCCAGCCTGGGCTACATAGTGAGTTCAAGCCAAGTCTGAATTACAGAGCAAGACCCAGTTTCAAACCCTACCCCCCCCCCCAAAAATACTGTGTAAATCAAACTCAGTCACAGTTTGCCACATATACAGAGTTACTACTTATTAATCAACAGCCATTCCATGGGTAGCATCACCCTAATGGGCAGCCCTGTGCTAAACTGGGGCCCCAGACAGGAAGGGATCATACTTCTGCAAACAAATCCCCATCCCCAAGAGAGCCATGCAGCACGCAGAGCGAGCCCTGCATGCCCCAGAGGGGTGAGCAGTGTGCATGTCACTGGGTGAGAGTGAATAGAAGAGGGCTATCTGTATTCATTATGTTGTAACTGCTCCCCCTGAACAAGTCTTTAGCCCACCCTTGCAGCGCTCACCAGGGAGAAACCACATCAGTTAACCAGTTTCCCAAAGTTGGATTCTGTCGCATCCCACTGGGCGCTGTTTTGTTTGGTTGGTTTTTTTGGTACCAGGAATTGAACTTGGGACCTTGTGCTTGCAAGGCAGGTGCCGGAACCACTGATCTAAATCCCCAGCCCACAGGCACTGTTTTGGAAAGACACAAAGTCCTCATTTCCCCATGTGACATTTATTTTGGGGCACGCTTTTCATAGAAAGCCAGGAGTCAAGGCTACTGCCATTGTTTACATCTGCTGTTATCGTCTGTTCTTTTTTTTCCTTCCCATTAATTTTATGATTAATTTATCCCTGAGCACTGTTTCTGATTTCCTCCCCTCTCCCCACCTTTTAAATGCTATTAAAAACAGTTGAAAAGGACCTGCCAGTGAGATAAACCAGTTTAGGACCTAGAAGGCTCAATATGAAGGACCCAAATTCCATCCAATCCCAACTAAATCCTAGCAGGTGTTTCATTTTTAAAATTTGATTTTGGTGAACTGGCTCTAAAACTTATATGGAAATGTCAAAGGGGAAAAAAAGCCAACTGAACCTCAGAAGAACAAAGCTGAAGGACTTAGACCACCAGATATCAAGACAGGAGCTGCAAAAAAAAAAAAAAAAATACAGGAGCTGCTACTACAAAGTCACAGAAAAGAAGACAACGTGGTATTGGTGAAAGGACAGGCCAAACAGAAGGTTTAGAAATTGACCCTCACATACGTGGTCACCTGATTTGTGTCAAAAGTGATGCTGATTTGTGTCAAAAGTGATGCACAGTGGGCAGAGAAAGGCTATCTACACACCTGGACATCCACAGGGATAAAAGAAATCTTAAGCCAGTTCACAGGCTCTGCTCTTACCTGTATCAGCTGGATTGTATTTAAACATAAAAGCTGAAACAATCTTCTAGAAGATAACACAAAAGATCATCTTCATGACTTTAAGATTAATTGCTCCCTCCTCTTTCCTCTCCCTCTCCCTCCCCTTCCTTCCTTTCTTCTTTCTTTTTGCAGACCCAGGATCGAACCCAAGGCCTCGAATGAATATGCTAGACTATGCTAGACTAATGCTCTACCACAAAACTATGACTCAATCCTGGTAAAGATTTGTTAAACTGAAAACAAAAACCACAAAGGTTAAGGTTCATCAAAAGACTGACAAATTAGGTTAAGCTTAAATTAAGAACTTCTGGTTACCAAAAGACACTACTAAGAGAATAAAAAGGTAGGCTGAGGCAGGGAAAAGATATTTATAGTATACTTTATCTCAAAAAGGACTGTCACACCTAGAATATAAAGAACTCAGACAAATTGACAAGAAGGTTGAGAACCCAAGACTCTAGAATAGGACCTTCACCAAAGGTAAAGTATGGCCAGTAAACATATGGAAAGGGGACCAATTTAGTGAGCATTAGAGAAATGCAAAATAAAACTAAGCACTGCCAACTCTGGTTGGAGGTGGTCACTTGGAAGGCTGTAACCTCCTCCCTGGCTCCTCTCCTCTCTCTCTCTGCTTTCTGGCTGCCATGGGTTGACTGGCTTTTCTCCATGGTGGCTTTTCTTCCACCATGCCATTTCTGCCTTGGAGCCAGCCAACTATGGACTGAATTTTCTAAAAACTGTGAGCCAAAATAAACCTCTCCTCCTTTAAGCTGTGATATGGAAAGTTACTAAGACTTTATGGGTGCAGTCTGCTGTACGGATGTATTAAACTTCACTGCCCCAAGTGGCTTCCCAGAGCAATGCTGATCTGTGCCAGGAGAGCAGATGCTCAAGCCTCTAGATGCCATCTCCAAAGGGTTCACAGGGAGTGTCTGCTTCAGGCACACATGGGCGTGGCAGCAGAGAGAGCACCCAGGCTCCTGGGCTTCAGGAGGCCAAATCTAGATTGGCAGGGAAGGCAAGAAGCTCACAGACTTGAGCCCCCAGGGGTCCTCCTGGATCTGTGGAGCCCAGGAGCCCATGGCAGAGGCAGAGGTAACTACAGAAGTGTTTCCCATGGCTCAATGTATTCTAAGTGCTTGCTGGTCAGGCTGTAGCTGGCTCACTGGTTTGGGTTTAAAATATCCATGCCCAAAGGTTTCATGCTTGTGGGAGACCACCCTACTGATTATGCCCAAAGGAGGCTGTAAGCAGTGCAGGCTATAGAGTTAACCCCACAACTGGCCTGTTTACAGGAGTGAGTCTGGGGCTGGGGATTTAGCTCAGTGGTTCTGCCACCTGCCCCGCAAGTGCAAGAACCTGAGTTCGATCCCCAGTACCAAAAAAAAAGAAGTGAGTCTGGCCAAGGCCTATGTGCTGAGGTCAGAGTGACTCACACCCAAATTCCATTCCCCAAATTAAATCCTTCTTTACTAAAAAGACAAGGTCAATTATTAACCACAACTTATACTTTGTCTATTCTGTTCCTAATTCAAGAATGCTTTGTCTCTTCCTTTACAAGCCTTGCTTGCATCAGCAACATACCCATAGCAACTCTGTACCCCTTTTACCACAATCTAACTATGACGTCACCAATAAATACTGACAGCTCTGGGTGTTCAGAGCCTTTGCTTATTCAAGCCTCTGCTCAAACACTGCATCATCCCGGCTCCCCATGTATCTGTCTCTTTAACCCTGTCTCTATGTCTTTCTTCTTACCATGCATCCTAGCACCGAGCAGGAGCTCAGAACCCACGGCAGGGGTCTGCGGTAACTGGTACCCAACATGGGACATGTACACTTTGGCTAGACTCATTTCTATGAATAAGCCAATTGCAGGATTAACTTTTTACAGCCTGCATTGCTTACAGCCTACTTTGGACATAATCAATAGGGCAGTCCCCCACACATGCTTGTTGGCCTTGTGATGGTAAAGGTAGAATGTCAACTTAATTGACTTGGGGTCTATATCTGGTCCCTCTAATCTTTTCTCTGGCACTGTTTCTTTGCTCTGCTTTGCAGTCACCATGTACTAAGCATCTGTGCTCTGCCACAGCCTTCCACCATGATGTTTCTGCCTTAGAGTCAGCTGACCATGGACTAAATCTCCTGAAACTGAATCAAATTAAACTTCTCCTCCTTTAAATTGTGGGTGTTGGGTATTGTGTCGCAATGATGGGAAAGCTCACTAACACAGAAAATTGGTACCAGAAGTGGGGTTGTTGCTGTGACTATACCTAACCATGTGGTTCAAAACCCTTTGGGGGGCTGGGGATTTAGCTCAGTGGTTTTGCCGCCTGCTGCGCAAGAGCAAGGACCCGAGTTCGATCTCTGGCACCAAAAAAACCCCCCAAAAACCCTTTGGGAGGAGTCTAAAAGGTTTGGAGATGTGAGCTACAGAAGCCCTAGAATGTGGTGGGTGGGGGCCTCTGTAGATATCTGCTCAGCTGATCCCAGAGGAAGACTGAACCCAGTTTTTAAACAAGTAAAATGAATGCCCTATCAGCACAAGAATTATATTCTAAAAATACTTGCTTTAATGGTAGAAGACTAATTTTTCTAGGAGGGAAGGGTGTTATCCAGGGCTGAGATGTAGCTCAGTGGGAGAGAGTACATGCTTAGCATCCATGAGACCCCAGGTTTGATCTTCAGTATCACCACCAACAAAAAAAAGAATGAAAGAAAGGAAAGAAAAAAAAAGAAGGAAAGAAAGAGAGAAAGAGAGAAAGAGAACAAAAGCAAAAGCAGTCACCTAAACTGGACTTGAGAATTAGCTTTGGATAGGAGCCTGTATGCTGTTCACCCTTCCCTGCTTGGGTACCCCCCGTAACCTGCCCGCTGCTGAATCTGGGCTCAGTAGCACAGACTCACCTGGGCAGCTCTCTACTCAAACCTGGCTGCTGGCTTCTGGGTCTTAGACTGGGGCTATCTATACACAGTCAATGTAAATGGAAGACAATGACTCTGGGGCCAGGGATTTAGTTCAGTGGTGCCACCACCTGTCTCACAAGTGCAAGGTCCTGAGTTCAATCCCCAGTACCAAAAAAAAAAAGGACAATGACTCCAAACGCAGTACTCTACAGCCTGCAGAATGATTTCCCGTCTCCTGCAGAAATAAATCCTAGGGAGTGGGGGGTGCAGTCACTTGGCCACACCTGTACCATCAGCTTTTCACATCTATGTATCATCTGTTCCATTATTCTCTTAGTATTTTTCTTTAACTAATTCATCCTTTTTATTTATTTATTTTTTTCATGGTACTGGGGATTAAACCCAGGGCCTTTGCACTGAGCTTTAGCTCAACACCCCCCCACCCTTAAAAAATCTTTGAGACAGGGTCTTATTCAATCACTAAGTTGTCCAGACTAGGCTCAAACTTTAGATTCCCCTGCCTCAGCCTCCCAGAGTGCTGGGATTACAGGTATGTTACCACTCTAAGCCTTTTTCACTTATACTTAAAAGGAAGCTTTAAAAAAATTCCAATAAGATAAAATACTCATAGAAAAGTTGGGCTTGATAACTGTCACTCCCCAAGGCTCTAAGTTGAAGCTTCCCTCCTTAATTAAAAGAAGAAATCTGCAAGTGTTAAATAGTAAAGACAAGTAATGAACTATGGCTCTCCTTGTCAGTATTCAAAAGGACTGCATGAAACCCAACAAGTAGTGACTTCTTCACTTTATAACTCTATGCAAAGGCAGCTCTGTGAACCATCTGCTTACAAAACCAAAGGATCACTGGGTCTCAAGTACTGGGCCTCAAGTAAATCAAAGCTGTGCAACTTTACAAACTTTGACATGCTATGGAAACATCAAGGATTATTAAGGCAAATTTTGAACAGTCCATCAAGAAAGCCCCACCCAAGACTCAGGCTGAAAGGCTCCCGAGCCCTCCCTTCTCTCTTAGCTGGGAGCTGAAGTGTGGGATGTTGCTTGGACAGATGCAAGAAAGAGGAGGGACAAAGGGGATGCTGAGCACCGCCACTTACGTTGTCGAAATTTTGGTGAACTCGGGCATTTCTTCTTTTTTCTTTCTAAAGAGGAACCAGTAGGTTAGGACCCCAATGATGACAGAAAAGACAATCATGTCTGTTGTGCTGAAGAGAGACACTTCTTCGGCAACTGCCTCAGCATTGGTGGCACCGGTGTCCATGTGGGAGTCCCCCATGTTGATCACAGAACTGTCAGGAGAGAGAAATGGCAGATGTCAGCAGGCAGGAGCACAGTGCACCTGAAACAGGTTGGGGTGCACTGAATGCTGTGGCCTGGGCGTCACTCCCCTGCGGCTGCAGCACCACAGAGCCCCAGGCAGGAGGTGTTTGCTCAGAAAGTCTTCTCCAACTGTTGCGTTGCACCAAATCCTGAAGAGTCCAGGGATCTTCAAGGCTGGCCCGAAGGGCTCTGGGAAATAAGTTCTAGCCCTAGCACATCCAGGCTAATAAGAATGTCTCTGGATCCCTGAGAACTTGGGCCTTGGAAACAGTTAATGCTAGGAATGAGACTCATGGTGAGCACCTGGCTTTGCACACTGGGCTTTGAATCACTCCATCCGTTTGAGGTCCAAGTGTGCTAGAGACCAAATAAGTAAGCTTCCAGGTCAGTCCACAAGACTGACCCCAATACACTCTGGACTCCAAGGCTCAGGGGAGCATCCCTGGTTGGCAACACAGAAACTTCTCAAATTGCTGATGATGTTGGGGTTATGTCCTGATAATCCCATCATAAACTGAAAGTATTAAGTAAAAATGTGTTTAAATTCAGGCATGGTGGCACACACCTGTAATCCCAGTACTCTGGGAGGCTGAGGCAGGAAGATCACAAAGTCGAGCCCAGCCCAGGAAACTTAGTGACTTATAAAGTCCTTGTCTCAAAATAAAAAATAAAAAGGTCTAGGGAAGTAGTTGAACACAAAAGCCCTGGATTCAATCCCCAGTGCTTTACAGGGAAAAAGTGTACTTAATATGCGCAACCACTAAACATTACAATTTAGTCTAACCTACTTCAAATGTGCCCAAAACACTTACACTAGCCTACAGTTGGGCAAAATGATCTAACACAAAGCCTACTTGATACTGAACTCTTGAATATCTCATGTAAGTTACTGATACCACACAGAAAATGCAAAGGAGAATGGTTGCATGGCAGTGCTCTGGTACCATTGCGAAGTCAGGGATCATTTGTCCATAAAGGTTGTCACATGTTGCTGCCAGGAAAAGTATTGTCCCTGTGATTGCACTGGGAGAGGCCAACCTGAAACTCATACCTGGCCTCTCCTGGGCCCAACCTCCATGCCCTTTCCTTTGCTGACTTTAATGTGCATCCTTCTGCAGTAATAAGCCACAATCCTTGGTAAAAAGCATCTCTGAGTTTTGCAAATCCTGGTAAGATGCTGGGCTGGAGGTGGTGCTGGGTCCCTCACTCACTAGCCTCTGCCCTTGGAAGATGTTCCCTCCACCACTGAACCTGGCAGGAAGGCAGATCTGTTTTTTTTTTAATTTTTTGAAATTAATTTTATTGGTATATTTTAGGGATACAATATAATGACATTCATCATTGGAAATTTGCACCTTTACATAATCTCTCTTGGTTATTTTTTCCCCCTTCCCCTGCCCTCCCTATCTACAAAGACTTTATTTTCATTTTTTATTTTTCTCATATTAATGCCATTCCCTTCTTTCCTTTCCCCTACCCCTCACACTTCCCCTTCCCCTTTGCACCTTTTCTTCTTCTTTTTTTTTTTTTTTGGCACTGGGGATCGAACTCGGGACCTTGTGCTTTCGAGGCAGGCGCCGGAACCACTGAGCTAAATCCCTGACCCTGCACCTTTTCTTCTTATTTCACATTATCTATTATATCTTTTAGTCCTTATTTACACTCTCAGTTTCTCACAGCAGAGAAACTATTCAGTATTTACACGTGTGTGTCCTATTTATTTCACTTAAGAGTATCACCTCAGGCCAGGGATTTAGCTTAGTGGTTCCACTGCCTGCCTTGCAAGCAGAAGGACCCAAGTTCGATCCCCTGTACCAAAAAAAAAAAAAAAAAGAGTATCGCCTCAAGGAGGAAGACAGATCTTCTATGAAGCAACCCAGCCCAGAAGGCAAGGTCCTGAACAGGAAAGGGCGCTTCCACCCTTTCCTTCCAGCTAGGCTGGGCTCAGCCCTGGAATCCGAACCTTCAGGAAACCATAGGGTTGGCCCCAAGAAACAAGAACATCCCAGGGCTCTGGGCGTCAGTCCCGCCGTGCTACAACTTGAAGGGAACTGGTCCTCAGGCCTGGTTCTTTGCTTCCTCACTAATCGTTGTTGTTGCTGTTGTTTAGGTGCTGGGATCAAACCCAGGGCCCCCGCACATCTAGGCAAGTACTCCACAGCAAGCTGCATGCACCTCTGGCCCCCAGGCCTTGTCCTTATTGCTATCTAACCTTTAAGAACAAACTTAACCACTGTATCCCCAGAGAGCACTGTTTATATATAAGTACTAGACACACACTTACTATTTATTCAGTGCTAGTCATATCTATCTGTCCAGCCCAGTCAGCATCTCAGTCAAGCCCACGCACCTTCTGTCAAGTTTTTGAAAATCAGACTGAGAGGCGTTTGGTACTGGTTTGACAGACTCTGAAAGGACCTGTCCTCCACAATCAGGAAGTAACCGCCCCTCTGAGCCTGTCCCCTGCCAGTGGAGGTCCGCTCAGGATGCATGTGCAGCGTCTGGAAAGCCCCCAGTCGGAGTTCAGTAGCAGCCAGTGTCACTTCCTGTCTCTCCACCCTCCCCCCTTCTACCTTGCCAGGCAGCCTGGGCCCTTATTTCCCAGAAGAAGAGAGAGACACTCAAGGAGCCAAGTCACCATTTCTCCCCACATGTGTGCTGGCTGCCGGTTGCACAGCTCTGAAGAGGAAACACATTAACTTTGTGTGGTTTCTAAGCTGACAGGGTGCTAGGGAGCAAGGACACTGGCGAACCTGCACCCTTGTATTCACGTTCTTGCCACCCTGGCCACTGCAAGAGACTCCTGACAGATGGGCTACTCCACACACAGCAACCAGAAGGGACCTTTAAGAAGAAAGTCAGGAGCTGGGGATTTGGCTCAGTGATTTCACCGCCTGCCTCGCAAGCACAAGGACCCGAGTTCGATCCCCGGTATCCCCCCCAAAAGAAAGTCAGATCACACCACCTCCTGAGCAAAACCCTCAAATGGCTTCATATCACTTAGTAAAAGTCTAAAGTCCTTCTACAGTGTATGGAGCCCTTTGTGGTCTTGCCCTTAGATACCTTCTTCCCCCTACCTCAAAGGTCACATTGCCTCTTTCTGCCTCAGGGCCTTTGCACATGTTAAGACTCCCTGGACTCATTCTTCCTCCTGTTATCTGCAGGTCTCTGCTCAGACACCATTCTGAAGACTACCAGCCTGCAGTATCTCAGACAGCCCCCTGGCCACAATCCTGCCCCTCACCTGCATAGCACTTATCACTACTTGCCTTTATCACAAATAATTTTATCACACTTCCTGGGGAGTCAGGCTAACAAGGAAAAGTTCTTTGGTGTGTTCCAGACTGGCATATTATGAGCACCTGCAGTGTCAATATTCAATGAATGAATCCATAAATCTCCCTGATTCTAGGGTAGCTGAGCCGGCAGTGCAGGCACACAGATTTTAGAATGGTTTCACAATCTGAAAGACACAACCCAGACCCACTCAGCCAGGTCTTCGGGGCTAGATGACTCCTCTTCCCTCCTGTCTCTCTCACACACGCTCACTGCTTCTGCTCCTTGAGGTCAGAGTCAGCAGCAGATTCCTGCACATGGAGGAAACTGACAGTCACTGCCCACTGTAAAGGGGACACAGAGGGGCTAGAGGCTGCAGGCTGCCCAGTGGCGAAACTAGGAGGCACCCAGCTTCCCTGTGAAGGGCCAGGATCACTGATCCATCTGGCTCCAGCTGTGTGAGTTCCCTGGGGAAGAGAAGGGCATCCTCGGCGCTTGCATCTGGCCCGGGGTGGGAAGGACCCACTAGAGGATGGGAGGGAGGCAGTGGAGCCTGGAGGTGCGTCCTTAACGCTTGCTCTCACACAAGGACACGCACAGCATGCCTGGGAGCAGAAGCCACAAACAAGACCCCAGGTCAAGTCACTTAAACCACACTCGCCCACCGAAGTGCACATAAACCCCTTCTAGCTCTCCAGCCGGCTTCTCTGCAGGCCTCTGGGTGCTGATGTTTTCCTCTCCTTGCTTCTGACTCATTCTCCATTCTGAATATTGTAATGTGCATATATTATATACAATTCCTCATCTAGTAATCAATTCATTTAACGACCAAATCACAGGAATGGAACTCGGTCGTTAAATGAGAGGTGTTCACAGTGAGTTCCAGGCCAGCTTGAACTATATGGAGAGACCCTGTCTCAAAAAAATCCAAAAAACAAATAAAAGCAATATTGAGTTTATACTGTACCTACATGACAATCCCCTAGGACAGAGGCTCTCAAACTTTCTCAGCAAAACTTTCATGTACTCCCTAAATCAAAAGAAGTGGCTAACAGTGCTGCTGTATAGAAGAGTTAGTTCCAAAGCACCGCTGCAATCCAGGCTTCACAGACCCACAGTCACCAAGAGGACACAGTGTGACCTAAGCTGAAACCCGGGACCTCCAGCTACTGCCTGCCGCCCAGGGAGCCCACAGGAGTAGATTTTTGCTGCGTTTGAAAACTGGACACCCCTGCATTTGCTGCAGTGCCCTGAGGCGTCAACCCTGGCACAGTTGGGGGACCATCCCTGCAGTGAAATAACTTTCATGGGGAAATTCTGGCCATCCTGACTGACACTGTCTTCCATGTCAGGTGGTGACAGGGTGACCATGAGATGATCAGTCTGAGGTCCCCACAGGTGCTCCAAGGAAACTCCAAGAGCCCTGTGCAATCCTTTGCCCTAGAAGAATACTCAGTCTGTGAGCTGGAAAGGAACACAGGATGGAGCAGGCTCACAGGCCTAATTCGGTATTTGTCAGCAAGGGAAGGAAGGAAGGAAAGAAAGAAGGAAGGAAGGAAGGAGGGAGGGAAGAAGGGAAGGAGGGAGGGAGGAAATGGAAACAGGAAGAGTAACTTCTTGACTGAACTCAGGGTGTTTACTGATAGTCTCCCACTACCTCAGCAGCTATTATGTATAGTAGCTGCCCTCTTCCTATCGTGCCTTGCCCCCTCCCCTGTGTGACATCATGCCAAGATGGTTGCTCCCACCAAAGAACAAACCCTTCTTCCCAGCATGCCCCTGTTCCCACCTAGAGAGTAACCTAATACTCGCTCACCTCCTACCACCTAGTCACTGGCTTCTCCATTCCCTAGTCACTACCTCACTCAACCTCGCCTCAGCCCCTACAAACCCCACCCCAGTCTCTATAAAAGACTCTCTCTGCCCCGGCCATATTGCTTTTGTTTCTCCTTTGGTCAGAGACAGCCTGGCAGATCTATTCCCCTAATAAAGGCTTGTTGTGGCCTGGTCTGGTCTTGGGCCTTTTACCTGACATTTACACTGAGTTATCCCCAGCCTTTTGTTTTTTGTTACTGGGGATCAAACTCATGACCTTGCGCTTGCTTTCGAGGCAGGCAGGCGTGGTGCCACTGAGCTAAATCCCTGGCCCAGCCCTTTATATTTTTTGAGTCAAGGTCTCACTAAATCACTAAGTTACCCAGGCTGAGTTTGAACTTGCAATCGTCCTGCCTCAGTCTCCCACAGTGCTGGGATATAGGTGAGTGCTACTATGCCCAGCTTGTTGTTATTATTTGTTATTTTTTCCCAAATATCTTCTGTGGTTGGCTGAATCACAGATGCAGAACTGGTGGATCTAAAAGGCTTACTATACATTTACTTGTACCTAATTTCAAAAGCTACCTGGGTCCTCCTACCTCAGCCACTAGGGCAAAGGGCAGCAACTACGGTCCAGTACACTGCAGACCAAGGTGGCCAGACAAATCACTGGCCACTCAGACTGGGCACGCTGGTGGGGACTTCTCCAGCTTCTGAAAGGGCAAACATTCTCTGTCCAGGGGGATACTTACAAAGATGGTCCCCCAGGAAGTACTTGCGGATTTCAACAGCCCCACCACCACACGCTACCAGCAACCCTCTGCCAACTCCCAGCTGCCCACACAGGGTCTGCCATCACCTTCCGGTGCAGGGGAGCAGAGTCTGCCCAGGGTCACACACCTCTGCCCTAGGGGCCTCACGGGTAGGGAAATCCTCAAGGAAAGGAACCCTGCTGTTGCCTAGTAGTTCCGCCTTCAGAAACTGCAGTGCTCAGGGGAAACTGCACTCTTTCAGGCAATCTGCTCAAAAGCAGTGCCCAGAAGGGTGACCCACATTCCTCTCTAGCTAGACCATCCAGGTTTAGCATCCAGCCAACGTGTTAGTGTAGCTTTCTTCAGGGCTATTCTTTTTTTGGTTTTGCTCAGCCTCTCGACTCTGCAGCTTTGTGTCTTTTGTCAGATTTGAAAATTTTTCAGCCATTTATTATTTCGTGAATATTTTTTCAGCCTTGCCTTCTTTCTCCTCTTCTTCTGGGATTACAATGACATGAAAATTAAACTTTTTTTTTTTTCTCCCTGTCCTGAGGGCTGCACCTAGGAGCTTTGTGCAAGTGAGGAAAGTACTCAAGCTACATCCCGGCTCCAAAGGCTAAACTTTTTGTTCTTAGTCCCATGAGACCCTCAGGTTCTCTCTCTCCCTCTCCAATCTGGGTTCCTTCTGTTCAGACTGGATAATTTCTACTATTATATCTTCAAGTTCATTGATTCTTTTTTTTTTTGGTACTAGAGACCGAACTCAGGACCTTGCACTTGTCAGGCAGGCGTGGTGCCACTGAGCTAAATCCCCGGCCCCACTGATTCCTTCTTGTGTTCGCCATTCTGCCATGGAGCCACTCACTGAGTTTTTTTGTTTTGGGCATTGTATTTTTCAGCAGTTCTAAGGCATTTGGTTCTTCATGTCTTGTACAGTTCTGACACCTATGTCATCTTAATGCTGACATCTATAAAAATAGGCCTTTTCTCATTCAAGTGGAGATTTTTGTGGTTGATATAGTCCTTTTTTATGGTGTCCTGGACATGAAATGTTTTAGCAGGCCTCCTCCCTCACCCTGTAGGTGAGGAAGAAGGATGCCCATGCACTGCTGTTAGGCTGAAGCCATTTTCCCACCAGGCCTCCACTAACAAACTGCAGGTGGAGGGTTATTGCACCTTGTGATGGGCACACAGGTACTGCCAGGTGGTGTGGTTAAGCACTGGCTTCATTATGACGTCATTCTCAAGACGAGGAGGTTTCACCTCTTCCTTGGGAAAAGTTGGCTCATGATGACTCTAAGGGTGTTACCAATATTGCGTGGCTGTCTGAGACCTCAACACCAAGTTTGACATGACTGAAGAATTACCATGAAACAATTACAAGCAAGAACATTTTCAAAGGAGTTGAGAAAACTAGTTTGATATGCCTGAAGTGGAATCTCCTAAGATGCGTTATAACTAATGGTGGGAAAAGAAATGCATCGAGCAGAAAAGGGCTTAGCTGGGCAAATCTGCAAAGCTTGTGAAAAATGTAAGCTATTTAAAGCTTATGGTTATTCACTATCTTATTCATCAGGAGGTACTATGCAGAAAACATTCAACTCTATTATTGGCTCTATTCTTATATAATGGAACATTCAACTCTTATAGAATAAAACATTCAACTCTATTATTTGCTCTATTCTTAAGCCAAGAATGTCAACAATGAATTTTATTTGCTGTCAGGGAGTTAACCATTGTCAGTTCTGTGAGTTATTTTGAGAAGTAGAAGCTGAATATTCTACTGTTCTGAATATTCTGAATGTTTTACTGTTGTCTTATCACACAACACTTTAAGAGCATAGCACTTAAAACTACAGTTAGTGCAGCTATTATGTGTTTTGAGACTATATTAAAATTTTTCTGAACAACTACTATTGTTAAATGCTAAATGGCTTTGGAAATTAGTTTTTGCAGTAGAACAGATATTTCTTAATGAAGCTAATCTAAAATTATACTGTGGCGGGGGGAGGAGGTGCACACCTGTAATCCCAGCACTCAGGAGGCTGAGGCAGGAGGATCACCATGAGTTCGAGGCCAGCCGGGGCTACACAGTAAGTTCCAGGCCAGCCTGAAATGCATAGTGAGACCCTGCCTGAAAAAACCAAAATAATTAATTAAATAATTACAGGGTAAAGTCATTCCAATGAAACTAAAATTGTGTGAGTCTTGTTAAGTCAAGTTGTTTTGTACAATTCCTGGAGTGTCAAGGGTTCAACAAGAAGTGAAATCACCATCCCTAGAAAAAGCTGCACATTTTTCTGAGCTCAAACCATAGTTCCAGGAACATTCTTCAGCCCTTGATGCAAGTACAAGGGAAATGCCTGATTTAAAAATCCATTTGACTATGCAACTGAGGAACTTCCATCTAACTCTGCATCGAAAGTGACTGATCTTCAGTGTAATAATATGCCAACACAAAAATATCAAGGAGATAAGCTAATTCTATAAAGGGACAGAATTCTATAAAGGCTGGCATCCAATGATTAACATTTCCACTAAAATTATTTGCTCAAGGGCTGGGGATTTAGCTCAATGGTGGTGCGCCTGCCTTGCAAGTACAAGGTTGTGAGTTTAATCTCTGGTACCAAAAACAAAAAAAAATTATTTGCTCATGGTCTGACATCATTTGGCAGTAACTGTCAATGTGAAGAGATGTTTTCAAAGATAAACCATGTAAAAGCTCATTATAGATCAGTATTCAGGACCAGATTTTTCCAAGCCATCATATCATTGTTATGATGTATCCAGGGCCCAAGGAGCCATGGAAGGCTGCTTGGGGAACAGGCTCTCCAGGCTGTGGGCTTTTAGGCTCCTGAATCTTTGACAGTGCTGTGGTCTGTCCTTTCTTATGGGTGAATGACTCTCACCATCATGAGTGTGCCTACAATCCTGAAATTGCTCCTGTACTGCTAATTAGCTGCTTTGAATCTAATGAACTGAAGAATCAGCTCCTTTTGTGTCCTAGAACTGTATCTAAAATGAGAGAAGAGGGGCCCCTCTTTATTCACAGACTAGACACTGTGAGTGGCTCCCAGTCCTTAGAGGTGCTAGACATGTGCCCAAGGCTCCTGAGCACTCCTGCCAAAGCAGACCTGGAGAAGACCCCTGCCAGGGTACTTCCATTTGTCACATGCCCACTGAAAATACTGAGGACTACCAGGCAGGCACAGCTCCTGTTCTTAGAGTACACAGTCTGAAATAGGCTCTTGAAAAGATTCAGTACAAAACATCACTGTACTGTCCATGCATCCATCCAACAGCTGAGGATCCCCTACGCCATACAGGAGCTAACTGCCCAGATCCGGAAGGGAGTGGCACTCTAATCCTGGGGAGTGCTCCACCTGTTAGAAAGGGCAGCTATACCACAGCAGTCACTCCGCCACAGGAAGGTGGGGAGTGGGAAAAACACCTCTGAGGAAGAAGACGACAAGGGGGTGTGAAACAGTCACAGAAGAAAGCCCCTGGTACCCAAGGGCTGGCAGCGCAACTGCGGTGTAAAGAATGAGCTGGCTCCACCAGTCAGGTCAGGGGGCGGACAGGAGTTCCCAAGAGAGGAAGCATACACATGTAGAACCTGCCGATCTGGTGTGACTCCGGCAGGGAGGAGGGCATGAGTGTGCGTGCCAGGTGTGTGGGTGGCAAATAAGAGACCAAGACCAGCCAGGAGCTCTGAATGCCAGTCTGAGTTCTCTGATCCCTGGGCCCCAAGGCCAACCAGGTGAGATAGCAGTATGATTAGAAGGCTGCTGCGGGCAGGTGACACTGTAGATGGTGCCTGCACCTGCAACATCAACAGTCATGGAGCCTGGACCACGGCATCCTACAGAACATTTCCCAGAAGATGCCCAATGTCCCCAGCTCACGGACAGCCTTTCCCCCATATAACAGGGCTTGACTGGGAAACGCATGACTGGCATGTGTCTGACGCAAGGCTGTGAAGGAGGAAGGCGGCTGCTAGAGTTAGATCATGACTTAGAGTTAGAGCATGACTTAGCAAGAGGCAGCAGGCTCCACGCACATCCAGCTGACTGTGCTCCAAAGGGCTGGCCGCTGAGAATTCAAGTGGCATTTCTGGGGCCTCGGCCACCTGGCTTGAACTCATTGCTCCTGTGAGCCTTTGCAACATGCTCTAAGGCATGTCCTGGGTATAATTCAGTGACTTTATTCAGATGTAGCTTAAGGAGATTTATTCACAGGTGTTCACAGTGGTTCATTCTGTCCCTGCAATTAATTTTGTATAAAAATAAGGAAAAGAGAGACACAGAAAAGTAAAATTGCCTGATTTCCTTGAATTCTGGGGACACCAGTTCTGAAGTCTTCTTCTGCTTTTAGGGCTTGAGTAGGAATAAGGGAGAGAACACCCAGAAAGCAACCACCCCCAGACACACACACACACACACACACACACACACACACACACACACACA